>JAHFWJ010000620.1:1363232-2044848 GCA_028555115.1 Himalopsyche japonica
AGTAACAGTAAAATTTTACGTGGAAAAACATTGCTATCGTGTAAACTGTACACATTACACGGTGAAAAAATACATTGCTATTTTTTCACCGTGTTACAATGGAGTTCTACCAAGTAAACTGTACACATGACTTTAATCCACAGCTATAATTGTGAAAACCATTAAATGACCTTTTTATTTTCTAAAAGTAATATTAAAAACCCTCTGAATTACACCGGTATAGCCAAATAAATCAAAATTGTATAAACAATTCATATTAGGAGTATTGATGCTGTTATATGTATATTTTAAAAATCATTCCCTGAGAAATAACTTTCTTCTCTATCTCAGAAGTTTGGTTTCCAAAATCACTCGATGGCAAAATTTTGTATGGAATTATTAATAAAATTCGCCATACGCATGTTTGCTTATTTTTATCTGTTAAGCAAGAATTTTTAAGATTATCACCGCATTTTCTTTTCCGACTTTGAACATGTTAAGTGTTATTACATATAAGAATGCATGAAAAGCTTGAATATTTTACTTCAAAAATGGGTTACATGTTAATGTATAATGTTTACATTTTTTGTTGGAATATTATGCCACCTAGAAATGTCCCAGGTACTAAATGAATACTTGAAACACCCTGTGGGGATAACTGACGTAATATTATCATGATAATATATTCATTAACTGATATAATATATCAGAAGGTTAAACATTATTACTGCAACCTCACAAACATTATATTTTTAATAAAGCTTTTACTTACTGCAAGTCTTGATGCGCATGTTGCGTAAGGGGTGCCAGTAAAATATTGTGTGGCACACAAACTGAGGGCCGCTAGCTGTTGCTGCCCCTGAAATTTTTATTTTATTAAGAAGAGGCGTAACTAGACAGCTGGTTGCCCCGGAGCCCCTGTCGCCTAACAAGATTATTTTTGTCTTGTAGTTGAGATACACACTGTTTTATTTTTAATTTTTAAAAATACAAATTGATCACTCGTTTATTTTTCTGAATGCGTTATCACAATGTAACGTGATGTGTTTCGCCTTTTTTAGAAGCACATTTTGACTAAGATTATTTTTTATATATCGCAGACATTTAACTCTTCTAACCCAAGAAAAAGAGAAATTGCCTACGCCAATAGTACATTATAATCACACGAATAATCAATATTGTAATTATATAATTTATGATATAGACTGAATTTCAATATCAAATTTGAATTGTTACAACTTTTTACGATTCCACATGTTTTGTCACTAACGATCTGGGTTTCGGCTTTTGGCATCTTCAGGCATTCTATCACACGGATGCAATAGAACTGACAATTGTAATTGATATTTTTTCGTATATCTATTGTCGCCCATTAAAAAGCAAAATCCTATTCTTCAGTTCTCATTTTACTTAGAATTTATTTCTATATCTTCATCGAACACTAAAATCTTACGACATATTATATTCTGAGAGTGTATTAATTAACACATTCGGTGGAATAACAAACAATCCATAATATCTCGTCGAATGATTTCATGATATTTTTTATGCATGAGAATTATTAATTGCATTTCTTTCTACTTCTAATTTGGTTTCACGGTCTTAAAATGACTTTTTTTTACTTCACGACCAGCCATCACATTCCTTTTTATGTGTGTTTGTAGGCAAGTAATTACCAAAAGACTTTTCACGTCAAATTCATTGAAATCAAACCGCAGGTATTTTAAATATCACTTCGTTGATTTAACGGTATTTCAAATATTACAAACTTATAATATTTTTAAAAAATCTCAATTATTTAGACGTCCACTAAATAAATTATAAATTTACTGAAAGTTGCATAAAAAGGGAAATTTACATATATTTTTAAGATTTTGCTGAAATGGATTTTAGTCACTCAACTTGGAAATATATATACAACATAATTAATTAACGAAGCATTTTAAATTACCTAACATAAATTATCTCACTCAAAACCCGATAATGGAAATTAAATCGTTTCCATTAATGACTTAAATTGTGTGTTAGCAGTGACGCTTTATGTGAAATATTATATGAGAGTTCCTTGTTACAGATTGACTTCCTGTTTGAAGGGACAACGAATCGTATTTATAGTGTCCAATTGTAAAACATTTATAACATTCTGCAGTTATGCAGTAAAGCATTTACATGTCATAAAAATAATTTTGTTTTATTGTTTTAGATTAATAAGATAAAATGCACCAAACCTGTTGTAGCGAGACAAATCTCGTAAAGCATCCGTAACACGCATCCCGAGCCGTTGCATTCACAGCCTGTGCAGTACTGCAAACTAAATTCACTAGGTTTAGAAGTCTTGCACTGAAAAAAATCAGAATCTTTCTAGTCCATATCTAGTCATTCGTCTGATATTGGATAATAGTGAAAATTGACGACTTTTATATGATCAATTCACAAATTTCTGATATTTATATTATAGACAATATTTTTTCCTATGTGAATAAAATAACCACATACTTATATTCAAAGTTGTCAAATAATAGAAATAAGTCGATGAGAGCTATAGAAGCATGCCATTTTGGAAAATACAATATAAAGATAGAGAAAATATGCACTGCTTACCTGTTAGTTGAACAAGTTTGTGCGATGGGAAAGTTTCCTATGTTCCAATTTTTGAAGGAATTTTTAATTGACATTATATTTAAGAATCCTCTCTCTGAAGTTGTTATCTAAGATCAAGCAAATAACACGAATAAGTTTTCGTTTGCATAATATCGTTTTTCATCACATCGAAAAATGGAAAACAAAGATTTCTTATTGGTGCTATTATATTTGAATCCGCCATTTCGTAATATACTATAAGTTTAAAAGACAAACAAAAAATATGGATTAATTTAAGAGGAATCCATAATATGGTGGTGAAAATGACGAAATTTGTACTCGCCGTAAATAAACCGCTCAATATAAATATTGCATAGCATGTTTCAGATATAATATATATTATTTAATATACTATTTCAAAAATCAATTAATTTTTCAATATATATTCATACACGTCATTCTCTAAAAATTTCGTAAAATAGTATAATACCACTTAATTCACCATTAAATCCACTTCTTCGGTAATATTAAAAATAACATCATTTTTTCAACACAGAAAGCACAATATTCAAATTATACTTACGTTATTATATGGATAATATATATAACACGTTTAGTAAAAATATATGATTAATTATATGAAGTATTGTTTTTAAAGACAATATTGATTTTTTCTCTTTGAATAATTTTAAAAACTATAAATTGAAGTTATTTTTCTTACTGGACTATAAACGAACATCAGGAAAAATAGTGCTACTGAATAACTGTATAATGTCGACATATTCAGCGTAAAAAATATGCATGACTATTGTGAGGAAACTTTCATATCATGTTTTATAGTACTTTTATAATTTCCCCGCTACGCCAATTTTTATGTATAAACCTATTCAAATATTATTCATGTGCATAATAGTTTGTCACCATCAGTACTCTTCAATGCAACTGTCATGTAATTTAAACAATCATCAATATTTGTACAAGTAAGTTGCTTTTAATGTGTTGACTATATTACTTCTTGATTGAAAGGCATGATATTTTAAATCATAAAAACAGAAGTTTTTAGTACTATTCCAACAATATATTTTATAATCAGGACCGGTTTTGCTCTTCGCAAGCATTATCAACTAATGGGTGAAACTGGTCCTTATGACAAAATGCACTGTGGAAATACTTTTACAAATGTGTTTTTATTATTTCAAATTACAAGTGAGTTAATTAGATCCCTTTATATAATACTAGCTGACACTTCACGCGTTGCTGCAATCTCAGATTAAGGAAACTCTATATGATAACAAACAATTTAATTGTTAATAGTTGTAATAAAGATTAGATCATAAATCGATTTCTTCTTAAGGGTTGTATGCCAGAAACCTTCACGGTAATGTATTTAAAAAAATTGTCAAGTTCCATATCGATTTTAGGGGAGAATGATATGACAAAACTTTTGCTGAAAGATAATAAAGAAATTTGTAAAGTTTCATATCGATCGAATGAACGGTGTAGTGATGTATAAAGGACAAACAGACACACATACATTGATATATATATATATATATCAATGTATGTGTGTTATGTGTATTATATACATATATATTAAATTATACATTGATTTTTGGGGGAAATGGTGGTATGTCAGAAACCTTTGCAGGAGTTTATTCAAAAATATTTTTAGTTTCCTATTGTTCGGATGAATAGTGTTGTAATACATAAAGGACAAACAGACACTCATACATTGATTTCTTTATATAATTTAATAGGTTGGAAACGTTGTTGCGTTAAAAAAAATAAGCAATGAATTGATTATATTCAAATAAGCTTATAAAATCTAAGAAATTTTATATTGGGAAATAAACGTGAGACACCACATTTATAACCTACTATTCTGTACATTTTGTCACCCAAAGTCGGTGACCAAAATATACTACTTCAAGCAATTATTTTTATAGTCTGAAAAAATCTTTAGGTTCTGACGAAGTAGTGTACAGTGCACCTGAGAGGCAGATTGTGAATTCATATCATTCAATCACAAATATCTCATATTCATAACGATCAATGTAACTATGTACTCATACAAATATTATATTGAGCTTATTTTTCTGTTAATCTTGAATACCTCTGGACATCGCACCAATTATATATTAAATTATTTTTATAATAGTACACAGATAACAATCAATAAAAAATCCAAGCCAACGCATCGTCATTTTACTGTCTGTTTTAAATATTTTGTCCTGATTCCTTTTATTTTTTATAGATTATTTACTTTTTTAATACAATTCTATAAGTAAATTCCTTGCTCAATTTTGCGTATTTGATTCCTCTTCGGATGTTAAAAAAAAATAACTGAAAAAGATTACTACAGCAAATCATTGTCAATATGATTAACGAATCCTTTTTTAAGACATCTGCTTGTAAAACCGAATCATTCTTCATTAATTTTACTTGTAGCAATGACAATCAAGTTTTTATTGTTGTGGCCATATATAAAATTTATTAAAAGCTTCACAACCTCCAATGTACAGAAACAAAACGAACATTAATTCATAAATATATAAACAGTCTTCTAAATTAGAAATATATTTCATATTCTTTATGTTAACTTACATTGCTTAACTGAATTGGAATATATGTAATTTTCTTGGTTGTATGTTTTTCCTTAACGCATAACACTGAGCTTGTGCTAAACACTCTTTAAAGTGTGGACATGAGTATACACCTGCCGCCTGATGATGGATCTTTAGGGTCCAGGACGTATATTTTATTTATTTTTTCTCTAAATCTACAGAGCCCTGGGTCTTCATATTATATGTATTCCTCGACTAAACCTTTATCGTTTAAATAAAAATATTTTAGTAAAAATCCATTTATCGATTCCCGCAAAAACTCAACTTTTGCTATGAAATCGGGAAGCACCTTGTATGCAGAGTATTTCATCGTGTCGGTGTATTGGCCGAACGTTTCCCCCACATATTCGCGAGTTCTGCAGGGCAGGGATAGTCAACTTTGGATTTGGGTCATGGATATTTTTATTCAATTTTATTTATTATTTCTTTCGATATCATAAAATTTCTTTATATTTACTATTTTTTTATAAAAAAAAGTCATTTTATTAGGGAGTAAAGCTTAGAATTAGCTAAGTCCAATATTATAAAAAAGGAAAAATGCAATCTTCAAATATCATAAGCAACTACAAAATACCTTCAACGCCGTGTTGTCGTATTGTGGCAAGGTGCTAACTGACACGGCAGAAAGTAATATCTCAGTTGTACCCCGTGAGGATCAGAAGAGAAGAATCTGTAGTTTATGTTCTAAAGATTCCATAAAAAGAACAAAATTGTTTTGCACTATCTACAACGGACCGGTGTATTTGATACACAGAGTCGAAACAAAATATTTCTTGTCGTGAATGCAGTAGACACTCTACTTTAGAGTAACCATATACATATATAAATTTTTTATACGTTTTATTCTTTTTTATATTTCTGTATTTCTATTATTTTTCGTTAATTTCATGATTTTTAAATATCCTAATTTGCAAGTTTTATAAATTTTAGTATGTTTTAAGATTGTAACATTGTACAAACAAATAATTGTACAAACTTCATTTTTTAGCTTTCTTTTAATGAAATTTAGTTTAAATATTTTAAGCCCCTGCGCACAAGCGGACTGCATTAGGTATTGGGCATTAAATCATTAGTCATCGATGAACGATTGCACAGGAAGGGCGGTCACTAGTAGTCTTGCTTATCCCAAAATGCTTATGATTATTTCATTATTTTACAGATTTTCATGAATTTTTGCATTATTGGGAATAATATACATTATAATAGTGTTAATATACAGTTAGCGAATGATCCCAACTAGGCGTTATTCCATTTTAAAGCATTTTTTTTAATTGGTCACTGAGTGTCCATCACCGCGATGGAAGTTTTGTTTTTAGCACAGTAAGGGGAGTGTTAAGAAAATGTTGCACGGTATCGATATCCCGTGGACCAAGAGAGTAAAATATCTTGGACTCAGTTTTCACAAATACTTCAGTGCAAAAACCCGACAAGCGTCGCAAGTCACGGGTATACTTTATCCGATGAAAGGCATGGGAAGCAACCTCGCTATGCAAAGCAAATTGCTTCTCTACACAGCAATTACCAGACCGATTATGTCGTTCACAGCCCCAAATGGGCTCACACACACATGAATCGCAATAATAGCATGCAAATGATCCAAAACAAAAACCTGCGCATAATCATAAACGCGCCGTGGCCTGTATGGGGTACGAACCTTCATAGGGATCTCCGAATAGACCCCATCCCGGATCATGCAGTGAAGCTGTCGATCGAATTCTTCAGTGACATGAAGGACCATCCCAACGCAATCGACTCCTTACTAATAGTTTTACTTCTTAAACCTCCTTATACAAAAAAAATCACTCCCTTCGTTTACAGGATACCTGACTGGTGTACGACCCCTAAGAGAGAACTTCAAGACCATCTGGGGCATTGATCGTTTGACATCCTCTCAAGGGTAAAAAAAGATCGGCAAAAAAAATTTTAACGACACAACATGGCAGCCACACTATGTTATTTTTATATAAATATCCGATATCCATTCGATATTCTGAACGTAAAAACTCATTCCGACTCCATATTATAGAATAACGCATTGAATATCATACCCAATGTAATACAGACTAGGTATCCTATTGTTCAATTCGTAAAAAATATATGAGTTATTATTATATGTGTCCTAATTTTTTCGTATTCCGACAAATAATTAATAACAGGAAAATTATTTAACTACTCGACAGTTAGTTCAATAACCTATTTATTGTTGTCGGTGAAAACATTCAAAGGAAGTGTAAAATTAAAATATCTTTTTCAGTTTCCGCAAGGAAAGTGTAACTTTTCCCGCTCATTGTCAATAATTACATAATTATAGACATCAACAAATAACCGTACGGTGTGATAATAGGTGAAAATTTTGACAGTTCATCACAGAATTATTATAATAAATATGAATGCACTATGTACACTTTCGATTGTCGCTTGTCACAAATCGAAATACAAACTAATCAATTAAAATAAACATTTAGATAACGCTAAATAACTATTTATTACAGCATTGTTTATTTAACAGTGAATTCTTCCTTGTTAATTATCATGCCATTTACCTAATAGTTTTTCATTTTAATATAAAGATCGAGTTCGATTGAAGCACATTGGAACGTCGCGCCAGTTTGTTAATCGTACAGAAAGTAGCGCCTTAATTTGTAAAAGGGACAAGATTTTCGGTTTTGCGATTTTCCTCATTTTGTGGAACCCTGTTAGCGGCAAGGAAGTTTTTTTTAAATCGATATTATACTGATTATAATACAAAATATGTCAACAATAGGTATACCAATATAACTCTAAGAGATGTCTCTATGCGTATAAAATGTTTGAATTATAAAAATCGTCAACATTGTCCAGTATGAGTGGATGTATGCTCATTTTTATGGCAGGCACTATGCTCACGGAATTGTAGACCGTATTTATAAGCTCGTGGTACACAACCAGTTAAATAATGAGACGATGTTTCATTATTATTGCCAAGAAAACTATAACCAATTTCAAGTAGTGACCGAAATACATCGAATTACTGTTTAATTTATGTTCCGTTTTGTTCATGATATTGTACGTTTAACTCCCTCATCGGAATAAATGTGTATCGAGTTATAAGTTTTTACCGTGTTGTGAAATATACGCTCTGAAGAGAAAGTATGTAAGAAATAAATTGGAGAATTGATTGTTGAGTCAGGTTTATGATAGAACGAAAAAACAAATATATCATTAGGTTTTCTTTTTTAATAGTCTTGTTTAGTACTGCATAAAAAACCTTTTGTTATTGTTTTTGTTGGGTACCTAGTGGATGTAAGTTTTACGAACTCGTAAGAAGTTACATTACTTACTGTTCATATATGTAATTACAACCTCAGTTGCAACATTGTTTTTGATTCCTAGGATACATAAATCTGTAAAAAACCATATGCTTCTCACTAAAAACGTCCATTTAGGGTTGGAGAATACTAAAACATAGAAAAATAGTCCTTGCGTTTGTACTATATTCATACCTTAATACGGCCTCTCACATTTCTACTCTAGACAGAGCGGTATATTTGTCTATGACTTGGTGCTTGGCTATGCGTGGCAGTGACAGTGCTGTCAGTTTGACAGTTGTAGTTGTGGGAGCTACTTGTTGATAACAAGCTATTATATTTAAAAAAATCATTTTTTATATCCATTCGTTAATTAAATATATTGGCAATGAAATAGCTTTAAAGACAAAACATAACATTAGTAACAATGCCGGTTATTGTTGATATCGATGTACCTAAATTCGGCGCCTGCACATTCTTTGCTCGAATCTATCCTGGCGAAACTTGCGGAAGCAATGGGCTTCCATTGACACCAAACTCAATTACAATTCTCGGAAGAGCCCAAAGGTTAAAAATAATTGAACATCCTAACCTATGTAGATATCTTGACGTTATCCGAGGAAAACATGGTAGGTGTATGACAGTTCACTGATTTTACACTTTCGTTTCAAAAAAATAGAAATATAAATGTTAGATAAAATGCATCATTACATAAATATACCGTAAACAGCTACTTTTTTCTTCCGAAAAATTTACTAAATGAAACTAATAATATTGTTTTTGTAGGATAATTCCAAATTATCAGGCATGGCAACCTGACTATCTATATATAATATTATTACCTTAAATTCGCCATACCATATTAAGCTCTTGTAATATATAGTTGTCGATAGAACCAATTTGAAAAATGGTAATGTTTGTATGACCCTGTTTGTTTTGTGTATGTAATGAAATATCCTAAACAATCATATTGTTTGCAGCGGTATGAATTATTTTTTTAGGTAAAAAAAGAAAGGCATGCTTCTTTTTCCCTATGATAATTGTCATTTATTTGACTTGCTGATTATACTATTAAATATGATACTAAATAACCGTAATCATTCCCATGACTGTCGCACTCATTTTCTACTTCAAAGCTTTACTGAGTACTACAAAAGTTATCAATGTTTATATAGGGAGACCAAATAATGATATATTTCAATCAGTCAATTGAAAGTAGACATAAAATTCTTATTTGCGTATACATTTTGGTTGTATTCAATATGCTTATGCCTTATTTTTATTTACAGAACGTATTGTTGTTGTATCTGAGTATACTGGGAGACCAATATCTGAAACCGGTCTATCCTTCAATATAACTGAAAAAATACATATTGCTAAGCAAATAATAGATGCCCTTAATCATTTACATCAGGAAGGAATTACTCACCGAAATTTATGTCCTGAAAATATTCTTATAGATAGTTCACATAACGTTAAGCTGTTCAACTATGGGCTTTATTACATGACTGGCAAAGGAAAAGATGTTTCATTTCCAATCGGGTAATATTTCATTATGAATATACTTTTATTCCATCATTTCAATAAATTTACTTGCAGACCTAAACCTGTTTGCTGTCAATCAAGAATTGGTACCCTCACACCCAACCTGTGTGTATATATATACACATCACCAGATATTCAGAAGATAAATGGATATATAAATAATATTGTTTTGTATCACCATTAAAATTCTATCTGCACATTATCAATACCCATTTATTTCTTAAAACTTTGGGTGTTGCATTTAATAATGTAAATCATATTAACTTATTTATTTTGCACTCTGCTACCCATACATACACAGCTGATATTGATGATTTATTTATCCTGCTCATAAATTGGCTGAAACCGCCTTAGCTAGTGTCATTTTTCTTGATTCAATTGATGTAACAAAGCCTGGAAAAAATGTGCACTGAAATAATTTTCGACATTCTGCTCTCTCTTCGCAATTGACGTACAGTTATACGACAGATATATGACAGGGTAACCAGTATCTGCCAAATAAATACTAAAATTGCAAAAATGGGTTAACAAGTTATTGTAATTTTTATAATAATAGGAAGATAAATTCTCCTGTTTACACATTAATTGTTGAATAATAGCAAATATAAAGAGCCTCTGTAATGTCAATGATATGATTTGCTACAAGGCTTCACACAATTTATAGTACTTTCATAGAACTGGGAATAATTTATTGCGAGGCATGTCATATTTTCTTTTTTGTATGTTGCAGTCAACCCAAGTATCAAAGCCCAGAAGTGTTACTTGGTGGAGGCGGTTCAATGAGTGATATTTGGAATCTCGGGATTGTTCTATTAGAATTATTTCTCGGTCCCCTATGGGTAGGATTAAAACCTGGAACTGTTCTTAGAAGAATAATGACATTGCTTCAAACTCCTAATCCAGCCCAGAGAATTGCACGAGAACATGATTCTTTTGATGCTTATCAGGTATCATATAATATTTGAAAAAGTAGAAATACATTCTAGCCATCGTAAATAATATGCATTATAGATAATTATAATTGCTGTGGACTTGATATATATATTTTTTTATAACAAGAATAAAAAAAGGAACATAGAACGAAGTTGATTCTTTAGCTGAAGGAACTGCACTGTGTTACATTTGTCCTTTTGGCTATGGTGTTGACAGATTCGAATCTCTTTACATGATATTTCGTGAATTTGATTACGACTTCAATTTATTTTAGGATTTGCATTGAAATTCTATGATTCCCGTAATCCTCTCCCACGCATCTAATCCCAACAAATAGGTGTAGAGTTAGTTGTCATCTGAATAATAATCAGTTACCATTAAAGTTGTTAGTAAATTCTATTGGTAGTTTACATGCTCCACATTGAATAATCCATTTATTTGAATTAAAAAATTGATAACACACACATTGATATCATTGAATTTGTATGTTGCTTAAAGCATTGCTGTTAGCTATCTTTTTTCTGATGCAAATTTTATAAATACAATACAATTAACATCAGTTTATAAATGTTTATTGTAGTTCTATCACTCATTTCAGGATTTCCCAGATGAGCTTAGAGATTTGTTAGAATCATGCTTGAATATTTCACCGCGTGCTAGACAAACAACAAAAGAATTAAAGGATCATAAACTCTTTGAAAACACTAATGTTATTTCTAACCGTCAAAAAACAGTTGGTCTCTTTGGTTGTCGTTTGCCCTTGTTATATTATTGGTGGCAATTGGCAGGTGGAGATATCCAAGGTGAACTGAAGAAGCAAGGGTTGATTAAAAATAGCCCTCCGATACTTTCCATGCCGATGTAAGTAAAAGAAATAAAAATGAGAAAGTGTTAAATATATTTTCAACTCTTCTCGCAATATGTTTTTTTTATGGTTTTAGTGCTGTATTACTTGACGGTTGCTCATTAGGGGGAAGAGATTCAGCTCTGATGGATCATCGCGTGGCAATATCGGGTATGGATCTTCTAGTGACAAGACTGGGTCATGTTCATAACATAGAATACCTGCCACTCGTAGACAAAGTGATCACTAAAAGAAGTGAAACATCGTATCTGCCTAGAATTATACGTGAGAGGGATACAGAATACCAATTTCATAGGCTAATTTTGTTTGAACGATTGTTAAGGGTACGTTAGCAAACAGCTTTGGCTTTGTATTGTGTTATAATAATCAATATCCATTACTTAAAAAAATATTTTACCGCCTTAGATAGCACCGAGTTGGAAATACTGCACTTGTCTGTACCTCATGCAACACCCACAAAATAAATAATCCATCAATTATATTACAAAAAAATATTGGTATCAAGTAGTTTCAAGTAGTATGCCAAATATAGTCTATGACCGGTGGAAATAGTATAGTAACCCTATTAATAGTTGCCTAAATGGCATATACAAATTTAATATCATTATTGTATACCATTTGAGAGGACTATTTATGAAAGACATACCGCACAAACACATAGATTTATTCATTTTTTGTACTATGTAGTAGAAATATCTACCGAAAATATCGAAAATGTATAAATATGATATTGTACTACAAAAAAAAAACTATTCCCCATGTATGACTTGTTGGTATTCTCTAATAATGACTTTTTTTCTCTAAGGGATATCCATTCACAGAACCTATAATAAGACGAGAAGCCTCTATTGATATTCCACCATTAGTGAGAGGAGAAGTCTGGGCAGCGCTATTGGGTATTAAAGGAGATATTGACGAGCAATATATTAGAATAGATAAAGAAACAACCACTGCTACTGATAGACAGGTATTACGAATAAATATTTTTTACTTTCACTTTCTTCTTTTCTACATTGATATCTCTATTAAAATGTTCGACATTAAACATAAATAGTGTGATATCATGACATAACTTTGGCAATCAATGCTTTCCCAACATGTTTTCAATCCATTATGTCATGTGATTTTATGAATAGAAAAAAATATATGAATACTTCTTTTATGTAAACGTCACATATAATGGGTATTAAATTTCATAGATTGAAGTGGACATTCCTCGGTGCCATCAATATTGCTGGCTACTTTGTGGAAAAGCAGGCCACAGCGGGCTAAGGCGAATTCTGAAAGCGTGGCTTCTAAGTAATCCACAATATGTCTACTGGCAAGGTTTGGATTCTCTGTCAGCACCATTTTTGTTTCTCAATTTCAACAACGAAGGTAATGTACAACTTTGAAAACAAATATCAACTAAAAGTAATGCAACATTAAATCAATAAAATGTTGTGTATTTTGTAACATATAAAATTTTTAATATTTTTTTTTCATAGCACGAGCATTCGCATGTCTCTCGGCCTTCGTACCAAAGTATCTTAATAAATTCTTTTTGAAAGATAACAGTGCCGTCATCAAAGAATACTTAGCAAAGTTTTGGCAGCTGACCGCCTTTCATGAACCAAAATTAGCCACTCATTTACACCAAATACATTTTGTACCCGATTTATTTGCTATACCATGGTTCCTAACAATGTTTTCTCGTAAGTATTATAATTATTACTATTCAGCTTCTGTTTTTTTTACAACTTACAAAATATTTATAACATTTTCCATAAATTTACAGATGTTTTTCCATTACACAAAATACTGCATTTGTGGGATGCTCTGCTAGTAGAAGATGGGTCACTGCCTCTTTACATGGGAGTCGCTATTCTCAAACAATTGAGGGATACTTTACTTGCTTCAGAGTTCAATGAATGTATTTTGCTATTTTCTGATCTACCTGAAGTTGATATTGAGAAATGTGTAAAGGTACACTATAATCAATTTATATTAGTTCTAAAATACGATAACATCTACAGCAAACCTTAGCAAATAGATTAAGAATGATAAAAATGAAAAATTATCATATCCACTTTCATCAGGGTCTTCTTAATATAAGATGCCATATTACCAGTATTGCATAACAATCTCTGATAAAGCTAATAGTATAAGACTACAAAATCCTTAGTGTCTGTGTAGCTCTACAGATCAATATTACATTATTTATTCTAACAGTCACTTTTAAGGTGTTAACTGTCACTTCTTGATGGAAAGGC
Source organism: Himalopsyche japonica (assembly GCA_028555115.1). Lineage (NCBI taxonomy): Eukaryota > Metazoa > Arthropoda > Insecta > Trichoptera > Rhyacophilidae > Himalopsyche > Himalopsyche japonica. The sequence continues at coordinate 1,377,298 of JAHFWJ010000620.1, forward strand.
ATTATATTTTAAATAATAAAAACACATTTTTTTAGTACTTATTTCCACAATATATTTTTTGATCAGGACCGGTTTCGCTCATCGCGAGCATTATCAACTGATAGAATACAATTTACAAACAAGTCTATTTATACAAAACAAAAAATTAATTTGTGTTAATGGTAGCAGGTGTACAAAAGCATGGGTACAAGAACTAGGAAACGATTTACATAAAATCATACAATATTGATACAAATAAAGTAAATTAGTATAAAAATTAAATGTTCACAATCACTTATTAAGAATTAAAATTACAATTATGGTAAATCAATAATCCATTAGGAGCTCTAAACAATCAATAAGAAAGTAAGGAGTGGGAAATTTTTAATGACAAAATAACCCACAATCACTACTTAATGGAACAAAATAAATTAATACATGAGAAGTCGATTAAAGATAAATCGATGAAATGGGAAGATATGGTCAGTCAGGGGCGTTCCAATATTTTCTGTAAAAAATTTAAGTAAAAGGAGGCAATATCATTTTTCAAAAAAAAAAAAAGGGAAACAAATAAAAATAATAATATTTATTTGAAATATATATTTATTAATCTAATTTAATGAGTATAACAATGGTGACGACGCAAAAGTAGTTTGTTCATTTATAAGGTTAGAATTAGGCAAAAATTTATATCGATTAATTTCAAGGATTTCTTGTTTATCTAATTTCAGTGATTTGTTATTGAAATGCAGGATTTTGTAGTTTATAGTAAAATCACATGAATGTTTATTTTGAAACAAATGGTTTCCAAAAGTAGAAATCTCATCGCCTTTTTTGGCACAAGCTAAATGTTCCTTAAATCTAGTATGAAAGGATCTTCCTGTTTGACCAATATACCTAGCCTCACAGGAATCACATTTTAGAAGATAAATACCACTTTGGCTTAAAATATTAATTTTGTCTTTCGTGTTAAGTATGCCCTTAAGGCCAGTAGTTTCCTTTAATGCTGCATCGTCGTATAAATTAGCAGGGATTGCTAATTCCTTGTTCAAACATAAGTTGGGATTCACCCCCAAATTCGGGATTAAAAATTCAATTCAATTAGTAGAAAAAATTAAAGATTTATCAGTACCTTTGAACGCGAAGCTAGTTTCATTTGATGTAGTGAGCCTATTTACTAGTGTGCCCATATCTGACCTAAAGTCAGCGATTGTTGATTTCATAGATATGAAAAATCTTAATCCCCGGTTGGCTACAGATGTAAAATCAATCATTAACTGTTGCATAGATCAAAATTATTTTAAATTTAAAGATAAATTTTATAAACAGTTGGATGGTTTGGCAATGGGTAGTCCATTGTCACCAATTTTAGCTGATTTTTTCATGAATTTGATTGAATCAAAAATTACAAAATTAGATCTTTTTAAAAATATCATCTATTGGTATAGATATGTAGATGATATTTTAGTACTTTGGGGAGGTACTGAAAGGCAACTGCATACTTTTTTAAATAATATGAATAAGATTCATAGTTCAATTCAATTCACAATGGAATTGGGTATGCATAAAATAAACTTTTTAGATTTAACTGTTGAACTAATTAATAATCGTCATAGTTTCAGTATTTACAGAAAAGAGACTTTTAGTGACAATATCATAAGTAGCCCGTCTAGACACCACATTTCACATAAGTTGTCAACTTTTCATTCTTTTATTCATCGCTTGTTGACAATTCCTATGACAGAATCAAATTTCAATTTAGAATTAAACACCATTAAACAGATCGCACTTAACAATGGATACGATGCAAAGTTGATTGATCGACTTGTCTTTAAAAAAACTAAAAAATTAGCTTTATTAAATGTAACCTCGAGCTTGATGATTGATGTTCCCTCCGTTGAAAAACGTTGGGTAAAACTAAGTTATTTAGGCCGAGTTTCTGAAAACATATCCAAGAAGTTAGACAAAAAACTTTTTAATGTATCTTTTTATAACAATCATAATCTTAGTCGAATGTTAGTTAACACGAAAGACAAAATTAATATTTTAAGCCAAAGTGGTATTTATCTTCTAAAATGTGATTCCTGTGAGGCTAGGTATATTGGTCAAACAGGAAGATCCTTTCATACTAGATTTAAGGAACATTTAGCTTGTGCCAAAAAAGGCGATGAGATTTCTACTTTTGGAAACCATTTGTTTCAAAATAAACATTCATGTGATTTTACTATAAACTACAAAATCCTGCATTTCAATAACAAATCACTGAAATTAGATAAACAAGAAATCCTTGAAATTAATCGATATAAATTTTTGCCTAATTCTAACCTTATAAATGAACAAACTACTTTTGCGTCGTCACCATTGTTATACTCATTAAATTAGATTAATAAATATATATTTCAAATAAATATTATTATTTTTATTTGTTTCCTTTTTTTTTTTTTTTTAGAAAAATGATATTGCCTCCTTTTACTTAAATTTTTTACAGAAAATATTGGAACGCCCCTGACTGACCATATCTTCCCATCTCATCGATTCATCTTTAATCGACTTCTCATGTATTAATTTATTTTGTTCCATTAAGTAGTGATTGTGGGTTATTTTCGTCATTAAAAATTTCCCACTCCTTACTTCCTTATTGATTGTTTAGAGCTCCTAATGGATTATTGATTTACCATAATTGTAATTGTAATTCTTAATAAGTGATTGTGAACATTTAATTTGTATACTAATTTACTTTATTTGTATCAATATTGTATGATTTTATGTAAATTGTTTCCTAGTTCTTGAACCCATGCTTTTGTACACCTGCTACCTTTAACTCAAATTAATTTTTTGTTTTGTATAAATAGACTTGTTTGTAAATTGTATTCTATCAGTTGATAATGCTCGCGATGAGCGAAACCGGTCCTGATCAAAAAATATATTGTGGAAATAAGTACTAAAAAAATGTGTTTTTATTATTTAAAATATTCTAACAGTCATTTATTCTTTATATTGTGGCATTTGAGAGCACCATCTCTAAATTTTTTTTTACGCTCCATAAAAATTATCTTAGGTAGACAATCGTGTTGTGGTAATTGATAAGCATCAGAGCTTAGAGACCATTATAAGTTTAATTTTCAGGTGTCTTAATGATGGAAACCACCTTATATCTCAATTAATCATAGAACGAGTTAGCTTTATGTGTTTCACTTCTAAGGCGTGTCGAAACTTCAAACTTAGAACTAGATTTTGGGATTTTTTAAGTTGCAATATATCCAAACATCATTAGAGATGATGTTATGAAGGTTCCCACATATCTCTATAGCGTCACATATATTTGATTTTAAATATGTGTCTATAGTGCTCAGCAATCGCAGTTATTTTGTAATGCTAAAGTCAGTATTCACTGACTGTTTTTTTATTGCCCAAGCTGCTTGTCTCTCTCCTTATTCACCAAATATATTATTCATTACAGGAATCGACATTAATGTATAAATCTTCACCTAAGAGTATATCACACAGGCGGTTTGGAAATGATGACTGCAGAGCCAATCCATTGGTAATAAATTTATTTCATTCCATTTCAAAAACTTTTTTTTTTTAATTATAACCCATTTATTTGATTTTTTATCTAGGATTCAGTGGATATTGATGGTCAGACTCTACAACAAGAAATGTGTCCGAGAATAAGTTGCAATGATTTTCTACAGTTAATTGAACAAAAAAATGTTTGTATCTTAGATATTCGACCAAATTTACAGTAAGTTTTATTTAATTCTTCATGCTTTTATTATGTTTTTATTTTGGGTTTTTTTTATAAAAATTTTATATGATTGATGAAGCAATGAATTAACTTATCAGTACCCTTTTTTATATCACATGAACACACAGTTGCAGTGTAAGCATTGAATAAGTTAAGGTTTTTATGATTTGCATTTTTCATTTATGAAAGATTAATCTCCATCTTCAAAATACAGTGTATGTCATTGCACATTATGCTTAAAAAATATCTACCCCTAACCAAACATATTTTTCATAGGTTCAACAGAGTCAGTATAGCAAACAGTTTAAATATCCCGTACAGCAGTGTCAGTTTGGGAGAAAAGAATCTAGTTTCACTTGGTGCTCAAATTGAAAAAGACATAAGATCTGCTGTAAAAAATGGCCACACTGTAGTAGTAGTGTCATCAGAATCTGAAACTGCTGAACTAGTGAGTGATATATTGATTTTGTTAAAAGTATTATTGATAAACTAGAATTAAGCAGTTTTTAAGTCAAAAAAAAATCACAAATTTTATTTGTTTACTTTAAAAGAAAGTTATATACAGAAGTGCACTTTTATACAAAATTATCAATTATGTGTTCTATTTGCTCAAGCTTTGCTAGATCATTTCATTTGAGCAAAATTTAATTTAATTGCTAACGATACGATAATATTAACAAAAAATGAAATCAATGTATTCATAGATATTTCAGGTTTTCACCATTGCTATGATTTCTAATGATGCTTGCAAATTGCTTAAATTCTTACAAAATTGAATAATTTACTTTATTACAATAGAGTTATCCATCAAAGTGCCACGTAAAATTTGATCTAATTTTATTTTTCTGGTACTTTCTTCTTTTAGTTTACAAAGTTCTTGGTGCGATCTGAAGTAGCACGAACCTGTATTCTTCACGGCGGGATTAATATTCTACACTCTGTGGTTCCACCTGTTTTACATTCCTCCAATCCACCTATGTATTAGACTATTGGTTTACGCTAAGTGTATTTCAAATCTACCTCTGGTATAACAATCCATGACTTCTAATGATCTAACTAAAAATGGCAATATAATTTCCATCCAAAGAATTTTTTAGAAAAAGTATATTGTACAATAGAAATTCATTAGTAAAATGTTTTTTTCTCATTGCTTCTACAAATGCTGTTAAAATAAAATTCTGAAGAAGAACCATGGCTGTCTTAAATATGAAAATAGAAGTGCTGAAAACATCATACTTAGATCTGAAATTGATGTATCATATTTGAAGAAAAAGACAATCTGAGACAATAACAGAGGAGTCTTCATAGGCATATCAAAATAACTTGTGTACCCCAAAATCATTGTTGCTATTTGATATGATGTATACCATAAAATTCATATACTTAATCAATGAAAAATTACCACACAAAAAGACATTTACATACATATTCTTTACGTGAAACATCTATTCAACCAAATTTTATTTTACAATGAATATCAAAACTTATATGTTATATTATACATTTATGCACTAAAATTTATTATTATTCGTTATGCTTCATTTGAAATGAAAAAAATACTCAATATTTTGAATAGAGAATATTAAATTTATGTTATATTTTAGGTACATAAATAATGACAGTACCTACCTCCTCAATTGTTTTGATTCCTATTTTATTTGTTTAATAAATAAATATTCATATCAAATTATGTATTTTACTGAAAATAGCCACATCAACCACTTATGAAATAAACATCCTCCATGAAACAAAACTTAGTTGTAAAATATTGATACCTCTCTTGTAGTTGAGTGATTAGTATTTTTGTCGTTGATCATAGTACTCATGGGCTCAAATTTCAGTACGGACAGTTTCATAAGTTTGTTTTTCAGAATGTGCATTTCATTTTAATGAGTCATGAATGTTTATGATACATAAAAATTTAAGTGACTACATAGTTTCTGAATAACAGCTGAAACACTGAATTAAAAGTAGTTCTTTTTGAAAAATATCTGTTAAGAATTCATTTGCACATTGGTGATCTACAAATCCTTCATTCTTTGTTAAATTTGTATAACAAAAGAGGTTCAAATATACATCAATATCACATTTCTATTATCTCAAAAACTTAAACTTCATCTATCTATATATATAAAAATGAACGTCTGTCTGTCTGTCCTTTATAAACTCCTACACCATTAATCCAATTGCGATAAAACTTAATTGCGTCAAATTATTGCTTAGACTACCGGGCAAAAGATAGGATACTCGGAATTTGATTACAAAAATTAATTGAATATATACGGAAAACATGTTTTCATACAAGACTATTGTAATACAGAATGGCCATTTATGAAGCATTGTATCCATAGCAACGCCGAAAACAAAAATGTCAAATCTGTCCTCATGCACTCACCTGTAGGTATTTTAAGTAGGTACTGAATATTTTGAAACATTTCGATTTTCGAAAAAAGTATTTCAATGTTCTATTTTTTACCGACTTTTTTGTTGTGGTTTTATTTCACATGACAGAACGAATTGAAATAAATATTACGTATAAATCGTGTGTGATAAAGAAAGAATTTATTCAATACATCAATTTTTTTTTTTTTTCAAAAGTCAATTTCAAAACGTAACATTCACTGTGAAATCAATTATGCCACCCAAACGAAAAGGAATAGATAAGAGTACAACTCAAGCACGAAAGAAAAGGGCGAAACAATGAGGTTGAAATTGATAATCGTTGCATTGTACCGTATTCACCGCTTCTCTCGAAAACTTACAAAGCACACATTAATGTCGAGTATTGTAATTCGGTGAAATCCATCAAATACATTTGTAAATATGTCAACAAAGGAAGCGACATGGCAGTTTTTAGAGTGGGAGATTCAACTGCATCTACCGATGAAATTAACCAATATCAACTGGGACACTACATTAGTAGCAATGAAGCAATATGGCGCATTTTATCATTTCCAATTCATGAACAGCATCCACCAGTTACTCATTTGGCAGTTCACCTTGAAAATGGACAGCGAGTGTACTTCACGACAGAAAATGCACGTGTATTTTATGATACTTTGACGAAATTCCACAATAGATCAACATTTTATAATATAATTCTAAGAATTTTTTTTATTTAAATTATTTAGTTTTATAAGAATGCGTCGGTAACAATGACGAAATTATTTGAATATTATTATTAAATAATACTGATGTCTTGCACAATTTGGTACAAGTCCAGTAATAAAAATCTAGTCGCATAATCACTCTCCAAACTTTTATGAACTATTCAAAAAGTTTTTGTGTTCTCGTACTGGCAACAAATATAAACAACAACCCCTTGAACTAGGCGGCAAATTGTCCAACTCGCAAAACCCGAAGTTTTCCGAAACACGAATGATTCGCAGTTCATAAAGTGGGACGGTGCAAACTTTATTCACAAACTTAATAAATTAATTATGAGGTTATTGCTCTCCGTTTTTACACTCGATGAATCTATAAATGCTAATGAATATCGTTTTTTTATGTTATTGTCATATAAATTGATCAAAACATTAATATTGTTTTTAGGGGCACTCAATAGAAAATGAATATATGATTAAAATGTATTATTTGTAACCACTGTAATATTTGCAGCTAAGGTTGTGGTTTAACAATTGGTTATGATTCATGAATCAGGCTTTCTGCAGAATGCTTAATTTTTGTAGGTACACAATTTAATCTATTTTTATATTCAAATGTGACAAAATTCTACGCTGGTTATTTTTTTTTCTTTTAATTGACGATTTTTGCTTGTATTATATTTTGAAACTGTTAACTGTAGTGAAAATATATTAATATGTTTACTAATTGAGTTCTACTATATAAAACGCTCGTCATTATTTTCTTTTGATTTTTTCATATAAGTTTGTCAAAACTAGTAACCTAATAATAATTGAACTCGTTTTTAATCGAAAACGACGCATCTACATACATATTCTTAACGAAGCGTCCCTTGCGGATAACGGTTCAAGCAAGTGTTGTGCAGGGCGGGGCCAAGTCGACGAACACGAGTGACAGAGAGCGAGCGTTTCCCTTGCCGGTCTCATCCGAAATCCATTCGCCGGCTACATTTCAAACGCAACAGGTGTCGGTGAGCCGTGCTTTCTGACAAATCACCTGTATCGCACATATTTCACATAAAACTCACCGGTCACTAAAAATCCAAAGTGTATTGAAGTGCATCGGTAATTATACGTCGTTTATGTAAGTGAAAATACCGCCACCGAAGCGGCCTTTGACCTTTTAAAGTGACATTTGACAGATACAGAATATAATCTGACTGATAGGGGCGTGTGTATGCAACTTTTATTATTATTATTATCATAAATATCCTGTGCCACCCTTTCCTCTAGGGAAACTTTATAATCAGTGGAATTTGTTATCGCTTTATCGGATCGGACACGCGCGAACTCATGGATGCTTTCAACTGTTTTGTGTACATCATTTAATTGGTGGTGTTTTGTGAATTGTGCATACTTTTTGTGAAATTTATTTGAACTCACGGCGCCTCCACCATGGAGACGTTTTACGACATCGGATCCGGCGACCTCAAGGAATTATGGGACTCCGATTTGGATCCGGTAAGATTCTATTTAGCTTTGTAAATTTACTACGATATGGTGATACACCCACGTGTGTTTTAATTAACAATGTATGTTTGCTCCAACGAGTGTGTAGCATACATTTTAGTAAGTGGCAGGGCTTATCTTACATAGATAAATAGTTGATAAAATAGTTTAAAACTTTCCTGTTCGATGACAATAGTTGACTTTTTATATTATATTTTATTTGCAACTATCATAGCTCGCTAACCCGTCTCTATTGCTTTTATCAACTCAATAGATGCAATCATATATTTTTTCAATTCCTTTCTTATTGTTATTATTTCAAGTATTTAACATTTGATTCATTTGTGACCGATATTTTATAGGTTAGGTACAATGAAGTATGTAGTTGTTTACATATTACACGAATATAAAAAATATATAGATATGTATTATAATTCTTAGAACTTATTTTTTTGTGTGTGAGGAAAATGTTCTTGGGAATCCCTCCAGTACTCTTTATCTTTTGTAATGTGTTATTTTATGTTTAGTATACCAATGAAATTTGCATGAATAAACTAGATTACATAAGATAAATGAATAATAATTTCATTCTCTAAGGAATACGCTTTTATAAAGAATCGAGAAAGCATGGGTTCCTTTATACTGTTATCAGTCGACTTATAAACTGGTGTTATGTCAGGCTGTTATAAAAAATCAATTCGTTATAAGTGACTTCAAATCGGCTATAAAAATATAGATGCTCTGTAGGTATATGCTCGGTCAGCAATAAACATTTTTTTTGAAAAAGTAATAGCGCCTATCGTAAAAGAGCAGAAATCGTTAAAAGTTTTTACCTATTCTTAATTTTTCTACTATCATAAAATATAATTATTCAACAGCTCAAAAGTCTTAAAAAAGTTGTTACAAAATTTACGAATTTTTATTTACAATGAAGTCATATTACACAAAATCTGTACTTGAGTAGGGGTTAATGATGCCCATTAAAAAAAATATATTTGAATTTGACCGCATGAAGTGATTTAAATGTCAAAATGTCACTCATCCGCAATAAGGTAACATCGACGATTTCCCGCTCAAAATCAATTATCACAAAAACCATTCGTAGTTATTCAAAATTTTAATAATAATAAATCATCATTTATTGCAATAACCTTTCATGCTAGCTTCGTTTCAAAAATATTTTATATATAATATTTTTATCCATTTGATTGTGTAACGTATATTTCATTCACAAGTGATAAAATATGGCCGAAATGGACACTGCATCTTGCTTGACATCGCTAATCATCAATATTTTTTATACAACATAGTAGGTAAGTGTATATATTTAGATATAATTCAGAAACGTGGGTTGCTGTGCCGACTGTTATATCTACAACAGTTCATTTCTTTTTCTCTGTTATCTTTAATGTAGTGAATACTTGTTGCATTAAAACTTTTTAAATAATAATCTAACACATCTAACGCTCTTGGCAATGACTACGTATGCTTATTAAAAGTTAACCATTTAAATGCATATTACTCAGTAGAATACTTGTTTTCTTATTTTTGTAATTCGGTAAACTATTTATTATTTGTTCGTCACAAAAACTGCTTATCAAAAAGTTACTCACCTATTAACCAAAAATATTTATTACAAATTCTCCGAAAAATAGCTCTAACATAAATAACATTTTTAATGACTTCCTTACATCAGGTATTTCAAACTTGTTTTGCACTACAATCGGTATTTTTTTTTTACATTACAATTGTTTGATATGTTTACAAATATTTCTACAAATTTTAAAAAAATCATATCGCGATAGTTCCATTGATTTGGCGTCTATACTTTAAAATTAATTTCACCTTTAGCTGTGCAAAAAAAAAAAAAATTTTAACCGGTACTTTTTCAATAAAAATATAGAGCGTTGGCGGGCCTTGTGTTTAGCATTCCTGGATTGTACGAAAATATTACTAAAATTAATTTCGTTTCCTGTGCATCATTGCAATAATAAAAAGGTCAATTAGTAATGTGTGGATTTGACGCTACCTACACAATTGATACACATGGTAAAATTATAATGCCCTGGTTATTAATCCTTCTTTAAATTGATTTATTATTAAACTTTCTCTTGCTCTAAGTGTAGGTAAATATTGTAGTTTTATGCAGTCAACATCATTATTATAATTCTGTTTTGGGATCTATTTAAATTAGTTGTAGCTCACGCGTTACTTTTATGACTACAAGATAATTATGCTTACATTTTAAATGCCAATATGCTGACGGTAATCATTTTTAGATATAAATAATTACTTATCAAACCATCAAAGATGTTTCCAGCTTATATGTTTATTTGTATTATTTTCATTTATTTTTATGATTGCGACACAATAAAACTTTCTAATTGGGAACCGATAAGAAGCAGAATTTTTTAAAAAGTATATATTTCTATACTTTTTTATTATTTCAGATTAAAATACTTTATTGGTCTATACCGATTTAAATGTCACGTTATTTATTGAAATACCAAGGATTTTCTATTTCCGTGATGACTCTAACATTGAACATAGTATATACTGTATACCTAATAATATATTTTTATAGGTAGGTAAATAATTAAACTCGCAGCCATTTTATGTTCTCAGATATATCAGGAATGTTTTATAATGAAGTTTTTGGTATCGATTGATTCACATTACTAGTTTTAAATCATCGGATTCGAAATTCACGTATAAACATTATGATAATGTAAGATATCAATATTATAAATTGCGAAGTATTTTTAGAAAACATAGGGAATATTAACATAACGACCATAATACATTTACTTCATAAAAGGTATAAATCGATCTTTTTTGTGTAGAATGTTGAAACATATTTTTGATGAATTCAGGGGAATGTTTTTCAGTCTTTGGTTGTATTACGCACTGACTGTCGTTTCATCTTTTTAAGAAACATCTTACAACTGCTTGATAAAGTTTATCATGAGGCTGCGTCCAGAATCAATTAAATTAATTAATAATACGCACGTCTGTTCATAGACATGTGAACGAGAAATATTAGCTTCATTCGTTATCCAGTTATAGCATACAATCGCAGTATTTTGGTGACTTAATTGCAATTGGTTTTATCAGTGGATAAGTAAGTAATTCATAACGGATAATCGGCCGATAGTATCTAATTGCAAATACTTACGTTTGTCTGTCCAGCCATAACTAAACGAAATTGATGTCCACTCAAAACAATATCGTCAGAAAGTGCACGTTCCGCTAGAAAATTTCTATTGCTTTCCGAGTGGCCAGGCCGTGCCACGATTACGTTTTTTTTATTATTTCGCTTTCAGAGTCTGTGAGGCCCACCAACCGCGGTTAGTTCGACTTTTCAACGCTTTCACATCTCTATAAATCAAATTAGACACTAATAACATTTAAAAAACAGTTATAAAATATGAAAAATCCGCTTGATTCACACTAATGTTTAATTAAAGCTTCTCGCCTTAATGTATTATCCAAGTAATAATGTAATCGATGCATTAAACAATTTGAATAACGCGATGAATTGATTGTTTTTTAAACAGCTAATAATGCGCAAATTAACCAAAATATGCTGTGGCATTCATTGCAGTTTTATGTAAAATGCTTATTTTGCTTCCTATTCTGCGAAACGGTGCTGTTTCACGAAATAAACACACTAGCATTTTTATCAGTTTTCTACATTTACAATCCAAATTTTCTTCCTCACTTCGAATCATCATTTCAATACCGAACACTTCATTGATATTGGTTATAATTTGCTTCATTAAACGTTACTTATGAATTATACACAAGATATTTATATCATCACTCTCATATAAATAAATAAATTTACCTACCCCAGTGAACATTACCGTCTACATACATCTACATAACCATACAACACACTTCTAGCTTCAAAATATAAAACAATTTTTCTGGTAAATAAATTGCAATATGCAACTAAACTTCTTCAACATCTTATCTGACGATAAAAAACTGCAATATTTCTGCATCGATTTGATTCACCTTGAACACTAAAATTCCTAAATAAAGGATACACTTTGATTTGCTTAATCACGTGCGACGTCATAATTGCAAAAAAATGCGTATCTAAATATCTGATGGAACGATAATTGCAAATATTTTATACAATTAGAAAGAACATGAGACTTTATAACACTAAAATTTTTGGGATGTTAACACATTCTTACTTTAAAAAAAATGGCTTGACAGAATATTGTGGAGAACACACGTAAATGTTTGTATAATAATTTTATAAATATTCAGGTCATACAGTTTCGGGCTAAAAGACTTTCGTAGGACAGACTTGCATTAAAATAAAGCCTCGGCATTTCTCTTAGGTTCGTTTACAAGAAATTTAGCGAATTTATTCTGCTTTCGTTGCAAACGAATGAATAAAATTGATATTTCGAGACTGTAGCATCCATCAACCTCACTTAGTGCATACGAATTACTATTGGTCTACGCATACATGCATAATACTTGCCGGTACGATGCACCAACTCAGAGGTAACGAAGACACGCTTCTTTTATTTAACGAACTTTGTGTGCTAACAAAAATTGAGTTACGATAAAAATTTAAAAAAAATTAAAAATTTTAATTAAACGACATAATTGGAATCCGGTTGTTTGCCATAGATTTTTCATAGAAACATATATTTTATTTAAAATTGTATATTCGCATAAATAACGTTTGATTAAGACCATCTGCAATTTTTTTTAGATATTTACGAGTGAAAATTCGTTTGTGTACTTCCTGATTAGAGCTTTCCGTGTTAAATGAAACTCGTATAGTTGAACAAATAGTATGTTTTTTTAAATATATATTTTCATTATATAGTTCTATGAAGCAAACGTTATTCTAATTGATATTTTTCATTGAATCTGTGTTATATCGTATGGTCTATATATCTAGCAATCAATTTTATTTTTGGTTTTTAACGATGATCTGATTGATGGTAAAATTTGCAAACTTAGATAAAATTATACTCAACAAGCAAAAACAATTTTTTATTTAAATGGTTTACGATGATATGTTACTGTTTCTAGATGACATACTATTAAATCGTCATATTAGATTATAAATTAATATGAGAAAGGTTTATGCAATTAATGAGTTTGATTATAAGTACCCGTACACCCTACGCGGGCCGTCAATTCAATATTCCAGGATAAATGTTATGGTCTCTTTACAAGTAAAGTGGAAAATGCATGAATTATGTATCTACATACGTGCACAAGAAATAGGTACCTACTAACTTCTCCAAACGACGTCTAAAATCTTTCATTGCTGTGCACATTATGTTATCTCCTGCAACGCTTCGTATCTACGCTAGTTTGGTTGCATTACCTTGGAAAACATAAATATCACATGGGCGGACAGGTAAACCTCATCCCTCCGTTTGGCAAATCGTGTTCTAAAAATAGCAAGTCCGGGTGCGGATGACCATGATGGAAGATGGAATGGCGTCCTAGCGTGTGCCGTGCCGCCTCGTGACGCGATCCGACATTACAAGACGCGTAAGTAGGCGAAAACTGGTTCTGAGCCTAGTCAGCTCTCGCTAGATCTCGCTGCCTCTCGTACAAATTACATTAGTCCCAGGGCGTTTCCGGGGAATCGTGCCATTAGTGGCCATTTTTGTAGAAAATTCCTTTGACTTTTGATTTATACTCGATGCCAGTCAGAGTAGTCAGTCAAGTCAGATATTGTCGGCTAGTACTATAAATAAGCAATAATCTAAAAGATTTACTGTATGCATAAATTATTATTGATCAATAAATTTTATATTTTTTCGGAATGTTATTAGGGCGCTAGACTTGATTGCTTTTAATGTGATAAAGAGCTACTTCAATTTAATATAGCAATACAAAGTTGATTTAATGATTGAATTGACATTTATTTATTTATCTCGTTTTTACCCTGTTCTAATGTCGATTATACCGAGTCGAAATGCTCCTTTATCATTATGTGTTTTACTATTTGTTGAGCTATAACATCGATATTTCTGCATACAGTTTAATTTTGCCTATATTTTTCTATCTCTAAATCGTTGGATTGCGTCTGAGTATATAGTATTACGATAATAGAAAAACGAAGACACAAGTTCACTAACCCGTTTATCTATCAATTAATATAAAACCGTGAGAAAACTCTTACTGCCAACTGTTTTTTTTAATTAAAAGATAAGTTGTTTTAAAATGTATATATAGTTTGGAGCATATAATAATAATTAATAGAGTGAAGCAACACCCCTATTAGCAAGATTTACACCAAATAAAGTATTATATTACATTAAGCTTTAATGTGTATTGTAATATGAAATATCAATTGATATCATCTAATTTTGTATTTCATTTGTGGCCCCAAGGAAACTATAACCCTAACCTTAACTGGCATAGTAACAAATGCACTTTCATCGGGTAAATAAATAAATGCCAAGGCGCTCGACGGAGCCGGACGATATCCGTCGGCCGCGAAACTACTTTAACTTGACTGTATAAAAGGTAGTGTTGTATTGATATCAACTAATCTGCTATTGTCATATTTATAATAAACACCTACATCAAACTGCCGATTACCTATTTGTAGATAAAATAATTTACGTTAAAAATCATCGTATTTCACATTATTTTCTATGGGGCTTAAATAGAGCTAGAAATTATAAAGATTTTTAGTGTTGGTTTAAGTAACCGCCGATGTTCACGTGCGTAATTAATATTTAAATTATTGATTTGTCTATACAAGGGATACCTCTACAAGGTAGTTGTCTTCAACAAGATATACTACCATATTAATGCGTTTTTGTAGGCGAAAAACCAAAAGCCGTCAAGTTATACTCAAATGCCATGACAAAGTAAAATGAAAATGTTTATCAACAACGCCAAGCAACAGTTACACATTTTTACACAAGTAATGAAGAAACAATCCTATCAATGTTATATCAATAATGAATATCTGCCTAATTACCACCGAATCCGCGAAGAAAGTGTATTTGCGATGTTCTTGTTATTAATCAAAACGACTTTCTTCTTCATATTCTCAGAAGAAACATATAAAGTACCCTAACCTATAACTTATATGGATCTCGCCAAAGGCTACATTGTATGAATGTGTATTGTTATGAACCAGTGTTGTAATGAAATCACCCTTTTACTTGTAAATGCCATTTTCACGCCCAACTTAGTCACTATTATGTCGGTTTTAAAATATGCCAATTATGTTCGATGGATTGGGCAAATTATTATGCAGCGTTGGAATGCATTCGTGATGAAATCGTTTCGTTTGTTAGGTACTGTCGGTAGTGTATATTGTGAAAAATTAAAATCCTACCATGCAATAAATTTTATTTCTGCTCGATCTGGAATTATTATTGCTTACCCAACTTGATTGAAATTAAAATTTTCTTGATGCGTTCAATTTCTTTGAAAATAAATAACATGCAGAGATATCGCAATATATTCGTGACATATTAAGTTTATTTGCCTCACTTTATTAAGAATCCAACACCAGATGCTTTCGATTCGAGTAACGTCTTTACAAATGTCACATCAGTGTTTTTACAAATCTGAATATAATATATATATCTATATATTTGAAGCTTATGTCTTTCTAAGAAAGCATTTATTTATTTTTGAGTAAGCAATTTGCAATACGTTTTCAATACATGTATAGGAATCGACACCTTCTACCCTGGAAATTTGCACACCATAATTAATTATAAATACAACGATTAAAACATGGCGAGATCAAATGGACAACTTTGAATTTTCAATTGGATATTTTTAATATGATCATGTTTGATGACTTCTACTTGAGTAGATTTTGTGGGCATTTTTAAATTTGATTTAATCCCAAATAAATTTATAATCAGATATATTTCATTAGAATTTAATTTAGTACATTGCCAAATATTCATCAACCAAAAGGGTTTAAAAATATTCATAGTTAATTTCTTATCGCTGAATAAAATAGCATTTTATTTAGTGTTGAAATTTAAATGAGATAAAAAATACCATCAAGCTTTCAGTTGACAATTTTCTGTAGTCGTTAATCGTAAAAGTATAAAATACATATATAATATTAGGTTCGAAATTATTTTGCAGTTGATTCTTCCTTTATTTTTCTCGTACGAATCCTGAAAATAATTAGTGAATACGTAATATGCTTGGTACAGTCCAAGTATCGAACATCGTGAATGAAAAAAACGCCTGCTACTGTTCCCTCTCAAATAAATATTGAAGCATACTATAAAATATTTCAATTATGAAGGAATACATATTTTGCTTTGCATAAAAATGTTACAAACATTTCGTTGCTCTGTTGAGCAATAAACTGACAGTGGCCGTTTGCAGGTTAAATAATGGACCTTGCAATGGCTTCAAAAAACTAGGTTAAATAATTATCATGTTACATCGGCATATTATTTTATTAAACGCTGAATGAAATTTATTTTTCATATTCACTGGTTCTTTTTTTGTTTTTAGATGCATTTTTATCTTTAAATTCAATACGGGGTCACGACCTACGTTTTGTCAAACTCTGACCTATGTGATTGCATATATTTATGCACAATCTGGATTTGGTAGAGTCGTTGAAAAAGCTCGTTTTTGTATTATATAATAATGATATATTCAACAATTAAGTATCGTGATTAATAATGCTCATTGTGATTATATGTAAATGTTCGATACTGATTTTATATTCACACAATATCC
This sequence comes from Himalopsyche japonica, assembly GCA_028555115.1. NCBI lineage: Eukaryota > Metazoa > Arthropoda > Insecta > Trichoptera > Rhyacophilidae > Himalopsyche > Himalopsyche japonica. The sequence continues at coordinate 1,394,347 of JAHFWJ010000620.1, forward strand.
ATTTATTGTACGTACAATATTACAGTGTATGTAAGTTATACAAATATAATCAATCATTAATTTATAGTAGAATAATATACATATATATATATATATGTGTATATTAGGGCAACTGTGCTGTTTTCAAATTTGAGATATAAAATACGTTCAACTTTTTGTTAATTATCTGCGGTTTTATGGGGACATACTGATTGAACAGCGGTATTTACTTTTCCCTTCCTTTTTCGAAATGTTTCCTGAATATTCGCTACCAACAAAATAAATTCACAATTCGAAATAATGTTTGTTCTTGACATATTACTAACATTCGCGTACCAGCTGAAATAATTTGTGAGGATCGGCTCACATTGTAGGGGGTCTCCGGAGGTGTATTGGTTTTAAGTAAGATGGAAAAATATCTTTATTGGTATATAATAAAATGCTGTGAAGTAAATAACATTATAATTTTCTTAATGTTTATGTACATACATTTAAATTTCATACTTTTTTATAGCAAAAATGAATATTTTCGCCTGGTAAATACATCAATTGTAAAGAAAATTGACTTCCGTGATATATAAGTGCGAAATAAAGAAGCACTACAGCACTGAAGCGCTACAGAACTGAGAGTTCTGTTGCATCCGTGTGATAAAATATAGAATCGTTCAAAGTTGTAATTACTCAAATTTGATATTGAAATTCCATCAAGCACCTTCAGTCGATATCATAAACAATATGATCTGTTAATATGTACTATATGTAAATTCATAAAAAATTACAGTATTTTTTAAATATATATATATATATATATCATTAGTAAACTTTAGAAAAATCGATCAAATTATAATTGAATTTTTATACTATATATTTGATACATCTATACCCTACTTCATGTCCATATTGTTGTAACAAATCATTTAAGATTAATATGTTTTTTGTCTTAACGTATTTCTTTTTTACTGTTCAATATTTTATTTTCAATTGATATACAAGAAATGTAACGTGTACTTGTAACGCAATGCGATCTGTGGTCTTTATTTATAAGTTGTCTTAATTAATAATGTTATTAAATGTTATGTAAACTAGTTCACTCTTATTAAGCTCTTGATCTTTAACACTTCATTTCATTACTTTGTTTCCGAGCCAATAATGTATGATTGCATATGTGTTTAGTTTGTATTTGCTTAGAAAGTAGGATTCCTATTTATCATTGCATGCGAAGTTTGAATTATTCGATTTTTCTTATCAGTTCCACGTTGTTGGCAAGGCGCATGCGCGCACGACTCGCAATATTTTTGCTCTTATCAGAAGGTTTTCCACGCGTTACACAATAATGCATATTACTCGCTAGGTTGTTAAATGTTTACGATTTTCTACAATAGCGATTAAAGCCTTGATATCAGTGTAACCGAATTTTGTATGCATATTTTATACTTTTTACGTAAGTCTGTCAATTTTATTGTAGAATATAATTGTTGAATGTATTACGATGACTTGATTTTATCGTGCCATGTTATCTAATTATTTGTTTAATTGACTCTCCACATACCAAATCTTCGCAATTGATCACCTTTACTGGGACGTAAAACGAAAGTGTAAAAAAACAGTTTTCAACAACAGAATTATATAAACTTTAATGCATTAAGCTGAGAATTAAACATGCAAAATATTAGCATAATCAATATGTTTACAAAATTTATCTCAACTCTTCATTTATGCTTTATTATGAATATTTAACTACCAAGCAATGTTTCAAAAATTGACTCTTTGTTTATATATATTATTTTCTTTTATTTATTTCAATCGGCAATTCACGTATTTCAGTTTATACGTTTTTTGGTCACAAATAAACTTGCTACGGTGGCTTAATTAATAGTGACAACTGTTTTTATTCCAATTGATTGGCTTCCGTATTGTCAGATTTCGCTGTCATTCTTGTATTTCATCTTTATTCAACTGTCGAATCTGAAGTTTTTCTTTTAAATGTAGATTATAAAACCGAACCTCAATATGTATGATACTGCCATACACAGGAAAACATAGTATTTTCAAGAGTTATATTAATGAATAATGCGTGACTGGTTTTTATTGAATCCATATTGTTTACAATTCAAATGCAGCTGCATTAATTTTTTAGATTGAAATACCGTTTTTCTAAGAACAACAAGTTGTTCTGATCTTACATCACGAAATCCACGGCCACACAGTTGCTAGGCATGAGTACTAAACTAGCAATTTATTTTTCCTTGTATTGGAACCAGCTAAACCAGATTCGCTATTAATCTCTTGCCGCCCCGCTGTAGAATATAAATGTGTACTTATTAAATTTTGTAATTTTTGCCTATGGCAAGGTATTCGTATACTTTTGATATATCATGCATTCACGTCCATATTGAAAGTACCAACATACAGTCGTTTTAGCATTATGAATTTCTAACGGTGTTTTATGATAGTGAACATCGATTTTCGTATTGTGATAAATCATGCCTTAAAATTTGGTACCGACATGTTTATAGGTGAATCTATTGTGATAATATATTGATAAATGCGAAGGATATTGTTGCGTGAACAAAAATAACTTATGACTTAAAACAATTTTGTTTTTGAATCACGACAACTTTTTCGAGAGGTGCACTCATCGTATGCATCATAATAGAAAAGTGATTTCGCTTTTTATTTTTACCAGTGAATATTTACGTCGATTTTTTTATATTTTTGTCTTTATTCCTAGTAATAAATTTGACCAATAGAATAAGTGTATTATTGAATGAAATATGAATGTTTTTAAGGCTCGACTTTACAATGAATTAAGCTTTTGTGTTAATAAACCGTGCCAACTGAAGTCTGAACTTTTTCGAGGTTTTCTTTCATGCTTTATAAATATGCAAAAATTCTTACCAACTACTTGAAAAATATTAAACAACATTACATTAAATTGCAAATGCAAATCGTTTTGTCTAATGAAAATAATGTGATATACACATAATCGTTGTAGTCAATAGTTTTTAATCACGATAAGAAATCAAAACCTGTAACCCGATTTTGGACTAAATTAATCTGTACGTAATTTTAATGAACATTTTTAATTGTGTTAATCCAAGTCTCGAGGATTAAGTGATAAATAAAGTTACATGAAAACCAATCAAAAAGAGTGAGATAACATATCGCTTATGTTGATGTAAAGTAAATAATAATTGCCATTTTATGCAACAAATTTCTCACAATTCGGTGCAACGAAAGTATTTCGCGGTGCATTCGAGCGACGATGCGCTTAAATCGCCGGGCCTAATAGCTTCGATTCCCACATTCACCTCTGGAGTATTGACTACCATAGTTTTACCAGTGGCATACAAACAAATATCGAACCACACTAAATTTATTTTGCATTTGGTCACTTATGCTTTGTTAGAATCGAAAATAAATGCTAGCCGTTTGGTCACTTATGTATGCTTTTTAGAATCGAGTACTCTCCTAACAAACTTAGTATTTTTATCGTTTATTTTATTACACAATAGTTGAAAGACTTTTCAATGAATATTGTTTTTTTAACTTTCTTTTCTATAAACAAATGGTGTTTATGAATAAATTTGTTTCACGTTTATGAGGTACTTTCAAAATTCCTTCCATATATTTTCTACAATAGGCATATATTATTGATTAATGCGCCGATTATAGACAAAAGTCCTCACATTGGTGTTTGCGAACGTATTGCCCGCATCATCGATAAACTTCTATAACCGGCTAAGTCCCGCATGGCATACGGTAAATTTACGAGAAATCTCGCGATAACAATAATCATTGAATGTTACCAAATTATTATAAATAGAAATAATATTTAAAAAAAACTGGAATTTAAGAGAAATGCATTGCTCCGTAATAATTGCATAGGGGACGAACAAAAAAATCCATTTCATTTCCAATAATAGCCTAGATTACCCTGCATTAGGTCTGAACATTTTTTGACATCGTTTAAATAAAAAATATCTTGTTAATAACTTTAGACTATTTATATATATAATGGTCATTTCAGGTATTTTATCACTATAACGTTTAGTAAGCCATACTTACCATAATCTAAATAATATTTTGTCATTAGAATATTCAGGAAAGAAAAAACTTATAGGATATGAAATAGCTTTCTTATTTCGTCGTATTTGTCGTCAGATAGTATAGCGAAGACATTCATAAATAAATTGCATGCAAGTTCTTCCGGGCGCAGATAGTCAGCTAATTATTTTACATTGTCATAAAAACTTCGGCAACCCACTTAATCTACAATGAACTGTCACAAAAATACGTCTGTTAAAATACTGCATCAGGAGTCTATACATTCCAAATGAGAGTAAGTATGCTTAAAAAATTGTATCTACGCCAGATATAAGTTAAAGTTTTGACAAGTTGACTAAGAACGATTTCCCTTATTCGTTTTTGTGTAAAATTAATTTAATACTTTGTTTTATTTCAGTCGTTATAAATCATTGTTATTTGTGAACGTCATCGTGCGGATATAGTGAATGATTCAAAATTAGCTTGTAAAAATTTATATGTCAAGTAAACACTGACATTCATTCTTTTTTTTGTTCGTAAATAATTACCGCGTAACGCGACATTTCGTAATGACAAAAAATATGAACCAAGGCGTGAAGTCCAATGTGCAGTGAGTTTTGTAGGGTATCTTCACAACTCTTGACATTTCGTCTTACATTAAGCACTCGATGGCTACAAGTGTCACTCTCGCTTGCTTCAATCTTAATCATTTTTATTTTTCTAGTCCGTCGAATACCAAGCGTTTGTGTACTATCGTTCACATTTATCGCATCATCAAAATATCATCATTGACTTATCAGACAGAAAAAAATAATACTAAATGTAGTCATAACACGGTGAAAAAATAGCAATCTATTTTAGTTCTACAAAATTATTTTTAACAAATATAGTTGATAGCTATTTCGGCTCACGCCATCGTCAGAACAATCTCTATATATATCTAAATATTTTTTCACCGTGTTATAATGGAGTTCTACCAAGTGAATGCCAATTCAATCAATAAATGTAGTCATGCTATTAAAGTTTATATCGTTTACTCGTAGTTAAAATAGTATTTGCCGTAAATAAAAAGTATATAACTTTAATTCCACTGGCGTAGAACTTAGCTGAAATAAAAAATGTGTTTTTATTAAAAATATTTATTCACAAAGCTACTGCTGAATCCATCAAAAAGCATATTTATTTTTGACTTTTTTTTAAGTTATCGTAAACAGTTACTGTTTAAAATTCATTTCCTTGCTTAATATAACCATTAACACCATGCAGCAATTATTTGCTTTATGTTTCTATGTGTTAACAGGCGTTTATTTTAACAAAATATAAAATTTTCTTCTGTACTTTTGCAAATCTTACAACGTAAAATAGATCATTTGATTTTTTTAGAGTAGCTTAAGAATATATAGAATAATATAAAAAAATACTAAAACATACCGAACACATTTTCTATAAAAATCGTATGTTTTAGTTCAATCGGTCGTCCATCTATGAATTAATTCTGTGCGGCCCATACTTGAATAACTACTTAACCTGAAAAGTGCATCTCGATTCGGTGTCGTTAAAAAATATAAAAAAATACAGTACATTCAATTTGGTAGCACTGAATACTCGTTTGTATCCAAAAAGCCAATCAAATGTTTATTATTATACATACCGCACGCTTAGATTATATGTATTCAAAAATTCGAATGGCCTATTGGGAAAGTTCTTTTGTTGAATGGGATTTTTCCAAAGGTGAGCGCTGTCACAGTGCCAAATAAACAATTTGATAGCTACCTAGTCGTAAAAATTACCATAATCCATTTTAAAAGTACCTAGTGCTCATCACAAGTTTTTCGTTGAGTCACATGCTATTTTTTACTAACGCATTTATTAAGTTCAGCCATTTTGTGAACACTCATGATATTTTTTGTAACCAAATTAATTGGCGTTTCTTATTATGAATCTTTACTGCCAAGTGTTAAACTATAAACAAAAAAATTGAATAATTTCTAAATCCATTCTTGTATCTCAAATACTTATTTGTATTATTATGTCAGGTAATAATATTTGCAACACATAATACGTTTTAAAACATATTTAATACCAGAATATATTTGATAGCTTTTCATTCGTGACACACTATATTCAACATACTTTAAATACGAAAAATTACTGTCAATCCCCTTTTTAAAATATAAAATTAAATTAAAGAAAAATTTCGCAGTTATGCGATAATAAATAGACATATTTTATGTATTGTGATCAAAAAAATATTTTTAATATATATATATATTATATGTATTTTTTGAGAAGTCGTAGACATGAATTGTTTGTTCTTCTGTAGTGTAGAATCAGTCTACCAATGGAGACGTCAGTGGTAAGAGCATTAACCTTTTGCACTCTAGCACTTTTTCGTATGTGCCTACCAGCAACTCGACGCGTTTTTTTGCGAAAATCGTATTCGCTACATGAATCAAAGTAATAAAAAAATATATATATAAAATTTAAAAAATATATTTTTTTTATTTTTTTCTGTAAAATAGATATATAAAGAATATAATGTACAATTTTTTATTTTATTTGTAATTCTTCATTTTATGATATTTCACAAAGAAATCAGCAACATGTAATCCTGGCTTATTTACGCAGGTCTCGCAAAACAGCCGTGTTTCCGATCTCTCGCCAGGTTTTTTTTTATTTGAACATACTGCAAGTCTTTCTTAGTCCCTGAACGTAATATATGTAATTTATCTCCAAGACGGTCTCCTGTAGGAACAGTTAAAGTACGCACTCGGGATCCACCATGCATTTCGATGACAACACTTATTGATATTACGCAAGTCGACTCTACCTTTGGCTATGTTTTTTATCAGAAAATGATTCCCTAATGATTTGTTATTGTGATCTAGTTGAAATCGACATATAAAAATTACTAAATGTATACAGAAAATTACTTTATAAACATGCCGACACTGCGGCAGCATCCGAATAATAGGATAAACTTACAATGCCGCCTCTATGGCGGCATTCGAGTGCAAAGGGTTAATAATGTACATCAGTATTGTTGACATATTCCATGTGGACAAAAGTGAGTTCAGACAAATATTATTTTAATATATTAAAGTAGATTTTACATGAGCTTGCTTGTTTGACCTCCTTACTATCCCTGTTCTTTTCTCTTGATATTTATTTTTTTATTTTTCAATATTTTTGATGTTGCATAAGCTATAAATTTATAATTTTTGCGACTTGTACGTATCAAATAAATAAATATGTATTCATAAGAAATGTATTTTATTGTATTATCATTCCACTAATTTTTCACGATATAGTTTATTTTTATGGTGCAATCAATATAAGTTGTTGCAAAATACTTAACTAAAATGTAATATTCGATATGTGCAATTTTAAACTGACGGATAATGTCGTCCGTATAACTTTCATTAGCAAATAAATTTATCTCGCAGCTTGACGCCCTTTAAACCGAAATTCAATGGCCGAGTGTCTGTCTACTTGCGATATAATTGCTTCTAAAAGAAATGAAACGTTTTATAATAGATTATATAATCTAACGATACTTCCCAGTAATTTTTCGACATATTACATTCTGCTTTGTTCTATACAAGAAACCAAATTAAAATTCTCGAAGTAATTTTGTAGCACTAAATATTTTTTTGTATGCAGGTAGAAAGTATTTAATATAGATGACGAATTCCTGCATTGCAATCAATATTTTATCAATAAAATTCATTCTTTAATCGGAATTTTGATCGTTGTTAAATTAATCAGCAATTAAAGAAGTTAATTGGTCATTTGTTTGCGGATTACTTATAAATGATTTTTGCAAATTAAAAAAGAGACATTCAAGAGGATTCTCGCATTATAGTCCCCAGTCCTAAGTAATTCAAAGTTGACTGTAAAGTCGATAAATATACATTTTTCTAGTTATCGCAAATATTATTTTAGGTAGTATTTCTATAGTAGGAAATCAAAACGATCTGTTAAAATACCATCGGCAAAAGTTTTAACAAATGAAACAGTTTTATTTTTATTTACACAATGTATTTAATTGTCTTATCCAAAATACGATATATCAACATTTGTTGTAAAATTTTGAATCACAGAATCCATCGAATGTGTTGTCATAACTGAGAAAATATTTTCAAACGGCTGTGCCGGGTGGTAATGTTTTGGGGGAAATTTATGCTTAGAATTTATTAACACAATGTACTTTATAACCCGCGACATACCATACCTTGTATCGTAATCTCAGATGATTCACAATGAAAGTTTTGCCAAAAAACCGTTCACATAATATGTAATATATGCTATATGCTCGAATAACAACGGAATGTTAACCGTCAGCATCTGCGGTTGTATACAAACAATGGCTAAATAACTTGAAGATAATTCAAAAGATCTGTTCATCAAATTGTATACAATACACACAATCACGTCAGAGTATCGCATTTTGTACGCAGAATTTTTACGCACGTATTATGAAATCACGCCGGCTACGCATTCATTCATAATTATTTCAATAGCAGTCAGCGACTGATTCCGATCCGCCATTCAATAATAATATTGTCATGACTACGGTTTAGATGTATTTAATTAATATATTTGAATAGCAGTGCCATTCGAAGTAGTTTTGTTTCAAATAACTAATAGATCTGCTAATTTCGAAAACCATATAACTGACAGAAAGCTAAATTTTCACAGCACATAAAAAAACTGTGTAATTTTTTTTATCAAAAAATCTTTAAATCTGCTAATAGCATTCATAACTTACATATAGAGCTTTATATACAGTAATAAAAAATCTTAGTAAATATTTTAAATACTATCTTGTAATCTTTATTTTCAAATATTTAGATTTAATATATACCAATAACTTAATTTTAAAAATATATTTTTTATTTTACCTTTGAAGACGTCTCTGTTTTTCAGTATTTTTTTTCATGTTTTCCTGATGTGTGCGGCTTGTAACATATACAATGACACTAACAGTAACAAGTGCATGATATTTTTCAAATGCCACATTACTACATTTAATTTACCTGCATACAAGACAATCATTAATCTGTGTGTTAGCAAATATGTGTGCTTTAATTCACACACTATCGTAATATAATAGTTTCAAATCTCATCAATAGACATTATTTCTATTCAGTTGAGATAGCCAGACATTTTTTAATTTAATCAATAATACATTAAAAAGATACTAATTCGATAGTATTTACAAAATAAAAATTCGTCACACATTTCGTCTTTTTTATCGAACCATTTGCAACTAAAAACACTATTTCAATAATAAAAAAATATGTTTCTGAGTTGACCTTGTTGATTGAAAATAGAACATGGACTCGGATTCTCAAACCAAACTACAAACTTTCACTTAAAGACATTTACTAGTTGATCAAAGTAGCGATTTGTCTAATCATAAATTTCGAACTGTACTATTATCTTTTATAAGAAAATAATGTCATTACAGTTTTTTGTCTATATAATATATATTCACAAATCCTGCATGAACTCGTTATGTCTGTTTCAATACCTTTTGTTTACCGTTGCAATTAGCGTTTTTTTTTTACTGGCGTGGAATCCACATATTCTTCCACATTCACACGCCTCAGAGTTAAGACACTGGAGTAGATCGATGCCATATCACTCTTCACTTCTCAATCCGGTTTCCGGTACTCAAATGTATTACATGACTCGTTGAAACAAAACAGAAATGCAAATAAAGTCAAAAATCACACTATATGTATACGACTGTGTGAGACTGCATAGAATAACTTTAATGTAGTGTCTAGATACATATAATAATAGTTAGAAACAGATGTTTTTGCGATTATTTTAGTGTATATTGTGTACGGTCATAGAACTAACACAATTGTTATTACTATTAAGAACTAATTCTTTCTTTAAAAGGCAAAAATTATAAATTAAAAAGAAATACATTTAATATTGATAGTCTTGCTTAAAACATGTATTATCTAATAATAGTGATTAGCAACCCGAGGTGCTTATAGGCGTGTATAATAATATGCCTAGTATAGACACACTCACCTAGATAATATAAATAGATTCCGACATGTAATATATATTTCATGACTTATTTTTTTTTAATTTAGAAAATTCGATTATAAATTATTCCGTATTAGCCCGTTATTTATTAAAAAAAAACCTATTATTTGCAATAACAAATACAACGTCTGGATTTTGAATACTGCGAAAATAATTTCAATCTATATGTTGTGTGACGTAAATGTGTGATACCCAAATACTGTATAAATGAATATATAATATAAAGTAGGTACACAAAAAGATACGAATCTAAATATAATATAAAAACTGTGTTTCTAACATTCTATGCAGAATACTAATGAAGGAATTATTTATGTATTCGTCACTAATACTATATTGGAATTTTCGAAGCCGTCTTTCGATTTACTTATTACAGTTACAAACACTTTTAGCGAACTATCACTTCTTTGTCGATGCAATGACATTATAACTTAGAAATATTGTCTTAATGCTTCGATATTATATAATACAATGATCAATAACAGTTTTGCTCATTATTATATGCAGTAAAACTTCGATTATCCGGACTAATTGGGGACGAAGTGAGTCCGGTAAGGACACATCCGGATAATCGAAAAATTTGAATTGACAGGAATAGACGTGTAATCACTAATATTAAAAATAAATATTTAAATCGTGATCAATTTTTCAAGAAACAAATGTTCAATGTGTTTCGAATTTGATGATTACCGATCCATATTTTACACAGCACTGTTAGAATAAATGTATAAAAAACACATACAACGATCAAAATATTAAGATTGCATTCCATCACATACGTATACAGTGGACGCAATTCGCCACGTGCATATCAGAAAATTCGTAATTTTTTTGTTAATTTTGACGAATCCGGATAATCAAGGTTTTACTGTAATAAACAAAACAAAATTTTATAATAAATTATAAAGTGTGAAAGTAGTACTCAACTAATTTTGCTTTTTTTTCTCAAGCCATAACTTTTCAGCACGTGGTTATATGCTTAATTCAAAAACAGCATGACAATTTTAAACATTTTCTTCCCTGCTGAGAGGTTTTATATTACACATGCTTAGATATTAAAATTCTGTTAATTTATGAACATCGACTAATCTAGACGATAAATTACACACACGTTTTGGTTGTATGCATAGCTTGTCAATAGTATTGCCGTCTACGTTTAGTAAATTCCGTCAACTGACATATTTATTTGATTATAGTGTCTAGTTGATTATAATGTCAAGGTCTGCTGAACGCCAACCCGGTTTTATTTGCTGTGCCGATGACGAATTTTGAACATTTCCATGACCACTTCTAATTTTGCACATGAAACAAAAAAATATATCTCGTTCAAATGTAATGTAGTTGTTAATTTCTCGTGAATTGAAAATCCGCAGTTCTGATAGGAATCATGAAAGCAATGAGTATGCATATAATATTTAGATGAGTGGCTTCACTAGATAAAATACAAATAAACCTATTCCTCGATTTACACGGTACTTGTTTTACACGTTTTTGCTTTTACACGGATTAATTTTGATGAAAAATAATTTGAACCAGTTACATTTAAAGCAAAAATCATCCACGAAGGACTCGAATTGGGAAGTAAATTTGGTAATCATTTTGTACAAATTGAATCAAATGTTGAACGGGCCCTTCGATTCCAACGTGATATTAATCGATGCTTGGCTCAATATGATGAGGTCCATAAAGAGCTAACAAGAGATTCGAAGCAAATGTTAATAACGGATTTTATCACCAAATCTCCTCGAGGTGTAAATGTTTCTACTTCAAACATCGAATTGGCACAAATAATTTCGAGTGATGAAAGTGACTTTGAAACAGTCACGAAGAAGAGATTGACAGTGATTTGTGATAGTCATGAATGATAAAAACTCCACTAACCGTTGCAATAATTTTTTTATGAATCTTTTGGATTTCATCTTTTTGTTTTTCTATGTATGCTTTATGTGTATTTAATCAATAAAAGAATATGTATGTTTATACTTTTTAATAATTTTGTTTTATTTATGTACCTATTTTAGAAAACAACCAAATTATGCGTTTTTGGGTACTTTTCGATTTACACGATTTTACATTAAAAATATATACAATTTCGATTTACACGTTTTTCTCAGAAACCTTTCTATCGTGTAAATCGAGGGATAGATGTATGCTTTTATTATATTATTCACGTGATATAACTGCGTGTTGGTAGATAAGAGAATCAATTCATAATTACTAGGTTTTCGTAGAACCAATAAACATGATATTGAGATTTTTTTCTTAAATGTTATTAGCTTCAATTAAATTAAAGCTTCAATGTAATTAATTCACCAATTTATTGATAGAACCCATTTCGTAAATTTATGATTTTACCTCATCTCTCTTTCACACACAGAAATATTACATATCATTTCAAAACAGGTTTCATATTTCAGAATATAACTGTTTTATGAATTAATATTTATTAAACCCCATTAATCTTTTTAACCGCTTTATATTTATATTGATTAATTATTGATCGATTTAATTTTTTGCATCAATCACTGTAAAAAACCATTCCATATATATAATATTTACGAAAACAACTTCATACCATCTTAATTAGTTATACTATCCTGGTATGTATAATAATTCGGTATTCGATGCCCAGTCTCTTAATAGTTGAATATTGCGTATATATTGCTATTTATCAGGTGCAGATTTTAAAATTATTGAACGGTTGCACATTCCCCATATAGACACGCCAATCACATTTGACAAGCGTAAAAAACACATTAGATTGTTTGAATATATTTAAAAAAATTGACTTTCATATAGCAGACAGACACGAAAAACCTGGTTTGTGTTGGAAGTTTTAAAGTGATATGCGCGGTAACGTTATTAACTTCTTCTGAATTCAGTCGCGTAATGTTTAGTATTGAATTTACCACACAGTATACCATTATCACATACGACATTTTTATGCGATCAACAGTTATGATTCCGCGTTATCAACAATTCCATCATCCCGCCTCTCACCCGTTCGTACTAAAATACACACTGGCGTACCTATAACAATAATATAACTTATTTCTCAAATTCTGCTAAATAAGCATAATAAGTAATCTTTTCTTGTATACCTCAACCTCTCTGTTTGTTGACCGTGTACATTTATTTGGCCCACGGTTCGCGTTGAGCGCGAATACCGTGGGAATTGAAATATTTCACATAGAGATCTGTGAGATTTCGGTTCCAAAGCGGATCTGGCGTCGCTTGCCGTGGTATATTTACGAACACAGGTTGTCGCTATTGAGAAAAGCGACACTTTGTTCCCTAATTATATAACTATGATAATGTGTTCACAGGTAAATGTGTGTTATTCAGACATACGTATAGCAGTTAGCAGTCTGCTGATTAATCGTTAACCGTGAATATATTAGGCGGTCAGAACGGAAGTGAAGTAACCCACAAGTAGTTAGAACAGATAATCGCGTTTTAACTTTAACCATATGGGGGTAATAAAATAAATATAATGTAAATGAAAAATTTCCGTTTTCAAAAGAAAAGAAATATCGTTTTCAAAAAAAAAAAAAAAACGCCAGTATTTTTTCTTTATCATCCTTTTTAACTTTCCATATTTTTTTCATCTTATTCAGAAAATTGATCGAATACAATATCTTAATCACTTAAATATCCATAACTCTTTTTTACTATGACTTTTTGGAGTGATTAGAATGAAATTTGTTGTTTTAAGCGTGGATTGAATTGTTTGTATCTATCAACATAAATTGTACAAATGCTGACAATTGAAAAGAAAATCCAATTCAATCACAATTTTATGGGTACATACCTTTTTGTATGTTTTAAAACTTTTTATCGATATTCTTAGCTTCACATTGTGGAAATTATTTAGAAAACTCTGCATTTTACCTTTGGATCTAGATTCTTATTTAATGATCAACCTTTTAATGTGCCTGTAATAATCTACTTTAGAATCACTTTCCTAAAACATAAAATAATACCATGGAAAAATGAAAGAATAGTTATATACCTGAAATTCCTTTCAAATATAATATACATTACTTTTTTATATGCTGGTATTTGAATAATCCCCTCCAAACACTTAAATTAACAAAATACGCTTTTTAATTAAAATACTAGCACTGTCTAGTCAGACTTTATGATACCAAAATATCACTGTATGACTACTGTCACTGTAATTTCATGTTAAGGAAAAAATAATTAATATTTACCTTCGTTGATAAAGAAATAGCACATTCGTAACAGTTTATCTAAATCCTACCTTATTATGGCAAAAATTGGCGAAAGCAGGAAATATTTGAGGGTTATTATTTTTGACATCGAGCAAAGTTTGGTTTTCTGGCTCAATAAGCAAAAAACTCGATCGATCTAACTGTTCACAGAAGTTGTTACTTTATCTAATCTTCTTCGTCTGTTCTTTTTTTTGTTTTGTTTTTTTAGAGCTGTTAATATTTTTTTATGTGGATTATTATATGAATATTAGATTTACTTTTCTCGTCAAAGCGAAGTATGAAACATATTACGCAGACTTGTTTGTAATAACAAATTAAAAATGCACTAATCTGTATCATAACTCTAAGATTTTTTGTCTTCTTCTATTTCAAAATAGTATTCCCTGTTCAACATCATTGTCAGATTTCTGAAATTATATTTTTTCTATGTTTGGTTAGTCATTTATTCATAATACGACAGTATCCGATTCCGCGGTCAAGGTGCCTGTCTGTCAGCATGTCCCCAAGAAAATAGTGCTATACCTCCCTAGCGAACCAAAGCCACTTATAAATTTGTGTAAATCTTCAGTTTGGACGCGTACTGCTTGCGACTGGCAGTAATATTAAATTTATCTCTAATTGGATTAGATAGGCAGTATTCTTTCTTGTTTTTCGTGACGCAACACGCCGGGATTACTGAATACCGAAATAATATGAAAACTGTAAGTTTTTCCTCAAAGACTATGCAGCGATTGTGTAACATTACTTAACAATAAGAATATGTGAATACTTGTCTTGGTAACTGCTTCTTAATCCTCTTATATGACGTCATTTAATTTTTTTTCAATGATATTAAAAATAATTCTTAAAGTTCGATGGGTTTTAACTATTGCGATGGCCGTCGAATATATTTTATAAAAACTTCTCTTTGATCTCGTGTTCAACGAAGAAATAGAAAATGCTAGCTGATATTGTTTTCTCGTAATTATCAATGTTTGTGCGACGCATTCCGCTTTGAAGAATGTACATTACTTGTCGAAGTACAAAATTTTGTCGAAGCTTATCTTTATACCAATAAACTCAGTAGTTTTGATATTAAACAAACTTCTGAAGAATATCTGGCAGAATAACGCTATATTTTTGCACAAAGAAAGCCTGTGTACAAACATGACGGCACTGTATCGTTAACAGTAAATATTGTACTTGAATGTCTTCATTTGATACACAAAATCTTATCAATTCTTTATACAACTCTTCTGTCCTCTGTATAATTAAATTGAACAGTTAACAAATATATATAAATACGTCTCACATCATAAAAAAAACTATGTTTATCCTCCACTGTTACAGATTCTTACCAATAGATAAAAATTCCAAGTCAATAGATTAAATGTGTAACTATGTACCGGGCTATTTGCTACAACTGACGTTCTATCGAACTGGGTCTGTAAATTTGAATTATATTCTTATATAACATCCAGTGATGTGGTAAAATGTTTTTCACCGTAATACCGTTTTCATACAAATATTGATTACATTTTTTAGTACACAGCTAAACTTGAAAACTATTCATTGACACATTACTCGAATCATAGTGCAAAACTAAGACATAGCAATGATTTCATAATAACACTCAAAAGAAAAGATAATACTAACACGAGGTAATTTATATATTATTTTTACACTAGATTGAATAGATGCTTACCAATCACTTCCCCTTTGACTGTATCATTAATAAATATTATTCCGATTGCACACGATGATTGCATTTCTTTAATTTATGTCTTTCGGTGTCAGCAAAATTTATCGATTGCCATGAAATAATATGTTTAATTAATTTGTACACATACTACACGTACTAGTAAAATGGCCTTCTTTAAAAACATATGCGGTGAAGTAAACATATTATATATAAAACTATTTTTTTATAACTAAGATACAAACACTTTAACATCAGTGCAGCCAGATATTTTAACCATATTCAGACAACTGTCAACACGGTGGATGAGTTTTCATGAAAATATTCTTGCTCGGACTAGGTGTGAAGAATGATTCCATGTCGAAAGATCAAAATTGTTTTTCTTATATGATCACATTAAAGTTGTATATTTATTTCTAAGCATTTATGTTCTTGTTTAAAAAATGTAATTAAGTAACTTTCGTAGTAAAAAATATTTTTTTTTTTACAGGATTAGTGTTACAATTTTAATGTGTTTAAAATTTAAATTATACTTATCACCACGGGTACAGAATATAAAATATACATTACAAATTAAAGAAAATATTTACTGTCGTTAAACACAAATCTCCAAAGAAACTTTACATACTCCTGTATCAAATTATAATTGAACTAAAGCGCAGTCCATTCGTATGATTTACTATAGCATTAATTCGGATCTGGTTGTTCAAAAGATCACGCGCATACCAATTGAAATTGTTGTGCATGCAGTGATAGTGCGAATGCAGCACCTGGTGTTGCGTTGCATAAAATCATTTAGTGTAATTTACTGCATTCTCGTGAAATTCCACTTTGTCTGACCTCCGAATTTAAATGCGCCATTCATTTTCAATTAATTATCAAATATTGCTAGAAAATATTCATTGAAATTTATATATGAAATCGTCACTTTCAGATAGATTTTTTTGTAATTGTTCACATGAATGAAACAATTTGGCAATACGTATAAATTATTTAAAATCCCCTGAGATAAATTCTTACAGAATATTTATAATCATTCGTGTTCAAGACCGTGCCTTATATCCCAGATGTAAAATTTAACGTTGGCTCGAACCCTGGATCGCATGATCGCTGTAGGAATGTCATTACCGCTAGACCGATAATAAAGGATTAGCGGGCGCGCCAAATGTCAAGCTCAAAAATTGGCTGTTCGAATTATTGTATTTTAATTTCTATAACAAAAAAAAATTGGTTGTCTGTAAAGTCGGTTTACGGACGATAGTTTAACGTGACAACGTCATAAGAAAACATTGATGAAATGATTGCATACTTTTATGAATAAAATGGAATCATTTTTATTGAATTATCATTATTTTGTATGGATACGAAGAAGGAGTGAAATGAAATCTACAATTTTTTATTGATATATTTTATTCGCACGCGACAAACGGGACAATGAGTCATGTTTTTTCGTGCGTGCAGCGGGCATTCATCGATTTATAAGACTTTGTCACGTCAAAAAAAGTCTCTTTCTAACTAAAAAAATAAACTGTTTTACTTATTTGCGATTTTCTACTGCAAGTCAAATAGCGAACAGCTAGTCAAATAATTTTGCTGTAACAAAAATTAATTCAAAAAGAAGTATTCATGCTGTTTTCGTTAAATCATGAACGCCACATATATTATTTTTAATAATAAATCGATTCAAAATGTGTCTACTTGATACTAAAAACCAGTCTTGACCTTGGAGATAAGTTGTCGCGTTGTCACACAATTGCTTGAATGTGTGAGTGTGATATCAAGACGCGAAATTTTTCTTATTTTAGAATATTTTAATACAAAGTTTATCTGATAAAAGGTGATAACAAGTACATTTAAGTGATTACTTGATCCATAATTCATTCCAGGCCCAATGTATGAGCAATGAGCGTATATAAATTATAGTATTAGACCTATCATACTCTTATCTTAACTGCATTGTATTATAATGTTTCGTAATAAGACGAGACTGTGACTATTCCTTAGTCATAGACAGTATAATCTTGGTTTGTTTGGTGATATTTTTAGGTTTTTGAAAAACATGTGGTATGTTCCATATTTTTGATTGATCAAAATTTTTTACATGATAAATATTTCTTATCGTTATATTTTTCATTTCATAATTTAAAAAATAGAAGATTTGTCTTAAATAAATTAAGAAACATTCAAAGCTTTCTTAATATAATTTATGACATCGACTGAAGGTGCTTGATGGAATTTCAGTATCAAATTTGAATTGTTACAACTTTGTACGATTCCACATGTTTTGTCACTAACGACCCGAGTTTCGCCTTTTGGCATCTTCAGGCACTCTATCACATGGATGCAACAGAACTGACATCATATCACATTGCTTACTGAGATACATACATACAAAATATATATATTTTGAAAAAAAAAAAGAATCAAAATTTTTAAATTGTCACAACTATACTTATTGTGCCGTAAATAATTTTTTTATTGCTGATTAATACAACGTTATCTACTACAAAGATCAAAATATATTTATACAAGAAAAACCGGTTGTATTTTAAAACAATATGTAATTATTATTTCGATATGAACATATGACAATGCTATTATTGATGGCACGATGATAAAATGCTCGAGGTGCAGAACTCGATTACCCTCTAATGTAATATATGTACATAACATCTTTTGGCATGCAATACCGCGCAGATGACAAACGAATCATTGTTGATATTTTAAAAGTTTGTTAATGAAAACTATTTAATTAGTATTGAAAGTTACCCTTGAACACGATACTAAAACAAGTACTCAATATTGTAACACGGTGAAAAAATAACAATGTATTTTAGTTCTACAAAATTATTTTTAACAAATATAGTTGATAGCTATTTCAGCTCACGCCATCGTCAGAACTATAGTTCTGTATAAATAGCTATCAACTATATTTGTTGAAAATAATTTTGTAGAACTAAAATACATTGCTATTTTTTCACCGTGTTATAATGGAGTTCTACCAAGTGAATGCCAATTCAATCAATAAACTCAACATTGTATTGATGAGAAACAGTTTTGCATGCCGGCGTTGATATTCTCATACGGTTATATGTCAAAATTATTTGACTCGAAAGCAATAATCTTGCATAATCTATGAAATAAGCGATGGAAAAATTTTAACATATTTTTAAAAATCTCAATTCTCACAATTCAATCTTAGAATGAAAATGGCCTCACGCAGTGAACTGGAATATTATTTTCTTGGCGACAACCCTCCTGTTGTCAGGCAAATCTTCGACCCAGCTTCATTATAATCCCGTCAGACTGGTTCCATATTACACTATCTACGTTTTACATCACAATATAACTATTACGTTGACATTTGAGTTTATATAATATTATCACAGAAAAGAAATGTCATACATATTTTACGTAATACATATCCATCAGGACAGATTTAATCTGACGAATGAACGTCTACTTATTATCGCTACAAGGGGTTTTTTCATACAAAAAAAATGCCACAGGTTATCTCAACGAATTTATTATTATTAAATTAATAATATCTATTGTAACATATATTTACTGCGCAAACAAAAACATCATTTATTTATTTTAAATTAAACAAATGTATTATGGGGTATCCGGCATGTTTTATAATTATTTCGATTAACTTCTGATGCACAACAATTTTAAAAGTTTTTATAACATAAGCCGCGGCATCGTTAACTTCATAGAACTCAAGTTAATATAGTATACTATTCAATCTAATATAACTGCATAATTTAATAGTCACCTTATGTGTTCTAGTGGTAAGAGCCTAGCACTAGTGATTGGTCCAAGTCCCGGCAATGTCAGTATTAATTTTTATTTAAAATGGACGTTATTCCTCTTTAAGTTGTTCTTTTTTGATTGATATTCAATCGATGATTATAGGATAATTAAAATCTATAGATAACATTTGACCTATCGTATCATATAAGACAATTTATAGTCATAAGACTCTTAAGGGTGTATAAAACGGCTCCGATAGCAACATAGACACGTGTTCCAATAAAAAGCATTGTTAATCAGTTTTCATATAAAATGATATTTATTTAAAAAAAAATACGTGTTTAGATTCTTAAAACATCTCGATTGGTAAAAGCACCCTTATTGTACAGTTTTACTAACCATTTAATGTGTAAGATTAATAGGACGCCATTAGCTTGGAAATTTTTCAATTTTTAAAGGTAACTTTATAATATTAATATTACCAATACAAAAAAATTGAAGTTATCCTTAAAGCATATTGCTTGCACACCCGCTCTATTTAAAATAGTCATAACAAGAATTAATATCGGATTAGACCGCTTTGATATCTAAAAATGACATTACATGTTTGTTCCATTTCACATATGAACATTTTTCTTATAATTATCTATGTATTTTAAGAGATACACCAAGATATATGCAATCTTCATGCTAGAGTTTATTGATTGAATTGGCATTCACTTGGTAGAACTCCATTATAACACGGTGAAAAAATAGCAATGTATTTTAGTTCTACAAAATTATTTTTAACAAATATAGTTGATAGCTATTTCGGCTCACTCCATCGTCAGAACTATGCTTAAACTAACATTCGCTTATCTATATATAGTTGTGCAGAAAAGGTACACAACACATCCTCTCTCCTCTGTCAGAACTATTTATCATAGTTCTGACGATGGCGTGAGCCGAAATAGCTATCAACTATATTTGTTAAAAATAATTTTGTAGAACTAAAATACATTGCTATTTTTTCACCGTGTTCATGCTAGAGATTCAAACTAGGAAAACGATTATTTTCCAACGGCTAAGATAAAATATCACTCTCTAGCGAATTCGACCTTATTTCGCCTAATTGAAGTAGCGAAGCATTTTTTATTAGAATTTCGGGTTAGCCGTATAACATCATTTATGGCGTGGGCTTTGGTCTATTTGCCAGTAAATCTCACATGCGTATTAAACTTATAAAAATTATTTCAATACAAGGTTATTCCGATATTGCAATAATGTATGATATAATATTAAAATATCGAATAAGTGAATATAATCACAGAATGCAAGTACTGAAAACACATTATGTGTCGTAAATAAGAATCAACATAATATTTCTACTTTAATAATAATAATCAAATACTCTAGTTATTTTTCTATTACTACTTCGTTAGTATGCCTATGCAAGTATGCAGAATAATTAGATCGTCTTTTGAGATAATACTAAGTATATGTTAAAATAAACACATCTGTTTTTTTACTGCTTACTACTTATCTTGCACATTACTGTCGCGTTGTATTACGGCCATGATCTTCTGTGACGAGTCTTATCACTCGTTCGAGATGATTGTTTATTTGACGTGGATTTAATTGTACAGCATGGGGTCATATCAACTGAGTGTTTTTTTAAATTCAAATATACCTACAATTTTTTTCATCATTTCACATACTTCGTTTTTTTACGATTATTTTATACGTAGAAATAAATATCACTTTTTCCCTTTGTGATCTGTTATTTTTTAAGCCTCGCTTTTCTTATACATTTCTCTATGCCATCTGTAAATTTAAATGTTGGAACACAGTATTTCTAGTTAGTGATTAAATTGATTTATATTTAGTGGCAATTCATTTTTTTTTTGTGATTTGTCAGTCGATTTTACAAATCAAGACCGATCACTTATCAATTGTATCTTTTATCGGATTTAAATATGTTATTATTTTCCTCGACCACCATTGTCATCCTTATACGACCGACATGATTTAAGTATATGTTGTCTATAAAAAAAATAATCTTAATTGCCTAATAATGATATGACATTTCATTGATCTGACAAGTCTTGTCTATAACTGTTAGCTAACTATATTATTTCTTTTGAATCAAGATTTTCCTTATATATTCACCAAAATCATAGTGAACAAAATAAATCATTGATAAAGTCGACTTTTGTTTTCGAATTCTTAATTTAAATATTTACTTTCGTTATATTCTAAATTCAGAAACTGACATTTACCGATGTCGAATATATAAAATTGCATTGTTTATTGGTCTTTACATTGATGATAGACAATGAATAGACATTTTATAATTTAAGCGATGTTTTATCAAATTTATCCAACGTATAGTAAGCAAATTCACTAGATACGCAAATTTTTGAAATTTCTCGTATCGTGTAACCTCGCTGACATTTAAAATTTTCCCATGTGTGCACGCTTATTACTGCACCAATACAAAAACAAAAATCTTCTTGTATTTCTATGCATATTATATCTTATACAAATAATTATATATCAGTATTTTTTGTAAACAATAGCTAACCTTTATCAATTTACAAATACCAATAATCATCAAACTTCAAGTTTTATTAAATTGTTTTGTGCAATCCATTCAATAATTTTACAATAAAAAAATTTCAACGAACTTATTGTTTGCTTTATATATTTATATATTTATTCGCATAGTGTAAATTTTATTAATGTCCACATCAAATATTAATTCCTTTATGTTATTTATTATATATATATATATATATTGTTGACAGTAAAATTCTATGCCGCCGATCTCAAGAAAAGTATACATATAAAAAAATATGTTTATAATAACAATGACGATTGATTATTTCGATAGCAATATAATATTTTGAACTATTTAATCTCTATCATTGATGTATTATTTAAATTACTTAAATATTGCAATCGAATTTTTATTGCGCGTTGATGTAACCTTTAATAACTTAAAAATATCTATTCGTTTACATATAATCTTTTGCTACAATGAAACATGTTGAAATCTAAAAGACATCAAATTTACTTTGTACTAATCAACATACCATATTACAATACAATTGTTTTAATACAATAATATATTCGTGCGTGAAATACTTGAGCACAATCATGTTAATGTATTAAATGCGTAACAATCGCGCTTAGAAAATTCTGCATGTTTGAAAATGACCGATGATAAAAGTTATCTTTAACCTTGCGATTTTACAAGAATCTGTCATCAACTTACTTACGCTTTTTTTTACCTTAAGTTCCACAGGATCGTTTAAAATATACCGTCCATGATTTTTTTACTCTTATAAAAAAAACAGCAATATCATATTTGACATGGACAGTCATTATTAAAAAATTTTAGAAGCCGTTGACTGTGCTTATAATTTATTTACCGATTTGATTGATTGATGATATATAAAAAGCAATTGGAGATTTTCCACATATTCAAATGCACCGTATTATTACAAATAAAAGATTAAAGAAACAGAAAGTCTGGGACTTATTATGTTTCACACCTAACTTCAGCATTATTTCTCATTTAATTATTTCATCTTCTTTGCGTGCATCAACGCCTTATCTTTGTCGCAGACATTGCTTAAGCTTGATTCACACGCTTACGAAATATCTCTTGCCGTTTTATTGAAGGTGTATAGATACAAAAAAAAACGATGTGAATTATCTTTTATAACAATGCGACAAAGCCATGAGAAGGAAATGCGAAATCCGGATGCCTGCATTTGCACGGTGGCGTAATGAACAATTTTGTCACCGTTCGTTTTTTGGTTAAACTTTCTTTCTATATTCGCACTCTCCGAAAAAGTTACACCCAGCGTAAGAAAGGCACAGGCAACAGCAATCGATGCTAATATGGCATCGGTTTCATTAAAATACTTTATTATAAATTATGCCCAGATTTTAACAGAGATGAAATTGTAAAATTTCTCAGATAAAATATTTAGTGAGCGAGATTGATTACCATAAAAATAATCTATCTCGGAGATTACGTGAAATGTGCTTATTATGAGTTAGAAATACTTTCACGTTGAATAGTCATATTCATTTATTAATACTGTAGTAGGATGCAAAAAATGTAAATTGAATAAAACAATAAATTACATTTAATCAAAAGGATTCCCTTGAAAATCTGTAAGATTCCCATCTTTTTTGTGCAGTAATGACAGAAAGA
Organism: Himalopsyche japonica; assembly: GCA_028555115.1. Lineage (NCBI taxonomy): Eukaryota > Metazoa > Arthropoda > Insecta > Trichoptera > Rhyacophilidae > Himalopsyche > Himalopsyche japonica. Next base: position 1,418,318 of record JAHFWJ010000620.1, read on the forward strand.
CACAATATATAATCGTAGCAATATTTGTAAGAGATTTTTTCAAATAAATTTTATACCTATAGCTTTAACCGGTCTTATATTTAATCATAGATTATTGTTGATTATTATTCTAAAGGCTATATATAAAAGAAAAAGAAAACATTTTTCGACGAACTTCATATAAATAATAAGCGAAACCGGTATTTAACATGACGTTGAATTATTAAATGAGTATTTTTTTTTTGTTTCGTACACGAAAATATACGATTGGCTGTGAAACGAGTATCTAAAAATATTTAAACAAGGCATAATAAATTTGGAAAAGTATGTAACCGTTATTCTTATATTTTTAAATAAGTGTGCTTGAAGAGTTGACCTCATTTTTGAGAGTTTTTAAGGGAGAATATCAAAATGGTTTTTCGTCGAACGAGCAATGCAAAAAAAACTTGGCAGAAATGTACCTTTCTAAAACTTTCATTCTCGCCCGGTGAACGGGTATGAGATATAACAAGGCATCCGTTAGTATAATCTACCTACCACTTACTATGTGTATTGAAATCTACAACATGTGAGTGATTGTTCTCTAGTTCTGATTTAATAGCTCGGTCGTGGTATAAAACACCATAGTAACAAATATGAAACATAAGTAATAATTGATCAATTTTAGCCTATGTCGAGACTTGTAAATATCAATGAATAAAAATTTGATCATTAGACTCAAAAAAAAAAGAAAGAAATCACGATTAAAGTTCATTCAAACGAGAATCAGTTCGCCGGAACAGAATATGGACTCCAAATTAGACATCGCAACTATGATAGTATTGTCATTCAACCGCATCTCGCAGTATTACATAATTTCACCTTACAATCGAATCAATCAGATCGGATTGATTCTGCATAATGATTCGAATAATTGTTGAACGGAAAACTTCGATTTGCACTGAGATTACTAGTTGCGGTATCCGATTGCTTGAAAACTGGTTCTTTCGCATCGATTTGCGAATAAAACAATGAATTTAACCCCGTGGAATCTGTTTTATTTCGTTATGTGAATATAATAAACACGACTAAACTGGAAAAAAATGTTCACTCCTTCAACTTTGTTCACATTGTATATTCTGTAAAAAAATAATTACTTCATTAATTAATGAATAAGTTATTAGTATGCAACGGGGAATAAAAATATGTATCCTTTCATTTGAAGTTAAATATAAATTGGAAAAAAATTCACTTTTTCAAAGTAGATATTCAAAGCATCATTGTTGCATATTTTAATATAAAAATAATTGCCATATTTAAAATGATCTATTGCTTAAAAAATGGTTACAAATAACGAAGATAAAATCATGCCTTCTTCGATAAACTGAATATCCATATTAATTTAAACTCAAAAGAAAAATCATTTAATAAATTAAAAATTTATTCATTGAATTGGCATTCACTTGGTAGAACTCCATTATAACACGGTGAAAAAATAGCAATGTATTTTTTTAAATTAAAAATTGTAAAATACTAATGATAGACTCATTATACATTTATTTGTCAATTAATAAACTCTTTCTATTATGGATTTTCAAAGTATTTTTTTGCGTGGAATAGTTTCGTATAACTAACATTCAAACACCGTCTTATATTACTTTAGAAGATGCTCACAAAAAAAGATTCCATTTAATAATGCATCCCGCCCACCAATACCCACATATGTAGATTTAGTACACTTGTTGACGTCATAAAATATCATAGTATAACGTGTTGAAAGAACACGAATATTGTATAAGCAAATTGAAGATTTCATCATAAATGTCTCATGTCACCATGTCTCGTTTTAACATAAATTGTATTTGCAGTATATCCAATTCTCTGTTAATAGAACATTGTTGAATCGTACAATTAATTTAATCTTCATTCACATTTCGCATTTCATTTCAGTCTCACGATATCAATAATTATTTGTGCCGGATTCATACATTCAAATGTAATAAATTTTATATTCTGCACAAGCTATTTGCTACAAGCGGACGTGAATGCACGATTTTCACGACAATATTTAGCAAACTTTCTTGCATTACAGGCTGTTAAACTTTAACGCCGGGAAAGCCCAACGGTTTTTATAATCACTTTTTTTAAATGCCCATAAATTAGTTGAAATGCACGTTTATGGTCATATGCACTTTTTTAAAAATGATTATTTTTTTTTGTCTTCCCGATTGACGATATAATCATCATTATCAAAAGTATATGAAAATATTCATATTATGGTTTAATATAAAAAAAATGAAAAATAGCAAAGTATACAAAAGAACTTATTTCTAATTTTTTTTTTAAATATGGATCTCAATTGCTGTTTCGGATAACACCATCAATATAATCATAATTGAACTAAATGTTCCAAAACTTTGAACCATTGAAAGTACAACAAAATATTTAGAGCTGGGCTAATATAGAGAATTATATTATATGAAATCGGAGATAAATAAGTAGATACATTAATTGAAACAATTGATTCGCAAAATCCTAAAAAAACCATTGCTATTGCTAATGAATATTCTCTTGTATAATATGTTACTTATAAGGTAGCTTCAGTTTTGACATTTCAGATACGATTCGTACCTTTAAGTATATTAGTCAGAAGTAATTATTTTATTATGCACTCGATTTTGGGATATCCGGTCCCCGAATAAGCGATATCCCGTGACGTTAGTAGAAAAGTCACTTAAATATTCCAAGTGGCAAAAGCCATTTCCTGGTAAGATTGTAACTGTAAATTTTCGACGGTACATTTTATATTAGTCTTGTTAAGCACGATGAGTTTTCACAAATTTACGATCAATCAAGCTATATGTTTACCATACTATTCTAATTGGCTACTTGAAATATAAATTTATCTACTTATCAAAAAGTGACATCCGTAGAACGTGTAATTTATTTTTCATTTTAAATATCAGTCGATTCGCAACAGCGTTGCGAATAGATATCGGTCTATAAGCGCATCTTTCAATCGACGCAGAAGTATACTTAAAACATGTTTATCTTTCACGAAGAGAATGTTTGAAATTTGATTATAAATTTACCACCATATTGCTAATCGAATAATCAATCAGTTTTTTTTATCCTTAACCATTTTCAACAGATTTTATTTGAGATTAACGATTTTGGTTGGATTACTGCCTTGAACTAATGAGCGAATATTTTGAATATACTGGAAGCAAATATTTTCGCTAATAATTTACTATATTTTTACTATATAATCTTTTACTCGTTTTTTGTAACTTACTTTTATAAGCTATTAAACATTATCGATTAAGGGCGTTTAATGAATTTTCAATGTCAAATTTTATACATTCATACATGTACTGTCACTCGCGACCTGATTTTTCATTCAGGTATTAGAGTATGCGGATCTACTTGAAAATCAGTAAACATCTTATAAGATTTATATCCAAGACGAATAACAAGAAAAAGTATTGAATATTGAATCTTAATTAATTTTATTGACTACTGATTTGATAGATAAGACAAACAATTTTATTGCCCGCAAGTGCTCGCAAGAAACAACTACCACTCAAACGCAATTAGGACATTTATAACTTGGAGATTAATGATTCTAAATGGATGGGCTTAGATGAGGTAAAATATTAGGCGACATATTATTGTACTAGTTTAATTTCTCAGATTATTGACTGACTTAAAATAACCTTAAATGGTAAAACAAAGATGAATTTGGGAGGTTTACTAGTTCATTCAAAATTGGTTGAGAATTTCATAATATCATTTATTCGTGAAGTTTTCTGATAAATACTATTTTATGACTAATTGAACTAACAATGAACTTCTCCGTATTCGAATCGTACAAGCGCTCAACTGTTGTCAAACGATGTTCTCAATTTTCATTGTAGCGTATTTCCGTATCATCTTCTCAAACAACTTGTTCGGATTGCCTCTAATTATTCATGCAGTAACCCGCATCATATCGCATCTTCTGCGCTCACCTTAATTCAGTGGTGTTCACAACATTCCCATAGGATGTGAAATTTATAACGCCCAATGATTAACCCGTTCCTCGCTAAGCTGTGTAAAAGATATTACAACACCGATTACTAAATTAAATATATTAATAATATTGGTGTTAAACAATTGAATTATCATGAAAAATCTGACTTAATTTTAACACTTGAAAAATTTACTTGTACGTAAATTTTTAACACTGTTATATTCGTGTTACATTCAACGGGGTTAAAAAAAATATTCAACAAATATGTGCTTAAATGAGTGCTTGAACTATTCTGACGTTGTTAACATTTAATTATTACATACATTAACGAATGATGGACATTTACTTAACTTGTGTGTGGAACCAATATCCTAATGTACTATCTTCAATTAGCGATAATTAACATTTAATGCATTGCAAACATATCAACATTTAACACGGTGAAAAAAATAGCAATGTATTTTAGTCCTACAAAATTATTATTTTTTATTTTTTAATGTATAGTTGATAGCTATTTCGGCGCACCATCGTCAGAACTATGCTTCAACGAACATTTGCTTATCTATATATAGCTGTCTAGAAAATATGCACAATACATCTTCTCTCCTGTTTTAACGATCTAGCTTGTTTCTTGCTCGCAATAAAACTAAAAATTGTAAATGAAACTAAAAAGGCGGCTATATCAATAAGTTTAAATATGGCACGGAAATGGTCCATTGCAGAGATAAAACGGCTCCCTGTAGCGGGTTAAGCAATGGCGATCGACATACAATATATTAGTTTGTTCATTAAGAATCCTTTGTGATAGTATCGACATTTGTCCAACACTCCTTAGCCCCTCCCCCCCATCCCTCAAGCACCTCTCTAAGCCCACCAGCATGCTGGCGTGCACCATACGTATTACTCGATGTTATTGCTTTCTATTTGTCTTTTTCTTGTGTTTCGAAATGTCAAAATAACATATTTACATTATAATTTTGTCAACATTTCGACCACTATTCAACATTTTCAATAGTCTATGCATGTATTATTACATTTTATGATTGTATAAGTAGCTTTAGAAGAACATTTTACCCCAAATCCTACGTTAAATTTTACGCCACTGTAAGTAATTCCACCACGTTATCCGCTAGCATTATATCCACGGCTACTTTCTCCCAATTAACTTTAAAGTCTTTAAATTGTTCTAGCTCTTCTCCTCGTGCAAGCCGACATTTCTTTAATTTACAAGTAGGGTCACCAGTAATTAAATGGGCGATTAAAAAAAGGGAAATATAAATAAATAAACTTAATACGGCTTAATTCCATAATTTTCACTCTCTTTAAAATATCTTAAATAATAAAAACACAATTTTAGTACTTATTTCCACTATATATTTTATCGGACCGGTTTCTATCCACTCTTTAAAATATGTGATTGTCTTTTGACTTTCCATCAAAATTATGTTTTTAGTAAGAATGATACATATTTACTAATAAATTGTCACGGATTCCATTTGTTTCGTTAAATTATGCTGAATGAGAATAACAAATCAATTTTCCATATAATCACTTAAGCAAATGTGTGTTCCTAGAGTAAATATTTTTATTTATTATACTTTTTCAAAGTGTACAAAGGGCAAACATACGAATCATATCGTCAACTTACGAACTAGATAAATCAACTTAAATATCCAATACAGCCACGAGGTGATATTTTATGGCGTAACGAAATATATTTGATTGGACACCTCTAGTAATTTGTATACTGCCAATTCAGCAAACAACAAAATAGGAACATGCGGTCACTAGACTGTTGCGCAACAAGTATTATTACAATAGGGGAAAAAACACACCTAAATATTCGACCAACATTAAACACTATTTTTTTTATATTCGTTGATGAATTGCTGTGACGCAGTGCCGCAGGGTCCAGAATCTATAATGTGTGTCATAACATTTAAGCCACTTCTAGATTTACAATGAAAAAATCACTCAAAAAAAAATCAATATAACTAGACTTACCGATAAATACCACTATGCAAAAGAAATCAACAGCTCAGTTTATGAAGACATTCCCAACTAATGTTTTTATTTATACTCATTAAACTCCTTTAATATTGCATGTTATTAGGAATAAAATATTCTTACACGTTTACTTTTGATCTGTATGTATAATATTTAATCATTTTTGATTTTGTTCAATCTACTGGTAACTAGTTCGATAACATAAACGGGGAAAAATCTGCTGATAAACTACACGCAGTAGAAAATTGGTTTATTGAATGAAAATGTAGTGATAAAGGATATGCAATTAATATTGAATGATAAGCCTTGATAGCGATAATTAAAAAAATCTCTCTGTACATAAACGTGGGCGTTGCATTGTTTTTGCGTATATTGTGTACGCCCATTAACTTAGCTTTATGAAACTTACACCATAATCAGTTTATTAAAATTGCGATCGATTTTCTCCAATTAACTTAATTCAACTGATTTCACTGCAGTCACAAAAAGCCAAAAACTTGCAGTTGTGCTCCGTAAATTTAAAATATTTCGATTGGCCTCCTTTAGCATTTTCATTTTTTTTTCTTTTCTGAAGCATGTTTGACATTAAGATATCATTGTAGTATTTTAGCCCCGTTGCGTTTAAATTAAAAAATATTTTCCATGCCGTCGAGATTTCGGTATTTATTTGTTTATACAAATTATATAGTTTTAATGGGTTAATTTGACAAAACTATTTCTTTAAGGCTACATTATTTAAAAATATAATTGTAAATAAGAATTATTGTAGACAAAATACATTATTTTCGTTTTATCGCTTTCACATTTAGCGGTAGGCATTCATTGTGAGTTACGGGTGCAATGCAATAATAAAGGGATTCAATATTTTGTTTTCATTGAACAACAATCTTTTAATATATTTCATACTCATTCTGCATCGATTTCATGGTTAAATTGTTGAAATGAGTTCTACAATACATTATTTAAAAAAAAACATAATATATAATTTTCAATTTGTGACTGCATTCGTCTGTAACATGTAAGATGTTTTCACCATCAAAACATGGCTTGAGAATACTTTGATAATGTCATAGTTGACGGGGATTTTCTGAATTGTTGTTTCGTCGTAGATACAATTTACAATTCTAGGAATTTGTTTAAATTCAATGCTACTCTTCAGTGAATACGTGACGTAATACGTAAGTGCACGATTTTACAAACGAATTGCTCAATTATTGATAGCGCACTGTCACATTTTATTCATTGCGCTATTTACAATATATTGATATCTCAATCGATACTACATACTCCCAAACTAACGTGTTTTATTTCACAACGCCAGTCGACTGTTAAATCGCTCATGCTAGTTATGCCCTTCCTGATTTACCGATCATGTCATAGATATTAACTCCACGATGGTTGTGAATTTAATTTATGTATGTATATGAGGCATAACTGTTCTAGCATTCTTGACGCACTTTTTTATTCACGATTGAACGCTAATCGGTGTAGCAGACCAGTTGTGTCTATCCATTCAGTTATTGATAACAGTTTATTATCGGACCGCTGTTATTGGATTTTTTGTTAGATATAAATAGTAATTCATTTTTTGCACATTTATAAACGATTTGATCGTGCCCAGTGATACTAAACTCGTTTGTAGCTATGTTATTAAAATTTAAATCAAATACGCACAACTATAATATTATGTTGTCTAACGATGAAACTGTACACTTTTATACAAGTTGTTTGTTTTGTTACTGAATACTATTGACATAAATGCTCGATTTATCATGATTGCTTAATTTATCATTAGTATCGAAGAAATTTTTACTATTAAATTTTCAGCTATTCGATATATTATACCATCAATAAAATAATTCTTAATACACATTTAACACATTAGACGTTAAACTTATTTTCTTGTCTATTAGATGTACTTTAAAATGACAACTTTCAACAGAACTATTTATTGCTTAACTTTTCCTTGTTGTTTTACATGGTCAGAATCAGATTTTCATGATATGATTGATTAACTGCTAGTGCTTATGCACCGCAACTGACCGAAAATACATTCGAAGATTTTTTACCAAGATACGTCACTACATATTGCATTTTGTCTGCGTGTTATATTCAATCGAAACCATTTCCTCAACTCAATACATGCATAAATATCTTACAAAACATTTTTCACTTGTTATATTCATTTTACAACGATAGCAAATTGAAATATATTTTCAGTGGTATTTCAGCGGAATTATATACTAGCACCGATCCAATTTCCGAAATATCATAGAAACATGTGATATAGTGAAATGGTCTAACCTATCCTAATACCTGGAGTTGTGGTTAGTATGATTACGTTATCTACGGGCCACCACGACGATTTTAATCGCTCGCGGGAACAAGCGTTAAGGCTAAAATTGACAAGTCACAAACCCACACTAGGCTTAAACCCCATGAGCTTATGCATGAAATATATTATTATCGATACGTTTTATTATTTATTTCATTTTCACTTACTAAATTAGGACTATGAATATATATTTCAAATCAGTTGTAACATCATATATTTCGCTTTTTAAATAAACAACCATTTAATACACTTAATCCATTCAATTCAATATTTTTTTATCTCGATTCTTGTGTTGCATTTCAAGTAGTGAGTTTTTGTTAGATATTCAAAACTCGCGTTTTTAATTTAATTTTTTTCACTTAGCGACTTTTCAATATGACAGACACAATAATCCAAAACTATGTCGTTATAGTAATGATACCCTACGACCAAGTTACGTTAATACTCTAAAATTCGTTTATCCAAGGGAATACGATTGCTTTTATTTTTGACATAAATTAGATACTAAAACAAAGAGTACGTAAAGTTAACAATATCGTAGTTAGTAATATGTTAGATTTCTTCTTTATTGTAACGTAATATTTGAAATAATTTACGTGTTTATGTCTGGCCGATTTGTCCTTACCTGTCCGTTTGAATCCGATTATTATAACATACTTACATACAAAATATAAGTCTCGTGAGAATTTAGGCGGTCGAAATTATTACGAACAGTAATCCTTTATCGATTTAACTTGTACGATTTCTTTTCGATTGAAAGACAGAAATTGCTGCTTTCCTTACAGACAGGGTACATGCTTATTGAATATAATCTTCTGTTACATTAAATTAGTGAGTATTTTAACAGTACATTCTTAAAACAGGTTTAAATCACACAATATTTCAACATTGAATAATTGGCAATACATTTTTAATTGCCATCGTTTTCTCAAACGTGTATATATAACACAATGAAACATAAAATAAACTTGAGCTGTTTGTAAATCAGGTTATTAGCATATTATCCCTCGTGGTTTTGTCGTATTTTAACAGTGAAAGGCTAGAAAAATATTTACTTAATTAAATTTTCAACATTTGACAGAATTTTTGGAAAACGTGTGTTCTATAAATAAAATTATATTTTCCTAGTATGACTTGGTTATTACTTATGTATATTGTTCCGAAAAACTTGCGTTCCTAGATGACGAAACTTAACGTAACTGTTTTATGAAGTAAAAGTTTTTTTTTATAAATGATTATTTAAATTGTTTTTCCATTTCTGCGATGCCAGTAGTCTTGACAATAATGGTAATCAGTTTGAAGACAAATTTAACAAAAAAAATGTTTTTCTGAAGATTCTTTTAATTTTAGAAACTGTATGTGAATTCGTAATCTTCTTACAATGTTCTTGCTGTATTTTTAAAAAACATATAAATTACACGAGATTCTTGAATGCGGCATTGTAAACAATTATTCTTGTGTTCTCTGCATGCATCAGTACAAGTCCAGCGTTTTCAATTCATCATTATGATAATTGTATCTTTCACTGCAGTAATAATTTATAATTAGTATCTCTTTAATCCGGGCGTGAACCTGCCTGTCAATCTCGTTAAGCGATCGTCCGCGCGTGGACTACGAGAGCAAGTTAATACACTAATTAGGAACGATTCATTGTTTGCGGTGTTGTATGTCTCACAATAAAATACGTTAGCGCAATAGTAAAACAAAGTTCAAAAACTAGCCACTATTTGATTTATACTCAATCGTCCATAACTCTCAATTAGACAAGACATTCAAATCAAAACTTCACAGTGTTTTGTCGTCAAAATCAGTTCTCTAAGCATTTCAAATTGTTAACATTAGATAAGTGAACGTTTAAGATTTTGCTAAGTGGTTTTTCACTAATCTACATCCGTTAATTTATACTTATATAAAATTACCATATTCTAGCCCGAAAGCTCCTCCAGTCACTCTAAACTTTAAACTCTTTTAAGCTTACTGTATAACTGACTATCGATTTTCTACTCACTGTATAAAACTATACTGGTGCAATTATGTATACTTCAAAGTTACAATGGCAAAATGTCATGTTAAAACAACTAACAAACAAATAAAATCATATTTAGTCACTTGCCGGATATAAAAAGAACTGCATCGATGTTGAAAAATATCTTTCTTTCTTACCTATAAATCAACAACTTAATGTTATATTTTTCCAGAGAAAATAAAAAGCGAGTTTACTTTGCATTGTAACTACATTCAAAGATAATATATTCAAAATACTTATTGAGACTCACCTTTGTTCATTTTCATACTTTTTTGTGACATAATTTGAAATTTTGTGATTAAACAAATGAATAGATTTACACATTTTTTTTTATGATATCGACTGAAGGTGCTTGATGGAACTTCAATATTAAATTTGAATTGTTTCAACTTTGTACGATTCCATATGTCTTATCACAAACGACCCGGGTTTCGCCCTTCGGCATCTTCAGGTATTCCTTGTAAAATCTCCTGATAAAACAATTTATGGTCCCCCGTGTTATGATGTAACAATTGAACTCCCTCATCCGCGTCAAACGAATGTCCCTCCGACAAAAAATGATTTGCAAACGTAGATGTATCCTTCTTCAATCTATAAGCAGCTAAGTGTTCTGAAACTCTAATTTTTATGGTGCGCGTGGTTTTATCCAAATCCAAACATTGTAATTTATAAATACCGGACTTATCCCTAAAATTAATGTAGTCTTTGTTGTTTACTAAAGTTTTGACCAGTGAGTTCTTGCAATAAAACGCCGGTCGGACACTGTTACTAATCTATGGACATCTGAATTGAATGCCGCTAATTTATAAGAAAAAAGATGTAATGAGCTGTGGTTTATAACGGCATCCGAAAATGTTGGTTTGCGGAAAATTTTAAATTCGTACATACAGCTTTCAATATTAATATTCAGCTCAAGAAAGTTTATATTCTTGCCTCCTATCTCTAACGGAAATTTAATGTTGACTTCTAAGGAGTTAAAAAAATTATGTAGGATAGTCAATTGTCTATCCGTTCCATTAAAAAGACAAAGGATATCGTCAACATATCGAAACCAAAAAATTACGTTTTTTGTTTCTAATGTGTTATTAAAAATAATATCCTCTAAGTAGTTTTAAACTACTACTACTACTACTAGTTGTTAGTACTGTTAACTGTTTGTTTAACGTCAGTTCTGTTGCATCCGTGCGATGGAATACCTGAAGATGCCGAAGGGCGAAACCCCGGGTCATTTGTGATAAGACAAAGTTGTAACAATTCAAATTTAATACACATATTTAGTGATAAAATTTATGTAATATATTTTTTTGTATAATTTGTACAATATAATACTTAACAGCTTTAAGAAAAATCCTTAGTGATATTATGGGGACGTATTCATCACTGAATAATAATAAATTCTTAGTGTAAACTATATTATTTAACATTTAAAAAAGTATTTTTGCAAAATATAACATTACGCAATAATAACATATTATCCAAAGCCTTTGCTGTAGCATATTATTTTCCTGCGTACAAATTCAGTTTTCCTCGATTAAATCTCTCCGTAGATGTCGCGAGAAGCTGTCAAAGAAATAATCCCGCCGTGAGACGAAGCTATTTTAAAATTTTGGTTAATTGTGTATCATTTTTACGATTAATGAATAAAACATTTGCGTGAACAACCGCACCTTATTATTTCGAGTATCTTTAATGCGAATACCAAAAATGTTGGCCTCTTTCCCATTGCTTTGGAAAAAGAGTTAAATGAGTGTTAATAATGGTGTTAAAGCGTGTGAAAAGATTCAATTTAATGAAATTTTGATCGTGTAAAATTGTCGGACCTTATCTCTAAATTTAGATTTTTTTAAAGATCATTTCTAACTCAAAGATAATAAATGGCTAACTATATGTTTGTTACGGAGATACAAAACTGGCAGTGTGTATTTTTCCTAATACATATATTATTGTATGCTCGTTCAGGAAAAAATTATTATTTTTTAGTTGTTTGACGTGGTCTAGCCTCAATATATCAATCAGATACTATCACAAAATAGGTCAATTTCTAATATATATTTATTTATATTTTTTTTTATATCAAATCGCTGTATCAGGTAGATCACTAATAGTTTCAATTGAATTATTTTTTTCATTGCCTTTAAGAAGCAAACCGACTCATATGCGATAAGATGTTGTACTGACGAAGTGTGAGTGGTTACATCAACATATTAAACGACATTGTTTAATCCCTTATTCTAGTCAAATAAAAGAATGATTCAGAAATCTCATAGTATCTATACGACAGTAATCGTTAATTTTATATTATTTTCTTGGAGAAACAATGGCAGCGGTGAATGAAATATTTTCTTTGCAAGACCGGTAGGTGGCATAAGTATGCTTGCATCTTTACCGACGCTTAGAAGCCTTTCTCGACTTTGCCAAATTGCATGCAGTATGAAAGTCAGGATGAAATTAAGTTAAAGTGAAGCTTTCAGATTAAAAGATTAGTTACCCGATGAAAGATAAAAACTATTTGTTTTATTTCTCTAGTAGGTTTCTGTTCAATAATTATTATGAATCTGTCCTCCCGTTGTCAGAAAGACAATGATTTAATGATATATCTCAGACATAGCGGCCGCATTGTGTTTTATAGATCGTGAACTTTCTAGAATGTAGAATATTGAAGCCCTGCGCGACAGAATCCTCATTATATATTGGGAGCAAGTAAATTCGTGCTGGCGGTAAGTGCGGATCGCGTCAGTCGTGCGATCTATTAATTGAATCGCATCGCGTTGCATGCCGTATTACTTAATCACAGACCATGTTCTTCTGATGCATCCTGCATTTTAATTACAAACACCAATCGAGACTTGAATGCACCCGCAGTGACATATTATCAAATTGCATACATATCCTTGCGTTTTTGCAATAATGCTTTTATTTTTTTTTCTGACATGCAAATAAAACATTTAGTTTTCTCGATTCAGTGCGCAATATAAACCGCATAAATACTTAAAAACTTAATTCAATCTACTCTAACAATCTGTTTTGTGGAATTATTTATGTATACTGTAATTATCTCCTTTTTCATTAATGGATATCAATTATATGATGGACGTTTTATCTGAAACAATCTCCTATATAGGTATAGTAAGAAGCTTTAGGTTCAGAGACGGTGACTTTCTCAATAAATAAAAAATAACAGTAGCAAGAAAAAATCTCATTAATAATCAAATCTCTGCAGTTTATTTCAATTGATGTTTTTTGCTTACTCTTGAACACCCAAATTTATCAGATAACTCATTGACTTATATTTCTGTCTTTTAAGGTACTTTAATTTTGCTCATAAGTCCAATTATTATCGCGCAATCGAATTTCCGCTGTGCCCAAAAAGTTGTGTAGCATTTATTAAATATTATATTCGAATATCTGATCATATTTTTATTAACTACTTCCGCACTGTCGACAATTCTGCATCCGCTCTGATAATAACTTTTTGATAACATTATATCTAAATAGTTTAGTACAAATATTACTATTCAATGAAACCGTCATGGCATTTGTTATAAAATAACTTTATTGCTAATTCCTTAACACTAAATCTACCATAAAATAATTAAGGTTTCAGTTCTGTTAGTAAAAAAATACGGAAAAAAACAATCACATCTGGGAATAAGAAATTCAGATAAAATGAAATTTAATTTATTGCTTATTAATTTTTTTAATTATTATTAATTAATATTATTTAAAGAAATTTCTCGTCATAACGGAATGAAAAACGCCATAAATCTTTCCTAGAATCTCGCAAAACACATCGAAATCTTTGTTAAAAAATAATCACGTCGAGTCGATGAAACCGACAATTCTTTCTACATTTCATGTAACTATACATTTCAAAGATTCAAATTTTTTTATCTGTATTTTCATATAGATTTTGCAATTTAAACTTACAATATTAAATACATATTATCGTAAGCTATTCGTGGAAAAAGTTTATCTGTTTCTTTTTCGTCATTGCATTGTGTTAATTACATTACAAAGCATTCAAATTAAAAAAATAAATCACTTATATAGTCATGCATGTATTTCACATTGTTTATTTGATTTTCAGATCGTTTAAATGTATGCAGAGTGCGTCAGAACTAAGAACTAATAAGATATCTAAATACGACTACTGACGGCTTTGGCTATGTTTGCATAGTTTGCAAAGAAATGTGCTTGCAGTCTGAGAATTGTCTGCGAAATATATATCATCGACTGATTATAATAATAAACATTTACCTTGCCGTCTGCACTATTAATTTGTGAGTTATTGTTATTTGATATTCTCTCCAGGTAAGACCGCCTGCGTTGGTAGACTGGATGTCATTTGTCTAGATGAGCTGTTGGCAAATCTTGGCTCTTTGTTTATTGTAAACATTCCAAAATGTTTTACGCTATACCTTCTATTAGTGCTGTTGATTTAATATGAAGACTTTCAAAGTAATATTGATTCAGCATTACTATAGCAACAGTTGATATGACTTAAGTATTGGCAAAATTACAAACACTTTTGAGAACGTAAATTTTTCTGCTAAACAAAAATTTACTTCTATTTTACACGTGAAATTTAAAAAATCTGAGAAAAACGAAATCGCTGGGTTCAATGTTGTCATCATTATTGTTTCAAATTAGTTCAACTTAAAACATTCTAAATCTACATATAATATAATATATGAGATTTCATAGTCGACGAAATTTTAAAGTTTTGAGTATCACTAAGATGTTTTCTGTCAATTCTTTGTGGGAAAGCGTTATATTTAAATAATAAAAATATAATGTATAGTACTTTTTCTACAATTTTGTATATCCTTAGTAATTAAAAAATATTAATAGTACTTTCAACACTAAAAATGTGATTTTATTAATTGACAGATCATACAGTAAACATGTGAAAAAAATTATTTTGCAACAGGCACAAAATAAATATAAAATATTTTTAAAAAATCGTAAATTTTTAAATGTAAAAATTATCAATGAGGAAAGGTTATAATGTTATTTAAATATAGGAATTTATATAATTTTGCATTAACTCAGTCCAAACAACATGCATCGTACGGAAAATAGAACAACGGAAAAACATTGTTATAGTCTTAATAACACGGTTTACGACTGTAGTTATACAGATTAAGTGATAAGTCTTCACAATAATAGGTGTATAATGACGTCTCTAATAAGTCACTTGTTTTTCATGACATATATACAAATAATACTACATATGTGTGCAGGACTTACGACATCTAAATCATAAATCTTTCTATTTTTACACAAGTCATTATTCTTAGTTTTGAATTCGTATTTAAAACAACTCTAATATCAATGCGATTAATTGCAACTTGTTAAAAATAATATCAAATAATTTAACGACATATTTCTAATTTTCTGAAAAAAAAATTGTTCGATTTTAGGTTATTTTTTTATGTGTTATCCTTATTGAGATGTCGAAATAATTCGAAAGTATAACAACTCATATATCAAGACTTTGAGCAAGTTTCATCTTCTGAATCACATATTATATATCCGTTGTATGGAATTAATAAAAATCTTCATTCTATTATTTATAGCCAAAGATTACCTCTTGCTGCATTTTGGTATATCAATATTCTATATATTTGTTTACTTTGGAAATGAGGTAACAATGGACATAAATACCAGATGTATGTATCAGTTTTTGCTCTAACATCAATCAGTGTCTGAAAAATATAAAACATAAAAATTAAATGATAATTTTTCAAAGAAAAAAAGTTTTACGATTCTTAAAAATTATATCCAAACACATAATGCTCTCAAAATTTTAAATTCGTAAATTTTTGCATATACCCACTAGTATAAATTCGCCAAATAAAAGCGGGAGTAGCTGTTATACATAAATTAGACTTGTTCAGATACTAGAAATATTTTGTGTTCTTTTGGTTTTAAATTTTTATTATTCAAATTCGTTTAAAATAAAAGAAAATCGTCATTAGAAGTAGGTAGAAAAAACTGTCGTTTTAAAAATAATGATTGATGTAATTATTCCCCTCGGCCATCTATTAGGTATCAAATGTTTCACATATGTATTATGGTGACAATACGACGATATTGAATCAGTTTGATGGAACTCCTTAGGGCATTCTAGAGTCGTCTAAGTAGCTATATAATCGAAATAAACAGTTTACTAAAAACGAAGAACAACATCTTCATAGAATTCGTGGTATTTGAAAACAAAATCTTTTAGCAGTTATTTTAAATGAAAATTTTGCCCAAAATAACATAAAAACTAGCAATGTCTCAACATATTTACAAAATTTTTGCTGTCTTTGATTCTACATGATTAATATTATGCAACTGGTTTTAACGGGAAAATTACCTGCGAGTACCATTATAGTACCGAGTATAAAAGGCGATCGCTGGCGTCGCATTCTATGTATATTTCCTCCTCTCGGTTCAATTTAATTGATTGTTAATTTTTACATTCTTATATATTTGTAGTCCACATATTATACAGTGGAGAAATTGAAGAAATATGTGTGAAAAAATGCTTTCTTAAATCACAATACTTCTCAAAATTGAATGAATTGTTTCCGAGTATTTTCTTATGCGCTCAACTACATCAAAATATTCTATTTATAGCTGTATTTCGGATGCTCCGGTCTCAATGTTTTTTTGTTCACTTGTCATTCTGCCGGTCGAGAGAGAATGGTAGGTGAATTAGTGATTTCATCCGCTAAGCGTGTGAAGCCGCTGCAAATAAATTCGATTAAAGTGCGTGCATCACATGTCACATCCATTGTCTCCTTATTGCGTAGGTTACCTTTATGGCCCTCAGTATCTAAACTTTTCATATAATATTTCATTTCAATTTTAGTAATAGTCGATGCTTTAAGTACTGTAAATCGGAGCCATAAGATCAGTAACGAAAACCAAAGAGGTTGATTACACTATCGGTAAACGGTCAATACTGTAAAATTATACTTAAAAAGCTATTGTAAAAAAATAATTAAAAACACAAAAAAATTTGTACCCTTTCACAAAAAAATTAAATAATATATATACAATTTCCAGAACTTGCTAATGACAGAATGGAACAATACAGTTGTGTAAAACATTTCGCTGAAAATGTATATTTATCTGACAGCTTGTTACTACATTTTATAGAAAAACTAATCTTTTACACAAAGCAATTTTTGTTGATTTTCTTCCTATTTTTCACCTAATAAAAAGATAAATCTTATTACTACGATACCCGTATTTATTTCAATGCCGGAATAATTGTTTTGAGAACCCCTGCTTCATCGCACAATTGTCGCAATTTTCTACCATGTAGAATAATAGAAACCATTCAAGTATGATTTGAATGGATGTGATTCACTTTCTTCGATTTTATCTTAACGTTATAGAGTTAGCTGAACCTCATTTAATAATTACGCTATAATTAATACTATTTCTCATCTCTTTGTGCTTTTTCGTCTGTCTGAAGATATTTGATTTTATCTCTTCCGGGGTAGCAGTAAAATTAATTATTCTTACATTTAATAATTTCATGCATATTAAATTTATCGGTCTTGTATTGAATATTTGTTTGACAATTGTTGTGTCCTGAAATGCAACATTCTAACTCTTATTTATACCCAGTTTCCATAAATCTACCTGTTCCGAAGTCCAGCAACTATCATTAATTTTATTCATGTTTTACGTTAGTACTGGTTGATTATGGTGACTTTTATCAAGTGAAGACCCGTGTCATGTTGAGTAGAGATGATTTT
Source organism: Himalopsyche japonica (assembly GCA_028555115.1). NCBI lineage: Eukaryota > Metazoa > Arthropoda > Insecta > Trichoptera > Rhyacophilidae > Himalopsyche > Himalopsyche japonica. The sequence continues at coordinate 1,436,416 of JAHFWJ010000620.1, forward strand.
AATCTTAATCCATACTCCGCCGATAATAATGATGGCTAATCTTTTTGAATGCTTCACTTAAAAATGTTCAACATTAAAATTACTTTAAATAATAAAACCTTTTTTTATCCTATTTTTACAAAATATTCTACGAGCGAAACTGATCCTGATCATAAAATATTATGAGGCAATAATACTAAAAAAGTGTGCAATTATTATTAAAAATATCATATCTTTTCATTGATGCCTAAATAGTCTTTCTTTTTTTTTGATTACAATTAATTATATGCTCAAATCTATTGAGGAAAAAACGCTAAGACGTAAATGCCATATTCTTTTTCCTCTTGTAAAGCGCGCGTAGACGATAAACGAGTATTATACAATGGGAAATTTATAATTTTAACCTTTTCTATGAAATAAACTTACATTTCTTAACCGTTATATCTAATAATATTGTCAAACAATACTTCAAACGCGTTTTACCTTACTGAGCTTGAATTTCACCGTCTATTCTACAAATTCATTATAATCAACGCGCTCTCATATGAATCTATCTTACATAACTTGTTCCAGTGTGTAAACAATTAATAACACACAAATTATTACCTGAGATATAATATACGGCGGGAAATCCCGGAGCGAAAATAGCCCATGGGGATTTTCTGACGTAAAATTATCAATCATCATCTTGACAACGGTTCTTGGTATTTTGGAAAATAATACACTTTGATACAATACTGTGTTTTGAGGTGAGTCAACAATATCTTTCGTAATATTGTAAAGTGAAATCAACGCACGACATATTTGATTTTCATTTAATTCAAGAAAGGTAATTATTAAAATATTATATATTAATTGAATTCTTTCCAGCATCTAATATAAAACAGATTTGAACTAATGAAATCATTATTTATACAAAATTACTTATTGATATGTAAATAAAAGTAAATTGTCATACAATCTCATTTCATCGTTTTTATACAAAGAACACCACACTTTAAATTGAAGTCTTTTTGGATTAACAATATTCCTTGCGTAAAACTGTCTCATTAGTTTTCATGCAATTACAATAGCAGTAAAAAAACACTTTTTTTATTTCTAGGCTGAGATGAAAAAATAATCGAATTTTAAGTTAATTTTTTTCAAATTTGAATCTCAAAATGCTTGCAAAATAATCTTTTAGCCTTCTCCATAAACTGATAATCCGAAAAGTATTTAAAAGGATACCAAAGTTAGCTATGTTATCATCAAAATTTACTTGGTTTCGCTAATTCCAGTTTCGCAATACGACGTGTATAACGAACTCAAACCAGGATTATTAGTAATACGTAGTCGCAAGGAGCGTATTAGGCAATGTCCTTATGATGAGCGTGCAAACTTTGTATTCAAATGGTGTCACTTTGTCAGCGTGACTCAACCGCCCGCCTCTTGACAAATTATTTTGGCAATAGTGAACATTCCGATTGAATCGCTGACCCTCTGAAGAATTGACATCGATTGCTGAGAAAATTAGCATACTCGTAGATTATTGATAGAACATCTTATCTCCTAAAAGCATTCTTCGTACATCAGCATAATGATTATTACTATATCCCGTTAAAGAGTTTGTCATTTTCAGTCACCTTTGCTTTGATAATGTATTGTTTTGTTGACTCTCTTTTCTTCATCCGGGTTATGGAGTCATAGAAAATCCTATACTCATTTATGTATTGTAAGATATTATTCTTACGTCACGTTTTTTTGTGTATTGTTTGGTTAGTTTCATTCATTGAATCTAAAGATACTTAATTTTGCTTTTTCTGTTAATGGGTAAAGCTTTTCAAATCTTATATATAAGCAATTAATCAACAATAAAGTTCATTTCGATTTGATATTTTTATTCGTTTATGTAATAAAACAAAAAATATTTCACATATATAATATATTAAGTTATAAGTTTGACTCGCCCAAAAACAAATATGTTATTGATAACATCAATCATCAAAATAACTAATCATATTTTTTTATCTTATCATATGAAACTATTGTTCTCATATATTACCAGAACGTATCATTGCAAATACTTGATTTCTTGTCAATCTTTAAAAAAAATGTGTGAATGCAAAATTTTTATATTTATTGAAATTAATCATGTTTCCGAACGCATTTAGTCACTGTGTACTTTTTTTGTCATTTCATATAGGTTTTTTCAGCAAGTTTTTAAATGCGAGGCGATTAAACAAGTTTCCAAAATAATGAGTTATTTTTTTTATAAAAAAATTAAACCTTCAATTTGATATTTGTGAAATCTCTTAGACGGATGATGTCCATCCACATTCTGTAATAAATTATATTTTCAACTCATATAACCACACCCGACCAACTATTTACTACTGTAGCCTTGCAGGCATTTAAACCGCTAGTCACAGGACAGTAACACATTTAAATTCTGTCTTTGCCGCAATTATTTTAAATGTAATTAAATGGCGATAAACAGGATACAGCTATTCTCCCATATCATAATGTGCCTTTGTTAACCTTTTTAAGATTTGCAAAAACACAAATAAAAAAGTTCCACGTTTTTATTGTTAAATTCATTTTTATAAGATAATCTTAAAAGCTTTTTTGGCGTAAGTCATCGACCAGATAAATAATTTTGCAATGTTTAGCATCTGATAGAATGAGATAATTTTTATTTAATGGTATCAAACATTTAAATGCTTAGTACATGTCTACTTAAGAAGTGGTCACAACATCGATAAAACTGAAGTACATCTCGTGTATCAACAAGTGGTGGATTTTTTTTTTCAATGTTACAAAAATTCGATTACGAAATATTAGATAAATAAAACTTTGTCGTTTACAATTTACTTTCTTTTTTACATTTTCCCAAAGATAAATCATTTGGAAATGGTTTAATAAGTAAGACGTTAAGGGTGTACGTAATGTTAATAGTTTTGACTATTTTGCAGTCATAAAAAAATGTTGATGAACATTATTATTATATCGTATCTGTACGCGAAGGGTTAACTGTTAGTTGATGCCATTCCCTACTCCACGTGAGTCCGTCCCGTGTCGCATGTGAATAACCCCCTCCGCACGGAGTATGTTGACCCTACGGTCCCCGGACCGTACACGGACAATCATCAAGCAGGCCATTACATGCTTAAATTTAATGCCATAGCTGCCCAATACTCGTATTCTAGACACATACTTAATAATAATAAGGTAATACATTTAAATACTGTGTCAATTCCCAGCGTATTTTCACCAAGCATTCTATAAAACGATTATTTGACTGACATGAAAAAACCTGTAATGTTTCTATTATACTATAATAACAATCAATATATACACTAAATTCTTTATTTTATATCTAATTCAATTGTGCCACACTTTTCCCCATTCTCAATTTTAAAAATAACAGTGAATCATAAATTTATGCGAAGAAAATGTTTATTTCATTCCCTCATTTATAAAATTAATATTAATATGTTTTATATATCACTTTTAATCTGTTAATAACTGTCACGTCTTGGTAGAAATACATTATATTTAATTAAATAAACAGATTACAGATTAGTAAATATTTCAATATTAGGGGGTCATTAACATTTTATTTATTGACTAATAATGTTGTTTAGGGTATATTTGTATAACATGGAAATAATGTTCTTAGTTGTTGAAAATTTTATTTTGTATATCCAATAATTTACTGTAACTTTATAAAAATATTTGTCTTATTTTGCATTGTATCAGCTCATTATGCTCGCGATGAGCGTAACCAGTCCTGATCTTCATATTTAAAAACTGTGTTTTGAATATATTCGAATTTAATAAAAACATTTATTCGTTATGTATTTGGCAAGTTAAATTATTTTGGCTGCCAGTATCTTGTTATTCCACAATGCATTTCCATACTTATTATTCGTCCGACGTCACTGATATTTTTCCTGGTGCATTGTACCTACTTAAGTAAACGCATCACTTAACCAACAGACTTCAACAAAAATGCAATATTTGAGACTCTAGTGTTTTCAAAAGTTTAGCTTAATAAATCAAGAAAACAAATTTAAATTTATATAAAAAAAAACTTTCTTAGCGAATGTTTTCTTTTTGGTAACAAATACTGATCAAAAAATATGTATTTTTTCCGTGATATATTATATATTACGAGTAAATTTCAGTAATATTTAATTGGAACCAATATTTAGTACACCGTATTTTAATAGGTAAGCATAAAATATAGATCGAATTTTCCCATATTTTGAAACAAATTATTATATCGAATATAAAGTTACCTAATCTCATTTGGGGTTTACTTGATAACTGATACCAGCAAAATAATTTTTTGCTGTAATTATTCCCTTAAATAACCACCATTTTCTTAAGACGTGGTTATTCACTATTTTGTTATGTTTAATTGAAGCAATAATTTTTTTTGCCTCCAGTTTGATGCACCGCATGCTAGCATGATCCGGAGTCGTGTTATGGTAAATGAGAATGCTTTCAATTCCTGTGTATTTAAGACATTAAATAACCATATTATCACTACAGAGTGTTTCAATATAATCAACGCGCAGTGAACATTTCAAATTATGACATTGCGTATTTGCTGAACTTCATATTTATATTTTCTCAAGTGTTATGCCTGTTTTAATGAAATCCAGTCTATTTTACAGGATACATGTAATTTAATATATAAATAGTTAATGCAAATTATTATATGTTAGATATATATTTAATTTATCTTGACAGACGGCACACTGTAGAAAAAGAACATCTCGAATTTTGTTATTACTTAATACAATGTCAAGATCAAATGTTATAAACTTGTTTGTTTCGATTAGGATTTTAATAATTAAACTACTATTTAAATATAATCGAATGTTTTCAATGCATGCCTGTGGCAAGTGTGTACATATTTTTTGATAGAGTATTTCGGTGATGCAATATTAATAAATATCATTGATTATTGCTAAGATGTCAAGGCACCACAGGGATACAATAAATTTACCAAACATTACACCTTTTCACAATTTATTACTCTACAAGTAGACTTACCCATGGTAAAAATCTATGGCATTTATTTTATATTTTGTATTAAACTTTCTTCGGCATCATTTCCATGTATCCAAAACGCAATCATTTGTAATTTAATGGGTTAATTTAAAGTCACAATACACGACCCAAGGCTGTTAAAACAGTAATAAAGATTTTCACCGCAATGGCGTTGTCACGCACTGTGTGCTCGTGCACATAATAATTTTACAATCAAACTTGTGTCGTTTATAATTCTGTCAGGCCTGTAAATTTGTTGTATAATTAAATTATTTAATCTGTTAATTGATTGTTTTGCAGAAATTTATTAACGATACTAAACTAAGCACGCTCATTGAGAACTCTTTTCAAATCACGTATACAGAACTTGGTGTATATTATTCGAATATTACAGCGAGACATTCAGGGACGACTCTTTGAAACTTTTATTTTAAATACGACATAAGACGACTTAAGATATGTTATGTAATAAACGATTGAAAATATTTGCATAGCTTATTTCATAATTTGTGTAATTCAATGTTAGTTATGATATGCGAGTAAGGATGCTTGGAACGTGAGTGAACGAATCGAAACTCTTTTATAATTTAAATGAACGTAAAAAACTTCGTTCATCCTGATAAATAAGGTTTTACCCGTCAACAACTGTTTGACTTTCTACTCTTAAGTTTTTGACGAATATTAAATAAAATGAGAAAATGAATGCAAATTACCTTACACATTATTACGAATAGAAATGTCGGCTCGCATCTATAACTATTTTCCAATTCTAGTGAGCACATAATTATTGAAATCAATAATAAATTATTATGCAAGTATTTTAGTTTATCTCTTATTATTACCCTTAAGCTATTCTCCCAGATTTTGTTTACAGAGAATGGTAAATATGATGACGAAAATCACGCCTCAACATTACACGATCTCTGGTTAATGTTCAATTAAGTAAGCCGAATTACTTTTTGTAGCTTATATAAACATTATTTTCATTGGTCGTTACGAAAAACATCCATTTAATATTGCGCTTAAAGTTATCGATAATCTCCAATTGGTGTGAAAACACAACCCAGTGTTGTGTGAATATGAAAATTTCTCACGCGCGCGCGTGCGCACACGTCCGATCGTCCACCATGCTCGTCGTGACCTTTGATGCTTGTCAGGTTCTCCTTTTTATAATCGAATATAGAATTGTACTCATGTATGTGAAAACAAAACACAAAATGCGTTTAAAAGAAGGAACACCTGACTCGGGAGAGATGATTGCATGGGTAAGCGTCTCGCGCGATGGCCGATGGCCCGCCGAGCGGCCGGAGCGAAACACGCCGCTGCTAACGGTTCTTCTTCACGTACATTGAAAGGCATTTCTACACGGAAGGATGCATTATTATCAAGGCCCATACTTATCTGACTTAACTTCCTAAGTGAAATCGATATTATCTCTGTATTTACATCACATATTTGCCACGGCGTCTTATTGAATTGTCATTTTCTCAATACGCTTAACCGATTTATAGTTTATTTTCAATACCATATCTTACAATACAAGACGTTAAAAATATTATTACAGTAGAACTTCGATTATTCGGATTTATCAAAATAAAGGAAAATTTTATATTACGAATTTGTTGATATGCACGTGATAAATTGCGTTCACTGTTTACGTACATGATGGAATGCAATCTTGTCATTTTGATCGTGGCATTTGTTTCAACAAGTCCTGTGTAAAATATGGGTCAATAATCGTACAAATTCGATTCGATGGAATGCGACACAGAAGATGTAACCGAATATTTAAATTTAGATGTAAACGATCCTGGATTCCAAATTTTGAATGATGAAAAAATAATTAAAGAAATTTCTGCCTCAGAGGAAATAAATCAAGAAGACGAAGATGATATTTGTAAGGGGGAGATATTGGCGCTACATATTCTGAAGCTTTTCAGTGTTTAAATGTAGCCTTGAAGTGGCTTGAGAGTCAAAAAGGGTGCAACTCAGGATAACTTATACGTCTTAATATTATTCGCGATTCGTCTTTCAGTCAATTATGATTTTTTCGATTATCTGGATTTGTCCTTATCCGGACTATCTTCATCCCCAATAAGTCCGGATAACCGAGGTTCTACTATACAACTCTATTCCACTACATAAAATTTCTCGCAGTTATTTGATATTTGCTGAAAATGCTTTCTGTCATAATACTTATTCTGCATATAACTATACAATAATTGTACATGTAACTATATAACATATCTATTTTAATGATTTATTTTCATAAAGACTCGGTTTAGACAACACTAAAATAATCTATATACTAAAATAACTCTAAATGGAAAATCATTCACTCGAAATAAGGCTTAAAGAAAAAAAACTATCACATATAGCCAATTAGATCTGAAATATGTATCAAAAAAATATTTTGTGAAAACCCCACCAAAAATTGTACCGGTAGTTTTTACCGTTATCATTAAATTTTGATGCCGAAAATTTAATTTGTACAGCTTTATTGTGTCGAATGCGAATCGTAGCTAACATTAAAACAGCTTAAAAACCGAATCAAAACGTTTCGCGAAAAATCAAATAGCGCTTGTTATTTTCGTATTTGTTGGCCGTGTTCTGAGTAATTTCATGTAGTACAACGTTTTTTTATGCTAACAACTAAACCCAATTGCCAAAAGTAAACGGATAGAAGTTTCCGAACAAGCAGCCAATTTGAGATCACATTATAATGGTTAATTTACTACTGTGTTCTGATCTAGTTCTACCCATATTACATAATTTTCCTGTCTGTACCAATAAATTATTCTGCCGGATGCAAGATAGCTGCTACACATTCTTTACCTGTGAATAGTTTTTAATTGTGAGTACATTCATTATATAGCGGAAATGATAATTTTACCGTTCAAAAATATCTTTCGTATATTTGCAAGTTCGGGGCCATGCGAATTTGTTCACACGATAAACGGTTTACGTTTTAGGCTAGCTATCGATAATGGCTCGCAATGAACAGGCTAATGACCCTGTCTGTGTTCACTCGAGAATATATCTAAATAATATTAAACGATTCACCATACATGAGGTAAGACGAAATTATACTCGGATAACATATAACTTGGTTTCCTCGCCTTCCGTTATATTGTATATATAATATTTCAGTGCTTAATGATTTCAATGGCTTTTCACCCAAGGATAGCCATTGAATGTGTTAAAATCGCACACATCAATCTCTGAAATGCTTAGAATCTTTATAGATATAATGGACTTTAAAGGAAAACTACCAAAATAATATGGTTTATTTAGTAGAGACAATTACTTATTCCAACAATTTAATTAATATACAAATCATTTTGATAAAACTTCATATTAACATGATAACTTATTAACTTATTTCGTAGAAAACATTAAATTATGATTTAATTAGCACTTACAAAATAAACTTAGTAAAATAAGTTTGTCTCAAAAAAATCATGTGATGTTAAATTGATGTGAAGTGATAATAAATAACATTTGTCATGATTTTTTTAGATATAGTAAAATAAAAAAAAACAATTACAATTTTAAAAAATATCCTTCATAGTGTGGCTAAAGGCTTATCAAATGACGTTTACGTATTTTCTAGTGGTGTGAATACGTTTTATTTCACACGTTTAACTTTTCATTATATTTTATTTCATTGAAAGAAAGATGTTTAATCAATTCATATATTTGATTCATATTTCCTTAAAAATCATATTAAATATTAAAATATATTTTGCTTACAACTCCATACTTATAGTGTTATAAATTTATACAATATATTGTATGTTTTGTGTCTTTATTTGGGTGTGTACAAGTAATCAATTTCCTTTACCTATTTTCTTATTTTTTCGTTCAATCACGTTTCTTTTTATTGTTTATTAAGTAGATTCTAAACCAGTGCAATGCATATCTGTCATGTGAATAAACAATTTCTTTAGATTACACATGTAAACTTAGCAAATACAACAAAAGATAAAAATGTTTTTTATTTACTCAATTATTACTGCATCCATTATTCACAAGAGAAAAATAAGAAGTATCGTTGCTTTTTTTTCCATGCACACGGGTATTTAATCTAGAAGATGACAAAATGAATTTTTAATAATTATTGGTGCCATGATTGATGTAGACATTAGTATGATACAAACAATTGGTCACTAGAGCAAATCCGGTACACCGAAGTAATTTTATCGGCAATAATGATTACTATTCGTAAGGTTCTTTACTATTCTTATCAACAGTGTTAAGATATATAAAATCACTGATGAGTAAATTTATTATTATGAACCCATGGCATTTATTTTAGATATAAGTTATTTTGGTAGACGCATCATTTTTTCGAGCATCGGTGTTATTTTATTATTTGGGTAAAAATATTTTTATAAATAAACAAATATAATATGAACGATATATTTTCGTTTGTATTGTTAAACCGATTAATTTTATCGAGTAAAAATTTTCAATTGATAAATTTTGATGTTTTATCTGGAAATTGTTGTTCAATTACTTTTTACCTACAGTTAACATTATATTACAGAAAAACAACTTCAATTAAAGTCCATAATAAATATTTATAGATCTATATACTTTCCGAGGTATTTCAATGACTGACAAGAGAAAGAACCCGGTAGAATAAAACCACACTATCCTCTACGTAGCGGTAACTGAACGGGATATCTCCGGAATGTGGATGGGCGAGCGAGCATTCACCATTCACCATTCACCGAGTACCAAGTGAAAGATATTTCTTCGCCAATGATCTTCAGTTGAGACTTGAACCGGAGGTTGGATGAAGGCTCTAAGCTATGATGTGACGTACACTGAGCTACGGCATTCAAAAGAAACAACAAACCCATGATTAGCATAAATTCCATACAGACTTCGCCTGCGCCTTCGCGAATGTCAAACGTTAAACAATTCCAGTTATTTTTGATTTTATTGATGAATTGTTTTTTTCTTAATTTAATTGAGATCATTTTACAATATGGAATATCTACATAACCGTCGATTTTTTCGGATCAAATTTACTTAAAATTTCTTTGTCTTTGCTTGTGATATTCATATTCTAGAACAGTGATTATCATGTGCGGCCACCAACAGTTTTGTAGTAAATATTGATATTTTAAAAAAAAAATTACAAATGAATTTGTAAAATGATTATTATTTAAAAATTGATCGAATAAATCTGACGTATCCAGCATTTAGTCGAGCTTAAATTATTGACCATTTTAATTATAAAACTGTGCAAAAATTTTGGTCGAAGCTATACGTTGACAATGAATCAAGTCAATATAAAGAATTAACAACAATTGCTTATTGTATTACAGGCAGTTTTATTGATGACTATTTGATTGATATCTGAATTTTAACTCGATACTGATTAACTTGTCACTAGTCCTGTTTTATCTTTCTTTCCCTATTATATCCGAAAAACAGTTTGAGTTTTGTGATAAACCCTCCATTGTGAGTTCACATAATCCACATTAGGAACGAACATGGTAAAAACAGTAATAAAAAATTATCGATTAGTTAAGTCATAGATAGCGGTTTGCTAGATTAATATCCGACGTTTTTTCGGAAGTGATTGAAGAATTTTGAAAAGGGATATAATTTGACACATGTTCTGACATCGGTTCATCATTAAATAGAATAATTACTAAATATTAAAAATAACAATGTATTTGGTTTCAATACTGTTAGGAAATAATCGATAGCTATTTCGATCTCGACATTTCTAGAATTCATGAAGTTCACTCGTAGACAAATAATTATTGTGACTTTATCCGTATAACATAATTTCACTTATGTTCTAACATCATATATATATATATATTTGAAAAACTGGGAAATTTTTAATTCATCTAAAAATTTCAATCAGTACTGCGACCAGCTATATTTTTCCATTAACGAACCGGTTCGTGGAACTGAACGCCTTTAGGTATAAAATCTTGGCTACCAAGCAGGCTAGCCCTTAAGTCTTAAGAGAAGCACGTACGCCACCTGATGACTGGTCCTACTACTCTCACGCCCCTTTCGAGATGTCGGACAGTGATACCAAAAGTAACTCTTGTAACAATATAAAGACAAACAATGCATTCGCTGTGTTATTTTCCATAATAACAAGGAACTCTATTAGTTTTATCATTTAGCTTATTGTAACCTTTCCGAACCTCCTACTTTATTTTGCGAAGGTGGTCACACGTGCATCCAAATTCAATATTGACTATGTCAGTATTTTTCTTTTAAGTTTTATTTAAATAGTCATCGAAACCGATGGAAGCTATATTTTAGTTCTGCATTGCATTAACATGAAATAAAAACCCAGTTTCAAATTATATGAAGTTTTATTTAATGTTATTTCATTTTTATCCAACCGTTATTTGTCTTATAAGCTCTTCTTAGCCTACTAAACGCACTCTCATTTTCATAACTATTTTTATTCATAGATAGGGTACGGTTTTTTTTGTACCCCACAACAAAGTACTGCACTATCAAAGATTACTGGAGCAGGAGGCTTAAAATTCGGAAAGCGCTCGCTAAGAAATTCCCTAAACTACTGGAAGAGTTTGTTTATGTAATTGTATACTTACCCTGTCCTTTACTGATTTTTGAAAGTTCGCTAACGACAGCCGCAAAAACTTTCTGCCAGATAATAGTCTGTGTAAATATTTCGAAATAGAATGGGTTATTAATTATTATATATATATATATATATATATATATATATATATATATATAGTTGTAAATAAATGTCAACATAAGAAATAAAACAATCGTTGCCTAGATTATATTTAGAAATGATGAAAAAAATGAGACATAGTAAACAACCTCATTCCAAAATATAAATTATATATTTTTTTCAACTTATCATCTAAAAAGCTTATTTTATCAGTATTTAATTACGTAATATACCAACTAGAAATTAATATTAAATAGTAAAAATCTTCATATCCACTCTGAATTTCTAATTTACCCAATAGTAATTAATTATCACATTTGAATCACTAGTTTGTGTATGCTAAAAGAACAGAACTAGTGTCACAACTGGTTGATCGTAATTTTACTCTGAAAATTAATCTACTCAAACTCTTAACCAAATTCACCCATCAAAGGATACTAAAAACTTTTACGATGGCAATAAAGTCAATTCGACAAAACAATTTTTGTTATACGAAATTATAATATATTTTTTTTTTTTATTAATATTGTCAATAAAAGAAACTATAATTATTAAGCTAAATAGAATGCAATTCTAGCTACTTAAAGTAATCAGTAATCGAACTACTGAGAACATTTTGAATGTTGTCAGATCTCTGCTCAACATTTCTCTCCCACTACCGAGACGGTTGTAAATAAGCTAACAATAAACTCGCCGAACAACATGCCTGTACGATAAAAACTCGTTATTACACTAACCTAATTTAGCTTTTTTGAACATTTTTTTTTTTTGCTCCGTGATTGATATTATGTTAAGTACGTTATGTCAATATTTCTTGGAAGTTCGTCAGTTTGATATTTAAACTATCTCGCTGAAAATAATAATAAAGTCTGCGTATTATGTTATACTCCAACAGCCTAGTGTATTCTTACCCGACTGGCATCAAATATTCACACTGTCAATATTTATACCCGAGACATAAATGGATTCTGAAGCTATTATATTATCATTACGGCTGTGATCAAGCATATAATTAAATTTAAAGTTGTTCCAAGTTGTATTATCTTCAAAATATATGATACTATAATTTGACGAAAAAAATCCATAATTGCTTTAAATAGATAGCTCGTTACTTATACTATTTTTATCATTTTTTTAGCAAATAGCTGTAATTTAATATGTCCTTAACACAGTTTGTTTTTACTACGACGTAGAGAAATTATTATCTACTTATGTCATAAATAATTGATTATTTTGCTTCTGAACACCTTGTTTTACAATAATTTTTAAACTCTTATCTTACAAATTTTACATCTTGGCATCAATACAATATACTTTTATTCGCAGCAGTAAAATTCTACAAATTTATATTAATCTGAAGGAAACAGCTTTGTCCTGGTTATAATTTTGAACGTATTTTTATTAATTAAAATTACATACAAATTACGTATTAATTTATCCTACCATACATTCATCTTAAAACGTCTTCAACTAAACTGAATATTCAACAAGATTTTTACGATGTAATAATTATCAGTTTTCTCGTTTTATAACGATGAAATATTCTCATTAACTTATTTTTTATGGCTAAATCTTTGAAATATAAAAATGTATATTTTTAATAAACCTGCTAACATTAATTTATATTGCACCTATTATCTTTGTGCAATCTGAATTCTAAGAATTTAAAGTCGTATAAGTGTAAGTATTCTTACATTATTTATTTAAGAGAATGCATTTTTTATAAGCTGGCATTAGCCAATCTCAGTTGCGAATAAAAACTTCTACGGAGCGAATGACTTGTTTGCTTTTTTGAATGTAAAAGATTAATTGACTTTATTTACTTTTTATCTTAAGAATCTCCGAATGGGGTCAAAAGTTGGTTGATTCTTTGTTTTTAAATGGCGCATGTATTTTGTAAAGGAATAAAAAATAATTCATTTTGGTTGATTCAGAATTTGCGTTATATGTTTTTATTGTTTTTTAGTCGTTGCCTACGTGATTTTTTGAAACAGAACTCTGTGAATAATATGCTAATTAATTGTACTTACTGTAATTGTAATTTTTGACAGTTTTTCTAACTACTTTATTTTCTTTCAGGTAAGTGACTTTTCCATCATTTTATGACTGTTAAGAAGGCAGAATAAGTAAGTCTTACATATTCAATATTTTTTACAAATATGTTAAGAAGAAATCTTGCAAAATCTTTTCTATAACTTGAAACTATCAGCTATTTTTCATGATTACTCATATTTACTACATATATGTCGTTTATAATTTTATTTGCTCCTTCTTTTATTTACATATTCAATATTTTTTACAAATATGTTAAGAAGAAATCTTGCAAAATCTTTTCTATAACTTGAAACTATCAGCTATTTTTCATGATTACTCATATTTACTACATATATGTCGTTTATAATTTTATTTGCTCCTTCTTTTATTTGATACCGTTATCATTCATATCTCCAATCTCAAGTTAAAAAAAAATATTTCAATAAAATTTTGACAGACATCTACGAAAATCTTACCATCACTTCGTTTGACAGGTGACATTTGAATTTAAATAAAATATTGTCCGTACACTTATCACCGTCTTTGTTCAGGGGTGGTGTAACTTTTCTAACCGTTTCAAATATAAGTAGGACATTTTTTTTTACTTATAAACGTTAATTTGCCTACAGTAAAGATCTCCTAAATTTGCATTCTATAACAGAAAGTCCTTTTATTGATTGAATTGGCATTCACTTGGTAGAACTCCATTATAACACGGTGAAAAAATAGCAATGTATTTTAGTTCTACAAAATTATTTTTAACAAATATAGTTGATAGCTATTTCGGCTCACGCCATCGTCATAACTATGCTTAAACTAACATTTGCTTATCTATATATAGCTGTGCAGAAAAGGCACACAACACATCCTCTCTCCTGTCCCAACGGCCTAGCTTGTTACTTTAACACATTGACACTAAATTTTCAAAATTCTAAATGAAACAATAGGTGTCTATGACAATAAGATTATATGCGGGACGGAAGTGGTCCTTCTGATCAAATCAGACCACCCCTTTGTACAACGGCTGGACAAGTGGCGATACTATTATGTTCGTTTGTTCGTTAAGAATCCTTTGTGATAATTGGTGTCTATTGATTTCCAGCTGTTCCAAAGCCGTCATTCTCCGACCCTTACTACAAAGATGCAAACATTTAGGGGCTGAGTTTGAATCTATATTATGTGATTCATTAATAACATGATTAGTGAATTGTGAATCTGTTTTTTTACTGTTGAATGATCTTACATGTTCCTTAGCTCGAGTAGATATACTTTTACCTGTCTGTCCGATATAAACGGATAAACATGAATGAGCCACAGGACATTTTATAAATACCGCTTCTGTCCAGTTTATTGATTTTATCTTTACTATTTTTAAGAAAGTCCTTTTATTCACAGTAAAAATCACAAAAACAAATTACGGATGAACAATGAAAATAATGTTGAAATAGTATCGACATTCACTCACATATTTTCAATCTGTAGCTCACTTTACACATCTATGTTACGAACTCATAGAAAAATACTTCAATAAAAATAAATCAATTACAAATATTTCTCTAGTATTCATTAAAACTATTTTGCATCTTTCATTTCTTTAACCCATATAACATACGAATTACGATAGGCTATTCGAACCAGCTCATTAGAGACATTAAATTTCTACCATACCCCTTTAAAATAAATTTGACAATCAAAACAAAATATGTTTATTTTAATTCTATTTTTTGTTAAAAGGATTGATTGAATGTTCAAAGTAATATTTTTTTTTTTTTTTTTTTTTTTTTTAAATAATAAAAACACATTTTTAGTACTTATTTCCACAATATATTTTTTGATCAGGACCAGTTTCGCTCATCGCGAGCATTATCAACTGATAGAATACAATTTACAAACAAGTCTATTTATACAAAACAAAAAAATAATTTGAGTTAATGGTAGCAGGTGTACAAAACCATGGGTACAAGAACTAGGAAACGATTTACATAAAATCATACAATATTGATACAAATAAAGTAAATTAGTATAAAAATTAAATGTTCACAATCACTTATTAAGAATTACAATTACAATTATGGTAAATCAATAATCCATTAGGAGCTCTAAACAATCAATAAGGAAGTAAGGAGTGGGAAATTTTAATGACGAAAATAACCCACAATCACTACTTAATGGAACAAAATAAATTAATACATGAGAAGTCGATTAAAGATGAATCGATGAGATGGGAAGATATGGTCAGTCAGGGGCGTTCCAATATTTTCTGTAAAAAAATAAAGTAAAAGGAGGCAATATCATTTTTCAAAAAAAAAAATATGAAATATATATTTATTAATCTAATTTAATGAGTATAACAATGGTGACGACGCAAAAGTAGTTTGTTCATTTATAAGGTTAGAATTAGGCAAAAATTTATATCGATTAATTTCAAGGATTTCTTGTTTATCTAATTTCAGTGATTTGTTATTGAAATGCAGGATTTTGTAGTTTATAGTAAAATCACATGAATGTTTATTTTGAAACAAATGGTTTCCAAAAGTAGAAATCTCATCGCCTTTTTTGGCACAAGCTAAATGTTCCTTAAATCTAGTATGAAAGGATCTTCCTGTTTGACCAATATACCTAGCCTCACAGGAATCACATTTTAGAAGATAAATACCACTTTGGCTTAAAATATTAATTTTGTCTTTCGTGTTAACTAACATTCGACTAAGATTATGATTGTTATAAAAAGTTACATTAAAAAGTTTTTTGTCTAACTTCTTGGATATGTTTTCAGAAACTCGGCCTAAATAACTTAGTTTTACCCAACGTTTTTCAACGGAGGGAACATCAATCATCAAGCTCGAGGTTACATTTAATAAAGCTAATTTTTTAGTTTTTTTAAAGACAAGTCGATCAATCAACTTTGCATCGTATCCATTGTTAAGTGCGATCTGTTTAATGGTGTTTAATTCTAAATTGAAATTTGATTCTGTCATAGGAATTGTCAACAAGCGATGAATAAAGGAATGAAAAGTTGACAACTTATGTGAAATGTGGTGTCTAGACGAGCTACTTATGATATTGTCACTAAAAGTCTCTTTTCTGTAAATACTGAAACTATGACGATTATTAATTAGTTCAACGGTTAAATCTAAAAAGTTTATTTTATGCATACCCAATTCCATTGTGAATTGAATTGAACTATGAATCTTATTCATATTATTCAAGAAAGTATGCAGTTGCCTTTCGGTACCTCCCCAAAGTACTAAAATATCATCTACATATCTATACCAATAGATGATATTTTTAAAAAGATCTAATTTTGAAATTTTTGATTCAATCAAATTCATGAAAAAATCAGCTAAAATTGGTGACAATGGACTACCCATTGCCAAACCATCCAACTGTTTATAAAATTTATCTTTAAATTTAAAATAATTTTGATCTATGCAACAGTTAATGATTGATTTTACATCTGTAGCCAACCGGGGATTAAGATTTTTCATATCTATGAAATCAACAATCGCTGACTTTAGGTCAGATATAGGCACACTAGTAAATAGGCTCACTACATCAAATGAAACTAGCTTCGCGTTCAAAGGTACTGATAAATCTTTAATTTTTTCTACTAATTGAATTGAGTTTTTAATCCCGAATTTGGGGGTGAATCCCAACTTATGTTTGAACAAGGAATTAGCAATCCCTGCTAATTTATACGACGGTGCAGCATTAAAGGAAACTACTGGCCTTAAGGGCATACTTTGTTTATGAATTTTTGGTAACCCATACAGTCTAGGGCACTGTGGGTTCATTTGTTTGTGCCTTTTTTTAAAAGGCTCTGTAGGAAAACACGTATTTGCTTCATCGATAACTGTTTTTACGGATTCAGAACTAGATGCAGTTGGATCACGTTTTAATTGAATAAACGCTGGACCCGACAAGACATCCTCCATTTTTTCATCGTAAACACCTCTATCCATGATAACAGTAGTGTTACCTTTATCAGCTTTTGAAATTATTAAGTTATTAGAATTTAATTTTGTTTTGATAGACTTTACGATACGCGTTTCAAATTTACTAGTATTTACAATATTTCGAGATTCCTTTTTTAGAATAGTTGAGCATTCATATTTAATGGCCATATTAATATATAATATTTTTTAATGACATTTATTTCTATGAAAAATAATAACATGTTATATTATACAAGACGCTTGCTAAAAAAAATACAATACGAATAATGCACGCCAGATCATCGATATACTAGTTTTAATTTTCTATTCAATTTTATTGTAGACTTGCATTTCATTCAAAGAGCCGGCATTTAACGACCCCTGTTCTATGCCAATAGTTTAATAAGATTAATTGACAATGTTGTTTGCAAAAAATAAAATTATACAAAACCTGTTATGGTACACGCTATGAACAATAATTACATTTTTGTATGGGAAAGTAGTTTATAGACGGCAGCGAGATTTTTTCTTATGATTAACTTTCGAGCAGTATCATTTCTTTCACTAATATATCACACAAGAGTTTTTAAATTGTGTTAAAAATATCATAATTACATCTTTAAGCTATTTTCAAACACGATTCTTTAATATTTATCATTTACAATTGTTATTGTATTTGAAAAAAATCTTGCTCAGTTCAAGTTTTGTTTATTACCAACATCATATAAATAGACAAAACATTAAAAAAACAATGCCATGTTTTTCGTTCTTACTCTTTTGGAAAACATTTTTCGCTCCCAAAATCTTAATGTAACATTAAAACAAGTTGCTACAGAGTAAAGAACAACCATCGAAATCATGAATTAACATACTTAAAATATATTGATTGATTCAATATTACTTACTGACAATTGTTGATAATAAAACATATACAATAAATATTATACCTTTTATTAATAAAGTACTTTACTTTTGATATTTATTTTTCAATAACTGTTTCTCACTGAGTTATGTCTAGTTGATGTGATATAATTTAATAAATTATCTTTTTGCACATAATATCTTGAATTCACAAACCTTTACTTATAATTTTTTCGTATAATCTATATAATATTACGTAACTTTTTAGGTTTCTTGTTACTTGAAATTTACTTCTTATTAGGTCATCTATGTGTGTGCAAATCCTTATTCATGAATAATTTTTCCTCATTAACTTGATCAATAAATTAAGAGTATCTCTTGATTAAAATTGAGAGACATTAAGCGATTTTATGTTGCTGTGTCAATAGAATGAATGATTTTCTTTTTCATGAATTTAACAAAATGTATTAAACGCAATCTCCATGCAAAAATGCAATATAAATTTATTATTTTTTAATGTATATTGTCAGTCATTTTACTCAAAATTTTGTGTGGCTTGAAACATAAACACATTTATATGTATATTCACACATAACTTATTATGTCGACGTTTTTTTTTAATTCCTGCATTTCATCACACGAACGCATCAAACTGACAGCTCGTAAAAAATTTCAACAATTGAAATTTGATGTATGTCAATAGTTTTATTTTCAAACTGAAAATAAAATTAACCCTACTTAGCTTAGAATAGGCTTGGTGGTTGTACTCAATGATTGATAGCTTAAAAAATAATTTCATATTTTTATTGATGCTTAGGCAACATTTATATTCCATATATTAAATCCACTTGTCGTTAAATTATGTTGACGAAAATACCTGAAAATAATTAATCGAAAGATATCTTAATAATTACTTGCCACTATACTCGCACTCGAAATTAATTACGTTTTTATCTATAAAATTCTTATCTCGGTTTATAAAATTTCGCCATTTACATTATTTTCCCTGATTAGGAGTTTTAATGTGCGATGACTTCTGACAATTTGTTTGTAATGATTCATTTGTCAGAAATATGTTTGTCGTATCTTTTGAATTCATAGGCATCAACAGGTAAACGACCACCAATCAACTTCGAACGAATCAATATTATGTTTGTATGATAATTAATATTTTTTTTCAATTAATACTTAATTGTAAAATGCAGAACATATCTTACTTTTTTATAAAACACTGGTATTTTTTTTAACAATACTCACTCGTAAGTTTTACTGCCGATTTTACTTCATAAAACACAATTCACGAGTATACAGAAAAATATTTTTTTACAATTTCTTTATGAATAATTTTAAAGCAGGAAAAATTATATCAATGTAGGTCCTACATAATCTACAATATATCACATTGTGCATTTCAGGTTGCTTATAACGTTCCTTTTTATTAGCAATTATTTTATATATTCATTCATAAAAAATTTTTGATGAAAAAATTGTTCGATTTATAACGTTTTATACATAGCTTATTCAATAATATCGCAGTCAGTATAACATATTTTACAAAAACTTTTTTCATAAATGAAAGCAAAGTATCTGTGTGTCATATAAAATCACCAGTACCCCAAATTTTACTTGCGTGCTATATCGGACGATTGCAACATCCGAGATACCCCCGTGACCCAGTCGTGAGATAGTGATTCGCTCGTAAAGCACATTTTTACTACATATTATATTATTTGTAATAATAATTTAGTGAGAAATCATTGTAGCTATACGGAAAGCGAATATAACATAGTATCACGCTTAATTTAATTACACGAGTCATTATTTTTTTGCGTTATAAATACGATGCTAATATTTTTTGCATTGATTTTATAAACATGTTGTATTTACAAAAGGTGTGTAGTTTTCACCGCGTCTTTTCTACAGTATTTTTATACCCTACGACATACATTGCACATATAATAGTATACCGATTGAACCTTAACTAAAAATTCGTAGTACGTTTTTAATAAATCAATTATAAATACACTTGTATTTCATCTCTTTTGAACAATCAAAGCATGTATAGCGGACAATTTTTATAGTGTAGCGATTCAGCACAAATTTAACTTACGGTTTTGAATGGGTATTTTGTAATCGCTATCAATGCTATAACCTTACCTGACTATAGATTTTTAGTTGTTTCTAATATATTATTACAACGACCCGACATTATTAAAAAGCAACGAACATGTGACATCATTGTCATTAACTGAATAACTATAATAGTTGTGACGTTTAACAAACTAAAATTTTCTGGTAAATAATTTTTATCCAACAAAGCATGTCTACGTAAATTTTGAGAAACTAAATTGGAAATGCAAATTCAATATGAATGCGTATTATATTTACTTATTCGCATTAAAGATATTCTAAAATCAAAAATTTCAAAAAACAATCCTAAAGGATTGATATTGAATAAAAAATAAAACAAGCTTGTACGCCTAAGCTTTCATTTACGAGTAAACATTTTTTAAATTTTGATTATCAATTATCAAGCACTATTCAACCATTGCAGCGATTGAGACATATGCAGTCGCTAGACTTAAAATATCCAGTCGGTCTCATTGAAAATTTTATTCATTTACACTTGGTCACTTTACCCTGTATACCAACAAGCAATCATTTATATAGCTTATCGCTCTCTTCTTAAAAAATGTTCTACGTTTGATCCACTGCAGTCAAAATAATGTTATCTTTTAAAAAATAAACAAAATAGTATCATTTCAATTGTAGAAAAAATATCGGTATCGTAAATTATTACTCTTTAAGCTTTACTGCTATATGTGCTTGTGGGCTGTTTTCCATGTACATTAGTTGTATATATATTGTCCACTCCTAAATGTAGAGCAAATTAACTCATAATTTAGCATTTTAACGTACAAGAAAAAGCCGGTCCTATTCCCAAACAGTCAACAAACACTTTTAAGCTACCATTCTCACGATTGTAGCAAAGGATTGCAATATCGGTGTTGCCAAAACTGGGATTATTTATTTTTCTGATAACATTATTTGATATAAAATATTTTATTGACACAATCGTCTAGTATTGCAATTTTTAGTTGATTTATTATGCTTTTTATCCAAAATCGTAAGGTAATATTTCGTAAAGTGTTAATCCTTATACACACTCGTTATCTGATGTACAATAAATATTTTTTCACCATTATTTTTGATTGATAATGTGTAACATAAAATGAATTTACTTCTAATTGAAAAACATGTAAAATATTTTATTCTGTGTACATATGTTATATTGATACTTTAATTTTCACTAATGCTGTCCCATCACAGTTGTCTAACAAATGTCTTAATGCATTTTTAATTTCAATGCCTGTTTACAATGCTCATTTTTCATTCGCCTATATTAATGCAATTCTCTGAGGTCATATCAGTCAAATAAAATGAAAATAAAAAAACATCTTAAATGATTGAAAAAAAATATGTCATCAATATTAAATGTCTCTTTGCACAACTGCTAAAGATTATTGACTTAATAAATAATAAAAATTCACTTATAAACTGCAAGATAACATGCATTATATCGGTAAATAATCAGTATAATTTTTAGTACATGTCGTACATTCAGACCGCTCATATTTGAAAAGGTGTTCAGATTTGATCAATTACATCACGTAAATGAATAAATTATTTAATAAAAAAAATAATCATCTGCATATTACGTGTTACTCATGAAACATAACTGCATCCAATTTTTTCTGAAAAAAATGGGTAGGAACGAAAAAATAATGAAAAATGTATCGATATGAAGTTATTTGGATAAACGAACGATAAGTCGCTTTTTTAGCTCACACAAAAACTTTTCTTCCTGTGAACACGATTTTGTTCATTTAATATTCAAATTTAAATTGCATTAAACACATTCTTAAGAACGCCCGACGTTTTATCTTATTTTATTTAAACCGTTTTTTGTTAGTTTTAAAAGTACGTTCCAGTTGCAACACTTCAGCTCTGGATATTACAAGGGATATCCCTTGAAATGAGAATCAGGTATACTAAAATTTTCGAAAAAAATAGGTTCCAATAACATTAAAACTTCTATTTGAATTTTGTATACATATTTTTTCATTCATTTTCTGATCGTTTTCTAGTTTCTAAGTTGCTAAATGATTTCCGTATTTATAGCCGCAATCATAACGAATGCATCGTAATTATAAAGTGGAATTAGTTGGTTTGACGGTTAGCGTCGTAGAAATAATAGGTGCGATTTGTTGCGTTTATTCAGTATGCCTTTTTTCACTGCATTCTTTTATCCGTTTTTTCTTCGACCTCGTTACACATACTAAATTATTTTTTGCATACAAAAAATAGTTCAATTTGTACAGGTGCTACACAACGGGTCGTGTAGTTTTGCAGATCGACTCAAAACATATCAAAAACTCATAAACGTAGACTGTAAATTCTATATTACTTTAAAATTCTCGTATCATTTGTGGAAGTATATCACTCAATAAAAAGCAAAACATTGCGACCCATAATATTTTACTCTGCAACGGGAAGAAAAATCTCTTACGGACGAGTACTATATTCAATATTATTTAAAATAACATTCTCGGGAGTTTACAAATTGTTTCTCATTAAAAGTTCATTATTATTAATATTCTTTATCTGAATAATTTACCATATTAATCAAACATTTAAATAAATGCCTACTTTTGCTTGTGAGATATTTCAGAAGGGCTGCTTAAACCAGTTTGAATTCTTCCAACATAGCGTCTGCCAAACATACGATAGTATATAATATAATATTCATACTTGCAACAGTGCATTTTTAGTTTCAGTCAAATTACACAGGTGTTGAAAAACTTTTGCCTTTCAAAATACTTTGAAGTTGTGGTGTCAATTTCGGAACTTTACATATTTACTCATTGACAAAATTTTCATATTTTACGGCCATTTCATAACATAATATGTTATATATTGACATAAATGTTATAACACCATACCAATTGCTCACATATGCGTCATATAAATCAAGCATTAATTTCAACTACCGTCAAAATTCCCTTAAAACTCAGCTAATTTTTTTATAAGCTCAAACTTCCTCGAAAATTAGTTTACCCACATTTCTTAAATTTTTGAGTAATCCAGAAAACTTTGAAGATGAAATCTTTCCGCAAACAATTACATGCTTAGTACTAAAATCACTCTTCCTTACATTATCAATAAGATTGTAAATTTAAATATGATTACCATACTACGATGTTTTTTCATATGAGAATGGAATGATCGATCAGCTCGAAGAAAACTTACACCACATGTGTGTTGCAAAAATCTAAATTTGATATAGATCTTGCTTCGACTTGAACCCAGACTGATTTGATCGTTAGTAAGTAAGAGCTGGTACGTTCTAGTAGAATACTAAACTTACCACTCTCTATCGCATTTACAATATCTATTTTATTTCCTATTAAACAACATGCAGACAGTAAACAACCTGTATATTACTATCAATAACTACTGTCTGATAACATTAAATCTGCAATAATATTCTCAGTATGACAGCAATATGTTGAATTGATACCAAACAGACAAATGCTTTTAGACAGATTCGTGACATTCAATATCAAATATACACTGACTATCGTTTAATCTGATAAGGCGTTTATTCTTTACAATTGTTTTTGAATATATGTATAAATATGTTGTGGAAATATATATGTTGTATATGCAGATGACAGTTATATTTAAATAATGATGACGCATAATTAATATTTTTTTAACGATTTATGTATGATTAGGACCGGCTTATGATCGTCTGATAATGATCGCGATAGGCGAATCCGGTTTTGTGGAAATCGCACAACCATTTAATTTTAAGTATAATTTAGATAGGCATCTCGTCGATCAATTTGCCCACGGACTTGTCAACTTGGACAAAACAGTACCTTACATAACCCATGAACTTATAGTCTAAGCAATGTTATATGCGTTTTACTGTTTTAAGTATTTTAACTAATATACACAGTGACTTTATTTTCAGTCTCCTTGACATGAACATTTTCAATCTTTAAAATATAAATTGTAGCAATAGAAATATTATAATGTTGTCACCCAGATAAGCGTGCTGATAAATAATGCTATGAATTTATCATTTCACGTACTACTACCAATATCAGAATCAGTTTCAAGATAAATTATGATTAATTGATAATATTTAATGGTGTTATAAAAAGCGATCCAGTATCTTTTAAGTAATTTAATAACGGTGATAACTATCGTATATAATAGTGCTTCCATGTTCAATGATTCAATAAAAACACTTTTTTTAATCAATCTCTCCTGTTTTTATTAGTTACGTAAAATATTTTTTGCAATTTCGTTTACACGTGCTTTTTATGTATTTACTTACTATGTGTTGATAGTAACTTCGTATAAGTATTATTTTTTTGTGGCATACTATAAATTATGTTTCTTACGTCTCGCCGTCCATACATCAGTAAAGTGATCACAAAAGATTTTTCTGGCACAGGACGGCAAAGTGACGCCACTTCATCGTTTAAATTTTAAATCAACGCTATTGCGTTCACTACTCCAAAAATCAGACTGCATGGACATCAATAATCAAGATTTATTGAAGCAGTGAATTAATCTAATGTCCGGACTATTTTTGACTCTGACAGACCCAAATTCTACAGTTATGAAATATATTACCCAATATTAGTACTCAAACTTTTTTACTGCATACCAGAAAAAAAACACCGTTCGTATATTTACTCATTCGAAATTAGACAACTTATTAACTTGACGTAAGCCGATTTCTGACACGCCTAATTAGTCGTGTATCTTCAAAGTAAAATAAACCTCAGTATGGTGCAGACCACGAAACAACCGACTTATATTTCTTACACTGAATTTTTTGATAGATTCGTCATGCAAATTCTTGTTTAAATACAAGAATAATCACTCTCGCATATTAATTTGTGCATTATTAGGTCGTGATCATACATCCGCAGCAATTATAGCGCCGCGTGCCGACCGATAATTTCACCTATTTTAACCTTACATCGAGGTTTTATTGTACTTAAAACACACAAGTGTTAAAAATAGATCTATAAGTATTATTTTCCGCTTTTTTTTCGTTGAAATATTACTACATGGATTAATTTATAAAAATATATTTTTACACATTATATTAGACAACCATTCCGATGTAATTTTTATCGAATCAATGGATGTATTGAAGGACGAAAGATGTATAATAATAATTGTGTGATGTTAATAATTCATATTTTCAAAGCAATTTTTTAAATCATTGTCTAACGATAGTGTTGTTTTATTTTATTCTTTCTGAACTCTATTATTACAGCGATCGTAAAATTGATTTAAAACTGAAATCTATAATAATTATCATTCCAGTAATTATAATTATTTAATAGAATATTGTATTGTATTCCGATAACAATTCTACTGCGCTGTATTTAAATTATTTATAAATTGTCACGAATGCTCGGTCCCCAATGGTACAAACATGTCGACGTTTTTTAAGCTTGTCATAAGCAAGGCATCGGCTGTCCTCTTCGGCCATTGAACCAATAAATAATTATTTTGAGATTTACTGC
The DNA here is from genome assembly GCA_028555115.1 of Himalopsyche japonica. NCBI lineage: Eukaryota > Metazoa > Arthropoda > Insecta > Trichoptera > Rhyacophilidae > Himalopsyche > Himalopsyche japonica. The sequence continues at coordinate 1,462,575 of JAHFWJ010000620.1, forward strand.
TCGCAATATCTTCGACAACATCCTCGATTACATCTAACTCAGTACAATCGTTGACGATAGTTATATATAGTTTCTCAATAAAGGAAAATAGTTCTCTTATTTATTGCTTCATTTTAAAAATCTTTTTTTAGTATTAACAGCAAATAAATTTTAACCCAGCGCCTACGTGTTTACATCTTTGTAATAAAGGTCGCAAGATGACGGCTTTGGAACAGCTGGAAATCGATAGATAATGAACGAACAAACTAATATATGTCTGTCGCCGCTCCTCAGACCATTGCGAGGGGCTAATTCGTTTCCGTAATGAACCATCCCCAATCAATAAACCATTTCCGAGCAATATGTAAGCTCATCAATATAACTGCCTTTTTAGTTTCATTTACAATTTTTTTAATTTTTTTTAGTTTTATTGCTAGCAGGAAATAAGCTAGGTCGTTAAAACGGGTGAGAAGATATATTGTGTACCTTTTCTACACAGCTATATATATAGATAAGTAAATGTTCGTTTATACATAGTTCTGACGATGGAGTGAGCCGAAATAGCTATTAACTAAATCTTATAATAAAAAAATAAATTGTAGAACTAAAATACTGATATTTTTTCACCGTGTTTTAATGGAGTTCTACTAAGTAAACTCCAATTCAATCAATAAGTTTTCTCGAATTAAAAGTTTCTATGATATTTTTACAAAAGATCTTTTTTATCATCGAAATCGGATCCGTTTACAGGAATGTTTATTTTCGTTAATTTTTTATTTAGTGTTCCTGGCATAGCAGCTAAATCTAGGTTGTTCGCTATTTGCTGAACATTGTGTTCGAATTTAGTTTACTCGATGATAAGATATATTGTACATAATCAACTATGTTTACAATGTAACCACGATAACCTGAAATAGTATGTCATCAAAATAGTATAACCCTATGAATAAACACTATCATCAAAACAAATAAGCGCTTAAATTTTCGAGCTTAAAGATTATGAATTAAATTAGAAAACGTGTCATAAATAATTTTACTAATGCAGAATATTTCAATTGTACAAGAACTTCAGGATTCAATTATAACCTTAAAGTCAAATAATTGTCGATAGTACAATACAATGATTCAAACGTCAAGAAGGTTTAGCATTCACGAGGGTTCTATCGTGCCACCATATATTGAACTATCATATTCAGTCAATTGGAACGATTTGAAAGACTATCGTGGCTGGATGGATTTTCAGACTGGTATAAATTGGATTGGAAAGATCGTCAGTGACCAGCTTTATATAGATAATCTGATAATTGCAATGATAATCATCATTTTATTTTTCATTGATACTCAGTATATATAATAAATCGATTATCTATATATATATTATCTTTGTATTAGAAGGAAATTATTTCTGATACAAACAAGGTTATATATCACCCAGGTTGTTTTTAATTTAGCATCGTTGTCGAATTATTCGATCCATTCAATTATTTTGTTTCTTTACCATAGTCAACCTCTCACAATTTTCAACCGATTGTAAAGGTCATCTCAAAGTATTCTTTTTCCTCATTGAGGCTTTTAATGTATTATAATATTAATTCAAAAATTCTAGACAAGTTCATCTATGATAATTAAAATCATTTTTCTCCGTACCCATTACCTATCAATTGTTTCTCATTGTTAGTTTTTCCTTTCGAAAAATTTGACCTGACAAAATATATTATATTTCATTTTTGTTGGAACTATAAAATATACTCATGTGTATTATTAATTATTCAATGAGTCATTGGAACTATTTAAATAGCTTACAAATATTTTGAATATTTACAATATCATTTTATCCTTTAATAATCTGTTGTTCACTTATTTTGTATACCGCTTATTTATTTTACATCTGACAACACTGTTAGCTTTTTGGAGCTGTAAATATTTTCAAATAATCGGTTATTTCCAAATATATATATGCTAATTGATGACGAGGTGATGTGTGTCCAACGGCTCTAAAAATGAATCATTGTCTTCGTTGATCACAAAAAGCCCGTTTACTGTTGCTTAGTATAATATTTTAGCAGAGCGATGAACTTGTGAAAAAAATGCTTACGAATAATTCCCTGCGTTATCAGAATATTTCATAGCTATGGAAAAATTTATTGTTTTTCATGAATATATAAATCTGTGATTAGTAGTTTCTGCAACACCAAGTCGTGCAAATCAGCGTTTCCAACGCTTTATAACGTTAGAGTACTATTTTAATGCCTCTTTCTCAATTTAAAATAAGTAACGTGACGTAGCTAGAAATTTGATTATTGTGATAAATGAATTACTCAAAAATTATGTGTGATGAACAGTATGGCCTCTTTCAATTTAGTTGTATTAAAATGAATGCAGTAGTGTTTGCATGTCATCATCGACTGTCCCTCATTGCTTCAAAGTGATGATATCATTTAAGCGCATGCGTGATTTTTATATGTGTGAGGGTCGAACTTTTTGCATATCATTGACCAATATTTTTGTCAGCTATTGATGTAAACCACAAAAGACTAATTATAGACAACCGAATAACATAATTAAAAGGAATCTTCATTACACCATCTCTTAAAAAAATCTATCAGCACCAGTATGATCATTATGATTCAGTATAAGCTTTTAAAGAGCATAATATTCTATATATTATACTTTGCCCTCTGACATGTACGTTTTATAAAAATTGCTTGAACACTGCGGAAATATGAACACGAATAGCAACCGCAGTCATGGGTCATATTCTCGCCAGATCCATTCGATGTAATAGGATGTCATAGCCTTAGTTAGGTCAACATTAAACATATTTATTTATTGTTTTTCCTTAATATTTATTACAACCATATCAATATACCGTATATCTACTATTAAATACTATGCATACATGCAATTTTACCACTAATATAATTTTGACTATCGATTCTTCTTCAAGCATTGTTTTCAATTGTGAAATTTCTTTTTGTTTTCCAATTTCAATCTTCATCAGTGTTGTTAAATGTGGTTGTATTCATTATTCTAGTAAAGCTTAGACTTGCCAATAAAACGTATTTTATTAATATACTCAATAACAAAAAAAAACTGTATATAATGTAGAAGCACTCGAATACACTAACGAAAAAAAATGGTCGATTTATTCTAACAAGCATTGACAAAGATGATTATTTTCAAAAGCTTTACTAAACTAAGAAGAATTTAAAAAAAACACCCCGATTTATGATTTCTGGTTTAAATGCTCCAAATATTAGAGATGTCCACACAACCGTCATAATAAAACGAATAGTTTATCAAGTGGGATTATTGACCCCGATCGCTTTCGACATTTTGATTATTTTGCGTTACAAAAATATGCTGGTGTGCTTATTGCTGAGCGTACTTAACTCTCCTACGCGATACATCCCAAAATTGATTCTCATCCTTCGGATACAGTAAGATTTCTATAATATATTCCGAATGTCTTAAGGTTCACCATTAGTGTCTTCAATACAAGATGTTACAACATTTTATAATTATTAAGTTGCCGTGATAATGAACTAAGAGCCAGTATTGCAAATGAGCCATATACATTTATTACCGCAGCAATTACAACACAGGACTAAATTTCCTTCGCAGTTAATCTGGCAGTTTAATAACCGTTTAATTAGTAAAACAATACTGATTAATTTGTTGTTACTAACATTCGTTAATGTTTCGAGTAGTTTTACCACATTCGACTTTCTATGAATGTACAATCGAATGCTCTGTTTATGTTTATCGCTATCTATTAATCAAATAAATACAGTTGTATCGTTTCGATAGCTTCGGTTATATGTAGAAAGTTCACTTGTCCTCGAACCGCCAAATATACTTACTGACCTCTTGTGATTGTGAATCAGCACTAACTAGAGTTGAATGAATATCGTGACAAGAAAAAAACAATGCCGAAACGAATTTGGCGAAACTCCCACGATGTATTCCGCTCCATATTGTGAGAATGCAACAAAGTTTCGCTTTCTTTAAATACAACTCTAAAACTCACAAGCTTGGTTAACTCTGTCAATTTAAACCTTCTCGCAAATGACACTTTTTTAGATATCACTTAGCTAGCTGTTGACATTTTGCAGCGGCGATAAATTTTAGTAAAATTACCTCCAATATCTCGTTACTCAACCATGTTGTAGTTATAAATTTAATGATACTTTTGGAACATATTTGCTATTATTTTATGGTTAGCATATATTCTCCGTTTTCATGCCATTATCGCCACTCCTTTTACAAAACCATTTACACTCGCGTTTATTTCGATACCAGCTCGAGTATCTACATATCTGCTCCGGGCAATATCTCGATAGCTTTGTTAAATTAATGCAAAGGAAAATATTTCAGTCCACTTCCAGGACTCATTTCTTAAATTCTGAAATAAAACATATACATTTCGCAGTAAATAAATCGAAAACTTATCATTTTTGTATCGTCGAGCGAGTCGTTTCTTCGCATTTTAACATTTCACTTGTATTATTGTATTAATATCACTAAAAGAACAAAAGATAAATAAATAAAAAATCATTGCTATTTCTGTATAAAACAACTTGGACTTTATTTTATCAAAATCTATTTTCGAATTGAGAACTCAAAACAAAACGTCCACATGCACATTGATTATTTAAAAAAAATATATCCAGCCAAAGCTTGTATTGCCATGTTGTAAAGTTCGATATAAATATATGACACTATTTTGTTTGGTAAAATTTTATCCTTGAAAGAAACTGAGCTTTTTATTACATATTTTTTTGAATAATGTGTTTGTTTTTAAAACTAAAAAAAGTTAAATGTTTCTTATATAGATATCGTGCTGCAATCGTAGAAACCGTTATATATATCCTCTGATCACACCTTTGCATTTCGAATATGAAAATTTGTTAAGTAGGATGAACTACATAGAAAAAAATCTTAACATGATCATGATGTGTCGTGTGTTTATATTTCTTAACTACATCAAAGTTGTGGCCTAAATCCCACGTAGTTCTGCTACGATAAGAGATACTTTAAAATACGTCAGTTATGGGTACCTAACCGTCTTGACATGACAACGAAGAATGTGATTTTATTAGCCCCAGTGTGAGTTGAAGTCGAGTAGGCACACAAATGTAGTTTTTAATCTTATTATGGTTGAAAAATTCATGCGGATCTCATGTTTTATAAAACCAAGTATATTTCCAATGACAGATACCTAAATCGAAATTACTTCGCGGGTATAGGGTTGCCAAAAACCCCAATATATGTCGGTATTAATAATAAGTTTTTATTTTGATTTTTCTCGATAAAAATCCTTTGACTTTGTAATATAAATTGTTTAAAAATGCTTGTATCTATATAAATTTACTTCTTACACACTGTATTTATTTATACATGAAATGTTTCAAAATAAATTTGTAAATCAATATTCAACTAATAAAACAAATTTTAATTGTTAAAGCATTTTAAGATTCCACATGGTTTGTCACTTACGATCCGGGTTTTGCCTTTCAGCATCTTCAGGCACCTTCATTAGTAACAAAACATGTGGAAGCGTACAAAGTTTTAACAATTCAGATTCGATATTGAAATTCCATCAAGCACTTTCAGTAGATAATATAAGTTAAAAAATAAAAAATTTTGAGTACAAAAAAAGTTGAATTGTTTTCTCTTAAAATACCGTTATTCTATGGGAAGTTCTATTTTTACTTTTAAAACCAATAAAATATTCCGTATTTAATATATATCAAAATTATTTTATGCATGTAAAATTATTGATTTTTAAAATTACAATAATATGTGTTATAAATTCACTGTTATAAATTGCGAAGCACCCGTATTTAATATTATGATAAAATATTGAGAAATCTTTCTTATAGTGCCTATAAAGTTAATAACCTGATAAATTTTACCCATAAATCATTTAACCTTTCATCATTCAATTCATAATAATGTATTCAATATCACGACTGATATTTCGTCGATAATTTATTATCAATATATTCTTTTAATAAGGAAATGAATTATTTCAGTAACAGAATATTATTCGCCTTTCTCCATATATGATGGGAAGAGATTTGCGGCTAAGAACTAAATATCTATTATGCAACCTAAAAGAAGATTAATATTTCTTATATACACCCGGAGAGAAATCTTCTTCAACGGTTACATCACATTTTGAGTGAATCGTGCAGATTTTTTTGCATCGCGAAGATGCAATAATTTACTTTCATGTTTCGCAGCCTCTTAAATAGGCGATTTAGCCAGTGATTTTTTTCTTAAGATTGCGAATTGTGAATATTTCATTTTTAATTGCTTGCCCTAACTCAATATGCTTTATACTTACATATATCTAACACAGGGGTCGCCGAACTAGAGTTCGCGAATTTTCTGCCACTCATTATATACTATATAATAATGAATGCGCAAAAATTTACGTGCCTATATTAACGTAATCAATATTTTTTCTACGTGAACTAAACAGTTTACTGAAATATCAAGTAAATTATAATAACTTGAATTCATTCCCGAAATTAAAACTACAAAGGAATTTTCTGCTAGATATAAAATAATTTCACTTTTTGTTCAAAATTTTGCTCTCTAGAAATCTCCGGTAAAATAACGGTTAATACACGTTACAAAAAATTGTAAATTATAAGTTTATTGCTATCGCTACGTCAAAATAAATTGTATTGAAAATTATAGAAATAAACAACAAAACAAAAAACAATGATAGCAAGAAAGTCAATCAAGCAATTTCATGTAAACTCCTCTTTAATAATAATAATAATAGTGTTCGCCTGACTCACTCTCGTCCACATAGAATATGTCAAAATCCAAAGCAGTACTGTTGAACATAAACAAATATATTGTTCTAGAAACAATCAAGTGTTTTGCTATTCTTATGTCTTATTTGTAATTATAGTTTGAGGACCCCTTCCCGAACTCAATAATATGCTGTATTCATCTAAAGCGTGCCTAAACGAGATTGTGAGAGTGCCAATCGTCATATAATGGCAATCTTTTTCTACGCTTGAAAATAAATTAATAATACTAGTACCTAACGCTGACATTAAATTTGTTCGCTCGCCTATCGTTGGCGGCCTACACTTAAATAATATTACCAGCGTAAAGAGCAAGTTCAATTTATTAATATTGGGTATTTCATCGTGAACTTCTCAACTCTGGGATTGTGTACAATATTAGAACATTATTTATAATTAACTACTTTCTACGTTATCTGTAACTCAACTATTTTATTACATTGTTTATTTCATTGTTGCTATTTACGTATTAAATTTTCATCAAATGCGTCCATAATAATGATTCTAATTTATTACATTCGAGTACATTATCTTTATTCAATATTTTTCGATAGCATAAAATATACTTTACGACAAAATGCATTTTAATGATGATTATTAAGCTTGTGATTTTTCGTAGGTCTCAGGAACGGAATTTTAATATAAAATTAATATATGTGTTTAAGATTTCCATTTTTATACGTATTTTTGTTATCACATTGCATGACATATGCTTCACCGCGCTTTTTTTTTCATTCTTTAAAAATTATATATCGAAATAAATTGGTTCCATCGAGGCAGATCTTTAACAGCCCAACTTTAGATCAATTCAGTAATCTTTTACAATTGTATACGGTCGAAGTACCCCTCACTCATTTACACGGCTGAAATATATTTCATCCATAGCATACGTAGTTGTTAGCGGTTACATACCAATATTTCATCGAACTTATACTTTATTTGACATTCAATGAATACCTCGACATCATACAATTTTAATTGAGCAGTTTAAATAATAATTATTAAACCTACATTTTAAATACGTTAAATCGTGTAAGTGAAAGGTAACACACATTAAATAGATATAAGATATATTGAATGTAGCATTAAAAATGATTATACTTAAGCGATTATTCAAAAGCTCTTAACAGATTGCAAAAAGTGTACCGGATATCCGTGATATATCATATGTAAGCAATAAAAATTTGTTTGCATTTTAATAACCGATATTTTATTTGCACATATCGCCCGTATGCTTTTCGAAAATTTGATAGCTACCACAAACTTAAACACTTTTCTTCTTTCATTTCAATTTTAAAATAATATAATTAATTTTATCTAAAAATAATATTATATTCAAAGTAATTGAACACTTTTCAAAACCATTTTTTGCGAAACCTGAATAATGATTAACCCAATATCTTCGCAACTAAATTGTTTCAATAAAGTCGTGTTTAAGTAATAGAAAGGTGCACTTAACTTTTAAAAAACTATATATTTAAATAATTTTATAATCAATTCATAAATTGACTACACCAACAAATTTTAATAACGAATACGTTTTATTGAACCCTATCATTAAAATAAATATAGTTTTTAAATTAACAAATTATTTCGTGAAAAAAGTAGTCTGAAAGCTTCTCAATCATTCTAAATAGTTCTTCACCAATGACTTACTTTTGAATAATCTAGTTTTTGCACTCATGTGATGATAATACGTAGGTTAGTTTTTAGAAAGTTCCACTGCAAAATAATATTAGCGATGACGTTATCCCCCTATGGCCTTTCGTTTTTCATATATACTTACGTTTAGAATCGAATTCGATACTGATATAAAATAATACAAATCTTAAACATATACAATAAATCATTTCAATTCTCATGAAAATGCCTTCTTTTTCTTCTATTTATTGTAAATTTCCATTGTCTAATTTTGAATTCATTCTTTCTGAAAGGTACCATTATATTTCTCCTTTTCAAAATGATATTAGAGATGATGAAACTTTTTTATTTTGTTAACAACGAAACCATGATAAAACCATTTATAATTCGTTTCTTTACATATAGATATCTAATAACAAATATTATAGCGAACGTACATTACTTGTTTTAATTAAAATATTTTTTCACCCCTCGGACATATTGTTCATTGTTCACCGTTTTCGCACCTAAATACCATTAATATTGAACTGGCCATTGCGAAAATGCCCCCAGGTGTGGCATAACATATAAGCATGCTCCTACCCTAAATATTAATAAACATTGCATCATTATGTATCACGTCTGCGAGTGCAAATTATTGATTAAGTCATTTGTTAAGGCGCTCTTACGCTATTTCGACATATGTTTTTGAAACGGTGTCAACCATTTGTAAACGAAAGCAATTCAAAGAAAAAACAAAGTCAAAAAAAAATACGGAAATTCCACATATTCCACTATTTTTCTTTATTGCTGCTGAACGGAATACAGTCAAAGGTATATATATATATTTTCTTTAATACGTAATGAATGAAATATCAAATAGTAAAGTTTCCAGTTTACATAAAAATAGTTTTGTCGACGATTTTTTAGGAATTTAAATACTCTGTATTTTTTCACTCACATGCCGGGTTTCGCCTTTCGGCATCTTCCGTCATTATATCATTTGAATAAAATATGGATTGAACTGACATAAAATATGGGCAAAACTGACAATTCTATTACATCCACGTGATAGAATGTCTGACGATACAGAAAGGCGAAATTTAATAGTGAGTGATACAACATGCGGAAATCCCAATTTGATTTTGAAACTCTATCTAGCCACCCTCATCTGATATCGTTACTTCTAAATTGATATATTATATAATACAAGAAATATCTTAATCTGATTGTATAATAAATTAAAAGTTACCCAATAATGACTCGACTATGATGAATTTCCGTCTCAAACCCAATTGTGTCAAGCAATTTCTTACATTCGGATATCAAATATATATATTTATATATATATTTGATATTAAACAGATATGAAATTATTATCATCAATCTGAATAAACCAGACATACTCAATATGCGGCCCGTGGGTCACACGCGCCAACCAATATTTTTACGTAAAGCAATTTTAAATCCTAATTTTTTCTTTAATATTGTAGTTTGTCCAACATCAATAATCACAATTATCTTTATAATATTCCCGGGTAAATTTATTTTTTCTGGTTTTGGACTTACTCTTTCATAATTATTATTTTTTTGTTTCTATATTGTGCATTCAGTTAGCTGGCTGGACTTGTTACATTTGTTACACCGAATAACACTTATACAAAAAAAAATATTATCACAGTACCACACTTTTTTATGTGTAAAGAAATTTAAGGTAAAAACCTGTTTATTTTGATAAATATTTAAAAGAAATTCTTTTTGTTTCTATGGAAAATATTACGCATATTTGGCATTTGTTTTCTTTTAATTATTCCATGCGGTTTGAATAATATATATGTTTATGTATTAGTATTTATATTACAGTAATTTAGCATGTATTTATTCAAATTTTAATATAATTAAAATTCAATACGTCGTAATTTATTCTACTTTTCCAATAGCAGACAAACTACTTGGAAATGTTAGGATCAGAATTAAATCTACGAATTGATTATTCGAACCAAAGCTGTATAAATTTATGCAATTATAATCTGCACGAGGGGAGAAAAAAATATTATGATACCCACCTATCAAGGCAATTCAAGTTGTACTAGAGAAAGTTCTTTCGGGTTTGGTGAGGTAGCAATATGTATAACGATCAGATATTTCTTTTTAAGTAAGATTGTAATATTGAATGTTGAAATCTAACAAAAAAAATAACAAACAATATTTCAAGTAAGTTTGGTTTTGTTTATATTATATGCAAGTCATTTTTTTGTTTTAAATTTTGGACTTAAGAAGGTCTAGTTATTTTTATCAATTTTGACTATTTATTTTTATTTTATTTTTTATTACAACTATACGGTACAAAACTTACAAATTATTAATTCAATGCTTTTGCACCGTAACATATTAACATATATAAATATAAAATATAAAAATTCAACAAATAATATAAAACAATCAATAATGATTGCAAAAAAGAAAGTCAACCAAGTAAGCTCATGAAATGTCTACTTTAACTGAAAAAATAGCATTCGTCTGAGCTCACTTTCGTCCACATGAAATATGTCAACATCCGAAGCAATACCGTTGAACATTGTTAATGCTCTTACCATTGGCATCCCCATTGGCAGACTGGTTCTACACTACACAAACAAATTATGCACACGATTTCTTAAAAAACTATCCGGAACATACAAATTTACATTATTAAGGATGGCAGAATTCTCATTTTGACCTCGAATTAGTCGAAAGAAATATGTGGCTAGATATATTTCTCTTCGATTTTTCAAACTATTAAAATTGAGCATACCCAAAAGAAAGTCAGTTGGATAAAGCCACGGATAGTATCCGTATGCCCTCAAGTAAAGAATTCTCAAAAATTTCTTCTGAACCTTTTCCACCATAAGGGCATATTTCAAATCTCCTGGGGCCCAAACAATAGACCCACTCTCAAGTCTGCTTCGCACTAAGGTATTGTACAATAATATTAAAATTTTAACACCTGAAAAGGCTCTCGTAGTACGTAGGATAAAGCCCAACATTTGCAATGCTTTGTTGCAGGTAGTCCTAATGTGACTATTGAAGGTTAGTTTACTTTCGAATTGTACTCCAAGATCCTTTACTGATGAAATTCGCGAGAGAGTTCGGCCACTCATTGAATAGCGGAAAAATAACACCTGCGACCGTCTAGTAAACGATAAAAGATTGCATTTGTCTATATTAAAATCGAGTTTATTACTCCTTCCCCATTCTACTATATTGACTATATCAGACTGGAGACGGAGACAATCATCAATTGCGGCAATTTCAAATCATCACTTAATCACACAATCATTTACCGACAGTTTTAACTGTATTTTAAATTGAAAAATGAAATTTAGTGTAATTAAGAAATATAATCATCGTTTGCTGGTTTGGTTTTCTTTTAAATCGTCAAATGCATTTTGCAGACGATACTGTTCATTTTATCATCGCTTATATAAACATAGAATCTAAACCAAGACAATTCACCATATCGATTTAGATTTTACGGTAAATGTTCACTTGACCACGACCGTGCCCGCTGAACGATGACTGTATTTTTAATAGAACTTTCTTTCAGTAAATAGTATAGCTACTTGCAGTTCTTACAGTGTTGGCCAATTTAAATTTCGCTTGATATAAATTTGCGACAAATCAAACATTCAGATGAAAGTGTACGTCTCAGTTTTCAGCCAATTAAACACGACCGAATTTGTATAGCTTGCATTTCCCGTATTGCAGTTCGGTGTTATTGTAAGAAGTAATTAACAAATCCATTGTGGTTTTTTTCGGTAATCGAACGGTTATTAATTGTTTTTTTGTGTTATGCAATTATGCTCATTTAAAACAATTAAAACTTAACAATATGATGTCAACAATTAAATGTGTATGGTATAATCGATTAAAATGAATGAAACATTGCATTCATTAAAATACGATCATATATAACCATCAAATGAATAATATACCCTTATTATAAGATTGCGATTATATAATAGAATGTTGTTAATACCTTTATATTCTATATACGGTCAATAACGTAACGCTATAACGTAATTACAGTACATTAGAAAATATAGATATTAGACTGATACATACATATAAAACTACATTTTACAACTATATTTAGTAGATTTTTTTTACCTAGATTTGCATGTGATAGGATAGTGTAAAAATCACGACTATTTTGTTCAAACTAATATTCCAATTTCTTATGTATTATATATCTAATCAATTATTGTCGTGGAACTATTTGGTTGCAAAGAGAAATGAATGCTTCCTTTGAAAATTAAATTGTTCTACATCCGTATTCTAAAATAACGTTTAGACATAAATTCTAACATAGACTAGGACTGACGGTATGTATATTAAATATTACGTAAACATCTAAATGTAAATTGAATGCATGCATAATAAGTAGGTAAGCAAGTATTCTACACAATATTGTTTTTTTTATCAATTATTATATTCAGTTCCAAAAATCTGTGTATTATAAAAGCCAATTAATTATTCAAACGCAAACAACACGAAATAAGCGATTATAGACTTCTTCTTTTGTTACCCTCGTGATATTTTTCATACAGCATATTTTTAAAATATGCATAAATTTGCATATCAAATCTTTTGTGTTTTTATATATGCAGCCTCAAAAATAGAGACAGCGCATTTTCGAAAGCAAATTATTGATATTCTATAAAGATAGCGAACAACATTGGAAACTGTTATCCATCGACCGCGACCGTCACAAATTAGGAATTCTATTTGCTCCGCCCTTGTTGGAAAAAGAGCACACACACATTTTGTGATTCTTTTTGATAATAAACTGAAGGCGAGAAAATACACCAACAAAAAGAAAAACGACTAATTCCAATTACTAGCTCGTAACGGTGGGAATGCACCTGAACTAATTATTGGCAGCCATTCACTGTAAAGTTTTCGGCAAGCCGTTTCATTTTTCTCTTTCTTCTTTTTCATCTTGCTTAGAGTTCGACGGCCTTTAAGCTATGAAATTTTGACTTATTCTACGTGATTTTATGTGAGTAATTAATAATATCAGCAGTGTTAATTATCTTTATTGATATAATATTTCTTTACAATGATGATACGAAATATGATGTGGGTATGAATTACAATAATTATTCACAAATCAAAACAAAAAAAAATTAACAAAAAAAAGAAATTAATTTAAAATTTTGAACATTTCAGCTAAAATTTCAGTCACTTTTAAGGTGCTAACTGTCACTTTTTGATGGAAAGGCATGATATTTTAAATAATAAAAACCGGTTAATGCTCGCGATGAGTGAAACCGGTCCTGATCAAAAAACATATTGTGGAAATAATTACTAAAAAATGTGTTTTTAATATTGAAATTAAAGTATTATTCTCGCGACAAAAGATTCAAATTCAATTTTTTCTAATAATTAATAGTTCATTAGATGACGTTATCAATTGAATCACTATTCCTGGTTTGCTTTCATTCAAATTGATTTCTATCAATAAAAAATTATATTTCAACTGAATTGAATCAAAGTTTAACAATTTGTATGCGACTGTACGAGGTTTCGTAATTCATTGCAAGCAAATATGACAGTCATTTTCAGATAACCTTATTTAATTATTTCTTACTCCCGTTGGTGTTTAATCGAATGTTCAATTTGTTTTGTGAAAAACTTAGTCAGATTGGAATCCTAATAGTCATAGAATAAAACATGTTTGGTAACTTCGATGTCTTATTATTTTTTTGTGTATATTGTGTATAAGATGAATGAATCTTTTTTAATCGTCGCACGACTCATTCAATTGATTCGAATCACAAGCTTCGTATACTCGCGAATAAACCTTGAAACGAATCGTAGACAAAGCGATTCACAAGATAGTCTATCCCGTTAAAATAACTTCACCCATACATTCAACAAGATTATTTTATTTGATATATTCTATTAGTCAGATAACAATGTAACCACATTCACAACTCATCGTTCTCATAGAATATTTCCACAATATAGTAGACAGTTATTTGATGTCAGTAATGATTTATAATGTTTATGCCTATAGAATAATTCAATGCTTAAATATCTCCAAAACCAGGTATACTAATTTAATCATAATCATGAGAATCATTTCTAATAATAACTTTAAACGCCGAACAATTCGTGGTATAATATTACCATGTAAACAAACCACTGAGATGAGATAAAGTTAGTAGAATTACATTCGTATTAATTTAATCCTTGGTCTGTATTGTATTTTTATTTTTAGTGAAAAACCGTGGAATATTAAAACAAAATTGTTGAAATATCGTAAATAAACTTACTGTGCGTTATGTTTTTATATATTTATGTTTGTAAATTATAAGGTACAAAGCAATACTAAAAAGTTTTTGCTTATTTTATTGTATATTATCCATATTTTAATCAAATTTTAGCATTTTTTTTTATTAGAACATTGCAAATAACTGTAAATAATAATTTATTGGCTCATATAGATAGCTATGCCCCTGACCATTTCACATAATTATATCATTTTTTAAAAAAAGAAAAAAAAAGTTGAAACACATGTATTTATGATTATGCCTTGGCATGATCATAAATATATTGAGGCAAGAGGTGTGTATGTGTGTGTACTTTGATCTAATAATAACAGATATCACTACCACCCAGTGTTTAGTATCGTTAGATGATTTTTTTTATAATTTGCATAGAGAAAGTAGTATTTAAATTAATTATAAAATGTTTATTGACAAAACTATTGCTTCATATAAATCAATTTGTCACACTCATAAATAAGATGACAGCAAAGTAGGCATATCTAGGCTACGCTGGATGTGAATTTATTCTGCTTTTGTATTCTAGGCAACTTTTAGGACTTACTATACAATATATATTTGCGATTAATCGACCGCCAAATGTAAAATTCGTTATTTTTTCGTGTAATAATTCAGTTCTCAGGTATTATGAAGTGGTTCGTGATGTTGGCGCAGAGTGCTATAAAAATGAGGATGTGTTTTGCAGATTCTAAATCACGTTGCATTTAATAGAAATCGTGTAATCCCCGTCCGCGCGACGGCATGGATATCAAACCGAAGGTTGCCTGCGAATATTTATTTCCTTCCGGCATCCACATAGGTCGCTCAGTCTTATCTCTCACTTATGTATGCTGCCAGCCGAGTACACGATCGAGACTCTTCGAGTAGCAATATTGACCGAGTAAGCGTCTAAGTCTCTACTCCCCACATATTATATATAACTTTTAATAAGACAGTTCATTTCAACTGAACTTTCACTGAATTACACATCGCTTAAACATAAATAATTGTAAAATTTAAAAAAAATCTGTTTAGGGAATAAGACGATTGATATAATTTTGCCACTAAATTCTCCTCTCGTCGTTTCACCAATCGCTGGATGATTGTTTAGGCACGCTGAACACATGAGTGAGTACTGTACTGTGGTAGAGTTGACCACTCGGAAACGGTTTGCAGTCTTCCGCAAGTTTATTTTAACATTCGGACCACTAGGTGTAGTGGATATTGTACTCTGCGTTCGTTTGATTAGTACTCGGCCGAGTTCAATTTCTTAGCGTCGTACTCGACTGATGTAAATGAGGCAACAGTGCCTTCGCCACCGAGTACATGATGTTGATCGAAAATGTATTTCAAATTTACTATACTATGGCAATAGAGCTATATTTAATTATATCGACTGTCGATTGTGGGATTACAATACATGTATTTAAATACTACAACAAAATATGTACATCGGTGCAATTATATAAAAATTATTCGTTTAAAATTTGAAGAATGAACGAATGAATCTGAGATGGTTTTTAGGCAGTCTAACTTATTTTGTAATATGTATTGATAAACCAACTTATTCAAAGTAATACTGTCTCAATTTGAAGAATGAACGAATTTATATAATTATTTAACGAATAATTTGAAAAAAATATTTTCGGAGCGAATAGATAAAATTTTAAGAGCGAGCAATTTTTCCGTAAAGCTATAATAAAGCATGATGAATTAGTGATCTATTGACTTAATTTCAACTTATAACAAATTGTTTAACATTCATCGGCCGGTGGTTACGCACAACTGCTTATTAGCATAAGTTACTCTTTGAATACCAAGAATCGTCAATCGTTACTTTTTATTTTTTAAAAATGGTGGATTTTTCTTTTCTTATATGCATATACTAATATTTTATATCCGTCTGAATCAATCGATTGCTTACTATTCATTAGATGCAACTTGAGTTGATCACTTGTACCATAAAATAATCAAGTTGGTCTATAAATATTGTACTATTTTATAGGCATTTATAGGATTTTTATTACTCGATCGTCTGAAACTTTTTGAAATCATCTTATTAAATGAATTTATTATCCCCATTGGAAATTTAAATTAACTTGAAGAACATAAATCGAAAGTCGAATTTTACGGGTTTTTCCAGGTGATGACGAAATGCATTATCTTATTCAAGTAAAATAAATTGTAATAATATGCACGAAATCTTCCAAATATACAAAGCGCCGTGTGTAATTCTCTGTCTCAATATTGGTAAGTAATGCTTTATTGAAAATTGTTCATGATGCGATAAATTAATTGTCTGTTTAATGGCTTGATACTCCATCGATGTTACGCCATCATATTCTGCTTATAATATGAATGAAGGTTAGTAATTATCTATTAAACACATCAAAAATCAAAACACAGAATTTGTGGTATAGGTAGATCTTATTTGTTATATTATTTATTTTGTGTTCATTTTTATTGATAGCTATTTAGAGAATTTAATCAGTTATATATATTGACTTCTAATAAACATATGGTGAATTGTAAATTAGTCGCTAAAATGGCGATAGGACAGGCGCTGTAGCGAGAAAATCAATCTCTACAACGTGATAACAGCATCCGATTACTTCTTATCTGGGAACAAATGAAAACATGCAAATCTTTAAATCAATATAAACGTCTATTTGGGAACTCTAACATTTGGCGAGGTGGAAAAGCTATTACTTAAAACTGTAGAACAATAAAATCAAAAATTTCGGCATTGTATATTTTTCTATCAAGCTGCTTTCACGCTGAAAAATACAAAAACTTTTTTTTGTTTTTTTTTTTTTAAAGTCGGGTTCCAATTTGTGTATAAAAAATGTCTTTTTCCATTCATGTGATTGTAATGAAACTATGCTTGGCCATGCATATTAAAAAGTACATCCGCTGACTTTCGTTTTAGCTACACACAAAAGCAGACTTCAATGGATCCGGCAAGTGCAAGCGGTTAATTTCAATTTTCTTCATTAAGATACCCTTCAGATATTTCCATTAAGTGTCATTAAATAACGGGTCCAGTAATAGTCCATATAATTTAGCGTCACCACATGCAGTGAACACATAAACCGGTCTATTAATAATAAGCCAAATAATGGAATGTGGCTTTGTGCACTGCTTGTGCCTTTCGATAAAATTATAATAATTGCATATTATTAATTCGTATTGCAAAATGTGAGCAAAGTTAAAGTTGTCAAAAAATATTCATCTTGTATGAAACTGAATTAAAATATGATGAAATGATATACATATTTTTTTATAAAATTATTAGTACAGATAGAGAAAAATAAAGCCTCGTTAAATATAATTTAAAAATGTAATAGAACCGAATTTTTAATTGCTGTCAATAAAATGTTTACCTCTGCATATTTTTAGGGAACAAAATTTTATCGAAGATTTTTTTACATTAAGGAATGCGCTTGAAATTCATTCGCATTACAATCAAGTTTAAAAGTCCAATAAACCACACATTGACGATTGTTAACCGATTAAAATCATAGTTTTCATATATTGTATATGTCCTTGCACTAAATTATCAACTGAAATAATCTTCTAGAATATTCCCTCAACTAGACTCTTTGTGAAAAATGAAAAAGAATCCCTAGTCTGATCTATCCTTAGCAAATAAAGTATCTAGGAAACTATGATCCGACTTTGCGAACTCCTTCAAGTTTAAGCGCGTATTACAGAGTTAACACATCCTTATTATTTTTCACAAAGTTATCTTAGATAAGCTATACGTATATCCAGCGGCGGCTCGTGAATAAAATATCTGGGGGTGCCGCGGTTGATCAGAAATGAAAAAACATATTTGGTTTTTATTATAATATTAACATCAAAATTATTAAAATCAAACATTGTGTGTATTTTAATTTCATTATAGTTGATAAAATAATTTTGTTAATATAATATAATTATGTGAAAGAAAGTTTAAAATACTATTCGAGTGGCAGTACTAGATCAAGCTTCTATTATAGTTGCAAACCCCCTCTTTCGACCAATCGAGTATATTTCATTGAAAACTGTACTGCACAAAATCATAAAGACTTGTTTGATATAAGAATACCGTGGTGTATGAAAATTATTGGATGTATTTGTGTGCGAATGGGCTTAATACTCGATTTAACTGTATCTACAAATTCATATAATATACATAAGTTTGTATATTATAATATAAAAATTTTCTCAATTTCCTTGGGGGTGCTGCAGTGTGTATGGACGAGCCGTCACTGCGGATATCATCTTAAAGAGTCTTTGAACTTATTCTAGATTTACAAATATGCTTTGGTATAAATAAATAAAAAAAAAATGTTTTTTTCGCTCTATTGAAATTCCTATTCTTTTAAATTGGGTCACTGTTCTCAAATACCATTCATTCGAGAGTTGCAAATGCATTTTTAGCGATTGAAAGATAAATTTGTATTATTATAAAAAAATATGTTTTATTTCATGCTATCAACATCCGCGTAAATTTTTTCCCATTTCCTATCGACAGGTGTTCCGATTTTTGCTTCAAAATTAAGGACGTTTATTTTATCTAATCTTACTGCCGTTTTTGAGATAATGAAACTTTTATCTTTTATTACATATAAAACATTTTTATTAACGTCTATCAATTGCGTTATAATTCTCTTATTTGCTTTTTTTAATTACCGGCATTCTTACGTACAGACTATATTCATGTGTAATAAAATGTTTATTAAAACATTGTAAAGTCTTTTGTCAATCTTCAAACTCTAAATCATAAAATAATCATCTTCATTATTTATTTATTTCATCGTCGTAGCGTAACCAATTTAAAACCACATTTAAATTCCTTCTCGGAAGCTATGCGAAAGATAACAAGAAACTTCAGTATAATGTTATTTATTTTAATCCTCACAAAAACTATTCGTTAAAAAATATTCAATTTAATATCACGTTAATGTAATGTTTAATCACAGCAAATGATGACGTTTGACAAATATACCTGCTTATATTGATATCACGCTGTTTTGTAAATACAGATTAGTTTTATTGTAGAATCTACATTTCCAATAAAAAATATGATAATATTCCAAGAGAGATGGATACACATGTTGTTTGGCGAAATTATTGCACGCGTAAGTAATTTTATCATTATACTTTTATTGTAACGTTAAGAAATACGATTCAGATTTCTTTTTTCGAAAAGTTTGCTATGGGTTTGTTAAGGTTTTCTCCGGTTCAAATTGTACGACAAAAATTGGCAATATTTTTGATCTTAGCCTTTAATAGATTATTGATTTACCTTATTATTTTTTTTGACATTTATTAATAAGAGATTGTTAACATTTCACTTTTAAACTAATTTACGTTATTTGGAATTAATATTGTAAGATTTCCTGTTAATTGTTTCTCAGTTCTTGAACCCATGGTTTTGTATACCTGCTACTTTTAACTCAATTATTTTATATAAATAGGCTTGCTTGTAAATTGTAGTCTATCAGTTGATTATGCTGATGAGCGAAGCCGGTCCTGATCAAAAAAATATTGTAAAAATATGTACTAAAAAAATTGTTTTTATTATTTAAAATATCATGTCTTTCCATCAAGAATTGACAGTTAATTCCGTAAAAGTGATCGATAAATATTGATAATATTATTTGACACGTTTTCGAAAAGGTTTTAACTCACTGTTTAGTGCTAGCAAGTTAAGGCTGCAGCCATTTGCTATCATATATGCAAATTGTATATTTTACACGAGCCACAAATGTGGATATTTCTAATGCTATACGTAACAAAAAAAATTACAGCATATTATCAAATCATACTACAAGAGTTTAACCACCTAATGGATTTTAAATGTCAAAATATCTTTTAGTTGGTAGTTAATCTAGGTATTAAAATGCACAAATATCAACTTAAACCAATTTTTATGTAATTAAATCTCATTTTTTTTTTTGATATCAAATTAATGGAGCGTTAAGATCTATCACGCGTCAGCATCAGAGCTGTTCAGGTCTCCTCCATCTCTCATATATAGATTTAATTTTGTTATAATTGTTGTGTCATTGTTGACAATATTAGGTCGCAGCTGAGCCGTGGAACCCACAATGAGTACAGCTCACGCGGACACCATACGCATTATATTCACTTACGCATACGTGTGCATACAGGCACACACACTGCCACACGCATGCATATACAATACGTAAGGAAATAAAATAGGAAAGTCATTTTCAGATGCCGTGGTTGTCTTTGTTGGGATTAAGATCTGTAACAACAAACCTATGGCGGGTCATCGAACAGAACCGCTCTCGGCCTTAGACGATTACTCGGTACTGTCTCATCATAATTATGTAGATAAGAAATTGTAGGGTTATAATGTTCGCCTATATCGCTGTGAAAGTTTCGAGACATTTCACGAACGAACTCTCGTATTGTAGGCATTTTCTAGTCTCCATGTAACAGCGAATTGCGAACGTTCCACGGGGCATTACAAATTTGTCACAATGATTTATTTTGAACAATTTGAAGTGTCTTCAGATGCTTCTGGTGAGCATAAGCCCACACTGGAGTAGCGTACACCATAATTGGCCGAGTTATAGGTGTATAGAGGAGCAGCTTGCTTTTGAGAGTAAGCTTGCTCTTCACATTGAGTATAAAGTTTAGTCTAGCTTTTACACCATAAGCTTGACGTTTTTTAATCGCGGTGTGCTCATTGAATTTTAGTCTATTGTCTATAGTGAGTTCTAGATACTTGACAGTATTGGATCACTTGATTTCTGTATTTTGCATACGAATGCAATCGCGATTGGGTTTTCTAATGAAACCCTTTGAAAACATAACTGCAGCGCTTTTTTCGGTATTGATTTTAATTCGCCAGTTTTCACACCAGTCCGCTATGGTATCAGCCAATAGCTGGACTTAGGAGGATCGAATTACACCCATTTTGACTTTGAAATGTCTATCCGTCACGATCGAGTTGAGAATCTTTACTAGTGGTAATCCTATGCCAGCCTTCGACATTTTGAATACGAGCCCTTCGGTCCATACCCTGTCGAAGGCTTTAGCAATATCTAAAAAAAGGCCCACCGTGACCTCTTTAAGAGTGAATCCACTTGCGATCAACTACTACCCGAAGAAGTTGGTAGTTTGTCGAGTGATTCGCGCGGAAACCGTGCTGTGTCTGGGATTATCTTTTTCTCTTCCACCACTTCTTGCAGTCTAGCTTTAATCACACGCTCTAGAATTTTGCTCATTGCGGGTAGCAAGCTTATTGGTCGATGGTTTATCGGAAGAGTGTGATCTTTCCCAGGCTTTGGGATTAGAATAATATCCGCTTCCTTCCAACGTGATGGAAAATATAGTAATCTTAAGCACGTGTTGATAATATTGACTAACGAGCTAATACCTTTAAGCGGTAGATGTTTGAGAGACTAATTACCGATTCTGTCATTTCCCAAAGCTTTTCTGTCAGGAAGCGCTTTAATCAGTCCTTCCACCTCGGCAAATGTGGAAGGACAAATAGCTTGACAGTCTACAGTTAAGGGTTGTTCTAGGATTAGCTTAGCGGTTGCTTCTATATCTAACACGCTATTTTTCAAGCGTGAATTACTTGTGTCAATTGTATTGGGTGTAAATTGTTTCTGGAGACTATCCGCAAACTCTTTAACCTTTTCACTGATGGTGAATACGGGACCCTTCCTTTGACGAGTTCATTTAAGTAGTCGTCGGTAGTTTTTTCGCGATAAGCCTTCATGGCTCGTCGGATTTCTGCTGACAATCGGTTGACGCGTTGTCTTACTAAGGGGTTGCAGAACTTTTTCCATTCCTTTCTCGCGCTCCGTCTATCATTTATAAGCTGTCTAATATCTGCTGGAAGCGCTTTACTGTGCGGTGAATTTTTTACCGTTTTACTGGCATATGCAGCAGCTAAATTGATATTTGTTGTAAGGCTATTAATCTTAAGATTAATGCTTTGAATATTCGTTAAGTCACTGTGCGGGATAAGCATGTCGTCAACCGTCGAATTCCTTCCATTGGATAATATTTCGCGTCTGATTAAAATTATTACAACTATGGGTAGACGGTACTCCTAACCATAAAATGACAGGCTGTTGATCAGAGTTAAGCTCGTGCACTATATGAGTATCGTACTGAAGGTTCACTCCACTCAGTATAGCAATGTCTATGACATCTGGAATGCCGCCATTTCTCGGTAGGGTCGTTGGCTCAGAAGGTGCCGCTACCTCTGCATCGATATCATCGATGTAAGATTTTAGTAGACGTCCACGTGAGTTCGTCAGTCTACTATGCCAGTCGAGGTGTTTTGCGTTAAAATCTCCTGCAGCTATTGTAGCTATACCACGGGGAATAACTACTTCTAGGTCACAAGTCATTATTTGTCCATCAGGGGGGCTGTAAACTGAAACGAATCTAATGAGTCCCGAATATTTTGTATTTACAACTATCGCGATTGCTTCTAGTTTGCCGGTAAGCGCTGGCAATGGCACCGCACAGTGGTCAATATGTTTTTTTTTAATATAAATCGCAGTTCCTTCTCCCGAAGTTTGAGTACGATCAAATCGGTATAAGGAATAATTAGGTGTCGATGGACGATGCGATGACTTGAGGAAAGTCTCATTCACAAGAAGGATGTCGATTTCATATCTCGATAAAACGTCGATCACTTCAAGTTTATCGTGCCTTAGGGTACCTCCACTGTTCCAATGGAGAATCTTTAATGATGCCGGTTGGATTTTACTGGCCATCTTCGGCATTACAAGACGCCTCTTGGGCGGACAGTTTCACAGGAATTGATTTCTCTTTGACACGATGATACGCCATTCCTCGAGCATGGATTTATGATCCATGCGTGCATTAACGTTTGGCTTGGGCGGTTGGGAGTCGGGAGTCAATTTAGCCGCTACAGCTTGTGACTTTGATGTCGAAGAGCCCTTGGCTTCAGAAAATGTTGGCAACGGCCATCTATCATTTTCAGTTACTTGAGGTCTCGCGCGAAGCGGTTTAGCCTTCTTTATGAATCGTATATAAGAATATTTTGATAAACTACACATATTATTATAATTTATAAAATGTAAATGAGCAGAATCCGTCAAAAATAATATTCAAAAATTTGAATTTTTCATATCAATCGTCTCCTTTTAGATCCTTTTAATGTAAATGTCTTGCCATTATTTGTGTATAAGAATGTATATTATAATAGTTATTTTAGCTATATTTTAACGTAGCTGTTTAATTTATGCATCTAATGAAAGTTCTCATAAAATTCTGCCTCAAACCGACGCATATTATTATTTTGTACTAACTCAATGCTATAAATTTTAACTCTCAGTGTAAATTGTGCCCGGCTATAGTGTCTGCTGGTACGTTTAGATATCATGTAGAATAAATTAAAGCGTTTTTGCCAAGGTAATGTTCTAGTCTACAATAAAAATAAATAGCGCATCGTAATTCGTCTGCGATTAGTGTCAATGTACTGTGGACCGATTATATCACTCGGACTAGTTTTTTTTGTCTATTTATTCTGTCTCGTCGATTTGATAACCGTATAACTTTGCCCCATGTCTAAGACGCTTCGAGACTTCAATGAATTCTACGGCGATGTAATTAATATTAGTACGAAACAATTTGTACAAAATTTCAAGCATATAAACTTTAGATACACATGTATCCTACTTAACCAATATTTTTCTGAAGCAATATTTATATTTGTTTGTTCCACTTTGTATATACTTATAAAACAATTGCGAATGACGTGGTAAAAGGTAGTTGAAAAGAAATCATAACACGTTTTTTGATCTGTAATCATTGATCGGATAACTGATTGAAAATTCATTTATGCAAATGGCACTTAGTTAATTCGAAACCGCACCAATACAATCAAATAAGACTAGTGTCAAATACTGCCAATGCCTCTCCAAAACCAATAATAATGTCTCGTTTTAATTTGTAATAATATATTGAAAATTCTCTTGATTGTCTACAAGATCGTTGTAATATTTATTATTCCTGCATAAATAATAATATGTTTGATCTAATCATATTTTTTTTTTATTATGTAACGTACAAAGATACTTACATTAATGATACATTTATGTAATAAGTTAATATAGTACACATGTACCGCGAAACTATTGTATTATTCCTTGTAAGAGAAAATAAATACATTTTCTTATTTGAGCTTAGTCTTAGATTTTTGATTCAAATATGATTTATTATTCATATAAATATAATAAGCCATCAAATTGAATTGAAATATAGCGACAAAGTCTCTAAAAGTAGAAAGTTATCCTGTATAAAAAAATATTGATTTAATATCTTCGCGTTTTTTTTTGTAAATTTCATATTTGATTAATGCTAATTATTCCTATTCGTTTATTTATTCAGATGCATCTTTCAACTCATAAATGACGTCAGCTTTTTAATAATTTAGGTTGAGCATCTAGCAATATTTTCTTCAATACACACAACACTTTAGATATTGTTCAATATCATATACTTTATAAATTGGAAAATTATCTTGCTCCACTCGTATTCATTAATTCAATGAGAGAAACTAAACGTTTCAATATTTCGGCATGGTTTTTGCATCAATTTTTTTTAACCGATTCGTTGAATCCCAATGAATCGCCAATCAATTGTATTTACTATCATATTTCATATTTTTTCGCATTATTACTCAATAATGAGTGTAGTGTTATTATATTATGAAAAGTAATTGCTTAAATAAGTATTTGGCAACACTTTGTAGCATTTTGTTTGACGAAGTGCGAGGTTATTTGAGATCTGATGATTGCAAGAAAAGAATTCAGTGACCATATCTTACTACTCATTGAAGTGAGATCATTTCATTGTTTCGTAATATTTTTATATTGCTTAAACATTTTAACACCTTAATGACCAATCCCGCACTTATGCGTGAATTTATGCCGAACGAAACAACCATTCCCGCAGTTGTGTGGATATTACGCTGCGAATCGACAATATGACGTCTGTAGAGATGTCGTGATACATTTTCGTGCGGACTTTTTTCCTTTATTTCAAAGAAAGTTCGATGCTTACGCAAATGCTATTAAAAATTCATAACCCCCCCCCCCCAAATTTCTCAGAAACATGATGCAAAATTTTTTTTTTCTACAATAGATATGGTTACTTATCTGAATAGGAGTCAGTTTCGATATATCTGTTGTCTAATCACGGTGAATTTCAAAGTGTTCTTATTTTTAAATTATTTTTTGATATAATAACAATTTAATATTCTACATTTATTTACGTTTTCAAAAAACCAATAAAAACATACTTTAAACACTACGACAAACAAAGAGTATTATTACTATATGTAAAAAATATATACAAACACTTGTTATTGTTTCTATAGTAATTACCTAAGTTTAGATTTAATTTTGAACATCATCTCGTCAATTGGACTTCTAGATATACAATATGCATACAGATAAAAAATGTTTTTAAACTTGTTCGTAACATGAATGACTCATATAATGTATGTATTGAAGGAATTATTCCACAGATACTGTTTTCTGGTACATTTTTATTCAGTTAACAAAACAATATAACTCATTTACCTCCTTACGGCATCAAAATAACCGATGTGAAGATCCTCCTAAAAAGAGTAAAACGAGTATTTTTCTTCGTAATTAAACACATTGTTTTTATCAGTTATTCTTTTGTAATGGTCTGAACGAATATTTGATTACAAAACCTATACATACATAGTCATTGATTTGACGATAACTGCTTAAATAAATACAGTAGGTGATCGGTAAACGAGCAGTTTGGACTACGAACAAATCGGACAACGAACCCTATCACTAAAGATTTTTGTAATAATTTATGATATCGACTGAAGTTGCTTGATGGAATTTCATTATCAAATTTGAATTGTTTGAAATTTGTACTTTGGTTTCGCCTTTGAGCATCTTCAGGCATTCTATCACACGGATGCAACAGAACTGACGCGAAACCCGAGTCTTCACAATTCAAAAAGATTTTTGTGTTCGGACAATCAATAAATATTCGGGTAACGAACTAAAATGAACATATTTTTTTGCATACATACATACATACAATACAAGATATTGTTAAAATATTACGCTATTTTTTTTCTCTAGATAATGTACACATTTTAAACGCAATTTTTGTTGCGTTAGGACTTGTAACTTTTATCTCATGTGTTAGCGATTTTGAAATTGCAATCATCAATTCGTGCACACGCACAAAATCCGTGCTATAAAATAGTAAAACCCGCTGACATTTGATATGACGTCATTTAGATATTAGTACAGCAATATTACCTTGTAAAATGACTTGTAACTTCGTAATAACCTTGCCCGGTGCATTAAGGTATGGATAAATCCATTTTTTATCCAGCATATAATAATATTATAAATAAATAATATACATTATAAAGCTACTTCATCCAACCGATAAGATGTGCAAGATCTAAAACGTATTTTATAGTTGAAATAATTCTCAGGTCGGTTTGAAAGATAATAGACGGACGGATTTAAAAATCACCTACGGAATCGTATTTATAATCCGCAATAAAAACGGTGAATTGAACTGTGAATTACGTTAACCAGATTTACACATAGACGCTTTCGCGCGTGATTGGAAGATTTGTAAGCTTGAAAACGAGAAAGAATATGTCTAACGTTGTTCAATCGAATTCTCGATTTAAATCATGAACCCCGCCCAATCTCTTTCAACCATTTTTTTTTATTTTAAATATGATAAATTTTCGATTTAAAATTATATTTCTGGAAAACGACATGTTTTCGGATCTCAGCAGTAATATTCAATATATTCCATAATTTTCACAAAATTATATCAACATTACGATCAAATGGACTTAATACCTAAACGCATATCCGTTGGTATATTTGTGTTAATATATTTTAAACTAGTTATTGAAACTACTTTTTCATAATTAGTTTAGTTGGTACATCGAAAAAAATGATTTCCTTTCTTTATCTCTCTCATCATATGTTCTTTGCATTATAAAAAGTTGACTTACTGACAAGAATAATAATTTTTAAATTGCACAAACATATTTTAAAACAATAAGTAACCAAGAATCTTCATTTCACATAAAACGCTACAAATTTTACATAACAAAAATAATAGTCACTAAGGAATGCAAATTTGCACAAGATTGTGGTTCGCCAAGAGTCGAGACTGATACAAAGTAAAGAACGTGTAAACGTGAGACAGCGAATGTGTCTGAGAAAGACGCATATAGGAAAAGTGCATTCTCAAATCATCCCGTATTTACGATATACCCCTCTCTTTCTCGATCGGTTTCCTTTCTAGCAGACTGGCTACTCGGCTCACCTGTGCTGCGAGTCGGTCATTAACCCATTAGCACCCATTCATATCATTACTCATTTATTTTCGGAAAAGATCCAGTTCTTTATTTCTCAATTATTTATCCCGTTACTTTCATTAATACGGCCATTTTGCCGATATCCGACTTGTCTCGCTTTTGAGTTTTTTCAAATTATCAGCGATGAGAATTTCAAGCAACAGTTTCTCAATATAATTAGGTGTAGTAAAAAGTCCTGACGTTTTTTTCAAACGCGTGTCTTAAAATCGGTCGGCTTCGGGCCTTTGGTTAAATAAGATGTCATATTTTTTTTCGTGTTGTGTGACATCTCAAGTTACGTTCCGTATAGAAAAAAAATATGTTCATTCGCCCCAAACAGAATGACCGACCTTTGCCCTTCATAAGAATATCTGCGCGGTTGCATGCTTTTTCAATATTACGCCCAGAACAGTGCAGTCGTCGCCACTAAAGACATTTGCGACGTTTATAGAGACGTGTTAAAGGTTCGAAAATGTCAGAGATGGTTTACAAAATTTAAATTTGGCAATTTAAGCATTGAAAATTACCCTCGAAGTGGACGACCTCATACAGTGGATGAAGTCGCCCTGAATGCTGAAATCGAAAAAAATCCTATGCTAACAAAAAAGGAATTATCCAATATAGTCCGTTCTAAATGGTCCATAAAACAAAAGTACCTGAAAAGGCTGGGAAAAATTCAAAAAGTAGGAATATAGGCGCCACACGCGTTGAGCGATCGGAACAAGGCGCAGCGACTAAGCGCGTGCCAATTGCTGCAAAAAAAACACACTTTACGACCATTTTTTCTAAACCTGATTATCGGAGATTAAAATTGGTTGTATATACGAATATATCGAAGAAAAAAAAATATCTTAATCGTCGACAACGACCAATTCCGACCCCTCGAACTGGTTTACACCCAAAAAAACTCTTACTTTGTATTTGGAGGGATTTCAAAGGAATAATTCATTATGAAATGTTAAAATATGGTAAAACTATGACGGCACAAGTATACTGTGACCAATTAAACAAATTAAGTGCAGCTTTGACAAGAAAGAGGCCGGGCAGGATGAATGGACGCAACGATAAACTGCAAAACGAAAACGAGCGACCGCATGTGGCGAATATGACCTGATAAAAAATCCAGGAGTTGGGTGGGAAAACTTTATTGCATCCACCTTATTAACTAGATCTAGCACAATCGGATTACCATTTATTCCGTTTAATATAAAAAACTTTTAGGAATAAAAAATTTCAAACAAAAAATGACGTGAAAAACGCTATTTCCGTTTATTTTAATTCCAAATCAGTAGAGTTTTTTACTAAATGTATTTTAGAATTGTCTAATAGGTAGCAGAAGGTTATAGATAGACAGGGAGATTACTTTTTATAAATAAAAATAAAAAAAAATACTAAAAAAAACACTCTGAGTTTCATTAAAAAAAAATTTCAGGACTTTTTACTACACCTAATACATAAGATATTATATTTGTTTAAATTATAACACTAACACTTATTCATGACATCAATTAAAATACTAAGTACACGTATTTGTACAAGGATTACACGTTTTTCTTTTCTCGAAACCTCCAAGATTAAAAATCAATTGTATCAAATTATTTTTATGTCATATTTGTTTCCAACTAAACAATTAACAACTTTGTGACTATAAAGCGAGTGCTTCTAATATTGTGTAAACTAATTGTGATAAATATTTAATTATTCTGTTTGTCGTATTTTTTAATTAAATATTCATTCTGTATTTGTATCAAATTTTCCCAAAACTTGGCTTGCTTTAGAATAAATGGATGTAATTATGTATAAATTTTCTGCCGTAAAATCTGAAGTAAAACATTTTTTTCTTGAATGACAATATTTACTTAACTCCTAGGATATTAGTAATAAGCGGGTTAAAGTAATTCAGTCTGAATTGCATTCCGGATTCTAGTAAACGATTGCGAAAATTCTTTGCCTTGCGGTCATCGATGCATTGCGAACGATTTTCGTCCATAACGTAACGTGCATAGAGTATAATATTGTATACGTACATGTGAATTTTTCTCCTTGAATGCGCTGTCCAAGTTCGTTATAGCAATCGCAATGTCATGATAGGTGACTGACTATATACTATTGTAACTGTCATCCATTACCGAGATCTTTGTCATTCTTCAATGCATTTTGCCCTTATACGTCCTTATACTTTATACTACAATATATTGACACACTGAATAGGCACCGATTATATTTTTAAACGAATTTTGATAGTTATTAAATACTGATTTGTATCTATTGGCAGAAAGCGTACAGTAAAAACTTTATTTTATTTTGTATTGAAACTCTCTTGCATTGATTACTCAAACATGTTTTTGCATAATTGTCCCTTGAACGTATCTCGTGTGCTAAACGAGAATCAGGCATATACGAAACAAATCATTTTTAATCATAAACTTCGTATCAAATTTAACTGTTTATTGCTGGTATCTTCGCGATCATAATATGACGTAAATTTAAAAAAAATAGCGATTTCTGATTTATTTCAAAACTAACTGAATCAAAGCATAGTTATCAAAACTTAAAAGAAACTTTGAGTAATTCTGCGAAGTAAAACCTGAATATAATACCAATAATGGTTTCAAAACAGTATGCGATGTCTCGAGATAATAATCGCGAAGTTCTAAGAACCCTACATAGACTCAACTTAATATTATTGTATATTTCATATATACTTAATATAGGGTATCCATAAAGATGCTTCACTGATTGCATCCTAGATTCCGATTTATCAGAACATATAAATATAATGACTGCCGAGATATATTGTATTAACTTATGCGTATTTCAATTATAGAAACTGTATTTTATTGTAAATAGATATTTATTTAATTTTCTCTCTTTTCAGGTAAGTTCATCCGCTTGACTCATTTTTCTCGGAAGATCTGAATGCTGTGACTGAGTACGTAACGTCTGTGAGTTTTCTTCAAATATATTTCGCAAAAGATACATTATTACTCTATGAAGATGTAGCACACAGTTCGTAAGAAAAAATATATTCTAAAATTTCCATCCTTCGTGATGCTGTAGTAAGACATTTTCTCTAACGTCTAAGTTTACGTACCAGTAAAGTCAAAATCCAATATGGATTTTTTCAATTTAAAATTTCGACATTGTGTATTGTTTTTTCTTCTCGAGTTGATTTCAATGGTTTAAAATAAATCTGGCGTTTATATATTACATCGTTTTTAATATAAGAAATATATTGCGAAAATAATACAAAATTTTTTATTCTTTAAATTATAATACCTTTCCGCCAAGAAATGAACTTTAACACCTTTAAAGAGACAGTATTATTATATATATTAATAATTAATGTGTATAATAAATTTACATCTTAATAGTAAAACTTTTTTGCACAAGCTGCACATAGTACATTATTTCGTCGTGTAAAGTTCACTGATATTTTTAAGATACGTATTGTGACGTGGTAAATATTGTTTTAAAAATCGCTGTACAAAAAGCATGCTTGAAATTTGAAGGTATGTATAGTCAATACCGATATAACTAATACAATACAGTGGTGTATAAAATTTAAACAGCTTTTTTTACTTTTATATGGCCTCTGCTTCAATTTTCAAAACTATTTACTTCTTACTATTTGAATTTTATTTATTGAGCTGTCAATATTTTCGCTCCATTTTATTTTCCAAATAATGTGACCGAAATCAAACGTATTTTTTTTCAATTCGGGGTTTTTTTTTAACTATTGCTACACGCCTCGCCACACCTGTTAAATAGCACAGAAAGATGCTGATTTTTTTTATGTTTATTTTTGTCCGTAATGAATAAATAGCCGGTGAATGGCCGGTGGATCCGTTAGTTCAGTTTATATTAACAAGAACACTTTTTCACATTTTATTTAGATCAGGTATTCTCAAACCCCTTCTTTTCGTAACCTAGATAAAAATTCTTTCTTGAAATCGTATTTTTTTCCCAATATATTCAACAACAAATATTACATGTTTGAATTCAAACAAAATTGCGATATATATCAAAATATGCTTCAGAGGTGTTTGATGGAATTTCAATATCGATTTTGAATTGTTAAAACTTTGCACGATTACACATATTTTGTCACTAACGACCCTTAGATAGAGTGCTTGAAAATGCCGAAAGACGAAAGCCGAGTCGTTAGTGACTAAACATATGGAATCGTACAAAGTTTTAACAGTTCAAATATGCTTGAAATAATTTTTATATTCAATAAATCATCATCACTTTGAAAGATTTACTTGGAACTATCAATTCTTAATAACAATCATACTGCCTCTAAATTTTTAGTCCATTAATCATAAGGACAGAATTGTCATCTTAAAAATTTCCAACTGAGCTACACAAATACTTTCTTGCGTATTATTCTAATCGGTTATTCTGATCCTAGAAGAATGACGCATGTAAGTATTCTTTTCCTGTGCTTGTATTTGCAATCATCAATATTGAAGCACTGATAGATAAATAAGTCCACTTTAAAATAATGAAAGTGAAACGAACTCCTTTAGCTTGCAAGCTAAAGTCCTTTTTTTTTATTTGAAAACAATAAATAACAAGCACAAGTAAAGTTCAATTTATTAATAACTGTGTTATATTATCAGAAATACAACGGAACCTCAATCGATTGTTCTCACATATATTGTTTTCCCGTATTTATATCTGTATATTCCCGGTGACGCACCTATTTTAAATCTTTCCCCGTTATCTACCGGTTAAATGCTTGTGTGATACCTAACATTATCTCAATGCATCATATGGACAATCTAGTCCAAAAGGGCGTATTGCTCAGAAGGTCTCCATTCTGCTACTATTGTGTTATCGCTTCATTTTTTCTATCTGTTTTTTTGCCAACATTTGTCTACAGCACATGCGACAACTATTCAAAAAAAGCTGAGCACGCTTACGATCTCTTGTTGGTAGGGTACCAGCTTGTGGTTATTCTGCTGATGATTCACTTATTGAACACCTGCTCACATACTGTTAAATTGTCTCAATGATTCTGTCATTTTTCACTTTGCATCGTATTTCGCGTCGTGAATTATTCTGATCACAAATTCTCCCTATGAATAAAATTGGACTCCAATCGAAAGAGTGATGATTCTTCCTCGCATTCATCGTTGTCCCTCATTTATTTTTTAATTTAATGTGTGCTTAACGCTTACATTTTTAGGATATGTGAAAAATTTCACACGCAGCAGGTTACTGACGCGACACAGCGTCTGGTGTGCCTACACGCCACAAAATCATCAAACAAAATAATGATTGCCAACGAAAGCGTTCCGTTTTAGCATTATTTTGAGATGTATGCCTAAATACAACACACAAAACACTAAATCAAGCATCCGGTATTTAAATAAAATATATGATACCGGAAAAGCGATCTAATAATAACAATCTTGTTTGGCGACTTAATATCGCAACCAGTTTTGTATACGATGATAAAATACACAATGATCCATAGGAAATCATAAGCAATTCATAAACCTGGACGCACTGTGTATTTTTCGTGTTCTTATGTTTGAACCCTCAGTGTACTTCCGTAAAAGTTTTAATAATAAAATATCCTCAAAAATATATTTACAAATTTACTTTGCTATTGGAATTCTGCACAATTCTTGACAAATGAGTCATTACTATTTGCAAGAATTACTACCACAATTGAAAATGATTTTTCTTTGCCAAATATGTTAAATCATTCATTTTAATATAACCATAATAATTGATTTTATTTCCAATAGGTACCACATTTTGCTTCACAATATGACGCACATTTTTGGCCGATTTCATTTTGACTGGTTGAATAACAGAAAAATGAACTACATTATATGAACGCTGTTATGTTATCGTAGTAATGGAAATATTTTAATGGAAACAACGTAAGGTTGTGGGAGTTTTTATTCGCTTTTTTTATCTTTAGGTATCATTCATGAAGGTTTTCTGTTTGATGTATTATATTGTATTATATCGAACTGCTTGAAATAGTTTCCCTAGCAAGTAATACAAAAGGAACTATTATTATATATTATATTATACAGGTGTGAATATACCATTCCTGTAATAGAAGATATTTTTCAAACCGTTGAATCATTCGCTCTAAGATTCATTCTAAAATACACAGATCTGGAAAAATATATTTTCAAAAACCAAATACTCACTTTTAATTATCTTCTTTACCATTTTCTTAAATTGATATTTCTTTGATAATTATCAAAATTAACTAAAATTCTTGATATAACACAATAATGTTACTCAATGCGTAGTAACATTTTTTGTGTCTATTTTTTAAATTAATTAATGCCTCAGCTGCCTTTATTGATTAATAGTTTGTTGATTTTTCTGTGCGTGGCTTTTTTTATATCAATATGATTTTGTCCTCGAGCGCTTTCTTGACTTGCCAATTTATAAACGAAATAATACCTCACTTTCTATTCTATTGGCTAACCTTACTTTTGGATTATATTTCATCGATCTATGGAACTCTCCAGTCGTTGAAAAATGATGTAATGCTTTGATTTCTTCACGGGCCGTAAATTTCTTGCAGCCAGAGTTAGATAGGATTTGCGTGAATAGACCATAGTCAATAATACATTATGCAACCGCAGCATAATTAAATAAACTCAGACCAATTCAAACTGACAGCTAAAAACTAAAATTTATTTTCATTATCCTATTAATTCCTTGGAGATATTTTTATTTTATTTTTAGCGTGAATTAGCTGTTCTGTATAGAAAACAGTGAATAAATGATCATAATTATTGCTGATGACGTATTTATTCAGACAAATTCAGTAATAGTTCACAAAGAGGCTATTCTGTTTACGGCTTTACTTCTCCTCGTTCAACAAATATAACAAATATTTTAATAATTAATTATTCCGTTTTTAAGACTCATCTCACGCACCAATACAATAATCAATAATATAAATTTATATCTGCTGGATATTGTACAACAAATAGCAAACCTCATGCCTATACATATTTTATTGTAATTATCTACTTTCTTTGAACCTTTTATTAGTTCACTGGATTCTACAATTTCAAGATAAGATTTTTATGTTAAGTGTTAATTTGCAAATTATTTTTATTTGCACTTGTCAAACCAATTTCACTATCATGATACAAAACATACATCGAATATTGTGTAAGAAAAAGAAAAACGACTACGTGTCCCCACCGTGAATTGGTTTCTTTGCGAACATTACATAATTTGAAATTTCTATATGAAATTCAATTGTATCAAATTTTGTACGTTTCCATATACTTTGATACTAACAGTGCAGCTTTTGACATTAATTAAACTTATGCACTCTAACTGAAAGTAAACAAAAAGTTCATATCGTTTATAATAAAAATATTGTCATTTAATCTCTTTCAATTTCAAATATTTTATAATGATGACGGCCACTGCGATCTTTTAAATAATTTTAACGATTGAAATTTGTAACGTTATACATTCAAGTCGACACATTTTATCTCATATTTTTACAATTATGATACATCTGCCATTATCACTGAGGATATCAATTTCAACAAAGCAATTACTAAAAATCTTATCTCAAAAAGGAATGCAACAAACTTAACAGAAACAAACACTTCTACCCCGTTGCACAGAGGTAGACCATAAACAAAAATATATTTTTATATTGTAAATATTAACTCCTGGAACCTTATTAAAAATTGCATTCGGCTTGTTCGACTGACGTTACTATTACAAGATCATTTATTAGCATAAAACTGGAAATAGTCTTCACCCAATTCTTTCATTATTAGTTATTTAAATTAAATTATCGTATTATTGGCCACTTACATTTTAAATTAATCGTGTTGTTAATTTGTGTGTTTACTTGTGTTACTTGTGACACGTGCTTCACGCCAATCATATTTGAAAAAACTACCTGTCAAGTATGCATCGCTATTAATGCACTGATTCAACACGATAGACAATTTTAATATAAATTTGAAATGTGACTTTTTATAAATATTTTGAATAAGAAGGAATTTTATAGGGAAAAATTATACATACATGAATTTTAAAATGTAATCGATATATATTTCGTCATACATCATCGTTAGAAATTTTATTTGATATTTCGTGAAATACAAATTACTTTACTATTTTTATACATTAAAAAACTAATCAAGGATATCTATTTTATAAAGCTTATTATTTAATTATTTTTATAATCGATACAATTAAAATTTTATTATTAGTTATTTGCTTATAGTGTTAAAATCTATCAGATCATTGTTTCATTCACATTCAGTTCACACCTTCTTGCAAGTTATTATTCTTTACAGTCAAACCTTCAGCAATATTTTAAATAGTATTGACTTATCTTTATATCATAAGTTAATGAATGCATCTGAATCAGAAAACTTTTTCAGTTATTAAATGAATTGCACCTTTCAGATGAAAAAAAGGCACGTCCATGTTCTCTTCTCTTACACCGGATATGTAAGATAAGTTCACATTTAATTGCTTTATTACTTGCACATTTTAAATATGCTCTTATCAAATTGTTGAATCTGTGTTATTTACGATGGTCGTTATGCTTTTTTGGCCGTATTTTTTAAACTTATATTATTTTGCTTTTACACTGAGATACAAGTTTACTGATATGATTTTAATTCACAGCTATGTTATATAGAAGCAATTATTCACGAATATAACCAACAACAAAATAATGAATTTATCATCGCATTAAAAAGCATGCTTTTATCTAGGTATGAAAAAGTTATTACGCTGTAAAAAACATTTTTTTTCAATGATCACCCGTGATCGATATTTAAAGTAAATCGCGAAGTCATTTTTAGCAGAATTACTTGTAATTCTGTATTATTTCAAATAATTTGTTCATCGTTAATATGAATTTTTTTGCTTTGTAACATAAGATATCTTTTCATTATTGATCATTTACATAATACTACTAAAATATATAAAGAAATAATACATATCAAAACTTT
Organism: Himalopsyche japonica; assembly: GCA_028555115.1. NCBI lineage: Eukaryota > Metazoa > Arthropoda > Insecta > Trichoptera > Rhyacophilidae > Himalopsyche > Himalopsyche japonica. The sequence continues at coordinate 1,499,695 of JAHFWJ010000620.1, forward strand.
ACTTTTTTTACCCACCACAATTTTGTTGAAAATTCGTCGCTCTTAACATACACATTGTATAATATAAAACGAGTAATTTTTGGCTAGGATCCAAATGAATTGACATTTAAATACTTGGATAATATAAAGTAAAATATTAAACATTACTACTTAATAATATTTTTAAATCAATTTTATTTAAATACGGATGGCTTATTAATTATGTATAATCGGGCCATTTATAAAACTTTTTGGACCTTTAGTATCATATTACTGATTTATTTCTAGCAAAAAGAAATCACTTAACACATTACGAAAAATTTCAATGTGACGACTAAAATACAATCATTCCTTTCGGATTCAGTCCTTTATGAACAAAATTTTATTCCAAACTCTACCGGATATCGTTGCATTTCTTCACAAAATACTATGTTTATTTTCGTAAATGGCATACCGATGTGATTGCAGTTTGTAGATTAAAACAAGAGACACTTACTTACTTTCAATGGGCGTTGTAGTTTTGTCGAAAGGTCCATTCGTTCATTATCCTAATGGTCCCGAAGGGCATCTTATCTCGTTTATGCTCTCCCGTCGCATTGTTAATAAATAGGTAATCGAGCGCCGGAAATCCAGACGACAGGAAATGAAATGGTCGATTCTTATTTCGAAATTGTTTTTATCAACTTTTACATTTTTCGCATTCGATTGTTGCCCGTCGCCTTCAGATTGTTTGTAAAAAACTGTTCCATATAAATGTAAAAAAATTTCAGAAGATTAAATGAACATGAGAAATTATAGAAATAGTCACATGAATATAAAACTTTTTACCACGAATTCTAACGCTTACATTTATTATAGAATTATGTAGAATATCTATTCGCATAAAAGTATGTAAAATTGTATTCATTACAAAACCAAAACCTATCAACATTTACCAGAAATCTTAATTATTAAACGTAAAAGGGTAGTGTAAAACCCCTAAATAATGAACTATCTAAGCAAATTGTTTTATTCAACTAGAAAATCAAAATTTTTTTCAGATGTCGGTGATAATTTTGGGAAAAATGTTGTCCCCGAATACAAGATTGTTTTTTTTTTACTAAATGAAATATTCTAAGCAATAAATGTAAAAAAATAATGATTATCCCTGATTTATTACAATCCTTACACGTAAATTTAACATTGAGGTTATTTGATAAGCGTTGGCATTTTTTTTTGGACGGACAATAACCGGAAATATCATGCTCGTTTACAAATGTGATTGATTTATTTTCCTAAAGGTCGTATGATTCTATCAAGAAAATACTCGAGAACTCATTGTGCCACTTTAATCGATTATTTATCACAGTAATATCCACAATGCATTGTATTAAATAAAAACAGTGTGGCTGAATAAGTCAAATTGTGATAGTGGACATTTTACAGCGCGACTACTTTCTCTAGGCGTTTTTACCCGGACCTGTAACCCTAATAATGACAGCGAAATAAATATATATTAACACTTATTTCACAAAGTAACCCTATCTTAGAATATTTTTTTGTATCGAATAAGACTGACATATTTTACAGATACCTTTATAACTTAATATTATTGGGATGTATATCTCAATTGCTAAAGGAATTTCCAGAAGTTTAAAATATTTATAGTATAATATAATATATTTTTTATAAAACATAATGTATTTCGCTAAAACTTTATATAAACGTTATTATTTCTGGTTGCCATCATAAGATTCACTGTGGTTCCCAACACTCAACTTTCAGGATTCACTATGTTAATGTGTATAACCTAAAAAACAGTCTACAGTGATACAACTTTCTACTTTTATAATTATTATACATAATTGATAAATTACATTTTTTGTGTATGTTAAGTAAATTCCACGACAACGGAGATATTTCCAACTTTTAACATTGTCAATTAATGACTTAAGTTAATGGATATTACATACGATACGGTCAACTGTATTATTTAAAATTTTCAACGTAATCTTACCCCCAAAATAAAGCCAACGAAATTAATGATAACTCACCCCCTATCCCTGACGAAACTGGATAATTAATACTGGCTATAAATATATTTTAACTAATATTATTTATCAATCGAATAATTTAACATCAATTCAATATTATTTCAGTTTTTTTGTATCAACAAAAATACTGTTAAATATACAATACAATAAAAAATATTAACAATTGTTTTGCTGTTCATCACAATTGATTGTATGGAAGAAAAAGTCAACTCTACCTTTTTATTTCACCGATTTGAAATCAGGTCTATCGGTATCATTAGTCTCAGGTAATTTTAAGAATTGTAGTGTATAAAATGCCCAATCATGATCGCTGTTAACTAGATAGGTAAAGAATTTCTAAACACAATAACAACCGTATGATGTTATCTCTTTCGGTGCTTAAAATATTTACAGAATTTTCGGTAAGTAGTGATATTAAGATTATATCGTTGTAAATATATTGAAAAGGTAAATATTTAAAATGACAACAATATTTTTAGAATAGCTCCATAAAGTATATTTTATCTAATATTCCTATTTTTTCCATCACGCAAATGAATTCACAATCAATCAGGCTTTTTACCATAATATATTTAAACTCTACTAAGTAAATGGCAATTTCATCAAATGAAAAAATGTCATGTTAGCTATGTCATAGCAAAAATACAAGTTTAATGTCATATTCCTTACCCGTGCTTAAATAAGTGTTTCCTTACCAATACTATGCATACAGGTGCAGATCCAATAAAATTCTATGTACATATGTGAGTATAAAAAAAATTGCTATCCAATCATTTTTAGTGTACGTTTTGACTGTTAATGTTAGTATTCTAGTGCTATATGTCCGAGGTAAATTTCGCATAAATTAAAAGATGTGTATAAATGTTGGATAACATTGGCCTAATCCAAAAAAAATCAGTGATAACTCATTCTTTCTCGAATTCATACTTACAAAAATTCGCTAGCTAGTTAGAAGCCGGATATGCCCGAAAATTTATTGCGTTTCTATTGTTGCTAGTACTTTAGGGTTAATGGGCGTTGTCAATAGAGCACAACACGTAATGAGTTTGTCTGGCGAGCGTTTCATTTCATATCAAACCAGATGGCATTTTAATAAGATCGATCGGACGAATGTGGTCTTGCTTCACGAGAGGCGTATTTGTATATACACAGAATAATAAGTAATATTGCTCTATAAAACTAACTATGCGAATATTTATATTGTAAAGACAAATCACGTGGCATTTCACTAAAAACGTGGATTATCTATCGTAGTTTTTTTTTTATATTTGATGTATCTTACCGTATTTAATTTATCAAGAAAGTTTTTAGAGAATAATGAATTAATAAATTCACATATTATCATCATTACACTCTGATTGAACCCCTTTAGTTTTATAACGTACAAATATATGTATGTTTGTACTCAACACTGAGATGAAATATCGTTTAACGTGTGTACGAAATTCTGATAATTTTAAAGTTTAAGTTCGGATAATTTCATATTTTCCCTTGTCAGTTTGCTCAATTCAATTTCTATCTTCATAATTGAGCCATTACTATATAAAAAAACGAAACATAAGTTATTTCATCTTTTCTAAATGATTAAAATTTCTTGTCGAAAATTTCTCAAAATAATATCCAAAGAAAATTACTTAACACGAAATTTAAAAATACCGTTGCCACTATTGACAACAACGCTGTTTAAATCAAATCAATTTACTCCATTCATCTTGGTAATCTACATACTATTTAGTAAATCTATTGTTTATCAATTGAAATAATCAATATGTCTCTAATCCGCTCCTGGAGGCGATCTCGCGATATACTCTTACCCCAGCTTCTGCCACTCTTACGTGAAACGAGAACATGCTTTTGCAAGCTCGTCTAGACCTATTCATTTAACCATGTATACGTATCAAAAGTCAAAATCTCTCAATCGCTACGATATAAAGTTTGATCGTTTTGATTTTGATCGCCTCATATATTATTACGTACATATCTTGTACACGACTAAATTATATTCAATTTGAAATTGCGATACTGATAAGTGCTGTTTGCTGACCACGCCTTAAAAGTGTGTAAATGTTTTGTTTTAAATAATCTATTGTAATGACTGGATAAAAAAAATGAAATGCTACCGTTAGGAAAATGTCCACAGCTTCTTGTTAAACTTTTGGTTAGTTCATGTTTTGACTATGCATGAAGTCAACTACGCGAGGTCAACTAAAATTTTATAATTTACTGTCAAAAATTGTATGTTGTATGTTCGGTAAAATTACATGCTGATCGATCAATTTCGAGAATTAATTAATTTCAAATGAAATTATTGAAGGTGAAAAAATGTGTTGGTCGGACAAATACATATTCAATATCTATCTCTACCAAGCAGAATTCAATGTAAATATAAACACAAAACAATAATTCAAACTCTAAAATATCTTTACAATGTACGAAAACCGAGGTCTTAATTCATCTTATAGAACGTACACCTTTACTGGGTAGCTCAGTTTTCTTAGACGATAAAATTTTCACAAGCTTTGTTATGATTCCATCGGTAAAACTCAATTTATTTTTAACATATGAGATAAAATGCTAAGGTCAAAATAATCACTTATTTAATCGCTAGTGTAACACTGAACACTACAACCAATAGTAAATATGTTAAATCATATTATAAAATATCATTTATACAGGTGTGAAATTGTTACAATAACATAATATTTATGACGTCTCTTTATTAAATAAGCTCAACACATTATATGAGCAATAAAGAATGTTATATATTTACTTAGCAAGACCAATTACTTTTTTTATAGTGAGATTACTTTGAAATATTATGTATATTCTAAAGTAACACAACTGCAAAACAAGCGATAGATCTTAGTCGAAGTTATTCTGCCTGAATTATTTCCTTCTGCCAACAATCGTTTTTCCAGCTGTATTGACTTAAAAAAATATTCTGTGCTATCGTTTGTCGTTTGAATATTTAAGTATCAAAAACGCTTTAATGAGATCGCTTTTTTGAATCCGGAATATTCGCCAAACAGCATCGGTCTTGCCCGTGTACGAAAAATGTTGCCGTATTTAAAATAACATCAAAATATCTCGCGTCAATTTAATATCAACAATCTATACGAGTGGTCGACATTTTTATAATAGCTTTAGGGCTCAAAAACCTCCAGCAGCTTTCTTACCGCGGTCTCAAAGAATTTGATCTCATTTCGACTAGAATATCATTGGTGAATATTTTACTCTCTTTTCTGGTCCATTGAACTTGTCTGTACGATATCTGAGCTATAAACAGGGGCGTTGCTGTACTGTAAAGGTATTTATTAATGCAGTCGTAAATCAATCAGTTGTATACGATATACGGATAGCTGCCTTAATATTGATTACGTAAATGGTAATATAATTTGACAATGTACTTAATGTCGTTATAAAAGTTTATAGTTATATGTATTTAATAAGTATTTTAGTAAACGCTTCAATCACCAAATTGATTAGTTGAATAATAAGCGCCCTGCCACAATGAAAGCCACGACTTTATAGAAAATACCAACAACTCTAATGGAACTAATATATAACTGATATTTTTTTTTTATTAGGATTGTTAAAACTTTTTACGATAGATTCCACATGTTTTGTTATTTACGACGCGTTTCACCTTTTGGCATTATATAAAAGAAAGGTAGTCCCGGCTCGTTTGTGACAAAACATGTGGAATCGTACAAAGTTTCAACAATTCAAAATTAATATTGAAAATCCATCAAGCATCTTCAGTCGATATCATATTTTATTTTTCATTCATTTTAATATCGCATTATGATTCCTTTCTTTTCAATTTTTTTATCGATGAATAAAACTAATATTCAAATGACTGCAAAATTTTCTCGATTGACATAAATAAGAGCACATACAAAAATTGATTATCATCTCTTATAGTTCTCTTGTACATAATCATAGTATATGTAATTATATAAAATAAGAAAAATATTCTCAAATTAGATATTTGTAGAAAACGCGATCATTATTCCACCATGCCCAATGTAATCTATTGCTAATTAAAATATATTAAGTGGCCAACAATAACAAGTTGGCACCGAATGCGGATCTTCACTTACTGAAGCTATCGAAAGCATTATAAAAGTTGTTCTAAATTTTTTTTTTATTCGACACGGGCTCGAATATATTGTTTTTTTTTTTCAACGTACATCATCGATTTTATTTTCATCATGATGCCTTATTACTTGTGTTCAAAATATAAATAGGTTCGTTACTAAAATAATATATACATCAACAACCCGTTTCTAAACAAACTCATTCATGTATTATGTTTGAAAATTTAGTTTTATCTGGCTTACCCCAATGCTCACTGTGTATCTCTGCAGTGTTATTAACAAAACTATTTTTGATTAACCTATTACTTTCTTCAAAAATTGGCTTTCTTCTATAGTTTTGAAAACTGAAATGTGTTCAACGAATATAAAGTTCAAAATTCCACCCAAAACTCAACGTGAGTGTAAGAACATACTAATTAAAATCTTATTATTTATATTATTCTCGTGTAATAATTAGGAGATTGTTTTGTTTGTTTAATTTATGTATTCTGATTATTTTCATGTGATTTTACATAATGAATAATAATATAATTTTTATGTGCAAATTTTTATTTTGTTTATTTTGCAGTGAAATACTTCAAAGTGGTATTATAATATTTATTTTGTCTTGTCAGTAACTTTCAACCAAGTGTATTCTAACGCGATTCTACTATATTCTTCGTTCTCTTAAAATGTATGAAAGAAATTTCTTTGAAGACGATCGCGTTCCTCAAATACTCCTATTTACTTAATACGCTTTTGTGTGCAGTTATTAATCGGTTAAAAAGTATATGTTTGTACTCAAATAATATCTTATCGATAAAGCCGGCCATCGACTTACGCGTGAAATTAGTTTCTGAAAAGGTTCGGAAGTAGAATAATGTGAAAAAGACGTTAGGAAGTGTATTTGCATATATCTATTACCTATGAGAACAATAAAGTTAGCTAGGGTGTTATCACTTCGGTGTTTTCTTTATAAACCTGTCCAGAGTTCAATATCACTATTTCCTTTCCTGTGCTATATTTCACGCATATTAATATTGTATAAACACAAATAATGACTAACATAACGCATTCTCCATCAATACTGATCTAACACAAAACCATAATGATAACGTGCGAAGGAGAAAAAACGATTCCGTGAAATCGCACAGCCTTACTACTATCGACAAAACTCAATTTTAAGAGTACAAAATGGTGATCTCCGAGTTCCGCCTGCATTATATTTGTAATGGATCCTGTCTTTTAGTCTATCATCTTCTAAAGAAAATACTGACAGTAATCGCCTGTGCAACATTGTCGAAACCATCAATTTCCATTGAAGTTGTTCGTGTCATGGCAACAATGTTCGGTTAGATCATGATTCACCCCGTCTTCAATATTGAGGTCAATACGGCCAGATAGACTTTCATGTTAAGAAGATAACTTTTATTGAGGTATTTTTTCCCTTACTCTACATTTGAAGTCGCTTATTTATTTTCTAAGCAATATACTGTATTTATAAAAAATATGATTTAAAAAAATGCGTTTACTCTAGGATTTTGAGTTAATTCTCAGCAATTATAACGAAAGACCCTCTTACGCATATTCTAAAATTCGTCTGTGTTCCTTCCGTCTTATTTATATATATGAAATATATATAAAATTATTTTTCAATTCGCTAAAATTATTACTCTCCCAAAAGTTGTACTTGATTATGTATTATTGTTTTACTTGATATCGTTGAAGGTAATCAAACTGGTTTCCACGTTGCTGTGATAAAATGTAAAATGCAATTCATATTACAAGCAGTGTTAAAGTATACGATGTGTCATGTCCTGAGATTTTAAATAAATTTCCAACGACCCCTAACCCTGCCGAGACTCTTTCTTTGAAAAAGTCAAAGGCCAAACTGGTGATATATTATATTTACTGGAGAAATATGAAAAGGAACCAGTTTTGTTCATGCGAAAAAATATACGAAACGCATCTTAACAAACATCATCATTAAACTACTTATTTGTACATACATAAGGTCAACAGTAACCCCTATTAACTTCCTTAAACGTGTTTTTTGTGAGTTGATTTAAATGCTCATCAATCGTTTTGTTCTCAGTTTGAACTATCAACTTGAAAGAAGGCAAGGTTCCATTATGTACTTACTTTTTTTCTTTTCTATTGCACAAAAAGTATTTGCTTATCCATTAGGCATTTTTGCCATTTATACTTCTGAGCAGCTTGCTGTGTAGAATTGGAAATCGACCTTCTATAATAAGTCAAAATCACTAAGAAAAACTCTTACTGCTAAATAAAGTTAAATAAAGACTGTTAATATCTAGTTCTTCATTATTCTAGAGTGGTCACGATCTATGGGTATCATGATTACGACGTAGGAAAGATGTAAATATATGGGTATCGATTAATAGTATCTAATATTTCTCTGTTAAAAGCATTTATATAAGAAAAACAAGTGTTTTAAGCCATTTATATTCAAAATCCATCCATTTACTGCTATTACTGTCATTTTAAGTAGTAATATTTACAATTTCATACTATTATCACTTTGATTATTCTCGAATTGAAGTCGAAAGCTCGCGCGAGAAGAGTGGCATGATATTTTTTTTATAAGACTGTATTCGAAACACGATAGCAGTCTCGTAAAGTGCCATATCCACTTCTTCTCAGTATCAATCTCATTATTCTTTCGCTGCCGACCAAAGAATACACTTCAACGGTTGCAATAATTTCGTTTGTATTATACATTCGCTCAGTGGCGGATTAAACAATTAATCTTATAGTATATTATTTCATACAAACATAAAAAGCGTATAAAAATCTTCTCAATTTCACAATCATCGCATTGATAATTTCGAATGCGTTTCAAAGAAAATGTTTCATGAAGTATTTATTTATTCAACAAAAATTGTTAGTTCTACATCATTAGCATCCCGTGCTTAATAAATAGTGAAAACTAAATCAAAACAATTTATTTTTGAGGCCTCATACACTTACGCTGGACACAAGCGAAATAACTATAGAGTTGTTATTCATTATTTTTGTTGTAATATTTGATTTCCATGCTCGAATATTAGTCCTTGAAATTAATATTATACATATTTACCAACGTGCATCCATAAAGTTGTAGATATAATTTGATATATGTATATATTATACTATCTCATCACTGAAGCCATTCTAATGAGACCGGTTTAAACTTGTAGGTCGTATTTTTGGGTATAGAACTTTGTATGAATTGATACATGTATTCTAAAAGATGACTTGAGCTGTGCAAGAAAGCAATGTCTGGTAATACTCACATATCGTATTTTAAAGCTAACGATAGAGACATGAATCTAAATATTATAAAGAAGTAGGTACTGACACCCAAGATTCAAAACTATTTTATTTTTGCATTTCACAAAACAAACACACGATACCGCTAAATTGATACAATGCTTCACTTCAAGTGAAATAGTAAATATTGGCTACATGAAAAAACGACAGCTATAAGAGACAAAATTTAGTCAAAGATTCCAATATATTAGGTATAATAAAGCTCAAGCTTATCATTATAAAATCGCGGTGATATACTCTTTGAATAATATTCTTGTTGAATTTTGTAACTGGCGAAGGTGATGATGGAAAGAATTGAGTTATATCTTCATAAGATTCCAGAATTACCATATTTATTAATTTTTATATCCAGGCAGCATTAGAGGCAAAACACCATTATTACCTTCAGAACGTTATAGCTCTATAAATACTCGGTCCAAAATATTAACCTGTACATTTTGACAATTGTTTTTCTTCAATAATCATTATTTGAATTCTAGATCAACTGCTTGATTCCCTTCATTGTTTGAATAAATTTCATCCCTTTACCGCTACATCAATATATAAAATCAAAATAATGAGATATAGGGTCACTGGAAAAACCCATTTGAATACTGTGCTAGTTTTTATATTGCATAATATAATAGACCGCTTATTGAATCCGCGGTAAAACAGTTAAAATGTATCACTTTATCTGTACAGCACGTACCTTCTATGCACAGATATGCGATAATTTTTTGTTGTGCATTTTGAGTTGTGGTCGACGAAATAATCTGGCTTCAGTGTCTACCGAGATATACCACAAAATAAACGATAAGATATTTTTAGATACGCTAGGAAAACAAAAACCGCGGGAAAGTCGCCTACGAATTGTGGTTGACAAGCTCGCTTTGATTTTGCCAGGCATAGTTCAATCACTAGCCAGTGAGTAATGAAAGAGATTATATCTATCGTATAATTAAATATTACTCATTGAACCTACTGATTCTTATTCAACATTTCAATTAAGCTGATCTTTACTTGTTTATGCTGTTAAACTATTTTTTGCGGTAGGAAATATTTTTACATTTTTTAAAATTTGATATTTTTTTATTAGTCAAAGTTGACATGCTTAAAACAGTTAATAATATCATTTCATAATATTTCAAAATTTTAGTTTGTTCCAGCAATTTCCTTTTGAATTTAACAAGTAAAATCTAAGTAATATTTCAATCGACTAGATTTTGTGTGTTAGAAGTAAATTATAAACATAAAAACAATGGCAGAAGAATGAATATTAATTAACACGTTAAGGAAATATGTTTCTGCTATCTGATCATGTACAGCAATATCATATATTTTTTCTCAAGAATTAACTAAAGACAGTTCATTGATTGAATTGGCATTCACTTGGTAGAACTCCATTATAACACGGTGAAAAAATAGCAATGTATTTTAGTTCTACAAAATTATTTTTAACAAATAAAGTTGATAGCTATTTCGGCTCACGCCATCGTCATAGTTCTGACGATGGCGTGAGCCGAAATAGCTATTAACTATATTTGTTAAAAATAATTTTGTAGAACTAAAATACATTGCTATTTTTTCACCGTGTTAAAGACAATTCATTTATTTTTTCATTTTATAATTAAAGTGTTCCCGTGACACTTTTATAATTGCATCATGCTAACATTTTTAGATTTATCTTTAAAAAATACTAATGTTGAAAATGACTTGTTTGGAATAATAAAAAAGGAGCATTTAATTTATCGATCATTGTTTCGACTGACTAAACAGGATACGCGAGCGACCTTTATACGTCATCTGTTTCGGTGAAAGGCGACTGACTGCATTCTAAATGTGTGATTTCTTTTTTCGCAATTGCCCAAAGTGGATATTGTTTCAATCGGGCTGACCCATAGATCAGATTAAAAATTTAGGCCACCGTAAATTAGAGTGGCCGTTGTATTTGCACATGTCGAATCTGTAACAGGTCGAATGCGTATAACTTTTAAAAGAATATATTATATTACATTATTGAGCCATGCACCGTATCAATTTTAACCATTCAAATTAGTCCATACGAGTTGAATTTCTCTTTGAAAAACTTTAAAAAAATCTTATAAAAATGCCACAAATTAACTATTACAAATTCTTAATTGAAAATATAAAACGTAATTATTATATATCCGATAGTATGACATATATATATTTTCCTGTTGCCGTCAATATTTTTACGTCAACCTTGTGTATTAATATTCTATATTTGTAGATAGATTTGTCAACACATCATTTGGAAAATTATTGAATCTAATAATTCTATAAGTAAGTGTTTCGTTATTAAATAATATTTCTACTTTTTATTAGTTTTGGAATATTTTGAATACGAACACGGTGAAAAAATAGCAATGTATTTTAGTTCTACAAAATTATTTTTAACAAATATAGTTGATAGCTATTTCGGCTCACGCCATCGTCAGAACTATGCTTAAACTAACATTCGCTTATCCATATATAGCTGTGCAGAAAAGGCACATAACACATCCTCTCTCCTGCTCCAGCTCTAGCTTGTTACTTTAACACAATGACACTAAATTTTCAAAATTCTAAATGAAACAATAGGTGTCTATGACAATAAGATTATATGTGGGACGGAAGTGGTCCTTATGGAGGCAAAGTAAACTAAATTTTCAAAATTGTCATTGTGTTAAAGTAACAAGCTAGGCCGATGGAACAGGAGAGAGGATGTGTTGTGTGCCTTTTCTGCACAGCTATATATAGATAAGCGAATGTTAGTTTAAGCATAGTTCTGACGATGACGTGAGCCGAAATAGCTATTAACTATATTTGTTAAAAATAACTTTGTAGAACTAAAATACATTGCTATTTTTTCACCGTGTTATAATGCAGTTCTACCAAGTGAATGCCAATTCAATCAATATTTTGAATACGTCTTATTTTTGAGTCATAAATTATTTTTTGCCACCCACAGCAAGATTTTAACTGACTCTAGTTTCTAAGAATTAAGTGTGAAACCAAAGAGAGATTTAACATTAATTATATTGACGTATCTGACTAGGCTACTCTCTATCATAAAAATTAAGCAGAAAAATGTGACAAAACACTTAAAATAGTAAAAAATGGCGCGAAACAATATCAAACTTGATATATTTAAAAAAATGTTTCTGTTTATCTATGATATTATACTGTAGTAGCATTGTAAGATTTATTAGAAACACATCAACTGAATTCTATATGACTATTGTTAAGATCTTCATATTATTTCAGTTAAAATTTTAATTATAATGAATAGTTAAATTTTATTTTTTAAATAATAAAAACACATTTTTTAGTACTTATTTCCACAATATATTTTTTGATCAGGACCGGTTTCGCTCATCGCGAGCATTATCAACTGATGCTCGCGATGAGCGAAACCGGTCCTGATCAAAAAATATATTGTGGAAATAAGTACTAAAAAATGTGTTTTTATTATTTAAAATATAATGCCTTTCCATCAAGAAGTGACAGTTAACACCTTAAAAGTTAAATTTTAATTCAAAAGTTAATCCAAAAATAACAATGCATTTCTTTTTTATTCCACTGGTTGTGTTTCTTAATATCACGTGTGTATACGTATGTATATATATTGTAATATAAGGTATAAATTCTTTATAAGGAGTATGTTGCTATTCTCAAAGACTTGTTGATATTTCGAACCATTGATCACAGGACAATACTTTAAAGTGTTCACTACAATGTCGTAGAGTTGTAGAAAAAAGAAGAAATTTTCAATATACCACGTACAACAGAGTCTGAGCTATAAAATTATATGACTGAAAATTAAATTCATATTATTGGTGAAGTGTAATCAGCTTCTGTGTGCCAACGATTCCATTTCTCTCGATTATTCATGCTTTCGCGCCATAAGGTTTCCGATTTAGAAAAAGTGTTCGCAATACAGGGAAATTATTTCGCTTCCGCTCGAATTGTGTTTGGATAGATAGTTTTAAAATTACCGTATCCAAAATGCTTGGTCAAATGCAGCATTAAATCACCTTTACCTAACACTTTTTTGCTACTACTTTCTTTTGTTTTTTTCATGTTGCTTATAATGTAATAGTTTACTTTTCTGGCTGCAGCCATTGCATGGCATATATTATATTTTTGTTTATACTAGATATATATGAGATATAGATTGAAATGTTATTATTTCAATTACGCTTCACTTCGTACTAGATAATATGCACGTTTCTTTGTATGATTTTTAATCATTACATTATTTAAAAAACCTTTTTCTAAGCTTGACATATTCGTTTAGTTTGGTTAAAATAATCGCGAATGCGATCCACTTCCCAACGTTCAATCGATCAAAATTTTTGCAGTGGTGTGTATTTTTGCTTATAAATATTTATATGAACTATCTTTTTGAGATCGTGTAGGAGAAAAAAAAAACATTAAATCCTCAATATCAGAATTGATAAACCCAATCGTCTTAATTAACATGCGCATGCCTATCAACCTAAACGTACTTTTAAATTTTGAAAGTAGATGACAAATCAATTTAATATTCTATCACTAAATGTTTGTTTTATATTGCTATATAATATTTTCTACTTATTTTCAAATGTTGACTTTCTTTGAAATCTATAGTAAATGATATTGTTTTATTTATTCATCGTTTGGATACTTTTTTGTATATGTGTTACATGTATATAAATACATAATATTAGTTGTTCGGAAAGAAATGACCATTTTTATCATTAAAACAATAACGCCTCTAATTGTTGACCAACACCAATCGTTTTTTGAGCAATTGCTCTTTTAATATATATATATATTATCATACACCAAAATTTTAAATGAAATGAAAAAATACTTGAAATAAAATAAATTGTAAATAGAAAAGTATTTTTTTCCCTATTTTAACGCATTCAATAAAATACATTTTGTAATATGTTATTTTTTTTTAAGTCGGTGAAAAAATAGCAATGTATTTTCGTTCTACATTTTTTTATAAGATATAGTTGATAGCTATTTCGGCTCAGGCCATCGTCGGAACTTTTTTAAAGGCTTAATTATTAATTTTTAGAAACGAAGTTCACTTAGAAGTCAAACGATTTGGATGGTTTATGTCGTGAAGTATTTTACCAGCCGTCCCCCGTGCGCATACTTCGCATCCGGTTTTCAGTCACGACCATTCCCTTTCATCAGATTTTCTTTTGCCGCACGCCGCGGTGACTTCATCGTCGAGCGCGTGAAGCTTTTATGACAGCAACACTCAATAAGCGGGTTGCGGACGATCGTCATTGTGTTACATTCAACTATGGATCAATCCCATTCAACCAAAGATATTGTCGTTTTTATTATACTCAAATTGTTGAAAAAGAAAACAATTTAAAACGAGAACTTTTCATTGAATGTAAGGCCTTGAGTATATCGAATGTTCTATTCAATTTTCATTTTGAAAATGGAAAGACTTCCAGTCAACAACAAATGTTTTATGTTTACTATTGCTGCAATCACAACGTCATTAATAATTTATATGACTAAAATATAATATTATAGCCTTAGAATATATAGAAACAAAATTATAATTTGACTGATTTTACTTAAGTTTACTAATGATATATATACATATATAATACTGTATTTTTTTTATAAATTTATATAGAACACTTTAAAATACCATAGAAAATAATGCATGAAAATGAAAACTTTTTTATTCATTCAACATTTATGTTACATATCGACAAATGATATTGTTTATGATATCGACACAATGTGCTTGATGGAATTTCAATATCCAATTTGAATTGTTACAACTTTGTACGATTCCACATTCTATCACACGGATGCCTGTCAGTTCTGTTGCATCCGTGTGATAGAATGCCTGAAGATGCCGAAAGGCGAAACCCGGGTCGTTAGTAACAAAACATGTGGAATCGTATAAAGTTGTAACGATTCGAACATAAATGATAATGTTTAAATATTAAATAAATGATTGTGACTGAGTTACCATTGCTGCAAAATAAAGTGCCAATTAAAAATAAAAAAAACCACAGCAACTAGTGGGTTGTCATTATATGCCTTTCGTAGTCGATCACACTCGATCAGCAAACCATGCCAGCTCACCGTGCTGATCTATCGATCTTATCATGGGTCGTGAGATCCATTCGACGACTCGTTTAATTGCCCCATCCTCCGCTAACTGAATCCGTAACTGTTTATTTCACTCCACTCGTCTGCTTTTCAATATGCAAAGTTTGAACTACTTCCAATGCATTTTATATTAGGTTTTTACTGTCACTAACTAGCCGTTTTCTTTTTTTTACAGGTAAGTCGTCGATAACGTCATGTGCATGCTACAATTTTTTTCTACGTTGCACACTCGTCAACTTTTCGGCAGATAGTGAGTAATTTGCGTATTTCGCGATTTTGTAATTATTATCTGTTTTGTTTTTCAATTAACTTTCTATTTTATGAACATCTTCAAAAACAAACATTTATGGTTAGTAAAACTGTGTTGAATTAACCTATTTAACTACCAAAATTATGTTGCAACAAATGTTTGCTGTTTGAAAAAATGCTCTAATATTTAATCTTATTTTGCTGATTCGAATTGTTACATCTTTGTACGATTCCACGCGTTTTGTCACTAACGACCCGGGTTTTGCCTTTCGGCACCTTCAGACATTCTACCACACAGATGCAACAGAACTACCCGGGTCGTTAGTGATAAAACATGTGAAATCGTACAAAGTTGTAACAATTCAAATTTAGTGTTGAAATTCCATCAAGCACTTTCAGTCGATATCATGAATTATTCTGCTGACCTTTAAATGGCGGTTTATTGTCGTTAAAAACGCACCTAAATAGATGTAGTCGTGCAATTAAGTCTTTATTCATTTAATGTACAGGTTCTAAATTATTTGAATCTAATTTTTTTAGTCTGAAGAATCACAACAATTAACCTAATGATTTCCCTTTAAATACGATCCAAAACTGTACCGTAAACGCCTGTTACATTAAGAATAAGAGAAAATTAAGGAATAGTAATGATAGCCCTCTATACGTTTCATCTTACAAATCGCTCAAAGTTTATATACATTTCACAGGGGCAACAGGTGTCAGTGCCGACCCGATAATTTCCCATTTCCATATTCCAATCGGTTCCGATCCGCATTCAATTCTAACTACCGATACGAGCCTCGCCTTTCCGATTCAGAATAATTTCCGTTCCCATTCAAACCTAACGTAATAATACTCGCCAGAGCACAGACAAATAGGTCGCATAATTTACAGAGAAAATCGCAGATTACCGGGGAAATCCGCAAACCTTCATGCGGTTATAGTGCCAACGTGATGATAAATTGCATTTTCTGTCATTAACGTTTTCTATTATTATTGAAATGGAATCGTAAAAAAATAATCAATCGCAAATTCCAGCATATGCTATACCGGTTGAAAAGTATCAATTTACAAATTGAAAATAATTACATCAATCCTTAATATTTCAATCATTACTAATTACCAATATCGACAAATTGTATATGGCTTATAAAATAAAATAGTTTAATATTAAAAAAAATGCAAACTTCACTTATTTCAAAACATTCAATACCTAGGTATACCGACAATTTAACAATTAAATCAACAAACAATTTGGACACTTAATGAAATTCGCAGCTAATTAATTTAAATGAATATTGATAAAATTTAAATCACCGAAATTTTAAATTCATTTAATATGTTTATTCTAAAACTTGTATTGTAAATCCAAAAATTTGCAAAATAACTCGCATTTCAAGAGTGTTGTTTTTGATTTTCTCCATCGTCTTTCAATTAGATTATGTAACATATTACCCTTTACTTTGTCCGCCCTCAATGTAGAGCATTCTTCTTTTTTGACCACCGTTGTACTCCCTTAAAGCAGTCATTGAAGGTAGCCAATATCCCTTGCAATACTTAATGTATAATTTTATTCTTCCGCATTTTTCACATACTTTTTCAATAGTCACCATGATTCTATAATAGTATAGATGTAATGATAGATTTAAAATATGTTTGGGCATAAACTGTATTCAGAGGTATTGAAATAAATCATTCGTTTGGAATTTTATTGCCAAAATTACACAAAACTTCTACAAAACCCGTACCCCGTACCCGTGCGGCCACGACACATTTACATAAGACTGCTAATGTATGTAATGCGGCCACATTTTTTTTTATATGAGAACGTCTGCTCTAGACTTTTCATACACTTTTTATTCGAACAAACGTTAACAACTTGGCCTCGGATCGAACTACAGTAAAATAGTTATAGTTAATAAAACAGACGTCGTGTTATTTAAAAATATCCTTCTTTTGTATGATAATTTACAAACTGTACAACATAATATTAACGAAATTTTTCTGACGCATGTTTTCAGTGGGTGGCATTGTCTGTCATTTGCGATTAAATTTAACTTTCCTAGATATCTAGGTCAATTTGACGCAGCGCGTTTATGAGACAATTTTCTCGTCCTTAAAATGTCTATTCTACCGTAAAAAGCGTGGCGGAAAATTGGAAAATTTATCTCGATAGACATTTTCATGGGAATAATCCACGTGTTAAATTTTCTTCCTTAAAAATAAAGTGCTCGATAAATAAGAAAATTTCTCACTATAGGCCTTCAGGGGATCACTGGATTTAATATTTAAACATAGATTACTTTATTATTAAAATAAATTTACGAGTGCATTATGTTTTGATGATTGACAAAAAGAATGGGCAAATGTTTATATAAATAAAATGAAAATTTTATTGAAAAAGTCATGAATTGACATTGTAATTCGCAATATGAAACACGCGCAGATTTTGTCCGCGTATTATTTGCATAAATATCTAAAAATATCTTTTTTACTTAATAAATATTATTCATGAGATCTTTCTAAAAATAGTCCATTTCTCTCGAAGTGGGTTGTGGAAATATTTGATAAATGTAGCGAAGTTTCGTATGTTAAAAGGGAGAAATTTTCTGTGACGCAGATATTTTATGAAAAAAAGTGCGTAAAATGAGATTGACAATTTATCGACAGCATGTTTTATCTTTGACACTTCGCATTGTTGTTTTATTATGTCACCATAATCGATCATTTTTTCCGAAGTGTAATAAATAACACATAGTTATCAAATTTCTAAAGTTGACAGATCATATCCACTCGAAAGATTTAAAGATATTAACCCTTATATTTAAAGAGTATCAGAAGCTGTTCTAGATACACTAAAAAAGCTCCACCCTTAAAACCGAGATTTTTGTATGACTAGTCCAATAAATTCAATTATTTTTTTAATATTATTTTTAAATTTATAAATATTATCGATAGAAAGAAGGCGATGATAAAACTATTTTGAGAATTTACGGAAACATAATATTGAATAATAATCAGTTCGCTATTTAATAGGCTTACTTTCCTCAATTTGATATCCGTCAAACAGAGGAGCCGGCGCCTACCATTTTTTACAAGGGTAGT
The DNA here is from genome assembly GCA_028555115.1 of Himalopsyche japonica. Lineage (NCBI taxonomy): Eukaryota > Metazoa > Arthropoda > Insecta > Trichoptera > Rhyacophilidae > Himalopsyche > Himalopsyche japonica. Next base: position 1,518,593 of record JAHFWJ010000620.1, read on the forward strand.
TTTCTTATATCTTTTTATTCTGTTCTTTTTTTATAAAATGTAAAAGGTCAGCATTTATTCAAGGCTTACGTTTTAGTTCGCGTGGAAAATACTGTTAAGCCGCAAATAATAAACTTCAAAAACATTCATTATGGACAACAGATTGCTCTAAGGCCAGCTTTGAATTTATATATTACTTTAGTGTAGGTAACAAGTGCACCTGTTTTTTTTTTGCATTTGAGCTTTTTGATAGGTTCTTCGTCTTTTTGGTGGCTTATGTAAAATGTATGTCACTTTTTCTTAATTAAATTAATTAAATCAATCTATCATATCCCTTTAACAAGCTCATTATATCTTACCCATACATCTCTATTAATTATGGATTTATCATTATCTCTCATAACTAACATGGATTCATTACTTATCAAATGCAGAACACAATCTGTATTGCGCAGTTCAATTTTCATTACTAATAAATAAATTCATTCACTCAAGAGGTCATTTCTTCACTTAGTCAAACTGCATACATACATAAATAGTAAACAAGAAAAATGATGTATGATTTTCAATTATACATCTAAATTCTTCAAATAAAATATTTGTAAATTTTGTCTCGGCTTTATTTAAAATAATATGTCATATAAACCTCTCCTTTTTTTAAATATATTTTAACTCATAAATATACCAGACATTACCATTCTAGGAGCTTTTGGACTAAGGTGAAAATCAACAAGTAGCTACTTATTTACGGCTGCAATGCGTTGATATCTAGTGCAATCCGCTTTCCTGTTTTATCAACCACTTGTTGTATCTGTCAGGCGGGGGCGGCCTACTTACGACGCAACATCCGCCCTCGCCCTCCCGTGACGTCAGCATTCGCCCACCCCTTGGCAGATAGCGTCGAGACACGTGGGCGGAAGAGTGAACGAAGTGGTTTTCATGGAATCTACGAGTCATTTCTAAAGCAATTAACTATAACTTAGTAAACAATTATTTGCCTACTACGTGGATATTGTCTATGTATCTTTTTTTAAATATCTATTTGTGTTTTCAATTTTTTTTTACTCTAAGTAGACAACAGGTAATAGTAGTAATTTTTATTTATAACTAATGCGTTAAAAGTAATTTCTGTCAACTGTGGTGTTGAATAGAGAAACACATATAACTAGACATCATGAATGAAAATTTTGTCACTGTTTTATGGATCAAATTGGTTTTTTTAACCTAACTTTTTCCTGTATTTCCTTCAAGAATTTTTTCGCGTATAACACAATATGGACATGTTTTAAGTGCGTGTGTAATGTGGATTTTTCTAATTAATGAAAATCCACATAATACATTGATATTCATATATATATATATATTATAGCCGATAAGATTTAAGTGTTACTCCAAGATCAACGCTGATTTAAAAATTCATGAAAAAATATTTGTTGCTGAATGACAGTGTTCTACAGTATCGAATATTTCGATTCACTACTATAGTAGTCATTTAATTATTTTTAAATTTAGTGATTTTAATGGCCTCTATCATTCAGTATATTCTTATTGAATAGAATTTTTAGCAAAATTAATACCATGATACTTACAGTAGCAAAAACATTAATTACTTTGCTTGTTAATTACCATTTGATAATGTCTGTAATTATAATTGTTTTTTAAGAGGTTAATAAACTATAGGAATGCCAGCATAGGGATCCCCTTACTATTCTTGAATAACCTGTATTTGAAATAGATTACACAATCCAAAACCTAAAACGGGTTTCTTTTAACGCGGTGCCTGTAGAAGGCCGATAACACGAGCTTTAAAATAATTCAATTTCCTTTCCAGCGTGATAGTAATACTTGTTCTTTCTCAATTACTACTTTTTTTTAATCTGGAATTTCTGTCACCACACTTGCAGTTTAATTATTTTAAACACATCGTAATAATTGATTAAAGACTAGTTTGTACAGTATTTATATATTATGCATGAATTATTTTGAATGACAACTTAATTTTACAGCACACTAATATTTTGAATGGTTACATAAATTATGAAGCACGTTATAACACCAACTAAATTATAATTAAATCACTCGGGTTACTTTTATTTCTTAATTGAATTGAAATATACTTGGTAGTACTCCATTATAACACGGTGAAAGAATACATTGCTATTTTTACACCGTGTTTGTCTATGTCTATTTGAAGAAACTTTCATGTAACATTTTTTTTTTGACTAATCATTTAAAATTGTGAAAAGCATTTTCTATATAAATATTTTTCTTTTTTGAATTAGTAATATAAATTTACAAATACCGTCGTTTTAATTAGTTTTATGCGACTTAATTTAGTCCAAAGTGAAAATATTAAATAATATACACTTTGCACCATATCTTTGCGGTACATAATATAAGCATAGTTATAATCACTGTAAATTCTAAACAGCAATATATTGTTGTTTGTGATAGATAACATCCAGAGTTTCTAACTAGGCTAGTCGTCATCGTTGTAATGATCGAAATCATAAACTTATTCGTAAACACACTACTGTGCCAGTGCTACATCCAGCATGAAGTATTAGGTTAATATTCACTGTCACTTTCCTTGACTGTTATTATGCGATATATATAGCAAATTAAATAATCAATAATTATATAACGAAAGCTTTTCGTAGAGTACACGGGGTATCATATATTAGCTAATAACAGAAAAATCGTATTGGGATATGTTTGAATAACGGCTAACAACAAAAACAATGCAAATCGAAAAAATTTCAAAGAAAGAGAAAGCTTGCTGCAGTTTTGCTTCACTACATCGCTAAACAAATGTGCGTTATTACCGAATCTTAATGATTGAATTAATTACGACTAAAGGGGCATTAGTTTTATCACATACTATTATAAAAGAAATCTATGAAATCTATCTGAATATAATGCAAATAATGCCACCTTGTAATTTTGCTTGGACCTTTCTTTAGTTGATTTTTATCACAGTATATATCACACACATCAAGTTCGAATATAATATAATTCACTCAATCGATTTTAATGGTTTTTAAACTATTTCTGAGAAATGCTGATTTTTTTACTGAAATATTGGAACATTATTTACACATCAACTTTTGACCAATATAAATATCTCTAGACAGCTCCGTATATGAAATATATTTTACGAATTAAAACAATTTTCTCTCTATAAACTCAATACCAGTAATAGTGACCTATAATTTCATATCTGATGTTGACGTTAATTAATTCATTACTTCTTTGTAAATTGACTTACAGTACGTTCGCTCGTAAATGTAATCAAAGCCAGCTCACAAAAAATAAACAGGAGTTTACAATTGCGGCGATAAATTTGTATTTTCTAGTACAAATTTTTGTATTTCTGAAATTTTAGCAATGTGAATATAATTATTTTTCTAATCTAAATATTCAAACATCTTAACTCCTCGCACACTTCAACAGTTGGTTAAGTCATTTAATCGTAATGATTCGATTTGTTACCTTGTTTTTTGTCACAACAGCCCAAATTATTTTTACTACCATCAGTGGCGTTGAATTTCATTGATTTATTATATATTATATTTAATATATTATATAATAAATCTAAGATATTATTATATTTAAGTAGACTTTATCGCTAGAAATTTTCTAAGCAAAACTTTACAAAACCGCTTCAGTTCTATTAAATTCAAAGTGTATAGTAGGGATTGGTTTACCGGTTAGCCGGTAAATAGCCCAAAATGCACCAACAGTAATTACCGGTTAAAATTTACCGGTTTTTACTGGAAATGTTTTTATCGTGAATTAATGCCATATATGTCACTGTGATTCCCACTGTAGGCTGTGGCTGATTCTAGTTTTTATGGGACAGATCGCGAAGAAAATTCGTATTTAGGTACATTTTCAACCACGTTTTCATTATACCAAAAAAAATAACCATTTGTTAATAAACTGTTTAATCCAATACATTGTTTTTTTCATTATGAATTTATATTAATAGATACAAATTATGCATACATGGATAAAATATATATACTACATCAATAAGTTAATGAATAAACTAATAGTTTAGCGTATTAACTTCTTACAGGCAGGTAAACCAAGTATTACATAGTCGTAATTTAAATTAATCAATCTTTTTGGTAAATTATAAAAAAATTGATTTACTTAAAAAAGTACATTTAAAACATACACATATTCACCTGAAACTAAAATATTTAAAGTACATTTTATGACATCAATATTCACCTGAATTTTTTTTTAAATTATTTATGTTTCAATACAGGATACCATTTTTAGTAAAAGTAGCCACTTACAGTTATACTTTAATGATATAATCCACGTCTATTTGTTTTTTCATTTACCGATAAATTACCGGTAAACCGGTAAGAGATGAAATTATTTACCGTTTACCGGTTATTGAAATTTGACGGTAAATTGCAATCCCTAGTGTACAGTTATAATTCATATGGCATTGGGAAATGCGATGTCAAAATCAATTAAATTTCGTCGGTGATAATGAAAATCCATAACAGTTTATTCACTGTGAATCGTAATAAAGCGATTCGAGTGCTTCAACTTGTTTTATAATGCACTTAACATCAATTCATGTCATTATATTTCAAATTGTACACTCATAACATATATACAGTAACCTTTCTCTTAAAATATGTATTTTACTGCAATTTTTTGTCGACTACTACTCGAATTTAATATTTCAAAGGTTTGAAGAATTATTTAGCTATATTTTTTCAGTTGCACTGTAAAAATAATACATTTTTTTTTAAATCTTGTAATAATTTTTTTTTAATCTAAAAATTACATAATTTTCAAGTTTTCTAATAGTTTATTCCAATATTATTCCACAGCCTTTGAGAAGATCAGCCTACCATTTAAAAAAAACCGTTTAAAAAATAGTACACAATGTATTTTATAGGAATTTCTTTTCCGTTAAAAAATACATTTTTTAATTATTTTATCGGGAATATAACAGGTACAGGTTAAATCAGTTAATGTGATAAAACGAAATATTCACATTTTATGGTGCCATAAACCTTTTTATCTTTTCCTTGAAATCCATGTTTTAACCGCTTTTGACTGTTATACGCTTTATGCTCAATAATGCAAACAATGTTTAAATGTACATTATATCTTTTCACTTGCCTTAAAATGACGATGGTAATTGTTAAATGTGCTATTAGGGCCTTCTTAAAAACTCGCTTGATTTATAAGTGTATACTTTCACGTTAAATGATCTACTTCGCGTATATATTATATAATATGCATGTTTTAATATATATGGAATTAAACCTTTGATGCGAGCTCAATATCAGAATGATAATAAAATTTTGAATCCCGTCTCATAAATTTGATATTGATGGTATCTAAATTTACTTTTTATAATCAAGTATTTTAACGCCAGTCGACCTAATCATGACCGATTTGTACCTAAATAATCTTGTTTGTTTTCTAATAAAATCGTGCCACACATGCTGTCACCTCTCAAGTTAATTGACTAGCTATTGACTCTATTTATTTTTACGCAAACCTTTATCTGTTTTAATTAAAAAAATCAAGTGTTGCTAATATTTTCGACGTAAACTAATTTAAATATTGCACATTTACTATTAAGCTTGTTTTATAGCATATGTTTCAATGTTTTCAAACATTACTTACGTTACAAGTAATCTCACAGATCTCCTAATAAAAAAATACAATTGACTTTTCAATCGATTGAAATATTTATTGTCGAAAGCATGCCCATCTCTCTCCAAAACCATTTCGTATATCCTTATCCAACGCGGAAGCGGAGGGTGAAAATATTAATTAGAAGTATTTTTCTTTAAGCATCTTGCATGTATTTTTCTATTGAATTGCTTGACTTGAACTCAATAATGTTCCATTATTGGGAACAACGTGGTCGAAAATAATCGGTTTCATTAATGCCAAATATCTTATTGTTATTAATAGTTCCACCGTTTCAAAAGCGAACATTTTTTCTGAATTTCTAGTTCCATTGATTAGTAAGACATCATATTCTTTGCAGATGACTGTAAAATAATTATCTCGTTTCTAAACTCGTAAAATTCCAACGAAAGTAAATTCAAATTTACAATATTTCGGTGAAAATAATTCTTCACAACTCTTCTACGAGAAATATAAGGATTTTTTTATATGATAGTAGCATATTTAGCTTCTGATTTAAGATAACTGAAAATATGCTGTGAAAATAACGATAATTCTAATATTCTAAGTCAATCCATATTTCAATTAATAACTTTTGCGTCTATCGTTATTAAAAATAAAGTTATAAAGTTCAAAATGTTTTGATATTTCTAAAATAGTGTCAATGATTCTGACAAACACTATTAGAATGAGGTCTACTTTAATAATGTTTTCGAATATTTAAAATATATCGCGTAGTATAAACAAGAATGGTTTGCAAATTGATCATTATCTTACAACAAACTTTGTACAATGTCTTAGGGAGCTGAATAGAAGCCGGCTGTTAAAGTTCAACATTTCATTTTATGAAATCATCAGACAGTAGTGTTTATAAATGAATCAATTTTTCTGCGAGTAAAAGTGAACGATATGACATATGCAATTGTAATCTTAATTAACACTATAAATAATGAATTAATTACAAAGATAATTTTGACTGAGATCCAACTTTGAACTTTGCCACTGTTTTTTTATTTACTCATATATTATCTCACAACAATGTAATATAATTCAAGAAGACAGCACGTTTTATTTAATTTATCACTTTCTATAACTGCTACTTCTAAATGGGGAGGTATAATATTTAAATAAATAAAACGTAATTAGTTCAATACCACTTCCAGACTGTCATCGACTGATAATGCTCGCGACGTGCGCAACTGTTCCTGACCATTACAATAAAATAAGATGTGATACAAAATGGGCTTTATTTATTTAAATACATTGTAAAGAATTCATTTGCGGGCGGTTTTATATGCTAGTTAATAGATACTATAATAGTTACGTTTTATATAAATATATGTATGAAAAATATTATGTCACTGTTCAAAAAAGTACATTAACTTCATTCGTTTTTTTTCAAAATAATTTACCCATAGAGAAATGTCAACTTTTTTTAATAATGTGATAGTATTTTTATGGTGAAATAGTCTTTAACGTATTTGGCTACTTATGTATCGTATTGAACTTTAATTAAATGCTGTGGATACCTGTACAGTAAACCTGACCGACCAGTTATTTCACATAAGTCGTATTGATAAAAAAATATTTACATTGTTTGTACAAGTGATTGCTCGCATGAATATCAATAGTTGAAGTTATAACGTTTTTTGTACATATTTGTCTGATGATGGTTTCATGACGGTTATAACATATTTACCTTTAATGATAAAAGCGATCAATACAACTAATTAAAATATTTAATGATTCTAACGTTTAATTGGGAAAATATCTACAGTTATCATAAAAATTCTTCGTTACTTTACGACTTTAATGGTTTATCTGTATGAGAAAAGGCGATGTGATCTTCAAACAAATAGTCTTACGGCAATTTGATTATTTTTATCGCCTTATTGAAATTTTTGTTCTTTCTTTACAATACTTATTCATCTCATTGAAATACAAAAATATATGATCATGTTAATCAATAAAAATAAATTATTAATTTTATGGAACATTTCATGGTTTGAGGCTAAAGACTATTTGACAAATGGCTTATAAATTAGTATTTATAATTATATAAATTGTTTGGGGTGGTGAATATAAAGTTATTCATTTTTGCAATGTATATTTTTATTACACGTCTGAAATCAATACAAAATCAATAAACATATCACGTTTCCAATTACTAATTTTTTGCAGGTACATCAGATTTCATCAATTAATTAAATCAAAATTGAATTGTTGAAACTTTGTACGATTCCAAATGTCAGTTTTGTTGCATCTAAACCCGGGCCGTTTGTGACAATTTGTGTGTAATCGCACAAATTTTCAACTAATCAAACTGTATATTGAAATTCTATCAAGTACCTCCATTAAATATCGTAAAGATACGATTATTGTCTTATTTTTAAAGATAAAACCCGTATTATCTTACTGACCTTCGAAGAATATGGAACACTGTCCTAATATTGATTCTGTTCCACTCGTTTTGTCATGTAGGTTAAATCGTTACTGTTTTTACTTGTTTCATTCACTAGAATGTAATTACAAACATCACATACAAATGTTAGGTAAACATATTCAAAGCACTCGATTAATTGTTGTTGAAACGTTAATAAATTAAATTACCTCATTTGGGCATTTAAATTTAATGACACCGTAGTTCATAACAATTCAAAAAATCTTATTAAAAATAATTAGTCTTAAATCATTTTTGCCATATTTAGAATGTAATTTATATTGATATTTTTACCGAATTCAAAAATTTCCTTAAATAAAAGACTATACGTGACAATATACGTAATGTAAAAAATCTAAGCAATTTTATCAATAGAAACAAATCTTTTAAATATTACTACAATATTATATCATTAATCATTTAACATCAGCGGTTTGGCTATTTTTTAATCACAAATAAAACCGTTTTTTTTTTAATAAATCGTCCTTTTATTAATTTTAATGACTTGATTCATTTTGAATTGTATTTTATAAATTATTTCAAAAATCAACCCTCATCTTGGATAATGATTTTCTTCCAAAAAACTCATCGATTTTTATATTTCTGAACAAAATCCGAATTCCTATTGTGGAAAGAAAACTCAGAAACGCGTGTTTTCATTTTTAACAAAATATTTCAAAACACGATCAAAAAAACAATCCATATCAAACGATTACATTCAAAACATTTAACAAATCTTGATGTAAGTAGCACCCGGTAGTTGTGCAAAAACTTACTAACATAGTACAAATATTCCTTAATTGATGTATATCGGTGTTGGAATTTCTTCGGCTCAAAAGGTATGCACACTTATTGATACAAAAAAGTAACAGGAACGTTACGAACGACACGTTGAATGCAAATTATTGTTTTATGCAGACGTTTATACAATATCTATCTATATATATAAAAATGAATGTCTGTCTGTCTGTCTGTCCTTTATAAACTCCTACACCATTAATCCAATTGCGATAAAACTTTTTCCAGTCAAACTTTGACAGCGTGTGTACTTCACAACAGAAAATGGAGTGTAAGAGCATTGTCACCACAGTCAACAACGTTAACTGAATTTTTCTTATTGTGTAGAGATGATATGTTTGCAAAGACACTACTTTACTCTAAAGTGCCAACATTCTACAGATGTTTTACTGTTAATCAAAATACGTGAACTGACATCCTTCCAAGAATCGAGAACAGTAAACGGTCGAATATGTGTCACTTATAGTGAAGCTTGCCTCGAATTAAATCTTCTAGAAAACGATGCACATTGGGACACTTCACTCGCTGATTCATCGAATACTGCTCACCCACAACAAATACGTGCGTTATTTGCAAGTAATATTAACAAAGTGCTTTCCGTCCAATCCAAAAGATCTTTGGGGAAAATACAAAGACTACACGAGTGAAGATATTTTAGATAGTTTGCGTGCAACAATTCAAAATCCACACCAAACGTGTATAATGAGGCATTGCTATTGATTGAGGACATATGTTTAGTAATCGCTAACAAATCATTGGTACAATTGGGAATGGCTGCGCTGAATCGATATGAAAATGACTGACGTGATCGTGATTTCCAACGAGAAACACGCTTTGATGTGGATGAATTGGGTAAATTTGTTCAAGCGAATCTTCCGAAATTGGTTTCAGATCAACGTATAGTGTATGACTCAATTATGGATGCAATTACAAGTCAAAGTGGTAGATTTTATTTCATAGATGCACCCGGAGGCACAGGTAAAACCTTCCTCATTTCACTCATTTTGGCAGCCACACGATCACGAAAAAACATTGCACTAGCAATCGCATTATCTGGAATTGTAGCAACTCTTTTGGATGGTGGCTGAACAGCGCATTCAGCACTGAAACAGCCATTGAATATGTAAATAATTGAGACACCAACATGCGATATCAACAAAAATTCTTAAACGGGCAAACTACTCACATCATGTAAAATCATTGTATGCGATGAATGTACTATGGCACACAAAAAATCATCGGAAGCACTTCATTGCACACTAAAAGATTTGAGAGGAAATGAGCAACTTTTCGGTGGCGCACTCATTTTATTGTCTGGTGATTTTCGACAAACTCTACCTGTTATATCACGTTCAACAATGGCCGACGAACTTAATGCATGTCTCAAATCGTCTGTTTTATGGCGATACGTACATAGATTCACTTTGAAGACCAATATGCGTGTACAACTACAACATGATGCATCCATTGAACGTTTCGTAAAACAATTGTTGGATATAGGAAATGGGAAAATGGCAATAGAGGAATCCACACAATCTATCACATTGCCAGCGAATTTCTGTGAAATAACCGCAACCATAGACGAACTGATTCACAAAGTTTTTCCAAATATTGCACACAAAGTGCACATGCTATATTAGCAGCCAAAAACAAAGATATAAATGCAATCAATTTCAGCATACTAAATGAAATACCAGGAGAAGCGATAACGTATAAGTCCATTGATACGATAACGGATCAAGACGAAGCCGTCAATTATCCAACAGAATTCTTGAATTCACTTGATTTGCCAGGCATGCCGCCGCATGTTTTAACATTGAAAATTGGCGTCCCCATCATTCTTCTCCAAAACATAAATTCCTCGCGACTTTGCAACGGTACCAGGCTTTCGGTAAGAAAAATGATGAATTAATGAAGCTACAATTTTAAATGGAAAATTCAAAGGAGATGAAGCATTGTTGCCAGGCATCCCAATGATTCCGACAGATATTCCATTTGAATTTCAACGTCTGTAGTTTCCAGTGCGAGTCGCCTTTGCAATGACCATCAATACGGCACAAGGACAACCGTTACAAGTGTGTGGACTAAATTTAGAATATCTTTGCTTCTCACATGGACAATTGTATGTGGCCTGCTCACGTGTTGGAAAACCTTCTGATTTATTTGTGTACGCACCAAATAGAAAAACAAAAAAACATTGTGTGTCCAAAAGCACTCCAATAAATAAAAACACATAAGGCCGCCACTGTCAAATTTCGGAGAGAAAAACATAACCTAAGCTTATCGTTTCTAATTGGCTCCGGCCTCGCCTCAAGTCCGACTTATACAATTGGAAGGCAAGAGGCTCCCGACGAGGCGATTCCATAAAGTCGCGGTTTCTCTTTTTTTGAGTGGCATTGCAACGCATGCAGGGTACACGCTAGTATATTATAATAATACTAGAAACTTCTGGATTTTTTATTTACTACAACTCATACACATTATATGAATGATAATATTTTATTTTTATATTACTTTACAATTTAAACGTTTTTTATTTCGATAATCTACGTGTGGTGTGCGACGAAACGTTTTGTATTAAATTACTGAAAATACGAATTATTCCATTTTTTTCATTCGTCTGAAAATTTACAGTAATCAACATCACAGAGTTAAATTAATAGTACTTTAAAATTGAATAATATAATACTTTTTCAATGTTGCTACCTGGTAGCTTTGTAATCTTGCAAACGACATGACGTGTGTAGAGACGAAACACCAGCAAATAAAATAAAAATTGACACGTCTGAAAGAATCCATGTTAGCATATATTCTATTTCTAAAATGTATGTAAAACATTCACAGCCATTTTTCAGTTAGGCTTATCAGCCGTTCAAATTTACAAATATCATGCAGCAATCTTCAGTAAAATGTTATTCACAGTCACTCATAGTTATACACAGTCACTCAGAGTTGATATATTGCGCAAAAACATGGTGTAAATAATCAAGAATAAAGGTTAACAATTGAAACAATTTGCATCTTAAACCAATATGTAAAAGTAGCAATCCATGAAAAATCCTTAAGTGTATATATTTTATTGTTAATAACTAAAAAAATATCTCTTAAGTCGTGTCAATCTCAAACTCTCACATTGCAAAAAGAAAGGTGGATGAATTTATTACTAATGTCTGTAAAAGTGAACCATGTTAATCGATAACAGTTTAAATCATAACTGATGCTCATTTCATGCATTTTTTTCTCAAATACGATCTATTTTATTCAAATGATCAACTCTTTCTTCAACTTTTCACTTGTTTCACACCAGCGATAGATACGAGATTGAAAGTTGTATTTTTTATTTTACGATCTTCTAAAAATAGTTGTTGTTAAATGTCATCCACTTAATTAAAACGGCGTAAAATTTGATCCCGTGTGAATATAAACCTACATCAAGTTTTTCAAATCAAACACCGCAGCTAATAGAATAGTGAGCACTTACGTATTGAAAATTGTTTATGAAAGTATTTATAAGACTACATTTTCCACATCGGTTAGGTGTTTATGAATTATTGAACATTTTTGGGGCTTTTTTGTTACCAGGTAATATCACCAGTGATTTTGTTTAAAAAATTACGTAATATGTTTAAACCGCTTTCGTAGAAACATAAAATTTCTTGTTTTTTGAAAACATTCATTCGATTGAACCAATAAAAATATCACTAATCACATGTTTCTTACCTCATATATCAACATTTGTCGTTTCATACGAAAGAACACTCATTCTTAGAATAAGTACAACGTCAAAGTAATATATTCATTTACTGACCTTTTTTGAATTTCCTGACTTGTTATCTTTTTGATAGAACAAATAAGATCGATCCTTTATCGCATTCTTTATAAAATGTATAAATTATTATGAATGTTTTTAAGGTGTTAACTGTCACTTCTTGTCGGAAATGCGTGATATTTTAAATAATAAAAACACATTTTTGGTACTTATTTCCACACTATATTTTTTGATCCAAAAATATATTAATATAAAATTTAAAATAACTTTGATTATTCCACGTATTGTGCTACTAACTGTAACACGTGTTTCGCCTCTTTCAGAGACATCTTCAGACTTAAAAATATATTGTAGAAAAAGTACTAGATTGTATGTTCTGAGCAGTGATTGATTTTTTTTTTTTTTCTCTTATTATTGAGATTATTTACTAATTTTTAATATTCCGTGTTTTTTTTTTTTTTTCAAAAATAATAGTACAATTTTCTAAGAATATAAAATTTTTATTTTGTAATTTAAAAAGTTTTGTCTTGCTTGTTCATCAATTTTAAAAACTCAATAATTTACGCGATAAACTGATGTCAAATTGTTATTTTTTGTGCGACACACAATTTATTAATATCAATAAATATTGTGGCTTGTTTTCATTGTCAAACTCGTACGCGTTGCCCCAATTAAATATGAAAAAAATTATATTATGTACGTAGCCTAGTTGCTTATTGTCGCGGCCACATTGTTCATAATTATTGTAAGGTAACCATGGGTGTAAATTTAGATAACATGCGTGATGCATTACATATTATTATAATATGCCTTTGAAATACAGCGATGCGCGTTTTAATGGCGAGTACGCCTACTCAATGCAGCGATCCCGACGGTCGTGATGTTAAGTCATTAGTTTTTGCAACACTCGAAAATATTCAGGCCATGCTTTTTAAAATGCCAATATTACAATAAAAATATACATATAACAAGCACAACTCAACAGTAATACGCTTCTATTAGATCAGTCAACAAAAATTTTCCACTTATCGCGGTAAAAAAAAAAACGAATTCCTTTGCAATAGCAATAAATTTATAATAAAAATTTGTCTCCTGCTGTACAAATAAAAACCTGTATTTTTTCTTACTCTGCTAAGAACTATTTTATCACCTCCAATTGAACTATCTATTTCTTTTTTATATCATTTGGTTTTATATTTTATAATTCACATTTTCTTGTTCGTTAACTTTATATTATTTCGAATGAATGGTGTTCAAATACTTATTTTTTTAAACTAACTTCATTGACGTAAATATCTTTAATTAAAAATAATTCTGAATGTACGATCTTTGAAATGATAATTTAGAACACTTTAAATGAAAAACTAGAAATAAATTCTAAGTACACAATTTTGAAATAGATAAAAAAAACTTGGCACAACATTTTTTCAACCGCGATTTACTCATAAATAAATATCGTTGTTCAACTATCAATAATTAATTCTGATAACTTTCATACATGTGTATGTATACACATTTTTAATTCAATTCAAAATGTATTCAATAAATGGCAGAAAATTGGCAAGGAAAATAAACGATTTTTTTACAATAATTCACGGACTACCGTTTCATACTAAATACGTATTTTCTATCGAAAGAAATAAAACTACGCTTGAGATGTTGCTTATGTTAATAATGTATTTAAAAAATATTCTTAATCAGGTTCCTAAAGTTGAACCAGTAAACCTGCCAGTCGACGATAATCTGGTCCCATTGGCAAACAATTTGAATATTTGGTTTGCTCATCTTGTCGATTTAATTAGCTTAGCGCACGGTTTGCTGTCATTTATGTTCTATATAGGCTCTCACTATTGAATGGACGTTACACCGGATGCAATAGCAATAACCTTATTTATCTAATATTATGAAGCTCGGTCCGAGAAAATACAATAATTCATCCGTGTCTTATCAACCCATTCGATCTGTACGGCCACCCGCCAACTTTTCGTACATTAATAGCATAATCAACCATTTTCAAATTAGTCTTTTCTTATGAATATTCTTTCGTTAGCTTACAATCCAATATGAATTTCCTTGAACTTAACGTCCTGGAGTTTAAAAGCTTATTATTTTTCATGGTCAGTGTTATGATATGGATTAGAAAGAAACGAATGGATTACAAAGGACACCAAATTGTGGTAATATATTTCGTATTGAAATGGGTTTTTGTGATCGCAATTTGGCTTATTAGTAACAATATACATTTTCGTTTAAAAAAAATATTCTGACCTAGAATTTGAAGACCAACTTCAGAATTAAACGATAACGTACAGTCTAAGCTGTAAGTGAAAAGTTTTAAAGAGTAGCCATCATCCAAAGATGAAATCTAAATTTAATTGTTGAGTGTTAAAACCACTTAACGAAACCAGCGCTGATATATATAAAATAGCATTATTGAATGTTTTACTGTGATCAAATTCAATAATGAATGTAGATAGATATTTCAACACATTTTTGTCTCAATTTATTTGTAAACACGCAACACATACACTTTCCACATGTCAGCGCATTCGCAGCCATTGTGTTTCTGAATGAATTTTTAACCCACAGTATCATGGCATCGATTGTATTGAGCAAATACAATCATTTGACACACCCGGTTATAGCTTAGTTAGCTTATTTGCTTTCTCAACGCATATGAAAGATAAAAACGAAACATTTCCAAAAAATACAAAAAAATGTTTCTCTTTTAATATGAATAGAGGTTTAATTGTTTTACTATTTCGTTTATATTTCATTTTAGCGACTGAACATTTTTTTTTTATATTTGGTTGAAAAAAAAAATCTTTCAAGAGAAAATATAATTTATCAAGACCATATACACAGAAAGAGACTCTTCTGAGACTTATTCATTTTATTATTTCACAGCAAAAGCAACTGTTCATACAAATGTTCACTTATTTATATTGCTTTAAACCACAAGACACTCTTAGTGTGTTTACAAAACCAAAAAACAAAATTTCTCCTTTGCTAATTTCCGCTGCAGAGATTTGTTTTTCTCCGTCCACAATATATCCATTGTTTTGTTTCTAATGCCTTCCATTTGGCGAATTCCTAACGGTCTGCGACACACTTATGTAAAAAATTACAAATGCTAATAACAAAGTGCAACGATCGTTTAGAGCGTCATTGGTGATTTTTATTGTTTTCAATTTTACGTGCGGATTTTTCTAGTATAAATTTGCTTATGGTAGACTTGCCAAACAAAGATGAAACTAAATTTTAGTCTTTTGCGTTGCAAAGTTTGTAAAAGCAGCGAATTTCAAAGTTTTTTCTCAATGGATCGAAATAATTATACAACAATTTATAAAACAAAATTATGCAAGAAACATTCCATCCACGAATGTGATTGTCGCTCATAAAATAATACGTTTAACTGGCTGTAATTTATTCAACAATCTGCATTTTGAACTGCTCACAAAAACTCAAAATGTTTTCAAATAAATAATGAAAAGCCACTTAAAGATTGTTTTAATTGCTGAGTTGTGGAACTGGTAATGATGCGATAAATACGACAAAATGTTAGCAACATACACCCTAGACAAATTCTATAAAACATATATGTTTTAAGGTAATCTGTTATCTTAAAATAAAATTGATGATTATTTATTTTCACCAATTTATATTTTTTTCCACTCAAAATTTCAATCATATGGTATCCCAATAGAGATAAGATGCTCAATCTGTCTTTTTCGAAGAGATAAGGCATAGGAAGAATATGGTTAATTCAAAATAGTAGTTAGCTCATCGCTCTCGCTATGTCTCTTTTTTAAGATTGGATGGATGGAATGATTTTATAGACATCACAAATCAATTGAAGAACGCTGTTCTTACTGGGACTAACACCGGTTGGCTCTTTATTCCGAGTAAACGATGTTAACCACTACTCTATAGACCCGATTTATAATTATTAGCACATTATAAATTTACTATCCAAACACAGAATCGCCAACCGGTGGTCCGTTAAAATATTACATTGCTCCGCAAAAAAAATGCAACAATATAATGAGCCAAAAATCCATAAAATTATCTCGAAAATATTATATTTTTACTGATTTCCGATTTCGTAGCAACACACCAATTCTCTCTAATTAATTAGTTATCCTTTATCAACCGAATCGTATTTATTATGAGAATATATAACTCCAAAGTTAACTATTAAAAAAAAAATGAAGTGGTATTTTTTATTCACAAAAATCGTAATAATATTTCACAAGATCCATAATTTTGAGTAAGGATATGAAGGTCGAAAAATTCGGCGATCGATCCTCGAAAATGATACCGCTGGATGCGAGAAAGTCCTTTGCAATGTTTCTCCGGATTGACTATAGATTCCTCAGCTTTGCAGCCACTTAAGTTTGTCAGCAACGACTTAACAATTATAAAAAAAATATATAAGAGATGAAGGAGACCTAAAGAGCTTTGATGCTAACGCGTCATAGATCTTAACGCTCTATAAATTTGATATCCCAAAAAAATCGATATTAAATGTATATATTTTCATGAAACTGTACTATTTTAGCTTTACGTTTCCACTTCGCAATAACGCCCTAAAAAACATCACTAGCTTTTGAGCGCTTTTAATTTTTAAAAACCAAAAACTTTTCCTAATTTTTATAACGATATTATATTTACATGATTTTTTCTACTGTTTGAGTATCAGTGGTTCATAATTTACCAACCTGTACAATAATAATATATACACAGGATTTCCACTTGACTGATCACCGCATCAAAATTTGTATGAACCATACCAGATAAATATAAGTTGCAGAATCAAAAACTGTGAATTGTATAAAAATTAATGTATAAAGGTTCTATTTTGATTTAGTGTAATATTTAATATTTTATCATACTCGTCCGACATCATTAATAATTGATCCAATTTTTTGTGATTATCTACGAAAACATGCCAGCATACTGCAGAATGTGATGATTATATATTTTTTTCAAATTTATATCTTCTATATTTATCACAGCTGGAATTTCCCGCATATTAAAAGACAAATGTACCTTAGCCAATTCCTACTTAAGGATTTAAAATAAATATGCATTCAAAATAATTCATGTCTAAAAACATATTGCTCAATTTTTGATATTAAGAATTTTTTATGTTTAGTAAGGGAGCTCTAGATATATGTAAATATTTAAAAATATGCGCAATATCACAGCCATCAACTGTAGCTTAACCATGTAAATATTTAAAAATATGCGCAATATCACAGCCATCAACTGTAGCTTAACCCAGACGTCAACGCTCATAATGTGTTTACCCGTACTCTTCTTCGTTTAGCCAAATTGTTTTTTTTTTTTCTTTTTACTATTTTTACAGTTCCCATTTGAGTAAATTTAATGAAAATATTTTTATTTTTTTTTCAATATCAGCTACTCTCCTGTAAAAATAAATACCTTTTGTGTCTTAAAAAAAACTATTTCATTAATTGAATTTAAAATATTTTAGAATCTAAAAGAAAAAATCTGTCAATAGTAATAATCGTTCGATAACGTATATATCAGATATCGGTATATATGTATTAAAGATATTTTTGTATCGTTCTATGTATGTAAATTGTATAATAGCTGTTTTTGCCTCACATTTACAGCTACAAACAGTGTTTGAGACGTTGTATTTGGCAGATGCTATTCGTATGCATTAAAAATGATTTCTATAACAGATGCGATACGTGAAATTTACCATACAGCATCCAACTAAGTATGATAGAATCTATATTTTAGTAATAACGAACTCATCGTTGTTCCTATACTAATATTCATACTACAAGCTTTTTTTACTTAATTATCATTAATTCCTGTCAATCTATTATTTTCCATCGTGGGATACAGCTTATCAATGGAATCCAATTAGTTTTTATCCATCTTTAAATTAATATTAATCTCAACAATATCACTGGTTTATATTGATAATTATTATTCCCTCATAGTTTTAATTTTTATTATTTTTCTCAATTATTTAGTATTCTTATGATTGAAAATATGTTTTACTGTTATTGAAATATTTCTAAACCTAAATCATTGTTTATGTAGACAGAATTGTATTTATTTTATAAATACTATATTTTATTAGATAAGTAAAGTAATAAAATTATTTTTTACTGAAACGTTAAACTAACATAACTTTGGATAGCGCACATATGTTATTTAGTCTAACACTTAAATTCTGAAAGAGAAATTCCGTAAATAATAATATATGTGGTTTTGATCGTTTAAATAGTTGATTGACCGTGATAGAAAATGATTTGTATAATTGTCTGTAAATTTATGTCACAGTTTTAATCCGTATACTTTATGTACTTGGTAATTGTATACACTCAATTTCATAGAAATATCCTTGTTAAGTTTTTTTTTATATAACGCCATTTTGGAAGCGACAATTAACTCTAATTAAAGATAACAACTTAGTTACCTATTTTTGTGTATATCTACTCCCATAAAAAATATATAGTATGATGCCGCTAAACAATTTGCCTGCAACAGTTAAGGTTTTTACGGATTTGTAATAGGTCAGTGTCGACATCAAAGCTATACAATTTCGTTCGAGGACCCTTATCTGCAAACGTTGAGTCATATTGGTAAATTTCTCTAACTCTTTTTAAATGTAACTGCATAGTGTGATTTTACAGTATGGAGGAAAATATTTTTCCTGTGATAATTTTCATTTCAAAATACGTTTCATAAATAATCACACACTGTATGCAAAGGAAATTTGCTTCAGTGACATAGATAATTGAAAAATACTTTCATTTGATTTATCTCCCATGGTTACTAACCATATCAAGCTTTTTCCTAGAGAGAGAGTTAAATCGCATTTACGTTTGTGGATTGAATATTGCATTATACTTGCTTCGTGAACCGAATCATTCAGATCTACTTTAACGTAATGTAAATTGTCAAGCATGAGATGAAGACTTTACAAGGAAAACATCCTTGCAGCAATAGCTACAATAATTTACTTAACATACATTCTGAGGTCTTGTATCAATCTACATATTAAATTGGTGTCTTTATACTAGCTGTCAGCGGCCATTATCAAACATCGATATAATATTCTCTTTCAAAGTGTACTCTAATCAGTATCAATCATTTTCAGTGAACAGCTTTTTAATTTTAAAAAAATGTGTCAAATAGTGTGGTGCTCTTTTATAGTTTTTAACTAATGTCTAAAGATACACTGTCATCTCTCCAATTTCTGTTTTAAATGACTTACTTTTATAAATAGCATAATGAAGTTTTAATTTCAGTTTAAGCATGTATAGTCTTATCTTTATTTTATCAGATTATATGTTCGTTTTATAAAAAACTGTTAATTCCAACAGATTAAAGCCTTAAAGAATTTTCACCGGGCACTTCCGACGGATGCTAGTCATTGATTGATCTAATCTCGTTGTTTTAGAATGGAAATAAAAAAGACAGTCTCAACAATATTATAATAGCGAGAAAAATAGGCCATAATATGAAATAATGCAATTTTGGTATTGTCATAACGATGCTTGAGTCATTCTTTCTCCGTGTTTTGGTTTGATCCCCTACTTGACTAGTACGATAGCTTACCACCTTATAACTGCATAATCATTTTTATTCGATATTGTTATAATGTCGTTGCGGGATACTCGTGTTATTCAATAAAAACATTAAAGTTTCACCACATAGCACGCATCGTGCTCGAAATAGCATTGATTTTTATTTTTTTAATTCTCCATACATGTGTAATGTGTAATAATAATGTGCAATATTGCATTCCCTGATATCGTGACTATTTTTATGGGCATTCATTTGAAATAATATTACAAAATTTAGTTTTTTTTTTAGTTAGCTATCTGTCAATAATAAGATAAATTGAATAGAGGCCGCATAGGTCACTTGCCTTCGCCACAAATTAAGTTTTGAGAGAAGGAGAAAAAGAAAAGAAATAAATGTTTATATTTCTTCGTATTTATAGTTGATAACTCAAACAAGGTGACTTTTTACTCACTGGTTAAAATATTCATAATATTAATTTTAAAAAATACATGTTTAAAAAATTCATTATATATATATATTGTAATATATAGTTTTAAATTTGAATTGTAACGACTTTGGTCAGTTCTGTTGCATCCGTGTGATATAATGCCTGAAGATGCCGAAAGGCGAAACCCGGGTCGATAGTGACAAAACATGTGGAATCGTATAACGTTGTAACAATTCAAATTTGATATTGAAATTCCATCAAGCACCTTCAGTCGATATCATAAATTATATGTAAATAGTTTTGTTTCATAAATGTTCTTTAATCTATACAAAATACACATTACATTTAAAAAAACTACCAGTAGCCAAAATGTCAGGTAAGATTTTACAATCTCAGTATTAAATGATATTTATGTATTTTAGTATCATGATACTTTCGTGTAGTTAATTACCCAACACTTAAAATCCAACTGTTGAGGGCTGCAATAAAGTGTATTAATCACCCTCTTTGGAGTCAAAACATGATTGAATTCGTTCGCGCTTGTGCGTGATAAAGCGTTAAAAACTCGTGACAAATCCGATGGAATTTCGATCAAATTAGCATCGATTATTCAAATAATCAGATAAAAATAACTGAAACTACCGTTACTCACCTCACGGCGATGAAGCCAAGCGCTGAGCGGACCTCGCCCAGCTCACCTGGGAATGCCGCCGGGTCTTATTTATTTGTTTGATTGGCGATTGTGCCGAGGTGTGTGCGTGTATTTTACTGTATATCTGTGGCATTTACGATTCGAACCTTGAACTTGAGGCTGCGATGTTTGCGAGCGGCGCAAGAAGTGGGTAGAGGCCGAATGTCCCGCGAGAGGAGTCGCACGAAGCGATAAGCTCGCTCGCTTATTACTTCACTTCACCGTGTGAATGCCGGAAACTCTATCTCACCGCAATATCACTAAGTAAATATTATTAATAATAATTGCATTTTACAGCACAGGTTACTATTGGAAATTATTATGTAAATGTACACGTTGCTTTACTCTTATGTTTACAAAAGCTTATGATTTTTTAAGGTACAGTAGAGCGTTGATTTTCCGAACCTCGATTATTCGGTGAAAAAAAAGCATGTATTTTAGTTCTAAAGAAAGACGCAAGATGACGGCTATAGAACAGCTGGAAATCAATACATATTTATTATCACAAATAACTCTTAACGAACAAACTAATATATATATCCTTCGCCGCTTCTTAAGCCATTACTAAGGGCTGAGTCGTTAACGTAATAAACCATCCCCATCCAATAAATAAACCATTTCCTTGCAATATGTAAGTTTATTGATATGACCGCCTTTTTAGTTTCATTTACAATTTTAAAAATTTGTAGTTTTATTGCTAGCAGGACATAAGCTAGGTCGTTAAAACAGGAGAGAAGATGTATTGTGTACCTTTTCTACACAGCTATATATAGATGTATAGAAGATATGCATAGTTCTGACGATAGTGTGAGCCAAAATAGCTATCAACTATACCTTATAAAAAATTTGTAGAACTAGAATATTGAACATTGCTATTTTTTACCGTATTATAATGGAGTTCTACCAAGTAAATGCCAATTCAATCAATGGATTATTCGGATTTTCGATTATCCGGATTGGTCGAAACTAACAAAAATATTACGAATTTGCCGATATGCATGTGGCGAATTGCGTTAACGAACGTGATGAAATGCAATCTTAACATTTTGATCGTTGCATTTGTTTTTTATGCAATTGTTCCAAGTCCTATGTAAAATATGGGTCAGTAATTGTCAAAATTCGTCACGCATTGAACATTTGATTCTAGAAAAATTGATCACGATTTAAATATTTATTCAAACGGTCCTGGGTTCCAAATTTTGAATGATTAGGAAATCATTATAGAAATATCTGCCTCATATGAATAAGATCAAGAAGACGAAGAAGAGATTTGAGAGAGGGGAAACATTGGTCCTATACATTCTGAAACTTTTCAGTGTTTAGATGTCGGCATGAAGTGGTTTGAGAGTCAAGAAGAGTGCAATACAGGACAACGTATAATATATCCCTTGAAAGTATTTGCGATTTGGTAGCACCGAAAAGAAAAGTTATGTACAACAGAAATCGATGATTGATTTTTTCTTATCCCCAAACCAATTCGATAAATTAACACATCGGCACATATTGAACGTGAAAATAGATCCTAATATTTAAATGTATTATTAATTAAACGACAACATGTGACAAATGTTAGCGTTTATTTTAGCGAGTTGATAAAAAATGAAATGATAATTTCCTAGTAAGATAAAAAGCTATAGTATATTGAGTACCCAATAGTAGTAGTAAATAAAATTAAAAACATCGCATTATATATATAGCCAAAGCTACCAATTTTTTACGAAGTAATAAAAATGATGTATTCACATACGTTTTTAGGATTTCTTGTTAATTATGTTTTTTTTTATTATTTTCTATTTATCTTTACGATTTATTATTAATTTTTGATAAATATTCCATTTCGTTTTATTTATATTAGTAACTTCTAAAATTTTCGTCTGAAAGTGTAAAATCACACTTATTTTTAAGCAACCCCTGTTCAAATTACATTTATTTTTTACATTATCATCACTACTTTGTTGAAGCTTAGTATGTCTTGTCCAACGTTAAAAAACGTATACCTCTTATCTGTTGATAAGTGGTTTCAAAACCTCCAATGAATTACTTTTTTTTCAACATATGAGCAATCTTAGATGGATGGCAACCGTCAACCGTTACACTGCGTTGTTATTTCATTCTTAGCGCTTAAGTAAATTAATTAGTGCTGTCTTAAATTTAATTACTCGTCTTGCGATAATAACCACGAGCATAGTTTACCACATTTCCATTTAAAATACATTGTTATAAATATTATATAAATATAAACAGCTGGCGTCTACTTTATCTACCCGCGCCCCTGACGAATGTATGTTATTATAGTATATTGTACATTGTTAATCGTTACGTAATGTTTATCGCGGTCAGTCTTCTTTTACGCTAGAAGAAAATACTTTTTTTCGGTAGGTAATTTTGAAGCAGAAGTCTATTAATATGCTTTACATTAACGAATAAAACATCGGTCCTATTCGCATTTTTATAATGTACTACATTTATCCAACCTAGGCAGTTAATACTCGATATCATTTAATTTTTTTACATTTACGTTTTTATGTTTGGTAAAATTTATTTGAATGCTGCTTTAATGGCTGATAATGGACGATCTGTTAATTTTTGGCGATGTTAATAGTCGATGGTGTTAGGCAAGTATTTTCCGTGATTATATGTTAATTGTATCAAGATTACGATGTCTTTGTACAAAAAAATACCATAGATTTCGTAGCACCATATTCCATTTCGGACAAGAAAAACATGAAATGTTTCAAGAAAATATCTTCGTTTTATCAATAAATTCTTTGACGTGTTTCGTAAAAAAACAGGCCACTCCTCTCAATATATTTTACATTAGTTAAATGATTCTTATAGCTGTATTTTTTTTGGAATTTTAAAGTAACATATGCGTTTTCGAATTATTTGATACGCTGAGAAAATATGTAGCGCAGTACGATCTTTCAAATACCCCCTGCCATGTACTGGCAAATAATCCTTCCTCGGTGAATTCCTTGACACATGAGCGTTGACAATTAAAGACCATAAGAAGTGTCTCTGAAACAGAAACTCAAGACTTAGGTTGTCATGTAACAAAGTTTAAAGAAATTTTAATTTGTAACTAGAAAATTTTCTGGCTTTCCGCTTGATTAATTTCGTGCGACTTTTTTCGTTAACGGCTTACGTAAAAGTCAATATTTTGGGTAAACCGCTTCTAATATACAGATAAAATTATCACCGATTTCGGGTTTTGTGGTGCCGTTTAGCGTTGTTATTATTCTTGTTTATGAAGTCATCATTGGGGGAATCACAGGGTGGTATGTGATTTTCTTTCGTATAGCTTCTTTAGATGGTTTGGTCACCCACGAGTAGGCAGAGGCACACATACTAACGCGCAGGTACAGTTGAATAACCGGAGTGTCAGTGACAGCGCAATAAATAAATTAAGCCGGCTCGCGGTATGCGAACGCGTGGTCACGTGCGTAACTCGCCTTCATTTGCACAAGCATGTTTGTCGAACATCAATAAAATACACATAAAATGCCCCGTGAAAGATTCAGATATCTCTTACGTTAGCTAACACTTACATCAAATATTTCTTGACGTTAACCATCACTTACACTAAATAGTATCCTCCCAGATTATTTTCTACCGATTAGAAAATAATTTTAAGCGGCCAACCATATGTATTTGTTTTCTTTTTAATTTACACTTGCTCTATGTTTTTTTAGTTTAATTTTACATCGATAGATTCGGCGGTTACTCAGTGAAAACTATTTTTTCATATGAAAGTTAAACGACGACTCAATATGTATCACATAATTTTAATCTTTACTTGATTACGTGATAATTTTACAAGTGAGCTTACTTTCTTTTATAACATGCCAGGAGAGATACAAATAATTTTAATAGGCTGTGTTTAGAGAGGAAGTCTCATAGAAAATAAAGCCACACGTCTTGTCGAAAACTGTAATTACTATTTATTGATTTATTTTTCTAAAATATAAATTGGCTTAGTAAATTATTTATTTAAAGTTGATTGCAATATATTTTAACTTGAAAAAACATTCTGTATTAGAATTTAAGATAGAAGACAGATTCTTGCGTCCTGAATGACATGTTTATAAATACGCTTATCACGTTTCAAACTATCAGCTTTGTTGCATTTAGAAGTGACAAATTATTACAACAAAATGCGATGCGAATTTGGATTTTGATCCATTATAAATTGTAATTTATTGTTCATTGTGTATTGTTCGCAATTTTTTTTCCAAATATTATACATTACATAGACTTATTTTGTCTAAGGCATCGTCACATTCTTTGGGTTACTTCAGTAATCCATTAGTCACTTTAAGGTGTTAATTGTCACTTCTTGATGAAAAAGATCACGCATTTTAAATAATAAATACACATTTAAGTAATTATTTCCACAATATATTTTATGATCAGAACCGATTTCATTATCAATTGATCCAATCATATCAATCCTGTGGTACCCGAAGTAATCGAAATAAGCGTTAGGATTATCATATTTTCGATGGTTTCGGCGGTAACTTTGTGGAAGTTCATTATAGTATAAAATTTAAATTAACTTTGATTATGCCACGTATTGTGTAACTAACTGTGACACGTGTTTCGCCTCTTTCAGAGGCATCTTCAGACTAACCATGTTAGTCTGAAGATGCCTAACTATGTTAGTCTGAAGATGCCTCTGAAAGAGGCGAAACACGTGTCACAGTTAGTTACACAATACGTGGAATAATCAAAGTTATTTTAAATTTTATATGTTAGGATTATCCCCTATATTCATAAAATAATTGACTTCAGTAGAAACAAAGCACCAACATAGCACGGGAGTGGGTGGAGATCTCATCCAGGAGTAGTAGTGCGAGGAATACTGATGATTAATTTGAATATCCTTAATACTCGTACTACAAAAGAACACGATGAGAATCCGAGCATTAGAACCGTGATATTATATTGATTTCGTGTGTATGTAACGAGAGCGTTTTTACTCACATCACGTGCCGACACTGCCACCCATTTCTTGCTTTGGCGCCATTTTACCATCGCTGAAGGATGTGACATTTTAATAAAGTATTATTATGGTACTTTGTAACTCAGGGGCTTAAAATATAGCTGCCAAAATAATGAAAAACACACTGTGCGTGTTACCCTTTTGCAACGTCTTTGACATATGTATTATAAAAACAATACCTTACCTAAATTTCTCGGCTCAACCAAAGTAAAACATATTGGGTATTTCTTTTTTCTCTGTGAAATTGGATTACTGCCAATAATTCTATCAGTCTATTAAGTTGTTCACATTTTTTTCTGCGAAATTTCTTGTATAACTAAATGCATACATTGATATTTTCAATGTTATGTTTGATATTTTACTATAGTTAATTTTATTTACAAAATCAAAATTTAAGTAAAATTCTGAGTTGTTCGTAACTTATTCCATGAAACTTCGTGCACAAGAAGTAATGTAGGTATATCTAGAAGTGTAATATGACGTAATGAGTATTTAATAAGATTACAATTTTCTTTCAAAAACCACATACTTTAACACTCGAATTCGTTGTCTTATAGATTTTATGTTAGAAAGGATTAAGTTAGGTTATATCTCAAAAAGTGCGATAGTGCTTCGAACATTCTGTCTCGTATGTGTTGCTATATTTCAAGAATCACTTTTCCTGTCTGAATATTAACCTAGGTATGGGAAGTGAGTATTGTTTGAAACAGATAATGCCGCTATTGATAAATCGTTAAAACCAAAGTTGACGGTCAGGGTCACTTTTTGTTGAGGTAACCACACAGCATAAATGCAATACAATCGTTTGTCCGCGACATGATATTATTATGAGGCAGAGGCGCGGTGATGACACATGTCACACCTGTCATTGATTCCACTACGTACAAATGCCGATGTGCCGTAACTTCGGAATGTCACGGCAAGTGACAAGTCAATTCTAAAGAAAGCATCTTTTTACTGCACACATGTACAATATGTCATCGTTCCAAAAGCAAAATGTCACTTGTGACATTTTGGTGGTGAAAGCAGTTTTGTTCGTAACTTAATATGATGAAAACATTCGCAAAGCAAACATACGATGTCATAATAGAAAAAAGGGTAACATGTATATTTGTAAATCTTCACTACATCTATGGCTAATTTTATTAAATTGCCTCAATTGCAATATGAGTTGAAATTTATGTATGAAATAAATATTAAGTGAATTTTTGATTATTAAATAAATAAAATACACTATTTTCACTCCAGAATTTTTTAAAAATTGTTTTGCTCAAAACTCATTTTTTACCAAAAATGCTATTTTGATTTTAGGAAGAAAATATACTCATCAATTGTAATATTATCAAAAAGTATATTCGTAATTTTAAAATTGTAGTTGGGTACATACTGATTTTTTTAATTGGTCTCTCTCTTAAAAAATATTTAAGTAATATTAATTTGATTGCTGACTATAAATGTTTGCGGATCTAACCTTCACATAGATAGATCACATCATAGATTCACACTTAATCTATAAAACTTTAAAAAAATATTAAATCATACATAATCGTATTCTATGAAGTTGTTTTCAGAAACGATGGTTCGTATGTTATTCTAACGTTTTCCTTTCTTTTTTTTCAGGTAAGCATCGCTTTTATCTTAATTTTTTTGGCGGCAGATTTTAGAAAATATTGAGTAAAATTCCAAGTATGTAAGTAATAAGACATTTAATTATTTTATTTAAAATAAAATATAATAGTGCAGATTTTGCAAACATTTTTTTTAAGATCCAAAGTTGCTTTAACCTGATTGAAAATAGTTTGTCGGTTACATATTTGCATCGTTTTCTACTCAAATTCGTAGTTATTATTTTGATTTTTTTTACCCCTTTTCATTTTGGGTGAGGCATATCTAGGAAGAATTTTAGCCTAGGCTTCAATTCATAATCATTTCGTAAAAATACAATTATGCTATTACTTGTAAAGATTTTGATACATGATGTCTGAAAACATCACGTCTAATTTTTCAATTTTCATCAAAATGTTTGTGATTTGAGAATTGGGTCTTAGCATTAACACACGTCTTGTTATACAGTTATGAAGTAGCTATCGAACTATAACATATGTTTTGTTAAAAATATTTAAATAGATTTGTAAGGAAAACTTTCAAGAAGAAAGAAATTAAAGCCACGTGACGATGACGAAATATCTGTAAATTTCGATACTTTGAATACATAGGTGTGCCTAATGGCTCACGAAATGCTTGAATTTTAAAAACTAATTACTATTCTCTCGCGCATACTATCAGCTGTAAGGTATATACGATAGACATATCATCTTATATCATTAAATCGTATTTTTTTTATATTATGATGAGATGTTCGGCAATTATAAGAATTTCTGAAACCTGTCGAATGTATGTAGTGTTTACCCGCAGTGCGGTGCTGTAATTCCCAAATAATTTACATTTTTGATACAAAAATGTATAAGACCATATGCAATACCTGATGGTTTATTTTTATTTTATAATACTTCTTCAAAAATTACTGAATTACTTTAAATTTTACATTTCTTTCCTTCTGTAACTACCTACCTCCGCTCTAAGTGGAAAGCAAATTATCTCCAGGTGAAATTTTTATCTTAGCTTTAACAATTCGACATTTGTCTATCGGTGTATTCGGGCTGTAAGAACACAGTTTTCATCAAACTTACGCTTCGATTCCAATATTATACTCGACATCAGTAATCAAATTGGCGTCGAATAATTGCTCAAATTGTTGTAAATTTGTACAAGTTTTCATAATGTTCGTTTATCCGCACGTAATATTATATAAAGGTATGAAACTAATTTATATTATGTATATGAACGTCATCTAAATTTTACTTTCGCTTTTACATCTGATTCGGAATTTAAATGAAGTTTTTCTTCACGAATGAATAATTTATTTACTGAACAAATATATGTGTATACAAGCCGTAGTATATGACAATGTTGGAATGTAATTGTCACCATTAATATGGACGTCACTGATAATTTATAAATCTGCGGCTGATGATGTCCATCTCTATCGATGAACGGAACAACGGTGCTCATCCAAGATCACGGCCGTTCGTTCACACGATGTCCAAATTGGACATCGCGTAGACGCAATAGCTACGAGCTTCGCACACGGCGCTACGGCCCAAATCACAAAACGTGAGCTATTAATATTCATCAAGTTCGGAATGTACTTCAAAAAATTAAAAGTTCTCAGCCACGGTAGGTGTGGCAATCAAAAATATTTATAGGCATACTATACAATTCGATAGAAGCTTCAAAAGCGATTGTCGAGCACAACTATTTTTTAATATTTGTTGACTTATTTTTCTACAATATATATATATATATTATGATTATTTCCCGATCTAAACATTAACTATCGTTTCAATCAAGGAAAGTATATATTTTCATTTTAATTCATCGATTTTGATATCAGTTACATACATAGGCCAAGACCATACCACAATTAAAGCACCGGCTCTCGTGCGATCACCGAAGTTAAGCAGCATTGGACGCGGATAGTGCTTGAATAGGTGACCGCTCGGGAAAACGGCGTGCCGTGTTCTCTTGGCTATGGGAGGGAAAACCCAGACAGAAAACCGAACACCAACCCGCCTGGGCAGTGTGGTGTTGCTATGTCCAAACAACCCCCCTGAAAAAAAAAAGCAGGGGTAGGCCGACCCCGGCTGATGATGACATTCTATCGAGAAACTTATATTCTAAAAATTCTAAACATCTGTGATGCTGCTTAGCATAGGATATTCTAATACCTCGACTTCAAAAGTGTATTGGATAATATTGGTTTGAAATAATCTTATTGATTTTTTCAGGACAAATCAAGCAATGTATTAACTCAAAATCTAGCGAGTACAAAAAGGTTTTAACCACTGGTAATTAGTAAGTTACACAGTAAAATCAGCCGTCTCAACGGTTGAGACGTTAGCAGTGAGAGAGTTAAAGCGATATTCTTCTTATGTACATGGCGACAAAAGACCTCATAATAAATGATTGAAATGTTATTTTTTAGGTCGCATAATATCTATATATATATACATTGATATTCATCGTTTACTTTAGTATGAACTATATCATTAATTCATGCATAATTATAAATTTATTAATGCTTTTAATTAACTTGCAAATATTTCTCTACTTTCTTTTTTACTACAATCTTTTATCGCGTGATAATTTATTGTACATTTTAAATGTATTGTAAATCTTTAATAACAATTTTTGTTCAATAAAGTCTTTTGTCAGAGGATATATATTGATATGATAATTTTAATAACTTTCACCATTCTTCGTATAATTTATATCGCGTAACACAATAGTTACATTTATATCATATAACAGCCAAACTTCGCCATATATTATATTTGTACGACACAGTCTGTTTGATACTAGCAAATATAATGAAATGGTGCATTGGTGAATGGAACTTCATCGTTTACAATCAATGATACTCAATTCATTTTAATGTATCTTATTGATTGAAGCCCGTTCACTTTAGTGTCTTTTTGTCGCCATTACGCTTTAACATAGCGCCCGCAAAAATTACATTCTGTGTATAACTCGCCTCACGGTACATTGCTTACCTTTTACTAGACGCATTCAATTTTATTTGTGGGCGAACATTCTTGAAGCCCAAAAGTGAATCGGCAAATCTTTTTTATAGTGTGTGTATTAGTGTATTCGAAATTTGAATTTCTATGCGAGTTTTGGCAATAAATACTTTGTTTAGACACAGCCATACACAACACGATGCATCACTCTTAATTATATATATCTCTAATCCATAGACAAGAAACTTACACTAGCGATACAAACTTCTGTTTTTTCGGGAAAGCAATTAAAATATTTTTGCACTAGCAACACCTGATACTGTTTTTTTACTAATAACTTCTTACTGATACGTCTATGCGTGTATATAATATTTTCCATAAATAAATGAGATCATATTTACTCTTTTTATATTAATTTATATTTGGATATGTTTGCATATTCTATTTTTTCTGCGTCTAAACGCGTCGTTTTCTGAAACTATTGTAATTTCAAAAAACGACGAGCAAAATTGTATAAAGGCATGTTTGTTTACTGACTTTTTATCTGCTATTTTCAAATACTTATAAAGATTAACATTAACAATTTTTATCAAATACGAAATATTGTCTTATATAATGAATTGGCCGTGTTTGAATTCTTTGAAAAATATCATTTCTTTATTAATGTTTAAAAAAAAATGTTTTAATGTATGTCCTAAATACACTACTCTTAGCCCAAGTTTTTCAATCACTTTACTACATTTACAAAGTGATTGCCTGATTTTTTCCAACAGATTTATAAAAACTGCTTTACGCTATTTAATATTACGCAAGGATAGTAAGCATTTTTTTAAATATGACTTGTTATGGCCGATTAAAATTGATAAACACGTTTTGGAGTTACGGTAAATTAATACTTCCATTCATTTTAAGGTATTAATTTGATACCACTACTGGCAATACTTAAAATGTGCTTGAATATAATTTTAAGACGTGCAAGTATATTGGTGGAGCTTTTACTTTAAATGCGTACTTTATATCTACCAACTGAATAGTTTCATTAATCACATAGGATTGAGGTCAATAAGGATACTTCAAATTCAAAGACGTTGTAAAGAATCATTTTCAAATCAGTAAAAAATCAACATGTGACATTGTTCTGGTAGAATTGAAACTCATGACTTTCCGACTACTAAACCGAACTCTAATTATTATATACATGTATTCTATGTGCATAAATTCACGAAGTGTTTTTAATAGATTTACTATTAAACGAATTATAATTGTCGTGTAACCTAAATACAAATTAAATACAAATTTTCATATATGCAATGGAAATATTTTGTGATTGATCGTATTATTTTAAAGCATATTTAATATACTTTTATGTGTAACAGATAATATAGTGTATCCACACTTTATTCAATGCTATAGAAATCGATTAATATGTACGTTTTTGCATGAATAACATGACTCTGTTTTTTTCCGACCGCATCACGAACATACAATATAACTAAATTATAAATAAATCGCCTGTATGAATCAGCGAATAAAAACTCTTTTCTGGAAAACGAATCTCAGTTCATTAAAACTAAAAATATCTCTTTAAAGAGTAGTATAGACGATCTCGTAAATCTCACGTTCTTGAAATTCAATTTATTTCTTAATCAAGTTTCAGGCAAGACACGCTTAATAAAACATAAAATACTGAGATAAATCAAAACTGCAACATGTAACAACTAATTATTTGTACAGTAAACCACCAGCCAATTTCATGGGTTTTACCAAGAAAACTGCACCCAGAAAGCCTTCCAAAGCAGCCAATCACTGAATCTGAATTATTATCTGCGCAAAAACATTAAAAAAACAAGGGCGGGTCGTTGACATTGTCTTGCGGTAAATTCGAGAAAATGTGTATGTGCGCCAAAAACTGGTCCAAAAATTGCGGTCTCAATAAAAAAAATGATTTATTATGTTCTGCCTTCGATCTTTGTAGGTCGTGATATTAAACAATGCACTCGTTCACTGGAAATCTATGAACACGCGGTAACGTTATCTGATTAATAATGATACCATTTGAAGCTTCTTAGACATTGTTCGAATAAACGTAAAACAAAAACAAAGCTAAGCGTTTATTACATTAAGGAATATATTTGTTTTCAGATATAAATATCACAACACAGCAATCCGATAAAATCTTCAATCTAGTACCAATATCAGTTTGTTAATTTATGCGATATATATTATATATAATGCGTTACTTAATGTTAACTAAATTAATATATTATATAAGCTTTTTACCATACCAGTTAATCCAATATAATATTTTTACTGTTCATTCTTGTGTAATGACACTATGTAGTATGACGAAGCGACAATTTTTTAGTGTG
Source organism: Himalopsyche japonica (assembly GCA_028555115.1). Classification (NCBI taxonomy): domain Eukaryota; kingdom Metazoa; phylum Arthropoda; class Insecta; order Trichoptera; family Rhyacophilidae; genus Himalopsyche; species Himalopsyche japonica. The sequence goes on from JAHFWJ010000620.1 coordinate 1,551,902, forward strand.
ATAATTTCACACATTAGTTGATGCTTGGAAACTAGAACTGGTTTATAGCGAGCTGAGGTATTCGGAATAAGTCGTTTTTAGACTCCGATTTTATCAATTTAAAAAATAAATATGTCCTCGCATAGCCGCCATTTTAGTCGCTATTTCGCCAACACTGGTGTAATTATAGTATTAATAAGTTAAATATATTATTTTACAAAATTCATGGAACGATTGTATACGCAAATAATATATATTATTTCGCTTTATAATAATTTAAAACGAGTGTTTAAACTAATCGTGACTAGTTAAATAAAACTTATCTTAGGCATGGAAATGGAAAAACGTTTTCATTCATTTTGGGAATACTTGCATATAAAAAAAATCGAATTGTTTATAATGAAGTTCATTTTAAAAGTCATTAAATAACACTTCAAACAAACTTAAGTTCTTCGGCCTGTCAAAAAAAATTTAGTGGCGTTCGAATTCCTTCACGGAAGGGCTTTCGCGATTCGCTTAAGGCGCTGCGCGGTGTTGGTTTTTTCGCTTTTCAGGAAGCAAATCGAGTGCTGAGTAACTGGCAGCATTAGGCCGTCTCGGTTCGATTCCCAGGTTGGGCGCGCTCACGTATTCTCAGTACCTAGGTATTTGGTAGGCACATGCCAGTGCGTTCACACCGAAAGGCTTTCCCCCTGCCTCACCTTCCGCAATTTTCTCAATCCGTAATTGTTCCTCCCAGCAGGGCTGCCATGTTTCGACACAAAAACGTATTATTATTATTTTATGTACGTTTTTGGTAGTTCTTTATATAAAGGTTCGGTGGACCATCGTCGATATACTCTACTTTTTTGGTCAGCATTCAAATTTTACGCAATCTTTTTTCAAGAATTTGTTTTATCACTATTAAATGACAAAAAATATGACGTATTATAAAAGTCGCGTTAGTTAATGAAGTTTTAAAAACGTACAATTTGATAGATTTAAGTTATAACTATTTTCCATTTAAATTCTTTATTTTGCTCTGATAAGTTGCGGTAACCTATAAAATGATACATTTTCCGATCGTCATGATAAAATAGCCGGCCCTTCGAGGATGAGTTTACTTAACCTGATTTGCCTTAATACAAATATTATAAATTACTTCCTTCATAAACATCTTAAAATTTCATTTTGATTTATTTAACCCGTCTAAAATTTAAGACCAACCCGTGTGTTGCTTTCCTACTATTTTATTTATTTCTTGCTTTTAAATAGTTCAATTTTACACAACAAAACGATGATACAATGCTACAATTATATTTAAATAGATATTTTGATGCACTTTACAAAATAAAGTCATAAATAAAAATTTACTCAAATTCTCCTCGACTACTTATCCTTCACGGCACAACAAAATTTGTCTTCGATAACTTCGACATATCTCAAAATAATATTATAATATATAATGGGTATTCGTATTTGGCCATTTTCGCTCCCTGAATGAAAGGATATTACCACTGAAAGGTGTCTTCATAATTCCTTGTCACCTGCCAAATGCTTTGGTTACTCTGATGACATGCCAGCATTATTCAGCTCATCATATATAGCATGATAGTGTAAAAATCGGTCACTCAACTGTCAAATGTATCCTGTTCACAACCAGAGACATCTTGTTTCGTTCCTGTCTGTTATTATCTTCGATTTGATACTCTAGACAATTTCATCAGATTTAAGAATGTTTGTTGCTTCCGGCCTTTGTGTGACATAGAAAAAGTAAACTCTTATATAATATTTTTATTTTGATAGATATACATAATAAAAGAGACAAATTATTTATTTTCTTTTCGAGCAATGCTCCCCGCCACACCTGGTATTATCTCACGGCACTCTAGTGTGTCGCGGCATAGCAGTTGAGGAGCACTGATACATTCATCTTATTTTGCATCACCTTTTATTTATCTAAATTTAAATCATTATTCTATCCATTGAAGAGATATTTAGTAAACACTCGCATATTTCTCGGTTTTTTATTACTTGACACCTGAGAACAGTGCAGTGTTTAAAAAAACTAACGAAAAGCGAAACGACTTCTATTTCTCATTTTAAAGTTGATAACCCTGCTGTTCTGATTTTAGTGCCACTTATTTTATAAGACTATTTTTCGGCAATGTTCTACTTCACGATTTGGCATACAAAAGGCTTAGTATGGTTTTATTAATATATAGGTATCCTCTTTCATAAGTGACTGTGTTACTGAAACTATTGTATTTGTTCGGAACACAAACTGAACGTGATGTATCTCGTATGAGCTTTCTTAGACTTCTGTTATAATGGTTGGAATTGTCGTGATTTCTTTTGATGCGGTGTGAAATTTGATTTTATTTGTGTAGCTGTGCTTTGTAATGTCGGTCTACGCTAGAATTTTTCATTCTCACGAAATAAAACGGTAGCTTTATTGCACATAAACACTATACAATGCACATGCATATTATTATGTGTTGTATTAACTAATTATTTTTATTTAATTAATTCAAAGTTTTAATTTAATGGTGGCATAAATGCTTTCCCATCCATTAATTATTTGAGTAGATGAGTGCGTATACGTCTCCTGGAACCCGCACAAACCGTAGATTATAGAAAATCTGAGGAGCCAATTAAGCACTGTTAAATAGATACCCGATGTCAACAAAGACTCCTAAGGCATTTTTGTTTACTTTCAAATTGTTAATTATTTCAAATTGGTCGGTAACGATGAGATTAAACATCAGGTGACGTAATATAGGAATTTAATTTATGAGATTGTCGCCTCATTGAATTGAACTAATCCTCACAATGAAGAATTAAGAAGATTAAACTATTTTTTAAAAAATACATAGATGAACTTAAATGTCTCCTTAATAAAACAGCATGCACTTATAAACCTTGCAGAAACTGTATTCAAGGATGTAAATAGATTAACATTAGCATAATACACCGTATATATTAAATAATAAAAACACATTTTTTAGTACTTATTTCCACAATATATTTTTTGATCAGGACCGGTTTCGCTCATCGCGAGCATTATCAACTGATAGAATACAATTTACAAACAAGTCTATTTATACAAAACAAAAAAATAATTTGAGTTAATGGTAGCAGGTGTACAAAACCATGGGTACAAGAACTAGGAAACGATTTACATAAAATCATACAATATTGATACAAATAAAGTAAATTAGTATAAAAATTAAATGTTCACAATCACTTATTAAGAATTACAATTACAATTATGGTAAATCAATAATCCATTAGGAGCTCTAAGCAATCAATAAGGAAGTAAGGAGTGGGAAATTTTTAATGACGAAAATAACCCACAATCACTACTTAATGGAACAAAATAAATTAATACATGAGAAGTCGATTAAAGATGAATCGATGAGATGGGAAGATATGGTCAGTCAGGGGCGTTCCAATATTTTCTGTAAAAAATTAAGTAAAGGGAGGCAATATCATTTTTCAAAAAAAAAAAAAAATTATTTGAAATATATATTTATTAATCTAATTTAATGAGTATAACAATGGTGACGACGCAAAGTAGTTTGTTCATTTATAAGGTTAGAATTAGGCAAAAATTTATATCGATTAATTTCAAGGATTTCTTGTTTATCTAATTTCAGTGATTTGTTATTGAAATGCAGGATTTTGTAGTTTATAGTAAAATCACATGAATGTTTATTTTGAAACAAATGGTTTCCAAAAGTAGAAATCTCATCGCCTTTTTTGGCACAAGCTAAATGTTCCTTAAATCTAGTATGAAAGGATCTTCCTGTTTGACCAATATACCTAGCCTCACAGGAATCACATTTTAGAAGATAAATACCACTTTGGCTTAAAATATTAATTTTGTCTTTCGTGTTAACTAACATTCGACTAAGATTATGATTGTTATAAAAAGTTACATTAAAAAGTTTTTTGTCTAACTTCTTGGATATGTTTTCAGAAACTCGGCCTAAATAACTTAGTTTTACCCAACGTTTTTCAACGGAGGGAACATCAATCATCAAGCTCGAGGTTACATTTAATAAAGCTAATTTTTTAGTTTTTTTTAAAGACAAGTCGATCAATCAACTTTGCATCGTATCCATTGTTAAGTGCGATCTGTTTAATGGTGTTTAATTCTAAATTGAAATTTGATTCTGTCATAGGAATTGTCAACAAGCGATGAATAAAGGAATGAAAAGTTGACAACTTATGTGAAATGTGGTGTCTAGACGAGCTACTTATGATATTGTCACTAAAAGTCTCTTTTCTGTAAATACTGAAACTATGACGATTATTAATTAGTTCAACGGTTAAATCTAAAAAGTTTATTTTATGCATACCCAATTCCATTGTGAATTGAATTGAACTATGAATCTTATTCATATTATTCAAGAAAGTATGCAGTTGCCTTTCGGTACCTCCCCAAAGTACTAAAATATCATCTACATATCTATACCAATAGATGATATTTTTAAAAAGATCTAATTTTGAAATTTTTGATTCAATCAAATTCATGAAAAAATCAGCTAAAATTGGTGACAATGGACTACCCATTGCCAAACCATCCAACTGTTTATAAAATTTATCTTTAAATTTAAAATAATTTTGATCTATGCAACAGTTAATGATTGATTTTACATCTGTAGCCAACCGGGGATTAAGATTTTTCATATCTATGAAATCAACAATCGCTGACTTTAGGTCAGATATAGGCACACTAGTAAATAGGCTCACTACATCAAATGAAACTAGCTTCGCGTTCAAAGGTACTGATAAATCTTTAATTTTTTCTACTAATTGAATTGAGTTTTTAATCCCGAATTTGGGGGTGAATCCCAACTTATGTTTGAACAAGGAATTAGCAATCCCTGCTAATTTATACGACGGTGCAGCATTAAAGGAAACTACTGGCCTTAAGGGCATACTTTGTTTATGAATTTTTGGTAACCCATACAGTCTAGGGCACTGTGGGTTCATTTGTTTGTGCCTTTTTTTAAAAGGCTCTGTAGGAAAACACGTATTTGCTTCATCGATAACTGTTTTTACGGATTCAGAACTAGATGCAGTTGGATCACGTTTTAATTGAATAAACGCTGGACCCGACAAGACATCCTCCATTTTTTCATCGTAAACACCTCTATCCATGATAACAGTAGTGTTACCTTTATCAGCTTTTGAAATTATTAAGTTATTAGAATTTAATTTTGTTTTGATAGACTTTACGATACGCGTTTCAAATTTACTAGTATTTACAATATTTCGAGATTCCTTTTTTAGAATAGTTGAGCATTCATATTTAATGGCCATATTCGATCGTATAGCCAGATCAGCATCGATCGCAAGATTTTCTAAATCTTTTGAAGTTATTTTAACATTAGGGCAATATTTCAAACCTTTATTTAAAAGGCTCATTTCATTAGGATCAAAATTGACTGAAGTTGTATTAACAACCCGTTCCGCAAAAGATATTTTCTTCTCTACTATGGTATTTACAGAATATTCTGACTTTTTAGTTTCAGACAAATGATTTAACTTTTTCTTTTGGTTCAGAAAGGTTTTATGGATAAAATTTTGGACCTCAAATCTAATTTTTTTCATCTAAGATGTCAAACTCGACTGAGTGAAGTTTGCTAGTCAACAAAGAATGGATATAAAATAAATATACACTCACCGCATCCCTGACACAGTACCATCTCTTCATTTCAGCTTTTATCCATGTAAGCTGCGCCAATTTTAGAGCTTTTAGAGCAATCGGTGAATTGGACTTCGTTTTGATGTTTACGTAGTTCGGTATAATGTTGAGACGAAGACATTCTCTATTATACCAAATATGTTGAGATGCTAAAGACTGTTTTAATTTGTATTTCTTAAATAAGACAGTAAGTTTAGCCGTACACGCTTCATTAATCACTTTTAAGGTGTTAACTGTCACTTCTTGATGGAAAGGCATTATATTTTAAATAATAAAAACACATTTTTTAGTACTTATTTCCCGTATACACCGTATATAGTATATGTGTTAATACAAATCTATCATGTCATACATTAATAATGTCGATAAATAAATCTGTCTATGAAAATTCCTCATTATATTATATATATTCTTTTATATAATTTCTTTTTTTACATATTCTTTTATATAATGGGTGTAAATAACGAATCATATGACAATAATACGTTTGTACGTATTAACCAACCACCAAGTTATTCATTGATAAAACTTCTCAATACCAAATATTTCTTCATTATTTCATTCATTATTTCAAAGCTTCCATCTGATATTATATAAACGCGTTAAAATTCAACGATAATAATATGATGCAAGAGATACTGGATCGATATCAGTAACCGCTCACCGCAGTTGAGTTTTGAATTCTCAACAATTTATATGAATGCAATTACAGGTTGTAATTCGGGGCATCTATCTTACCAGTCTGTAATGAAAATCATGATGAGCAGTGTCGTACGAAACGTCTCGGTGAATTCGATTGATTCTTTTTACCTTATCTCATTTGAAATGAAAATCAGTATTTCATGAAAAAATATCTCTCGATAAGTTTATAACTTATTACTCAGGCACGTTTGTTTGCGAGATTTTTTTCCGCCGTGACATGAAACTACACTGGTCTTTTCTATTCAATCTAATTCAATATATTCAATCGTTCATTTTCTCAAGAAATAAAAAATAAAATAATAAAAAACCCTATTTTACAAAAAAATAGTTCTTTAAAAAGGAATGGAAATAATTTGATGATTTCATATGAGAAATGCATACTAAACTATCTTGTCGCGCCACTGTTTGGGTTCCAGTCGTTCGGAGTCTAATCTTTATAAAAAAATCTACAAAAACTATAGCAAGAAGTGATTGGCGGAGTATAAAAAATAGCCGAAATCAACAAAGCTTTTCTCACTGAAAGAGCACTGCATTTTTTCGCGTGTTTTTTTTTTGCACCGTGTACAGTTTTCTTATCGCGTTGACCGCTGCAGATGTCGACTTAATACATCCAAAACTGTTCAGCTTTGTCGTAAATTCTAAATAAATATTTGCTACAAACGTATGTATATGTTCACTTTTTTTTACTATTTGTAACATACCATGCCTAAATTATATCTTCCGGCTAATATAATTGTCATTTAAAGCAGTGTTTCCCAAAAATTTCATGCCGCGGCCCCCTTAATCTAAATAAATAATGCATAACCTCCATAATCAAAAAACATTCGGGAAGGATGAATTTCAAAGAATATGACGAAAGTTGATATAATTCCTGACATATAAAACGTCTTCTATATAAGCTAATATATTATAGTTTTTTAATTATTATTTTTTGTACAAAATGACGTTTTACACATTCAATAATACTCTAAATAAGACGCCGTATATTTAGTTATTTAAATGTATTTAAGTGTTTATAGATTGTAACAAAGTAGAAAAAATTTACCATATTATATTCAACACATCCCCTTAACTACATATTTCATATTTTATGTAATTGATCAATATTTCTCATTTTTGAACATATACGAGTTATGAATTATTGGACGTATATCTTTACTTCTGTATAACCAGTCTGCCAATGGGGATGTCAATGGTAAGAGCATTACCAATGGTCAACAGCATTGCTTCGGATGTTAACATATTCCATGTGAACAAGAGTTAGTTCAGGCGAATACTATTTATTAATACTATTATTAAAGTAGATTTTACATGAGCTTGCTTGGTTGACTTCCTTGCTATCCTTGTGTTATGTACCAAATAAAGTAAAAAATAATAATTATGTAACCCGAACAAAAAATGTTAAATGTAAAATAAAGGAACTCTTGTTTAATATCTCACCAGCATCAATTCGCTTATGGTGGTGCTGATTATCATAGAGGTACAATTTCAATTCAGACTTGCAACGTTATTATGATAGTTCGGTTAACCGTTTCGATTAAATCCAATGATGCTTTTTATTGCTTTTCAGATTATTTCTTAACGTTACCATTAGTTTAATTGAAAGCTTGCCGTTGCAGAACTCCGATCCTTATTATCGCAATGCATTCTCAAATATCAAACTACTTATAAATTTTTATAACTTTAGATTTTATAAATGTCAAAAAAGACAACCTTTTTTATGACGTTAGAAAACCGTCGTGTATCATTGCATTTTGTAACCGGTTAAATTGGTCGAAAGAATATCATTTTTCTTAAACGAACTCACCCGTTACTTCACATTTAAATATAGCGAGTTAAAGTTCTTTTTTGTAGAAGTATAGATAATAATATGATACTAAAAACAAGTTTTTTTATCTACAAAACTGCCATGAAAAATGTTGCTAAGCATCTAGAGACATGAGCGATTTAAAATGTTATTATAATTTCATTATTCCGTTACATTTTTTAGCTCAGCTGCCTCACTTTTGTTTGGTCAAGTGTAGGGTAACAGGTTTTCTTTGAATAATTCATTCACGCCAATCTCTTCTTTTTATATTTATATATATATATATGATGGATTCATTCGAGGTTAGGATATCTTTGCATTGGATCTAAGAAGGCATGAGATAATCATTTATATGTTATTTATATTATCAACACACCATATTTTCGTACCTTTACACGGATTTTCCAATAAATCTAAAATAGATTGAACGTTAAAATACCACGAGTAAAAGTATTACGATATAACATGGTGAAAAAATAGCAATGTATTTTAGTTCTACAAAACTATTTTTAACAAATATAGTTGATAGCTATTTCGGCTCACGCCATCGTCAGAACTATTACGATATATTCTCACACTTATGGTAAATTTAAAAAACTTTGTCTATATCCGGATGGAAGAAAAACTATGTAGTCTACCAGCACGTGGCGAATTTGCATATATATTTCAAATTTCAGACGATTTTAAATTTCTTAACTCGCCCCACACTTAGATAATTATTAAAAAAATACTAACCGTCTAACGCTTTCACCGAATCTGTATTAATTTTCAGTAAATGTGTATTTCGTAAGTTTGCAATACCACAAAATTAAGCAATATATGTATATCATTAATTTTTTTCGTATATTAAAAGTAATGAATGATTTGATCAATTAAGTGCTTATAATGAAGTCGTAACATTTAAATTTCAAAAATATTTGATCCACACTATCTGCTTTTGTGCTTTTCCAACAGTTTTAATAAGATGTCTTTCAAAAACATTTGTTTCGTCAGGCCATAGAACCTCAAAAAATAATTTTTGTATAATTAATTTCAGGGATGACACATCGTTTATTACTTATTTATACAAACAAAAACTAACTTGAAAAATTATTTTGGATAAAGCGATAATTTGGTTCAAATTCGCAAGTGAATTGGATGCGCGCACTTTTTAATTTCTCAGGCATTTACATTCGCTACGCCTTTAACCGAGTTGAAAAATTACGTATCCACAATCTGCTTCTTGGCATAACTACACGGAGACTATGATACACGCTTGCTTTATCTTATAGAAATACTTAGTAATTCCACGGTAAAGGAATTAGCTTCGCTATTTAGTATTGCGTTCCCTAGATATTGAATAAGGTTAGCTGTTACGTACGGTACACTCTGTATAGACTTAAATACCCGGCGCCGTAGATTTGCTGTGTGAGATAATATTATATTATTATAAAAGTTTTTATCGGTCAAAGTCGTTCTTTTGCGCGGGTAAGTTCGCTTTGTATTCCGCAAATCGAATTCGGCTTATTCGCGGCGTCTCTTGAGCTGAACGCTTCTCAAACGATCCATAAATATACGAGCCAAACTTTTTTTCACATATTTATTTGTTAATAAATATATTACCGTTCCTCACTACATATGCAAAAGCATGCACATATTGTATTAATTATTTCTTATCATTATAACTGAAACGGAGCGGTAACTATTATACTATTTCTATATCTCAATACTAAATATTTCATTAAACACTAATTTACTGTGCAATTTTTTTCCATTTAAGTACAATTTGAGAATTTATATATCCAAATTGCGTGCGAAAATATGTTTATTAAAATCATATCTACATTTCAACTTCATAACAAAAATAATTTTAAAAACTAAAAAAATCCTTTTTATTGCATTCCATCTTATGTAAAAGTATAGATATTCTATGTGAAAAATCACAGTTGAACCAATCGATGAATATTACTGCAGTGGACAGGTTTTATTCATTCTCATAAAATTATAATATTTCATATTTTCTTGAAGGATATGTTGAGTGGCACTGGGATCGAGGCGTTATTTGCGAGTCATCTCTTTAAATTGCACCATTCGACGTGATTGTTGTACAACTCAATGCACTGGTATTGTATTATTTTTAAAAAAATGCTAAGATCTTTTTGGCATAAATCGAAGCATTCGATAAAGTTAAGATAATCAGATATATAGTAGTATTTAATATATATATTTTCATCTCACAAATACTACTCGCTTAGACATTTTTCCAATAACACATCGACAGCGAATTGAATAATAAATAAATCAAAATATATTTCTCAAATATCAAAATTACAATATGTTTAATACGATTTTGCTGTCTTAAAAGCATTAAACATTGAAATAAGATTACTTTATATTTAATACCATATAATTTTTGTGATCTCAAAACCTTCTAAATTGCCCTTTATTTAAAACACAACAGATATACGGCTTTCATAACATCCATTTAATTTTTAAATTGAATGGTCGATATCTCTAAAAAAAAACATACATTCATATATAATATTAGTTGATAATGCTTACACGTTGGACGAAGCAGCAATTTATATTCGTAGTATTAGATTGTAAATTGAGTGGTTATTTTCATACTGATATTGCATTTTTCCATGATTTGATATGATAGCCAACAATACCATTCAAGTAAACCTGTGAAATATTATGTGAAGTAATGATGGAAATTGATTCTCACCAAAATAAACTCTTTTACGTACTATTCTATTTTTTTACACAGCTATTATGTATTAAACGATTTACGGCACACGCCAAAAATTTATGGGTGGATTTTTCTATTCCATCTTTTCTTTTGCTGATGTGTCTGTAAACAATTTAAGATGTCGTTGACATTTTAAGCTGCTGAATAAATTTAAAAGCTTGCACCCCATAAATCTTTTCGCCTACATGTTACCTTTTTACCCACACATAATCTGCGCATCAATCTGGATTCTAACTCCTCTCCGCCATTTTTTTGACCTACTCAAGATTATCGAGTCCCATCCAACAATAGAAATTTAAATAAGAATGCTGCATCCTTATAATACATCGACGAAAACAACGCAGTTTATTATTTACAGTGTTAACGCGAATACCTTTTATTTCTTTAGTCATGTTTGATTTTATATTATTGAATGTTTCTTGTATATTTTAGTCGATATTAACCGGAATTGTATACTCGTTTTATTGTAGATTTATACAATCTTGTCCCATTAGTAAAACATTAACTTTTCCAGAAAAACTCTATTTTATCAATAAATTATGGTGCGATAGTCTAATTAATTGTTTATTTTTTTTTTTTTAAACACGACGTCGACATTGACCAAAAACAAGATGACGCATAAAAGAGTTTATTTTTGTCAGGCTCTTTCCCAGCTTTCCTATTCATGTGCATTAAATTAAAGATCAACAAACCAATCCGGCAAATTGTTCATTGAGATATTCTTCAAAATCCTCTAATCGTAAAAGTAATTGGAGTCTCCCGTTTTTCACAACTCCGACTCTACAGCCTAGCTCAAATACTTTCCTGTTGGTAAAATCTGAATTCAGAAAAAGTTGGTACACCAAACTTTTTATAAAATCGTGTTTCAATCCAAGAATCATCGTGAAAAATATTCGGTGAATGACAACCATTTGATTGCGAAGCTTTAGTAGCTTTGTCGCACGACCGCCGATGATTTGACTTTTCCCAAGCCACATACAAGCATGAGATTTTTTGAATGTATTCATAAAATAATATTTTCATAAATAATAATGTATAATTTTTCAAAACATAATTTTTTTGATGTGATAGTTACTATCTTTCCTTATATAAAATTTAACTGCTGCAAGTAAATTTTTAACGATCTCTACACGAGCTTCAATTCCAACCGGTGTATTTCCGCTATATGTTGCCATAGTGTAACCAAATGCCACAAATTGACAATTTATCTGTGCGTATTTCTGTCACTACATAATATTAAAACAAATGGAACATTGAATATTTCACTAACAAAATTATTCAAAATTGAGTTGACCGATTTCTTATTTCAACTCGGCCTAAAATACTATTAATCACGACTTCAATTACTGTTCAACTATACTGCTCTAAATTTGTGTCTCCTTAAATTCAATATAAAACATTCTTAAAATCCATAACAATTGAAAAAATTGCAGGCTGCCTCACGTACTAAATGAGATATTAATGTTTTATATAAAGCTGTGATATTTCTATTATATAAAAAACAGCACGTTAACCTTGAAAATGGTGTCTGCAGTGTCATGGCCGCCTGACAACAATCCCAGTTATATCTTTTTTTATTATTTAATCAACTGTTATCAATTACCATCACACGACCAATTGTAGTCTTGTAAAAATAAATAATCGCTGAGAATTGAACACCGTTATAATTTATGATATTTGGTACAGTCAGTACGATGAAAAATAAATTGTCATGGCTCTATTTTATTTTATCTTGATTCTAAAAGTTTTATGGTTATTGAACGTACGTTTTTATATTTTTAATTAAATGAGGCCTATAGTTTTATCAATCTTACTTGTGATGACTTCATTGTATGAGAAATATGATACGATTGTTATTTTATATGTTTTTAAGTTAATTTCGTTGAAATGAGTTTTATGAAAATCTTTTACGATTTTTTTTTCCTTAGCAGTAGTAAAAGAAACTTATTTAGAAATTGAAATTTATTACGCGCTAAATATATTCCGTCAAATCAATTGTGATATACTTGTGGAGGGTTAACACAGTGTTATAGAAGTATCCATGCCCTAAATCTCAAATTTTCAATTGAATATAGCATCTTTTGATATAAGTTTTATCACAATTAACCCACAACTGTTCGATCGTCACGCGACACTCTACCCGCTACGCAACAGAGGCGAGATCAGTCTTTCGCTAAAAAAGAAAAAAATTGCAGTACACTTTAATATATCAAAGAGCATTATTCACTCCGCTTTTGTTTCAAATATTGCATTTCCGATTATTAAACACGTCATCCCTTATTTATACACCGATCAATGCTTAAAAAGAAGAGTAGATCATAAAACTCTCAACCTCTCCTAATTCTCCATTTCCCTACGTCGAATCTCATTGTTTCACTAACAGTATGACATTGTGAAAATATTTGTGTTTCAATTGCTTCATTACTAGTCTGAGTGGGGTTATAGAAATTAAACAAAAACCATTAGAAACTTTTTAAATATCAAAAATGAAAAGGAGAATTAATCGATAGTTATTGCGCGCCAACTTTTGATTATATACATACCTAGTTCATCTGATTTCTACGATCAATTAATAACATTATTCTTCTCATCTGAGACCGATTAATTCACTTGTTAACGTTTTATTACACGGTGATATAATGAATAGCAAGCATACTTGTACTGACGTCTCATTAGATGATGCTGAAATGATATATTATGTAAAGAATATAGATGATAGTAGTTTCACCCTTCAAATACCCATAAAAAAAATTATTTCCTCTATCATAAAATTAAATATTAAACAATTTCGTATATTGTGCTTGCCGATAAATATTTGTTTACAATCACAGTGACTATTTAATTTTACTTATATTAATAAAAGACATTCATAGGTCATGGTTCGTCCAGTAAAATCATCAAAAATATGATGATGTTTCATTAAATTTATCGATATACTATAGCAGTGTAATTTACATGCTAAAAGAATATTTTGGGTAAAAATATATGTATGGGATGTTTTCTTTGAATCAAATCATAATTTCATGAACATATGTGGATGTAATGCTGGCAATAATAAGGTGAAGAAATATAAGAAAAAAAAAATATGTACGTCACTGGCTTTTACTCGCATACGAAATGAACAACTTAAACATTTCCAGCTTAAAGCTTTTCTGAGTAAGCATTTTGAAATGAAACTTGTACACCGGAAAACATAGTATATTGAAAAAATTCTTTATAATGACAGCAAAGCAAATTGTATCAATTTTCATTTTTTTAATAATTAATGATATTATCGCGCGATTTGGCATTTCTTTTGTTTATTTTTGTGCAATAGTCCATTATATTCCAACTTAAGTACTACAATAAAAAATATTATATTACAGTATTTTTAGAGTTTTATTTAATTATTTAACAAGTACAAAAAGGAACTGAACTCACACGTTGGCAAGAATTCAGAGACTATACATACCTTAATTCAGTTCTTCAGTTTGGGGGGTAAATGGGTTGAGCTCTATCATCTTTTTGCTCTACAATAAAAAGCGCAGAAATAAAAATCTCAAAAGATGAACTCAACTCACCTCGTCGATGATATTTTCTGCGAATAGCTGAATATTCTTACGCGGGCGGAGTCTTTGACGATTTGAAAGGCGTTTTCCTTATAATAAATATAAAATACATGAAAATCTGCCGATTTCTTCCTTTGGTTTAAAATGTCTCACGCACTATTATAATCTATAGACATTTCACATATATTCACTTTTTTAATACGCGTTTGTTTTTATATCTTAATGATTGTGCCACATCAAAAATAAAAATATGATCATTATTTAATAAATGCCAGAAACTAGACTAGATAAAAAAGAATCAGCAACGTGACTTCATTCATTGAAATATTCTTTGTTGTGTGATTTTTATGTCAGATTTATGTTTTAATATTTTTGTTTATTCTTTTTATTAATTCCTAGCATAAGAACAAATACTCGAATATTCCGTGGGGTAACCATAGTTCTTAGTATTCTAGTATTCAGTCTAAAACATCTACATTAAATCGTTTTCTGGCAAAAATTCCCGAAATATTAGCTTAAAGTGATTATAGTAATAGTTATAGTTATAGTTATAGTGATATTATAAATATAGTAATGTCATACCGATCCATTTAACATAATTACTTTAAATAAAAATTTGAATGTACATAATACATAGTATAAAATTATCTCTTTTCACTATGAAAACAAAACCACCGTTTTGACTTGTAGTTTGTTCGTCCGAATCGGATGGCATTAGATTGATTTAACTCTTAGTAACTATGTTGTGCAAAAAAAATATTAATTTTATTACCATCGATGGACGAATAAATCTCTTGAAAAAATTGAACAAAAATGCTAATAAAATGCGGTAGATTTCCATCTCTCTTCTCGTCACGCATACTATCTGTGTTAAAGCGAGAACTGTTTTATTTATACCTTTTCCACCTTGCTTGAAATTGTTGTCATGTCATGAGACAGGTATATCAAGGATGCCACATTTTTTAATCCATAGATTTGATTGAATTGCTATCATCATTTTACGTTTTTTTACTTTTTGCCACTAATGTGAAGAAGAAGTAACAAAATTTCGTTTGTTATTGATATTTAGAAAAAATCAATATCAAAGAATTAATTTTCTCTTTATCTAAGCACTGTATAAATTGATGATTCATTACTTTTCACAACAAATATTTTCATCGCGTTGCTGTTAGTTATTTATTCATAAAAAAATCAAAATATTTATTATAAAACGTCAAAATATTTATATATTTAATGTTGGCTGTTAAAGAAATAAAAAATCTACTTTAACACATTAAAACATAGTATTCGCCTGAACTCACTTTCGTCCACATGAGATATGTTGACATCCGAAAAATTACTATTGAACATTGTTAATACTCTTACCATTGGCAGACTGGTTCTACACTTTTGAACAAACACTTCATGTCCACGATTTCTTAAAAAAATATCCGGAACATACAATTTGACAAGATAAATATAATTATAACTTACGTGTGATTTTAAAAGCAACCTTCAGGTCGCAATAGCTCAAACTATTAAAGTCGTATGTTTTTCTATGCACATTTAATTTACGCATAATTTTTTAAATGGCATTGAATCCTATAAGTTGACTCATTTATAGGATTTGTCCAATGTTGGCACATGAATTTTGCACACACACTTTCTCAAAGACAATAAAAAATAAATTATCATTTATTATAAGTCTTTCAATGTCGTTCAAAAAAAGTAATAAAAATTAGTACATCATAATTACTTGCAAAAAAACACGGCTACAGGAATAATTAAATATTAGAACAAAATCAATCAACTCATATTAGTAGTCTGTGTTCGCATTGTTTTCTATAACTTTGTTTATTAATTCAAAGAAAAGGAAACTCCTAAAACAATGCTTGCATCGCCACTGTGAAATGAAAAGTATATTTGCATTTTAAAGTAGTTGGCTGTCTTAAGATGTCTTATCTATATTTATATCAAGAAGAAAAATTGAAAATAATTTATTAATTGCCTTACGTATTTGACGTAAAAATCAACATGGGGCAACCCTGAACTTTTACAAAAGTAAAAAGATGGTAAAAACTGCTGGGAGCTGCTTCTATCACCCATTAGTTTTGAAGTTCATTGAACCTCTTGCATGGTCTTAGAAAATCTTAGCATTTTATATTATTATTGCTAAATTTTACATCTTAAAATATCAATAATAGCTCATAGTTATAACACCGTGACAATCCTTTAGACTTTTACCTTAAGTCTTACTTGATATATTTATTTTAAAATATCAACTCATTTTCTAAAATAATTCGTATTAATTGATAATTATGTTTATTTTTAATTCAGTTACACCACGTATTTTGTGTATATTGATAAAAGATATTTTAAAACTATTCTCTATATTATGTCTAAGTAAGTGATAAGTGTCTAAAAAACTTAAATTAACTTTATAATTGAAATATTATATGTTCACGATGGTAAATATATATATTTTAATATGCCTTTGGACTTCCTTTTCACATTTCCAAGATATCATCTCTAAGCTCTCAGAGTTAATGATGCCTTGAATATTACATACAAACACTTCTTGATTTTTCAACAGTCTTAAAAAGAAGTGTTGTGGAGTGACGCTAAAATTCACTTGAAATCGAAAAAAATATGGATTGCATTTACTCTAACTAACTCTAGTATATAACATGACCTACATTTTAAGGTGATAAGCAATAAAGAAAATGAAATCTTATTTACTTCATGTGCAATGCTTATACTTTTTTATTATTTGACTGTAAAAAATATTATTATTCGCCGTTAAATATTGGTTAGATAAGCAGACGAAAACTATAAAAAATATCAACAAGTGCATACAATGTTTGTAAAAAGGCCTCGCTATTCAATTATTAGCGTTATAAGATATATTTCTGTAAAATTTTGATAATAATATATTAAGTCTATACATTGGTTGATAATGCTCGCAATGACCGAAATCAGTTCGAAATGTATTGTGGAAATAAGTACTAAAAATGTGTTTTTGTTATTTAAAATATCATGCATTTCCATCAAGCAGTGAATAATATATTAATTAAATAAACAACCAAAGAGTATCGCTCGTTTATTTCCTGGATACTAATAGTGTATAGCCACTAATAAACGTGAGAATAAGGTCGCATAGAACAAAATACAATATATAAAACTAATAGAGAGAATCGGTAGTTTTTGATAATTTCCTATTACAGTAAAACTCCGATTATGTATATGCACGGTATATAAAATTCCTGGAATCCACTCCAAAAAAATCATCGCAGATTTGCTTGCATGATCACGATCTAGATATTCAAAATCATAAAAAACAAGCCAACATTTTTTACTTTCGAAATTTTTAAAATGGATTTAAATATCACGCACATGCCATTTGCCTAAATTTAGATTTTTTGCAACCTTTCATCAGCACTGAAAAACTCGTTGTGTAAGGACGTAGATATTTTGAAACGCTGGTTTTTTTTATATATCAAAGATTACCTGTTTCTATTTTGTAAATTATTATTTTTCATGCAGACATCTTGATATGAGATATATTTATCTGGCATTTAAAATGATATTGCGTCTTCCATCAATATAACTCCGATATTTTATATTCCTTGTCTTATAAAATTGCAAAATAAGTATCAATTATATTATATGAAATTATTATAAAGTTATACTAATTAAATCGAATAATTAACAAATTTCAATTGTTGAAACTTTATACGATTCCACATGTTTTCACGAACGACCTGGGTTTCACCTTTCAACATCTTCAGTAATTCCTGTCGCATCCGTGTGATAGAATACCCAACAATTAAAATTCCATCTAGCACCTTTAGTCAATATCATAAATTATGGAATAAATTATGCTGTTTATACAAATCATATTAAAAATACTCTACACTTGCCTAAATTCTGTACTAGATATAACTAGCTTTAGACTAATACAATCTGGCTTGCGATTAGATAGTTTGAATGCTTTGAGACGACATTTGAACACATGAACTTCGAGCACACCTTTACCGTTGAAATACCATTGTGTGAAGCCGGCTATTTTCTCTTTCCTAATAAAAGTATTTTCTTCTTTTGTATAAATAATGTTTGATTATGTAATATAAAATAAGGCAGTTTTATAAGAAGAACTCAATTATTTTTTTCTTCAATAATATACTAATAACCCAAGGTAATCTTTACGCAATTTAATGTGTTAATTAATTATTTCAATTCAGTCTCAAATTTTATAATCAAGTTATCTATGAACTCTTTTATTTATGAATTTATGTCATTCAACAATCAAATAGTAACTTATAAGATCCATAAGAATAATATTCACTCTTGACAATCGGTATTTATTTCTATTAATAATGGATTTTAATAGTTTCACGAACAATGCTACGGTCCAATTACCACGATTAGTGTAATTTTTAATATGTTATGATTTTTAATGAAAATATTATTTTAAATAATTTTAGAATGAACAATAAATTAATCTACGCATCCCACTTTCAATACATTGTTGATCATCATAACATCGCAGGCTCTGGCTAGGCGCACAACTGGAAAAGCAAAAAAAATGTCCCCGTTTATATTTATCCTTATTTCCAAATGTCATCAATCAATTGTGATATTTTGGTCTATTGAATGTTATGTAATTTTTTTATCATAGATTTTTTTCTTCCGAAAACAATATCTTTCTTTGGGAGAATAAACGCTTGCAGAGATATTTCTTCATATTTACACCCTTGGTCTTTGTAGTTAAAAAAGGATGCAATAATATTATTCATCACGCAATATTGCGAATGATTGCCTTAACAAGGTTGCTTATAATTAATTAACACAACGCATACTAGCAAATTTTTGGATTAATAAAACTCACAATTATTATCCGTAAAATCATCAACTGTTCTATCTTACCATTTCTGATAATCTAAAGCAAATGAAGTATGAAGACTGTATATACAATATACATAAATAAATACCACTGATAAAGTTTGGAAATCTTAAAACTTTTTGCGTGTTTTGTTACCTCAAGCGAATCATCGAAACTAGTATACATTTTTTTCAACTAAAACCCTTTCAATTGTATGCATTCATACATTATATCAATGCATTAATAACCATTTATTGTATATTGTTCAAAATTAATTATTGATCGATTAAAATGGATAATAGTGACAAAATTGAGTCGGCTGATTTTTGTCTTTATGTACGACTTACATTGCAGCAAACATTTTACGTTTCATTTTAATAATTCAACAATGGCAGTTGAATAAACATGATGAGAGAAACTGCAGCGAGATATTTTATAAGTGTGGCGCATTTGCAGCCATGCGCGTCCAATTAATTTCTCTCACGTGGCGAACCAGCCAGTAAGTCAGTCAGTGTCTTCAACCGTCAGTGGACAAATAATCTCGTCGCCATTACTCGCTTGATTCTTGTGGAATTAAGTAAACATTTCGAGTTTCCCATGCAGATTATTAAAACTCTCGTCACGTAGATTGTAACGCTACGCACTGTGACAGTCGATCGCGAATGCAGATTTCCCGAAACAGATAAACGTTTATATTTAAATAGCTCTAAGACACCTCTGTCATAATTATGACCAAATTACATATTATTCAATTCACTCTCTTTATTTGTATGCACTGCTCGTTGATCACGCTTAGTAAGTAGATATTAAAAACATATTTCCTTTTTCTAATAATAAACCGTATATATTATAAAGATTGCATTTGGTCTTCGTTTAATGAATGAGTGTATATTTTATTTTTTTGGCAATAATATACCAAAGCGATCATTAAATATAATAAACTGTTATGATCCACTGTACATATATACTAGTCCGTTATCAAATTGAACAGCTAATAATTTATATAATAGAGTTGGTATACAAATAAATAGCTGGTTTTATTTTGACACCTGGAAAGTTTTGTCAAACGAATAATGAATATTATTTTTATATGTTATCAATTTCCTGTGTAACTGTTTATTTTATATTATTGATTGATTTTTTTTCTTTTAGGCAATGCAAGAAGGCTTAGATGGCGAATCTGATATGCAGGAATGGTTTGCCAGGCCGTCGGGAAAGTCCGGCGTGGTCTTACACGACAGGCTGATGACTGATGCTGCACTCGGAGCTCTCCCCATCAAAACAGAACACTCATACAGCCTAAATTCAGATGGAGACTCAACACCTGCTTCACCCAGAGATCTTCACACGAGGGTCGACGGTAAGACGAATGGATGGTTGTCATATCCACTAGATGATTTCGGGAGATAATGTTTTATACAATAATACTAAATTACTCAAGTCTTGCATATTCACCCTAGCCGGACAGTGAAGTTGTCTATAAATTTTCATTCATTCTATAAATTGATGTAATTATGTGATTTTTTTCATTCCTTTGGCATACCTGGCATACCGTAATTAGCTATAATTTTCCTTCCTTCACAAAGGAATGAGCGATTCACATACAGCCAATTACCTTTAGCGACACGGTGAAAAAATAGCAATGTATTTTAGTTCTACAAAACAATTTTTAAAAAATATAGTTGATAGATATTTCGACTCACGCCCATAGTCAGAACTATGCTTAAACTAACATTTGCTTATCTACATATAGCTGTAGAAAAGGTACACAAAACATCTTCTCTCCTGTTTTAACTGCCTAGCTTGTTTATTTCTCGCAGTAAAACTAAATTTTTCAAAAACTGTAAATGAAACTAAAAAATGTGGCTATGGCAATAAGTTAACATGTGGCACGTAAATGGTCTATTACGGAAGCAAATCAGACAACCTCCAAAAAGTGGAGCGTTTTAATTAATGGGCTAGACAATATATTATTTTGTTCGTTAAGAATCCTTTGTGATAGTTGATGTCTATTGATTTCCAGCTGCTCCAAAGCGGTCATCCTACGACCCTTACTGCAAAGATGCAAACACTTAGGCGCTGAGTTTGAATTTATGTTATGTGATTCCTTTATAACGTGATTAGCGAATTGTGAATCTGTTTTTTTACTGTTGAATGATCTTATATGTTCCTTAGCTCGAGTAGATATACTCCTACCTGTCATGAGCCACAGGACATTTTATAAATACCGCTTCTGTCAAGTTTATAAATTTTATCTTTACTATTTTTAAGATGTCTGCCTAAATTATTGTTGACCTTGAAAGCTACGTTTACTGAGTTTTTAATTTCCCGATGAATCTTTTCACTAATGCTACCTAGGTAGTTGATTCATTTAAAGAAGCGGTTCTCCTGAATTGTGTTCGGGTAAATGAGTTTTCTATCAAGATTACCTTTAGCGACTTCCAAACTTTATACTTCTACGCTTGCCTAAAAAAAAGTCCGCGCCTGCCCACCCTTTAATTTCCAATAGATATGACAATGTAGATACGTTATAAATAATGATTTTTTACAAAACAAATACTGAAAACTACAATTAATAAAATGATACCAAGTTATTGTTACGTTTACAAAAGTTTATTTGTTTGTTTATATTATGGTATAAAAATTATTTTTTATTAAAAAGGTTTTGGCGCCTCCCAAATTGAAAACCGTCGGCTTGTCTCATTGCGTTCCAATACCACCCATAATTCAACACTCAAATTTTGGAGTAGAAATGACTTTTCTCATTCATTCATTCACATGAAAATATTTCATTTCACCTTCAATGTAAAGATTTCAAACTCGATGTCTTATTTATTTGTGGACCAAGTACGTCTTTTTTAAAATTTTCTTCAATATCTGTTAAATTATAAAAAAATAGTTTTTTTTAATTCTCAATTTAATATTAATTCAATTTTATTATAAAACTTATTCTCTCTTATTATAATTAACAGTAGTGCGTTTAGTTCTTTGCTTCTTTTTAGATTGATCGAGCGATTAAAGCAAGCGTCTTGACTAAATAGTTTTTTTGGGTGTAAACCAGTTCGAGGGGTCGAAATTGGTTGTTGTCCACGATTTAGATATTGTTTTTTCTTCGATATATGTATTCGTATATAACACCCACTTTTAATCTCCGATAATCAGGCTTAGAAAAAATGGTCGTAAAGTGTGTTTTGTTTGCAGCAATTGGCAAGCGCTTAGTCGCTGCGCCTTGTTCCGATCGCTCAACGCGTGTGGCACCCAAATTCCTACTTTTCGAATTTTTCCCAGCCTTTTCAGGTACTTCTGTGTTATGGACCATTTAGTACCGACTATATTGGACAATTCCTTTTTTGTTAGCATAGGATTTTTTTCGATTTCAGCATTCAGGGCGACTTCATCCACTGTATGAGGTCGTCCACTTCGAGGGTAATTTTCAATGCTTAAATTGCCAAATTTAAATTTTGTAAACCATCTCTGACATTTTCGAACCTTTAACACGTCTCTATAAACGTCGCAAATGTCTTTAGTGGCGACGACTGCACTGTTCTGGGCGTAATATTGAAAAAGCATAGTATTTATAACCTCGAAGTGTTCGTTTATTATTATTTCTTGTCACAGTCTCGTGAACTCGAATCACATAAACAAATATAATATTTGTATAGACCAACCGTGAAATCTTCAATCTACAAAGCGCATTACATTATATTATTGCAGAAAAAATTATTGAATAACGGAATTGCAAGTCTGTTATCGGGAATGGAACAATATATTCAATCGATTTACTATCGACTTTGCTTTTGGTCTTACGAGTAAGAACATCATGCCGTATAAAAATAATACATAAATTTACGTTGCTGCGCTCCGAATTATGACGCAACCTGAAAATACACGACATTATTATTAAAACTACCCTAAAACGTTGGCAGTAGAGTTTCTTTAACAAATTACCTATCAACAACTAATAATTTTTATACTGTTATATGGATAATATTATTTTATCACACCAATTTACAAAATATAGTATCGCCTCAATAAATTACAAACTATTTTTTCAACGAGATTCACTTATAAGCGTTGACTGTTAATTTTTGTTGACAGAAACAATTTGAATGTGTTTATTTTTTACAGTAAGCAAGGCCGATTCTGCTCATCATTTTATCATTGCAGTGCTTATTTAAAACAATTTATAATTTATTCTGTCTTACAATCAATTAGTAATCTTTAGTAAATGAAAAAAATTCTAATAAAATTATATATACTCAACGTATTTTTACAATAATATAATTTAACAGTATTTTATTCATGGAAAGTCGTCAAATTGTATCAATTTGAAAGAGTCGCATTTTTATGGGTTTCGAAATGTGTAATAATTACATACGTTTTTGTGTACATTTAAATTATATATTCGAATAGATGTGATTGAAAATTTAAATATTACTAAAAATAAATACAAATATACATATTTTTAATTCACTAATAAGAGAATGAAATACCGGGCAAATATGTCGATATCGGCATATTGTATTAAATCACGGTTTTCCAAATATCAAAACCAATATTACAAAAATTAATAAAATGATAAAAAAATATTAAAGCATATTTGGATTTCCTAACAATAAAAATAAATCAATTCTATTATTTTAGTATTTCATATTAAATACCGTTTTTTAAATTATTATCCGATTTCTCTTAACATTTTTTTCTTTTTATTGTAATTTTAGCTTCAAATGACTCATAGATGCTGAAAACTGATAATAAAGGAATGCCTATTTAATACGAATGAATTTATTTCATATTTTCAGTCCAAAACAGCGTTATTTAATATGTTTTTAAAACCGGTATTTCAGTATTGAAAAAACAACCGTAATTCCGGTATTGTTATCCCCGCTTGTTAACATTAAAATATTTCGTAAAATTACCTTGTTGCTATGGTATTCAATATTTATTGGGGTACATAGCTAACATATATCGTCAAAACATCCATTTTTGTTATCACAATTGGCTGATCAAAAAACACCCAATGAACACGTGTGTCAATTTAGTTTTCCATTTTCTTGTTTTTTTTTCAAAACATATATTCGTATTTAATCAGATGTCGTTATTTTATGCATATTCACGATCCACCAATATTTTGTTAGATGTCACTAATGCCACCTGTAAGCTTTATGACCAATAACATAATATGTACTTTCAACTGCTTCTTATCTCTCATAGGTGTTCACAATCATCTCATATTCTCGTGCTATGTGAAAAAATCACATTAGAAGCATTACAAAAACAACCTCCATATTCAGTGCCCATTTTGGCACTGCCAAATTTTTATAATATTTTGTCCCGTGTACATTTAAATACTATGGAAGTCAACTTATTAAAAACTTAAATCCCAATTCCTTCCTACCACAGTAATTATAATCAATAGGTTTCCCGAAGGATGATATTTATTTTTTATTATTTCACTAAAAATTAAGCATTTTTTTCCTTATTACTTCATTCCTTTTCTGGATGGAGTTCATTCACAGAATTCATATTTTACTTTTTGATATTTAAAATAATCAACTATTTCTCCCACAATTTTTTTTTTATTCCATCTACATGCATAATAATATGTGTATATAGTTTCTCAACCGGTGGTCCGCAGAAATTTTCATTTGGTCTGTGATAATTTTTGGACGGCCAATTTTATGTTGTATTTCATGGATTTTCAAATTATATTTTTTTGTTACTGTCTGTTTTAATATACTTAAATATTGATACATCAGCATACGGTGTTGCAAAATTAATAATTTTGAATAAAAAATCAATTATATAAATATTTATTATTTTATAACAATGTTGATGGCTCGCAAAAATTTTTTGAATTTTTTGGTGGTATGTAAAAAGGTTGAGAAACTATGCTGTAAAACATGTCAGTAAATTCATTTCAGTTGAAGGCTTATAATCAAATATTTGACTAACCACTTTTTTTTTATTGCCATGTGTTTTGATTGTAATAATATTTCTCAATGTCATCTAAAACTAAACCAATATTTTCCTGCTGCTTTTTTTATTATTTTAAAACAAGTAGCTTGTTTTTTTATTAAATCTGGGGAACGACAAACAACTAGCGAGTGTTAAGCAACCCAAAACATAATTCCTTGCCAAAACAGTAATATTTCAGGGTGTCTTGGAAAATATCTTAGATCTGTGAAAGTTGTTTGCATTTTTCCTACAATGGTTTCATTACACTTTCATGTTTATCAATATTTGATTTCTACATTTTAATTTATTTAATTAGTCTTAGTTCTGATATTTTAGCGAATTTCATCAATTCCAAACCTTTAAATGTGACAAATGAATGATTGGGTATTGATTTTTATTTCTGATAAGATTTTATATTATATTCAACCAAATAAACATACAAATATATAATCCAATGTAAATTGATATGGATAATGATTTCTCCAATGCTAATTGAAACGATTGACTCATTTCAGATATGGAAGACGAATGTTTCCCCGCTATCCCACTCCGCAATGCGTGGAGTAGACGGCGAGGTGCCAGTTCCCCCATTTCCCGTGACTACTCTTTCGTGAAGCGCGAACCGCTAAGCAGACCCGATTCACCTGCCTCGCCGGACTCGCAAGGATCCGATTCAGACTCGCACATTTCCGATGGACCACAGTCACCTCGGTCAGACTCACCGACACCTGTCCACACAATCGACTATGTCATAGATCACACAGTAAGGTTTTATTCGCAATACTTTTATCAGAGCTTAGAGATTTCTTAAATTAATAATAGCAGTCACAGAAATCAATTATTTTAGTAGCAATTCTACATTTTTCAAGGGACCCTATAAATATGATAAATGTGGAAATGTTTGATATAATAAAACTAAAGATGTGTGAAATATAAGAAAACTCTATTTTTATACTTTTTATCATATAACATTCATTTTAAAAATGACCTTAATACTAAGTTGCTTCTTTAGAGTTTGGCACTTTAAGACTTCTCAAACTCGCATAGTATTCTCATTACATCTTTGGAATAAAAAATGATTTAATTTTTCGAAAACCAATAGGGATTCTGTAAATGTTGAAACTGTTTCATTATTGCATTCTTCTGCAGTGTACTCATTAATTATTTATATTACAAATTGATTGTCCCGACACCACAAGTGGCTAATTCGGTATCACATTCCACAAATGTTGCAATGTTGAAATCCCCCTGAACCGCAAGGCACCTGTCTTCAAATGAATCTTTTGATTCCTTTCAGTTACCAGGATTCGAAAGTATTTATGAGAAAATTTATAAATGTTCAACAAAAACGGTCCATAGATATTGATAAATCAAAAAACAATCAACATAGAATTATTTAACATTGGTCTTATGTGTCCTCAACCGAGACTTTATAATATGAACGAACCGAGATTGTGGTTCCCCTGTATTTTTGTTATTGCAACCAATATTAAAAGTATTTGTGTCTTATCCTCTCACATCCAGCAGAAAGAAATAGTCCCATCTTTCATTTATGGAATGTATCAGTTAAGAATTAGAATCAATTTTTACCTTATAAATAAATAGTCTTACAATAGAGTGTAAATTTATTTATTTTTTAAAAACGGCATCCTCAAAGTTACGAAGAATCCATTGAAAGTATCTCGTTTTATTGTGGTATCTTACTTTTTCAGACAGGAAGCATTCATCTACCGCAGAGCGCCCTCAGACGAGGGACACCTCTCTTACTCGGAGCGCCCGGTCTCTCAGCCCTGCCTAAACTCAGCATCAAGCTGGAGCCTAATACCTCAGGTTTGTTCATTATTCTTAACTTTTCGATTTCTTTGTTAATTGTAGATTTAATATTTTTTTCACTCCTCATTAAGCATGGCACAGTTTTGTTTTATACATAAAATCTCGTATTTTTATAATTTTTTTACTAATTAACTATGCCAAAAAATAATTCCTTACTCTTATATCAATTTTAAACTTATTCAACAACTTTTTTTTTTTATGATATCGACTTCTTCGAAGGTTCTTGATGGAATTTCAAACATGTGGTGACAAAACATGTGGAATCGTACAAAATTGTAACAATTCAAATTTATTTAACAACGATTTTATTGGTATTCTTATATTTCAGGATTCGGTTTGCCTCCAACGCCACCATCGTCTCTATCGAGTGAAGACAGCGAAGGGGCTCTGTCTCCTTCGCACGCTGCCCCGTCCCCCCCTCCCCCCACGCGCCGCGCTGCTCTCTCTCACTCTCACTCCCACACTTCACATCACCATCTATATCCTCCACAGCATGCCAGGCAGCCAATACACACACCGCTCATCAGCTCACAGCCTGTGAGTATAAAAACATCTTTCAAAGATTCTTTGGCTGTTGTGACATAATTTATTCGAGCATACTCATAAGACCTAATCTGCCGGTTTGCATTTATAAAATATGAAATGTAAATGTAATTTTTTTTTGTCTCTTTACAGAAAGGTTCGACTGGAAATTTAGTGCTGACTGAAGAAGAGAAGCGAACTCTTTTGGCTGAAGGCTACCCGGTGCCCACACGCCTACCGCTCACAAAAACCGAAGAGAAGTCTTTGAAAAAAATCCGCCGCAAAATTAAAAATAAGGTAACTGTCTAATGGTCATTGTCAACACAAAAATACTGCATTACGTAGACCGATTTCGCATAAAGTATTGTTTGGGTTTCCATTAATTGTAACTCAATTTCTTCAGATATCCGCACAGGAGAGCAGACGCAAGAAGAAAGAATACATGGACCAGCTAGAGAGGAAGGTTGAAATCCTGGCTGGAGAGAATTCTGACTTCCGTAAGAAAGTGGAGACGCTGGAACAGTCTAATTCTAATCTTTTGAATCAGCTGACGGTTCTGCAGGCGGCGGTCGCCAGGGCCACCAGGAAATAAACTCAACTCTTGTCTCCTATCGCCGGGGAATAATTCCTGTTGTGCGTTTCGTTAGCTACTGAAATATATATATATAGTTTGTGTATTATGCCTATGTGAGGTGTTTGCATATTGAATTTAATTATGGTTAATAATATATAAGTGTTGCGATTTATTGTACTATTTTTAGTTGTCCGTTTAATCCAGCCATTTTTTGTATTTATAAACGGAAGCAAAACAGGTGTCCGCTCCGCTGACTTGGTTTTGAAAGTCCAAAGCGCATTTTGGTGAATCATTAAAAAATTCACAAATATTTTTAGACTTCTATCAGAATAATTGATTACATAATCTTGTCTAGACACATGTGTTTATCATCTGCACCCGTATGCGTTACTCCATAGAAATTATATTTACGAAAACAATATTGCCGTAACGTAAAGCGAGAAATGGAGAAATGAGAGACATGTCAGTTGTGGCTTGTTATTAGACGGTGAATAAAGATATTCATTGAATACGCTGTCTTCCAATTCACGAGTAAAATTCCTTCCTAGCTATTCTAAATGTGAATTTATGTAAAAATGAATTTATTTAAAAGTAATTGAGTTTTATTGTAACATTCCAAATATATTAAATGAATTAACATTCGAACAGTCGATGAGGATACCAATCATTTAATCCTTATAAATGACATACAAAAAAAAAAAAAAGAGAAAAATCGTTAAAAAATAATTTACAATATGAATCATTATGATGCGTGAGTACAAATAGGATTTTTAACGTTAAACGATTTGTGCAATTCGTGAGCATTTAATCTAAACTAATGTAACAAGTGCAATGATTAATAGTGATGAAAAATTGTGTCTGTGCCTTATTTATAACCCTAACATGTTTTGAAACTCGAATCCCTGAGCCTGACTAGAAATAGTTACGATTTCAAGGTAACGTTATAGGCCTACAAGTGACTCGATCGAAAAATAATAATGTACACTGCGAAATGTAGACCAATATTTTTTAATATACCTGTACAGAATTTTAAATGGAATTCTAGGCGAAAGCATGATATAGTATATTTTTGAAAATCAAAACTTTCCGAATTGATATATTTGCACCGATTCGAATTGGTGCTGACGGTATTAAATGTTTGCCAAAATAAATTAGCCGCTTAAGTTGTCGGGTTATTATCTATAATCAAAATGGAAAATTTATACTACTTGGATGTTGACAAACGTGCTTTACTCCATGAAAGTTAATCCGCAGGCACGTATTTAAGGAACATTAAAATAAAGTTCTGCATCCCATCAACAATGATATTAATGTTATTTATTGAATATGAAAATAAAAAAATATTTATATTTGAATCACGTGCATTATTAAATTATTACAGAGGCTGCTTTACATTTCCCTATACGTTATTGACGACTATAAAAAATAAACACTTAAATCACTATATACATATATACAAAATATGAATCCTCTAAAAGTGTAAATAAAAACATTATACAAAAAAATACATGTTGTGTAAAAACATATTTTATACATAAATAGTTTATAATCTACTTAATGGTTTTAAGTGAGGTTGACATTGAATGATGAAGTGTTTATCTAATTAATGCATGTAATATTATATTCCTCGAAGAAAACCATCATTTTTATACAAAAATGTTTTATATTTTTTTCACACTATGCAAATTTAAAATATTTTTATATAAATATATATTTACACTGTCGTGCTCTTGTAAAAATTTATTGATCGAATCCGTAATAAATTTCGGACAGCCGATTTTCAGATCGAAATCGAACTCTCATTTATATTTATGTTCTTTGACATTCCACTGATTGTTGCAATGTTAGTAATGTATTTCCGAAAGTAAATTAGCAATTAGACAGATCGAGAACAAGTACTTACGATTTTGAAATAGTTTCTATTGACGCCAACTCGGAATAAATCGAGCGTGTCTATAAATCAATGCGTATTGAAATATATACACTTGCTATTTGTATCTGTACACGTTTACCTTTTGTACATTTTATTTTACACTGCTACACTATATTTCTATTCGAGACAGAAAGATGTTTATAAAAGAATAATTATAGATATTTATAAAGATCGATTTATTTTATCACTATGATATAAGATATTAAAGGTGAAATTAATAAATTTATGCATAATATATTACGATTTGTGACAAAATCGTTATACTAGAGAATTTGTTTAATATAAATATGGAGAAAATCAAAAAAAAAAACTGTTTTCATTGATAATTTGATTCATATTGAAATATTTGTGTTGCGTGATAATTTTTGCATTATATTATTTGCATTTTGTACTAAGTCCAATTTTTGTGACACTGATTTTTCTCATTTGTAAAATATTTATTAGGAGTGCTCAGCTATTGTACTTCAATTCAAATGGTTTATTTTATAGTGCAATTTACTTAAAAAGCATACATACTAAAATGGCAGGTTATATGAATTCAAAGTTAATTTTTGAAACACTGTCACCGGACCAGTTACGAGTGACATTTATTGTATTTGTGAAGAATACGCTAAACCGAAGTGAGATAATGATGAATAAATAACAGATGTTATTTTTATACTTAATAAAATGTTAAAGAAAAATGATGATCATGTTTTGCCAAGTAATATTAATTGTGTTGTTATTTGACATAAAACCTTCGGCTCAAATGAAAAAGAATCATCGGAGCTGTTGTCATTCAAGTGACAAATAACAAATGTTGTATAATTGTTCACTTATGTTACCTTGAGCCCTTTCATATAATTTTCATATTTTTTGGGCAAACAATTTGTAAACAACACTTTGTAGCACCTGCTAATTAATAAAAGTCAGTTGTTTTAAGAAGATGGTGGAGTTTTATTATTTCCCAACTAACCTATAAATCATGTGTGTACATTCATAGAAAAACATTTTGAATTATAACATCAATATTTACAGACACTCTTTATCTCTATGCATCTAACTCATTCAACACTTACCACTTATCATTATAACTAATCAACAAATTACACCCGTCTTCATTTAACACTGAAAGCTGATTCCACTAGACCAGTGATCGGCTAACTATTAGTCAACTGAGTTAAACATCAACTATACAATAACTGATATTTCTTTTGAGAACCCAACTTTTAAAACTTAAACTATATAGATAGGTATATTATTTCAACTTAACTGGGTGCTCCTAAGCTGGCTTTTAAAGCTGAAAATTCGAGAGAGGAACTTCTTTGTGGTCTTGACATACCTTGACGGACTACAAGTTCAGAGATATATGGCGTTCTTGGCGAGAATTTCCACGTGCACAGCTTAGAATGGAGCAAATGTGTCGGAGTGTGTATAGACGGCACTGCAAGCACGACTAGACATCGCTCAGTTGTAGTTGCAAGAATAAAGACTGTTACCCATCCAGATATGTTAAACACTCACTGTATAATGCACCGAGAACATCTAGCTGCAAAGAAACTCTCTCCAGAGCTAAGCACAATGATGAATCACACAGTGAAGATTATAAATGAAATTCAGTCAATCTGAAGACTGTTCAAATCGCTGTGCGAGAGTATGAACTCGCAACACCGACATCCTAGATACTACTATCGAGAGGAAAGGTTCTTTCAAGTCTCTTTCACTTAAGAGACGAAGCAAAACATTTAATGAGAGAGGGAAACTCTGCTCTACTAGATTATACTATTTTTTTACAAGGAATTTATGAGTAAACTCACATATTTAATCGATTCAATAACCTTAATCTTTCTCTCCAGGGGTTTTGTACAAATATTTTAAAGCTGACAAATAAGGTCAATGCATTTAAAAAGAAACCGGTTTTTTGGAATTGTCTCGTACAAGTGGAGGATTTAGATATATTTCCACTTTTGTAAGAATTTTGAATTGCTGCTAATGTCAACAGGAAGTATCTTAAATTTTATAAGTCAACACTTGAAGGCATTGGTATTAAAATTTAATCACTATTATCCTGAAAATGATGATCCTCATAAAGGAAATCTTTGTATTAATCATCCCTTCATGGAGGATGTCATTTCATGTACTGTTACAAGTAAAGAAAGAGAATAATTATTTGAGAACTTGATATGTTCCATGGGTTGCATCAAGAAAACATAATTTAGACTTTACTTCATTTTTAAGATTGTTTATAGTCAACTATGTAATACAGAATTGTTCTAATTTCTCTTGAAATTGCAAACCACTACCCTTAACTTTTCTCTTCAATCTTTTCGTTTTTTTCAGTATCACTTTTGATGTCTCTTGGTATAAAGTTAACCATTCAATCAACTTTTTTCATTTAACTCTTGTCCATCTAATAATTCATCAATTTCATTAACAGTTTAATCATCCTGTCTTTCACATACTGAACTTGTGGTGTAAATAATATTTGATTTGCAAGATTCCCTTTATTTCTCAAAATTATTCCATGATAAATTGTTGAATAGTTATCGGTAAATTAGATTTTTAAAGTTTTTCCTAACTTGACTGATTGAATATTCTCTGTCATATTTAATAATAGAATATTTTGTTTAAGCTGTATTTGACATGATTTGCCATATTTGTAGTTAATTTATACTTATCTGGCCTTAAACTTTAATCATAAACAGTACTCAAAGCTGAAATTTGCACAAATTAACAATTTTGTTAAAAAATTTAATTTTAGAACAGTATGAAAGCGAAACTGTCCTAAGTGGAGTGTTAAACAAGTCATGGATCTCCATTTTTGTATTTCTCTAAATGAGTCGAGATATTTACTTATATTTTCAAATTTTTAGGTTAAGTGTTTTTTTCACTATGCACCTTAAATTACAAGTCTACATTATTTTGTTTTTACCACACAAAAAATAAAACTACAAATGATATGTGTTCACAAGCATAATTTATTGAAAATAAAAATCAATTGCCTACACTAATTTGTGCTCACAAAAAAAATCTAAACAAATAAATACTAGAATTGTGTTAAACATACTTATTCAAAACAATCATATCCTAAAAGATGTAACTTATATGCAAATAGGTACTATTTATTTTCTAAGAGAACTCTTGACTTCAAGATATAAATGCTAATTTGATATCACATGTGTAAACTATTATTTCAGGCATCATTGGTGTCTAAAAGATATTTTACAACCACAAAAATAAATGTTTATTGATCTATATCAAACTATACATAATAAAGTCGGACTTTCGAAGTAGTAACTAAGAGATCACCGTCAAAGAATTTGGTCTCGATCACAACATGTCCACTGCAAAAGAATAGAGTGATGTTAGTAATATTAATATTGTATAGTATTTTGGTGACTTCTAAGGCAAAAATAAAAGTGATTAGTAAAGTTCTTCAAACAAATCAAGTATTCATATAGTACATTTCTACAATACTATAATCAAAGATCCTTAATTTAATGTTCAATAGGTTCTGCGAAAATACTCTACGAAAAGGATATCCCTAGATATTTTTGGACATTTGAATTTCTTTGAAGTTTCTTCTTTAATTAATAAATTTTGGAAATAGACATCTCCATTAATACTTTATTACCACAGAAATTAACAATAAATAAGGTTTATTTTATAGAAAAAATAAATTCAGAAAAACTAAAAAGTCTATTTTATTCATTGAAAACATTATTTTAATATGTACAAGTACTTAAGAATAGTAAAACATGAATGTTTTGTTTTATAATTTAGAAGACTCTATGTGATAGTTAAGTAATCAGCTTACTTTAAGACATTTGCAGGCATCATCTGCGATTCCGGTGCTGATTCTATAACTGATTGCCAGGTATTTGTGGAATTTGGAATGACAAAGCCAAAATCAAAAAACCATTCTTCTAAGCAGCGACCTTTGAATAAAATTTTCTGAAATAAAAGCATGATTTAAAAAAATACATTGAATATATTGCTATTACACCTGCTCCTGTTGCGTGAAGCTCAAGAGTGATATGGCAAATATATTATAATCAAACTAAGTTACAATATAAATTCCACATGTTTAATTATTGTGTATGGTTACCGCATTGGACAAAATGAGATTTTAGTGATTATAAGAAACTAAAATTTGTTGAAGAATTTTTAATTCAAATTATGAAATGATTTATTGATATCTCAATAATGTGGCCAAGAATTACCACCTAACAATAAATCTCAAATATGAAACAGATCAAAAACGGGATGCAAGGTTCTAACAAATCTTCATAAATATGGGATATTTAACATTAGTATTTATATCCCTAAGTAATTGAAACAACCCGACAAATATGTTTCTTGCTTGCGTGGATATTGTTAGATCTGTAGTTACTGGATAATAAGGTTAATTTTCAATTTAACGCACCTTATTCTTATAAATTACATTTGAATCTCGTTTATTATGATATTAATTTTGTTTGTTTTGTATGATCAATACATTCATATTCCATCACTTTCCTGTTGTATTATGTTAACCCAGTGGTCGGCAAACTTATTAGCCAAAGAGCCAAACATGAACATTACAACAATTTTTAAAAAAATTGAGAGCCAAATCTGCTTGTTAAGTAAATAAGTAGTACTCTAAATAAAACTAAATTTCATTCTTAATAAATATTTATTAATGCAAACAATATGCTTGCATCTCCTTGGAAAGTTTGAGTAAGTCAGGTTTGTGTGTTGTTGTTTTTAATTTTAGGCATGATTCCAAGTTCTCATCAATAAGATGACTTCTTTAATTAGAGTAATTTTTTTCTTACCAAGTTTTTTTAAATGAAAATATTATTGCGCTTTCCGTGGATATTTGTGTCAGAGCCGCACTTTGCCGACCACTGGGTTAACCCATTGAATTCCAATTTTTGTTTCATGAAATTCTAATGATTCAATGGTGTGACTGCATTGAAAAATATTAAAATATTCATTCAAATGATCATCTCAACTCATTTTATTTTCAAAAGTTAACACTTTTTTCCTGCTTATTCAGTTTTGATGTTGAAATGATACAAAAGTTATTGTTCTGGCAACAGTTACTTTCTTATCAATCATGTATATGAGGCATCCAGTATCAAACATGGCCAAGTCATACATTTGAACTGATTTTATGATGAAATTGAAAGTTAGAAAGTAAATTCATTTTTAATTACAATCAAATACAGAATTAGGCTCTTCTGAAAAATAAAGTGAAACTGACCTGGTGTTTGATACTGGACGCCTCATATACATGATGATAAGAAAGTAATTGTTGCGACAATAATAACTTTTGTATCATTTCAACATCAAAACTGAATAAGCAGGAAAAAGATGCACTGCTTTATCCATTTGTTAAATATTTAAATATTTATAAATATTTCATGTACCTGCTCCAATCGAAATTTTTCCATAGACTCAATGGAACTGAAGTTCATCTCTCGAGAGACTGTCCGACATTTCAAAATCTTCTTTGGAACCCTGGCCTCGTGTTCAATGTCCGAACAAGACATGTCTTCATTATTCTGCCAGAGAATTTTACCTAGAAAAGCAGTGGAGGTTATTTGATTTATTTTGCTGACTGATACAAGATATTAGTGAACAGAACTGGTCCCAGACGTTTTGCCACCCCAGGAAAGATTTTACATGTCGAACAGAAAAATAAAATCTTTCCTAAGGTGTAAAAGTAAAAACTGATTTTACATAAATGTACATCGTGCCCTGGTCATTGTCATTGGCTTCCTTTACGGATCTCACAGGTTGGAGTCCCAATACCAACAGTTTTTTTTCAACCAACATATGGATTTCACTTTGAAAGCATGGGTGTTGTCCGATATTCTCCCTCCTGGCCATCCGATATACTCTACGACTAGTCATATACTAGCGCTATTCTTTTTGAAAAAAATGAGGTTGAGCAACTGATTCACAATCAGTCTTCTAAAAAAAATTTCCGTAGATACATCTCCTATATAGATCTAGGAGGTTATATGCCCACATTGGAAGCAGGTATGGATTTGTCAAAAAGATATGCATAGTAACCTTTAATTGCCCATCGGTCCTGTGTGGGACCAGTGATTATGGTGCAATTCGCTATTGGATTACACTGATTTACGATAATAGTATTCAAAATATTGGCTTACATGAATAATGTCTTTAAGAGACCGATCCATAATTTTATTTTCAGTTTTGATAAATATTTTTGTCGTGAATAATACAAACATCTGCATTAGAGTCGATTCATTGTATATATATTGTGTTATATTAGGCGGACTGTAATAAATCAGCTTAACTACACACTACAATATATTTCAATGGGGATACAGATTTACATAGAAATTTATCCTTTGAATTTGGCATACGAAAAAAATGTTTTTTTTTTTTTTTTATTCTTTATTTTTAAAATGTGATTATATAAAATGTGAAAAATTACAAATACACATGGGTGGTTAAAGGTTAAAATCATAAATATTACAACCATGATTCAATTACAATTATTGTTCTATTCCTTTCCATCATATAGTGACAATATAACCATGAGGAGAAATAGTTATACTTAGTAATTGCTTTATACCAGATTTTTTTGCGAGTAAGGTAACAAATATTTGCATATTTACAAAGTGAAATGTCTCAACCCAAATTTGTAATATGATAATTTTTCATAATTGTATTTCAAATAAACTAAGATTTTGATAGCAATGATTGTTTTTTTTTTTAATTTTCCATCTGCAATTAATTTTTATAGAGAATAGCACTGTATTTACAAGGATTACCAGTTCAGATGTCAACAATCTTAGAGGTTGGGAAATCTAAAGGAGGTGAAAGGTTAAATTTCTGTCACTGCTTACCTGAATCTCCATCGCGAAGATTCATCCAATTACTGTATATAAAATTGTATGTAAGGAAAAGCTCCAAGTACTATATTTATTCTATGTTACCTTTCGATTAAGTAGATTATTTTAGATAAAGAGCGTACAGTATCGAAACATGAACGCTACTTTCGTAAGTCAACATTTTTTTTTTAATTCAGCTTTCTTTAAAAACGCATGATTGCCAAAAGCTGCTTTTTGGCATAAAATAATAAAACAAACACTCAAAAAGGATACACTTGAAATCCATTAAGGATGTCGACTGCTCTCTCTGCCATGTCCAGTATTGCTTCAAGCTCCTTAACTTTTATGTGTAAAATCACTCACAATATGTCGTAATCCAAATCTTTTACAAAATCAGTTTTATACGATTCGTAGACCTTGCGGAATATATATAAATTTGACATTTAATTTTGACAAGACAACAATTTCTTTCCTTTTTTATATACCTAGCTGCTAAAAACTTAAATTAAAATCAGCCAGGTAGCACATAACTATTAATAGGCAATCAATAATTTCATGCAATAATTTTAAATACCACTCATTAATACTTACTTACTATATTTAATCTGACACATTTTATTTCAAAGTTTTGGAAATTGTAAGAACTTTACGAAAGGATTCTATTAACTTAATTAATTTATACATATTCACTCCTCATGGAGAAAATATCTTTTTTAAAAAAACAGATTTTTTTTATAAAATTGCTCGTTATTTTCTATTAGTTTTTCAATCTTTTTTTTCAGAAAATGAAAATGGGACTCAATGAAAACACTAGTGGTTAATTAATTCAAGTGTTTTGAAGGGATTGTAGATAGGAAAAGAATTTATACATCACAAACAACCAAACATGCGAATAGAAATCCATTTGTCGATTGAAAAAAAAACCGTACTGGGATTCGTGCCTGTGATGTCCATATAAAAAGCCAGAGCTGTTGAATACTGCACCGTAGACTTGAAATTATTACAATTTGATATATAAAAAGTACATATTCAATATACAAATATTTGTAAATAATTTACGATTTACATTGCAATTATTCTATTCATTCCTTTTTTACATTTAGTTATTATAGAAATTTCTTTCTTTTAAAACTCTCAACTCTGTAATAAATGATAAAAAATATTTATAATTATTTCATAACTTTTAAATAGCGCGTGATCCAGAAAAATTAATCAATTATATGACATATTTTTTTCTAGAATTAAGTTTAGGCCGTATCTCAATTGCCATAAAATGTTGCCATAATATTTAGTGTTGATAGAGTGCCGTTATTTTTAGAAATTTTATAGCTTATTTTGATTTTACTTTATGACAGCTATGATCTGAACTCAGACATTTTCTCGCAATGCATCCACAAAAGAAATTTTGTCAATCCCAACAAATATGAGCACGTTTTGCTGAATTGTAGGGTTAAATAGTGTATCCAGTACGTTCCATTTATCGATTGAATTTGTCGGCTTTCCCTGTGTATGTTTCCAATAAAATAGCAAACATCTTCCAATTATGGCCTCTGGAGGAAACGATCGGCAGACGGGAACGGTTCCGAAAACGAAAGCTCGCAATAATTGCAATGTCCCACAAGAAGTAGTTACTCCTACAAGAAGAGACATTCATTCGACGAATATAATGACCGTATGTTGAAATTTGATTTCATATTGCAGATTGTAATTAAAAGTCACTATTATTTCACTGTTATTATTTAGAAAAAAAAGGTATTTACTTGGTCCTTTATCGCAAATGTCAACAAATCTTTGTTTACAAGCGCGGTATAACTCTAGGCACATACATCTAAGATGAATATTAACTGGCCTCATGTGCTATTCTAATTTTAGCAATTCTAATGCTAGCCATTCTAAATTTAGGACAGTTCCCATTCACCTAATGCATTATATTTTATGCACTTCCTATTCAAAATAAAAGTTGTCCCCAATACATAAGTAAGTAAAATAATCATGGTTCCTCTAATATTTTCAATATCTCAATCAAAAATGGCATATGATGTTTTTTTACCGAATGAAATCCATTTGTTTCAATATGATAGATTGAGGTTAAGAACTTCTTAGTTATTTCATATATAGGTTTTCATAACATTTTGCTTATTTCTTTAATCTTTACAATTAAATTTTCAGAATTCAGTCGATTGGCTACCTGTTTCAGAACATAATTCGAGGCAAACTCAAAACAGAGCACGTAAACCAACTAATGCTCCTGCTACAGATAATGACTATGCTGATCTTGGTAAGCAACTTAATTATCATCTACTTAGTTGTTTGAGACCATTAAGTATAATGTCAATGCTACAGTCTGACTGCTATGCCAAGACTTCTATGTCATCAAGGCAGTTTCCAGAACTAAAATCTGTCAGCTACATAAACTCTCCGCGCTACCAAATTTCCTGGGCCTTGTCACTCAATATGTGATTAACGTTTAGAGAAATTATTAAATATAAAAATTCCTTAACCCTTACTGAAGCATACCATGGGATTATTTTGAAAGTTATTAAGCATTGAAAGGGTAAGAAACACAAAGGATTACTTTTAATTCCATGCAAATAGTACCAGACACAAGAAGAAAACGAAGGACTATAACAGAGTTGCAAAATCTCATCAGTTTTAGGGAGCAAATTATTCGTAATTCACTAAATTACTTTCAGATATATTTTCCAAATCATATTCAACGTTATGTTAATATAAATCAAAATTGAGCTTTAACAAAGTTACCTTTGGATTTCGGTTATTATGTTATTATCTGCACTCAAAAATAAATATTGTGCTTTTCTTTGTTGAATATTTAAAGTTTACCTATAGTTTTCAAATTCTGTAAAATGACAATTAATTTTTGATTTCCTGACAAAACTGCCAGGACATAAATGCCGATACATTGTTGCTGCCAGCTTTAATTTACATAATGAATGTAGTACTGGTTGCACAAATAAAAAAAATATATACAAATAAAGATTATACATCTGTAAATAGGTAAATATAAATTAAATTTCTACATTGTCTGCTTATAAACTATATTCATATCACAATAAAGTCTATGAGAGTATGTTTGATGATAATATCAAATAATAGTATATTGTATGGTTTATGTATCTATGTATATATGGTTGAACGAAACCCAATTCAGCATACTGATGAAACAGTGTGGACAAAATTGCTCTTAACCTTTACTAAATTTTAAGGTGTTAGCTGTCATGTCTTGATGGAAAGGCATGATACTTTATATAATAAAAACAATTTTGTTAGTACTATTTCCACAATATGTTGTATAAGTGGAACCTGTCTTGTTCATAAAATATATTTTGGAAATGGTACTAAAAATGTATTTTAATTTTTTTAAATATCTAAACTATTATTCTGACTCCTACGTACATTTACCTTTATATATTTGGAATTATCAAGATAATACTGATTAGGCAATAGCAATATATAATTGATAAAACAAGCTTTTTAGCAACAGAACACATAATAAACAGTGCATATCATACCGCATTAGTAGTGTGAAAAGACACAAATTTAACCAGCAATAGACACAAAATACGTCTGTAACTCTGTTGATTTTTTTGCTGCATCAAACCACCTTCGAACAGGGTATTAGGATAATTGATTGTGGCATTTTTTTTTTCACAAAAAAAACTGAAAACAACCAACAGCATAAAAAAACACATTTTTACATATATTCTGCTTTCTCGACAACAATGTGTTCAATACCCGTTCATATTTTTTATTATTCAGATTCATCTATAGGACACGAAGGTGGTAGTCGATTTGTGCCTGTTCGCCCTCAACCCAGAACGCTAGTGCTGCGACAAAGAGACAGCGTGATGGATAATCCTGAAGAATCCGCTTTCAACACCATACTCGGGGGGCACAGTCCTCACACTAGCCACACTGCTGTGATGATTGTCAACCCCACAACTCCTAATTCTAATCAAACCAATCAAAATATGGTAAGACTCACTCGGCATGTATTTTTTGATATATAACTTTTATGAAAACCTGCAATTTAGGCATACAACCTTTGTGGAATAGGAGGAAAAAAATGCTACATGAGAATTAAAAATGTTTTTGTTCATTGTATCTTCAGAATCCATCAAATTCTGGAGCTCGCAACAGTGGCCGAGGACTCTCTGCCGGTCGGGAAACTGTTTTTGTGAATAATACAGTTCCGGTTGGACCATACCCTGCTGTTAACAATAATGCCAAATCCAATAATCTTGCCCATGATGCTCATGATATGCCACACCAAAATGGGATAAATCAACACACTAAAAATGACATAGCGGGTCACAATCATCTATCAGACCAAGGGGTAAAAATTCACATTATTTATGATTTGACTTATTCGGTGTGTATCATTAAGATAGATCTAAAACTACAGTTTTATCTTCCCTCATTTTTTACTTAATGAAGTGGCTTTAAGTTATAATTATTTCATTATGGTAAATAACTTGATCGATTATAATTTCAGTCTACTCGGTCAGAAAACGCCCGCAGTATTGGAGACAACTTAGTGACTGCTTGCCCGGATACAGCACGAGTAGAACAGAGACTTGGACAAATTCGTGAATATATTAGAGTCACCTCAACCCTGGTCGACAGTATGAGAAACTCCGAAGATGAGGTAATGAAATTGAGCTTTTATTCTTATGCTAATTGTAATTTAAGGTATCCAATGGAATATTTTCATATCAAGCCATATGGTTTGTTTTATTATTTCTATATTTTTAATCGAAGTTGGTAGTTGAAACTGTAATGAATGAATTCTTGAAATGAATTCATTCATTGATTTCCTCAATCTGATTATTGTAATTTTGTTTATTGACTGTACAGTTGTGGCCGTGTAAAAGTAAACACTAAATATTTTACAATTTTTCATTTCAGTGTTTCTTTTGACAAGTTATTTTTCATCTTTTTTTTTTTCTTGTTTTTTTATTGCGTTAAGGAATCTATTGTCTTCATTTGGAAAGAGATTTCTATCAAAAATATTACTTTGGTCTTGTGTGGGATACGGTTGTGGTAACACGTTACTAAAACTATGATGTTTTGCGGAGAAAAAAATTGATTCTGAAAATATCACCCAGAGTAAGGAATAGAGATTAGTGTAATAGCAATATACAAATTTATTGGAAAATTATCCTGATTCCAGATGTTTGGAGAGGATATGCGATATATGATAACAAAATATATGTAATTCACTAATTTTGCAGGTGTTCATTTCTATACGGCCACCACTGTATATCTCAAAGTAAGGAATTTTATTTTACAATATGAGAATACTACTGGGTCTGTTGTAAAATGGTCAACAATGTTGGCTCCAGTTGCGGTGCTCATATGCTCAATTTGTGAATTTCTGTTTGAAAACATAGGTGCATGTGATGTTCAAAATTTTCTCCCCCCATCCAATCCCAAAAATGTGATAATATTAGAATACTGCTAGTCCTGTCATTGCCCTTTATTTATATCCCTAATCTCTTTGAAAAGGGATAGGTTGAGCAAACTGAGTACCAAGCAGTTGTCTTAGAAAAAATCTTTTCAGTTAGAAGCTGATATGATTGAAAAATAAATCATTATCTTTAGCACACATATTTATGAATGAATTGAATTACTGAATATCGTTACTGGTTACTGGTTTTGCATTATGTATTCAATATATGAATTAGAACAAGTTTCGTTAAGTTTTTATCCACTATCTACTCAAAGTCAAAACCATTGTTTGGTCTGTGCATGTAAACAGTTGAGAAACCAAGTATCTACATTAAGACGGCGTAACCTGATGCTAATGGAAGGTATTTGCCAGGATCCTGATATGCAGGACGATAGTGATATAGAAGAACTTAAGGAGACATTGCAAAATTTGAAAGACAGCGAGAAGAAGCTCGAGGATATGCTTTCAAATACCCTTGTAGTGACCGATGACCCTAACGATGGTTCAGATAGGTCCGGCCGAGACGGATCTGTAGATAATTACATTGTTGATATATTATCGCAATGTGAATCAATCGAAGACAAGGACAATGCAATGGATGATAAACCGCCCAAAGATGAAAGCTTCAAGATTACCGAACTGGTCTATTCCA
Organism: Himalopsyche japonica; assembly: GCA_028555115.1. NCBI lineage: Eukaryota > Metazoa > Arthropoda > Insecta > Trichoptera > Rhyacophilidae > Himalopsyche > Himalopsyche japonica. The sequence continues at coordinate 1,595,000 of JAHFWJ010000620.1, forward strand.
TGCTTAATGGCAAAGAAGATAAAAATGATAGTTCAATGTCCAATTCGGTAAATATGTAGTGACCAGTGTTGTGTGGTTTTCTGTTTCCAAAAATCTGTTATAATATTTTATTTTGTTGTGCTAATCTAAAAAGTGTGAAACAAATTGAGTGTATAATTCGTAATATTTGATTGTTTTTTCACTTTTAACATTTCATATATATACAGCTTCATTAATAAACAATCACAAAATACAGAAATTAACCTATGACTTTTGCCTAATTGCTTGCCTGAAGATCACCGTAGAGAATAATGTATTTATTGTATAATAAATTTAAATTCATCAACTTAATCTATAGCAACATCCCACCATTTGCCATCATTGCATCATTATATCATTCTTATTAACAATTATCTGTACATTCTTCTTTAACCAAATGATATTTGGTTTTAATCATGAATGCTAGGTGTCTCGAGCAGTCCATATTGAGATAAATATGGATTTAGCCATTCCTAAGCTGATAGCAAGCTCTTTGTTGTTGCCATCTTCTGAGATGGTACAAGGAGTCACTTGAAGCTGTCTCTGCTGATTTCTATCCCAGGCTAGTCAGAGTCATGATTGGTTACACTTCATTTTGGTGTTGCGTTTATTTTCAGGACAATATGACTTGAATTAATTCCCAAATAGTTGACAATTTCTTAGATGCTCCAAGCTGATTTGTCAAATATGACATTCAATTATATATAATATCATAGGTATTCAAGGTCACACCACCTCAGTTAAGAAAAAATATTAGCTATATATCGCTATTATTAAGATACTTAAAATTAGTTATCATTGATTTTCTTTTTTGAATAATAAAAACACACTTTTAATATTTTAAAATACATATATATTTCCACAATATATTGTATGATCAGAACCAATTTCCATATTATATATATATATTAGACTTAGTAATTAAATATAAAATAAAACTTATTAGAGTATTCTGTGTTTCATAATATAATGTTGTTTGTTTTATTAATATAAAATGTTACAGCTAAATCATATTGATATGGCAATTTTAGTTAGATCCATTACTTCCATGTTGTAGGAAGTGTTGCCCCGGCCCAGCTCAGTGCAAAGTAGTGGATCAGCATATAGCGATAACGACCTATGGCAAAGTGAGCTCAAAGCTAAAATGGAAGTGTCTCAATTGAGACTGGCCGCAGCTCTTCAAGAACAGAAGAGGTTACTCAAATATCAGGTAGAAATGTTACTGATATATTATTAATATTAACCCTTTGTTTTTGAAAACTGAATTTTGAATGTCAATATATTTTTTACAGGCGGATGCGAAAGAACAACTTTCAGAAATGAATTTACACAATGGACACACCGATAGTGCAGGAGCTGTGTGTAACCATGAAAATGTTAATCAGCATCAACAAAACCCAGAAACGGCGGGAGCAGTTGGGTTTGGTTACGCTTCGTCACATCAACCTCTCTCCTCGCAGAGTGCAGGTCGTTCTTATGGCTCAAATCAAATCGGCGTCGCCACAACTCTCCCTCATGTAATTGAAACTAACCACAATACCAATGTGAGTTCATCATTCAACTAATTGGATATTTCTCCAACTATTATTGATCATCGTTTTTTGCAAACTCAATCTAAAGTTAATTATTATTAGTCTTTTATTAGGAGAAAATATAATATACGTATCAATTTGAATAGGGATGTCGTACCAGAGGTTCATCACGGCCGCCAGAATCTTCAGAGTCTTCGAGAGAGGTGGACGACAGAAGCAGGAGAGTCATTTCAGCTGCACCCGTCCTACCTTCCGATCAAGCTGAGATTGACATGTTAAGAGACTTACAGATGAGGCGTCAGCATTTAGAGAGTCAGGTAATTGAGTTAATTTCGAAGTTATCACAATATTATAAAGAATATATTGAATTTATTAAAATTTTGCATTTCAGATTCTCCAAGTAGCAAAAATGCAAAATCTTCATGTTGGGACTTCTTCTCAGGGAGATGCGGGTGTTGAGGCCCAGTCTGTGTCCGGAACGCCCGAGGGAAGGGAACTCAGAGGACCTAAAGTCTTTTCTGGCAATGGAAATGTAGGCGGAGGTATAGAAGTAGTCACTGCATGGGGACAAGAGGATGAAGAAGAAGGATCAAATAATTTAGAGGGAACTCTAAAAACTAAAATGGCTGCTGTCAATGTTATGAAAATTGAACTGGAGAGACTGAAAAGTTTGTTTTTCTGTTTCAAATTTTGTAAACCCCTTTTAAATCTTTTCAAGTAGATGGCTAATTCAAAGCCGAATATCATTTTATGTATTCCTTAATTATTGGTAATGTCTACGTGATTGAATTAAACCTGGACCTTTTGTTACAATTTCTTATATGTTTTACATTTTCCAGATATGTTGAGGACTGTTGATTCTATTCAGAATAACTTTGGAATTAACACAGCTTTTGATGAGTATGGTCCGTACGAAAATACTTTACTCGTACAAAATGAAGACATAAACAGAAACCAAAACAGGTAATAATATTTTTATAATTTCCGTAAGAATTCAGTAAAATGATCAGAATATATACTGAAAAATAATATCTTATTTATAAATCAATTCAATAAATGTTTTATCATGAAAAATCTAACGTTATTTTCAATCTGCATTTTTATCGCTTTTTTATTTATAAAGCTTAATATTGATTTCATGACCTGTTTCTTTTTTGAGTCGCATCTGTTATTATCAATATTCTATTTTCTCATTTCTTTAAAACTGTTCGTAAACTAGAACTATTTTATAATATTCCGTATTTGCTTTTATTTTATAAAGGTTGGCCGATGCATCATCTTTCAACAATGCACCTTTGAGCAGAACCGACTCCTCGCAATCTACTAACATGATGAAGGATGGACAAGGGAGCTCTCAGCTTAAGAATCAAAACACATCTCTCGGCTTATCCAGGCTGCAAAACTGTATTTCATCAGGTCCAAACAAATGTACTAATGTCAGCGAGCAGCAACACCAATCTGGAGGTACGCTTTCAATATATTTATAATAATTACTTACATTGCCATCCTAATTTTTATTTTTGACCTTTTGAGGAATATGACTGCACATGTCTAAGTGTTGTGGTGTGTTTAATCAGTTATAATTCTCATATTTTTAATGAGTTATTATATCTTATCAGAAATTTTCGGCACTCAGATTATGTTTTAATTTGTTTCAAATGATATCAAGAATTTTGTAAATTTTTAAACTAATCTAAAAAGGCATATGGAGCTTAAAATTGACTAATATTATCTAAAAAACCAAATAAGTAAAAGTAATCAAATCATATGGAAAATTATTATTTAATTAAAATAGTCAACTATTCAAAGTGTTCCAAAACAAACGTGAGATCCTGAATCTCAAAAATATATGTGTTATATTGAAAGAGGCTCTTTTATTTACTAACGGTTTCATTTTCAATTTTGCACTCCAAATATTTAGGTGAAAATATTTCCTTGGGTCTGGCAGCAATACAGCAGTTAACTCAGCAAATGAAACAAGAGGTTCAGGGAATAAGTGATGAGCGTCGCCGTATAAAACACGCCTCAAACAGAGGTAAGCTACTTTGTTAATTTGAATTGAACTTGTGTACTTCTATGTAAGTCTATTCACTCATTATTTGATGTGGTCTCTCAGTATATTCAAGCATTAATTTAATTTTGATTTATCCTAGACATCTGCACATCGAGTGGATCTTCCATAAAATCTGATGATAAAAAAAGAACTAACAGTGTTGGAGGTGGGCATTCGAACACTTCCGCTAACAGTTATCAAAATCCAGGTCCCATTGAAAGACGTCAACTCGCTTTAAAGGCTGAACTTGAAGCTAAAAAGAGGCAATTGGAACGACTTATGAGCAAAGAGGTTAATATAATTTATAAAATTAGATTTCATAGCCGGCCTGAAGTTGTATCTTATAATTAATTATCTTTTAGTGTCCACTGAAACACTGGTGTACTGAGCCGCCGGTCGTTTGGCAAGTTGCCCTTGCATGTTGCCACTTATTTGTTAACATAGTAAAGTTTGTTTCTACATCAATAATTAGTAACCTTCTATAATTAAAAATGTACTAAACATATCAATGTTAAAACCTTTCACATAGGTTGATCATCGAACCAATCAGCAACCGCAACTTTCTGAAAGCGAAAGCTCATCCAAGGCAAGTGTGATTACCGCCGAGCGAAGTGCTATGGCAGACGAAGCTGTGGCTTTGAATCCTGCTCCTGTGACTGTAGCGGCAGTGCAAAGAAATTCCCTTCACGCACCTCCCGGAGATGATGATGACTATGGGTGTTCTGTTCACACCCTTAGAACTGATGTCGATAATGGATACTCAAGGTATTATTATCTAGTATTAACTTTGATTAAATGAATTTTGATATGAAATAACTTTTGAAAATGCTATTGTAAAAAATTGTTCAAAATCAAAAGATTGAGTATTAATGTTTTCTTCACTAGCTCACCCATACACCTGAAGATCAACGTAATATATATTTTATTTGTGTATTGCAAGTTGTTTTACCATTTATGTCATTTTTTTCCAACAATGCTTCCCATTTCTAATTATTTCATCAAGCCATCTATAAGTGCACTGGCGACAAGCCATAATGTGGCTAACTGCGAGTAGCAGTTGTATTTGCAACCGGCCACCAGTTGTTCTCAGTTTTAAAATGAACAAATTTGGACTCGCCCAGATGAATACCCTGGCAAACTGGCGCACAAACAAATACAATTGGCGAGAACATTGTTTCTGTTGATCATAGTCAGTTATTTTCAATATTTTTTTTTAATCCACGTAAATGCGAAAACGTAAATCGAAAGATAGGTGTATATAATAAAGATTTTACCGTCATATGAAATGGACTTTAGCAGTTTTTGCCAATAAATGACACATATTGTACACTTAGCTAATTAAGGCTATGAATTTAAATATTGGCGCATCTACATTGAACATAAATTTTTGTATGATAAAATCATTACACGAATATATTTTTCTCACAAACCACTGACAATGGCTTGCAAACGGCATGGCCACCTCAGTGCTTTGCGTTGCAGTGCATATGGTTCAGGCATTGTAAAAAATATGATACATTGATTGCATATGGACACTAAAATATCATCTGTAGTATTTTATTTTGATTGATTTTTATTCAAAAAAATATTTTTTCCAGCGACCAGGATGAAGATGAAGCTTACTGCGGAACTCCTCACACTCAACTTAACATCAACCAATTATCCGGGGGTGCCGGCGCTTCACATAAAATTCCTTCCAGGGAGTCTTCTCCTGAAAATTTTAAAGTGAGATTAATAATATAGCCTCGTCCATAATATTATTTTACAATTTCTACAGTTAAAAAATATTTCCTATGTCTAACTGGACTCGACATCGTATTGCCTACGTGGACTCCTATGTTGAGTTGTACTTGACATCAAAATCAGTCCTATGTGCAAAAGATTGCCTGTATTATCGATCTTTAAAAGCTCGCGTCTCATACCTTGAGACGTTTGCGTGGAAAGAATTAACAGATAGTCTGATATCATATTAAATCACTTTTAAGGTGTTAACTGTCACTTCTTGATGGAAAGGCATGATAAAAACACATTTTTTGGTACTTATTTCCACAATATATTTTTTGATTAGGACTGGTTTCGCTCATCGTGACAAGTTGATAATCCTGAGTCCTGATCAAAACATATATTGTGGAAATAAGTATGAAAAAATATGTTTTTATTATTTAAAATATTGTATCATATTAAATGACCAAAAATAAAGTCTTGGTTACTACCAATACACATGTAAATTTAAAAAATTTCACATTAGTAAATTTGATTATCTAATGTAGCATTTCACGCAATTATTATATATCAATTAATTGAAAGTGCCCACAAACATTGTGTTAGTGTATTATTCTGATTAATGACTGCTTTTTGTGTAACCATTTTAAATATTTCATAACACTGCAATATTTCTTTTTCGCAGACCTCTAGCTTCTATGGGGATTCTACGCAGTCTTTGGATGGATCTTTTGTTTCACAACACCTAAAACATAACAAACCTCAGAGATCTCGAGGAAATGCAACTGCGGTGTTGACTAGTAACAAACAACGCAACAGAGAACCCGCTCAAGCTCACAGAACTTCGCGCCAGCAAGATCTTCAAGAGCCGTCTCCTCAAAGGCTCTCCAAGGAACATATGTATCACTCCAATCGACAATTGCAAGAATTGCCACAAGACCATAGAATTATACCGGAACCTACCCAGAATATCAGAGCTGCAGCTTTGGAACGAGATAACGTCAATCTGCCATCTTCATCACAACCGCTTACAGATTCCCTTATCTGTTTGCCTAGTATCAATAAAGCAACATCCGGCGTAGCACTTAGGGTGAGAAAATTATCATTGCGCATTGGTTTATCTCACTTCTGCGCTTATTACATTTTAGGACAAGCATAATTTTATATTTCAACATTAAAAATTCTTGTAATAACTCTTGTATTTTTTTTCCAAAACAGGAAGGCCACAATGGCAGTTTGTCAAATAACAGTAGAATTGATATGACCGAAGTCTGTTCTCGGCCTGACAGCGACAGTACAAGCACTGGAGATCGAGAACTGAATGGAGTGCCTCCTCCCATGGCTACTTTACCTGTTCGACATCATCGTCAAACTCTCAAAAATGAACAAGGTAAAATACGAGTTTGCATTCAATCGATACCTTAAAATGAATCGTATACAAAACAACTCTATGATAATGATTTCCAAAACACGCATTGAAGTCCAATATTAATATGAAACTTTTTCTCTACATCAAGATTTCCGATTTGTTTATTCTGCTGTGTAGGTTATATCAATATTAATTCAAAAATGTTGCAGCCGCAGTAGCATAGAAAAAATTACAGCTTTTCACAGAAAACACTTAATTTTAAAATTAAAATTATAATTTTCATAAATATGTTATTTTTATACATATATAAAAAGAAATGGGACTATGTTTTCGATACACACCCTCTTGTTAAAAAAAACTGAAACTAGAAAACTGAGAAAATGTTTTATTTGGTGATGTCATTCAATTCATAAGATATTATTAGAAAATGGAGGGTTGACTATATCTGTTTCTCCAACCAGGTTACATAAATCCAGAAATGGGGCAATCTCAGTGGCACAGTCCTCATTCGGAGTCACAAGTTACCATGTGGTGGCATAACAAGGCTAATCAGGTATTTAAAAAAATATTATCACTTTTCACAATATCTCAACTTCATAGGGTGAATAAACATTCTTCACAGATTGTAAGCACATTAGTTATGCTTTTTTTTTTTTTTTGAATTTTTCAGTTGCAGCAACAATTAGAAATGACTAGCAACTTGTGTCAGTCATTGCTGCAAGACAGGAGACCTCACCAAGGAGGAGCGATGCCGCCGCCCCTTCCATCGTCCATGCTGATGTCTGGCTTAATGGCCCCGGCTATGCTCCCTTACGGATCGTGGCCCGTGCCAGGAATGGCAGACGCAGCAGCGGTTCCTTGGTGGGCAATGATGCAGCAACAGCAGCAGCAGCAATTGGCTGCCGCCGCTTGGGGTGGCAATTGCTTGCAGCACATGCTGGCACAGCAAAGGGAACTGTCATCTTTACGAACCGCAGTTACCAATGTAAATCACCTTTCACTAATTATTTGAAATTGTGGAATGACTGTACTTTATATACTGTATTGATATATTGTTGCCCCAGTGCAATAGATGTATTTTTCTCTCGAGCTGATTAATTGTCACCTTGAAATATTTGTAAATTACGAATATGGAGAACCAGTTTTTGTGCAAACGTAAACTATTTACAATCGCATCAGATTTGACACAAATGTATTTTATTTAACCCTTTTACGCCGAAGCAGCGCGATCGCGCTGCTTGGTACTTGTGCGAAATCGAAGAGCAAGCGCTATCGCGCTGTGAAAACCATGTTCCACTCAAGCGTAACTCGAAGTGTTTTAACACATGTTTTATTAAAATTTGTGAATGATGTGGATCATGTAAGTTCTTAGGATTGACAAAATCGAATCCACAAATTTATTGACCCAAAAATATATTTTTTAATGATAAAACAAAATTGTGAACATATGTTAGTGATTTTTTTAAATAATAAAAACACATTTTTTTCACTTTCCATCAAGAAGTGACAGTTAACACCTTAAAAGTGATATGTTAGTGACGCGCTCATATTTCACCGAGTATTTATTAAATAACAGATATGTTGTGCAATCTTATAATACATGATACATATGATACATGTATTTTATATCGAATCGGGCATAGAAATAGAATATACTTCTTAGAAAAAATGTCTTTTTTTGTTATCATGGATTCAAGAAATATGGAGGGCACTTGCGAACAATAGGAAATGGCACAAATATCTACCCTTTTTAAAATTCCATTTATCACTTTTTTAACAGAAAGATCATAAAATTCGTTACACTTGTATACAAAATCTTATTATTATTTGCTCAACACACGTTAGCGTCAATAGAAAAAAAACTCTTGCATACAGTGGCAGCCCGTCCATTGAAATTCTTGATTTACTTCACTCCCTGAATGAAAAAAACTTTTATATTTATAAAAAAATATTTTTATCAATAATTTCTTCATCATAAATAAATCACCTGTGTTTTATGCGAAATTGATTGGAAATTTCGTGGGTTATTTTGTTTTTCTAAAGATACTGCAAGTCAGAAGTTCTTATGGATAACCCGCCACTGGACATATGTATTTACTGGAATTTCTTTTAATTTATGGCTTTTCAAGTTGAAGGAGAAATTCTTTTCAGTTATGTATACATGATATTTATTCTTCAGTTTACTTCGGGCGGTTGTTGGAATTTAATTTTCACAGAAACCAATCGATATGCCAATGCATTTTTTCATTGTAACAACATTGCTAAAAATCGGAAGTTACCTGAATAAAAGTTATCGTGTAGTTGCAGACAATTTATTTACAAGCATCCCTTTGCTCAATTATTTGATATCAAATGATACATATTACACCGGTACGGTTAGACGCAACGGAAAAGGAATGCCACCAGACTTACTAAGCGAAATATTTTACAAAAAAAGGTGCAATTTTCTGCGGATACCGTGAAAAAAAGTTACAAAAACAACCGGTGATACTTGCATCTTCCTACGCATCGACTGAAAGAATGACTGCAATAAATAGACGCAATCGGGAGACAAATAAACCGGATGTAATAAATATATGGGAGGAGTTGATACTTCAGATCAAATGTTATATACCTACCTGGATGAAAGACGTACATTGAAATATTGGAAAAAGGTGACTTTTCATATTTTTGGAAGAATGATGGTAAACGCATTCATTATTTACACAAGAAGTACGCCTGGTAAAAAGATGACAAGATTAGAATTTACATCATCCATAATTGAGGCAATAGAAGATGAATGGAGACCTAAAAAAAATTCAGTCCAAAGAACATCTAGTTCGAGATTGGAGAATCTGGAGGTTTTAAAAAACTTACCAGGACGAAATCTCAGAAAATGGGTCGTATGCAGCAAAAAAGGCCTATTAGAAAATCAAATCTAATTTGTACAAAGTGTGAAAAGGCTCTTCACCCATTATGTATCGGAAAACACAAGTGTTGACTTTTTATTATTTTTAGTTTATTAGACTATAAAAATACGTATCGAATAATTAAGCTTTTTAGTGTTTTAACTGATAGACGATAGTTCGAAAAAATATTCTGCACCAAAGCCATGTGAAATATTTTACAAAAAATACTTCTTTTTTATCACAAAATTTAAAATTTTGTGCAAATTATTGCAAATTTCATGTTTCTTATTTTTTTAGGTCGATCGTGTAAACTCATTTATTGTTTTTATAATTGTTTTATCTAAACTATAATATATTAAATGCAAAATGAGAAAAAACAGAAATAAATCCTTAAAAACTAGATATTTACAATTTTTTTTTAAACACAAAAAACATCAAAAACTCCTTAGTGCTTTTAGCAAGTCCCCAAAAAAAGACTAGGCGGAAAAGTTAGCACATTAGTCTCATGTGACGGATGATCGTCCCCATGCATCCAAAGAGTCCCCGCAGGGCCTCAACATTTCAAATTAAGTTCTTGTGTAAAATGCAATGCATCACATTGAAAAGGAATACATTTACTTACTCCCAGTCCTTTTTTTACGCGATAATTGGTTCCAGAAAACAGCGCGTAAAAAAATCACAACTTTCATATAATTTGACAATTTGGTTCCAAAAATTGAAATATCGTGTGAAAAAGTCCCAGAAACGTATGAAAGACTGCCGTCCAAAAAATCGCATATAATCGAATTCGCATAAAAAAAAGATTGGGTGTATTTACTAGGCTGATAAAAGCTTTATGAGACAAATCAAAACCGATTGAACTAGAGTTATAGCAGGTAGATGTATGAAGTATCTTCTGGATGCATTTTTCAACATTTGCCACATTTTTTTCTATCTCTTAGACCAGGAATTTGTTTTTTAAATAATGAAAATATTAAATATCTTTATATTTTATTTTATATGTAAAGGTTGCAATCCATGTCTAAAATACTGATCTAATTATATATAAGTTAATGATAAGAACCTTCATAACAATTTTTTTTAATTATTTTAGCTTTTTAAAAAGTTTTATAAATTTGAACATTTTTACAAAAAAAAATTTATACCCATGAAAAACATATTCTCACGCCGTCTTTTTAGTTTCTATGAACGCATATTCTTTTTGACCTTTTTTTCTTTTTATTTCTTATGTTTTAACCAATGTATAAAGACAATTTATTATTCGCCACACATTTTTCCCGTTGTTATTATAGGTTAAAAGTGAATATATAACCACTTGTGTTGTGTTATTAATAATTTCACTTTTCACAGCTGGAAGAGAGACTGCGATGGATGAATTGTGCACCCCGAGCCCGCTCGACTCCGCCTGAGGCTCCCAGATTGGATGCCGCACCCGCTGCCAGGGCTAACTCTGCTCATTCTGCCGGCCCATCCCTCTATTGGAATGGCCAGACTGGTCACCCTCCGGTGGATGCGGTCGGTAATATGCCGTGGCCGACGCATGGCATGAGACCTGGAACTCATAATGCCGATTCATATTTTCCTAAAGATGAAACCGATTACTCCAGTTACGGAATCGAACACGGTATCCGACCGCCTGCCAATTTTGCTGCTCCGCCACCATGTGAACAGTCAAGCGACCGAGCCAGCGTTTCCACTGTTACATTTGACGCTTCTGCTGGAAGCATTCCGCCTGCGGTCTTCGGTGAATCTCGACCAAATCTCAATAATATGAATGCTGACTGCTCGTTGAATATGGCATCGGCTCCCACTCTGAGCGCTAATCCTCGGATGGCCGGAAATGGGGAGGCAGCGGCGGGGTCACGTGCACCAATCAATCGGAGCGCCGCTCTCAACAACCAAGTTCCGCCCGGCAACAGAGCTAACAACTACTGGGATAACTTCAGAAGGTAGTGTGTGTTCAACATTCTCTATCTGTTGTGTCTAAATGTTTTCATAAGCTTGAAATATTTTCACACAACACACCGAGAAGGATATGTAGTCATTATTGGTTTTGCAGTTCTAGTGGACGGCTTAGTTAATATTGACAGTTAAATTAAAGGCACCGAGCAGAATAGTTCTTAGAATTCAATTAATTTATCCAAACTTAAGTCCCATTTATCTATCATTTATCATCCATCACATATATCTATGTTGCAGACTGCTTGTTTGTTTCGTACAACTATAGTTGTTATTCTTCTTATTTTGTAACATATTTTTTTATCATATTATGTAGTAATGCCATCATAATTTAACTTTTTGAAGTGTATAAAAGAATAATTTATTTTACCAATAAATTGTATTTTTCTCAATCCATTTTATTATAATATAAACTATTAATTATCCATACAATTCTGTCTATCCTTTTTTAAATATCCTTTCTACGTTATCAATATATTTAAATAAAATATTTCCCCAATTTTCATTTATCAACACTGATTATTCTAATAAAAAAAATTGAGAAAATCTTTTGTTGTATTATAATTGAAGTGTGGAAATGCTAAGAATTTTTCATCTGAGACCTAAAAATTATTGTCTCATAATAGAAAATTTAATTGAATGTAGTACAATCAAAAAATAATTTTGTATTAATTATTGAGTGTATTATTACTTTTTGATTGACCAATTTTCTTTTTCGACTAAAATATTCCGCTATACTTGGGTATAAAGGTTATAAATGAATATGACTGAAAATTGGGTATCACATTAAACTTGAGAGGCTAATGTAGATACTTATATTTTAAGAAATGAAATGGAACCATTAAATGGTTTATACATCACTGATCACCGATACAACTTCTACCTCCTACATATTAAGGTACATTCTAGTTAAAATTATACATGGTTTGTTGTTTTTTTTTATGAAGATTTGAAATGCATTTGATTAGCTTATTAGAAATTTTACAATGTAATAATAATTATTCGTAAATTTTTCTCTATAACTCCTCCAACCGACAGTATAATATGTCCCTTTATTCATATTGTATCTCCTTTCCAAAAACTTGCTTGTCTGCAAGACATGAAGTGTTTTTGATTTTTCTATTTGTCGAAGCGCACTTACAGTGGCTACAAATGTAATTTAATTTTCTTCAAATGTGTTGTTTTTTGATTTTATTTTTTTCATATTTTCATATAAGCAACGATCTTAGAATTTGTTTTTTCTCATTTCAGTTATTCAAGACAGAATCTTCTTTCGGGAAACAGCAAAACCAACGCTGATCATGCATTTCCGACCCATGGCCCCCATCCCTTGGTGGAGAGATCACACAACACTCTTCACACGGCACATCACCATGGCCCTGCGATACCGCAGCAGACTGCGAATACTCCCAAACGTAACATTAACAATCCCCTCGGAAATACCAACTTATCTGTCGGTTCACACGTCAATCCTCTGCCGAGAGCAGATTCCGTCAATGATTCACTCAGTTGCAGAGGAAGAAGAAATCTATCTGCAGAATCTGCTTATGGCCCTGCCCCACCTGATGTCTTGAATGTTAATCAAAACACAGACTCGGAGCCAAATCAGTCATTTGCCGATGCCGATGAAGTGCCCTCTGTTAACAGATTTTACAGCTCGGTGAATGTCAATCTGAATAGATATGGAGTTCCAAATTCTATTCCGGAAATTGTCCAGGCACATTCTAATAATTTAAATGTTCCACGATCCAACGGAGCCACCAAGAAAAAATCTTCTTCCAAACTGCCTGCCAAAAATGCTTCAGATGCAGGCGACTTCTCTGGCCGGGGCAGAGAAGGAGATGGCGAACGAGAAATGGCCAATCCTAACTTGGCATCTACAAGTAGAGTCAATACCCAAAACAAATCCACTGAAAAACTCTTCGATCTCCTCCGCGAGAATGTCTACTCGGAAGTGACGGCACTAATAAGTGCCAATGAGTCTAGACCGCATTTTTTGATCCAACTTTTCAGAGACCTGCGACAAATGAGTTCAGATCCACAAAGACAGAGGGCACTTCAGTCCATTCAAGAGGTTGCATCACATTATCTGTCAGCTGCCGAGTCTGACTCGGGTGACACTCCAGACGATCGCGGTGGCAGTCAGAGGGTGTCCTCCACTGTTGACGAGCAGGTTATCTCCGCTGGATCAGGTGTGACGGCTGGTGTTTCCCCGGAAGATAGTGAAATTGTCAGATTTATCATCGCACGTCACCGCGATATGTGCACGGCGGAGCTGCTAGATTCGCTCCGGAGTGTTGTGCTGTCAACAGTTGGCGACGCCTCGGCTCGCTCTAGAGTGGATCGAAAACTTCGAGAGACCTTGGTCAATTTCAGAGATCGTCGATTGACTGATGTCGGTGATGAGCTGATGGCGGCTGTGTCAAAAATACTCGGATGCAATAATGATACCAACATCTCTGAAGATGCTGACGGCGCAATAGCATTCATGGAAGAGCCGAGGTCGGCAGATTCTATTTCATACGCGGAAGGTTCATCTATTGAGGTGAGCTTTAGCCGCCCTATGGAGAGTGTCGAAGCTGGCGGGTCACATCCCCGTCGAGACGGTCCGTCTTGCTCTGCATCGAAAGTTACCTCAAGAAAAGGCGATATAGGAATCAACCGAGATGAAGCGAGCGGGAGCGATCGATACACATTGTGCACGTCTGAACCCAAAATAGATCTGATCGAGAGCGTTGAAAGTTATAATGGTGATTTAGCAGAAGCAGACCAATCCCGTCGTGGACCAGACGACACATCATCAGTGGGTGGAGGCACATTAGCATCGGATGCTACTCTGCCAGATGTGGTTGATGCAGAAGAACAGACCCCAACCGAGGTAAATTGCTGTTATTAGTTGGAAGACTTCTTTACTATACCAAATGATATAAATTTCTCATAAGAGCTGATATTTCTTTTGATGATATGTATAACTTTAAGACAAGTTAGTAAACATATCGAAATGACAAAAGGAACCATCTGTCAATTTCAAGAATGTAGAAAGTGAAAATTGGATTTTAAATCTTTTTTTTTTTCAATGTTAATAAACACAGTTTTTAGTACTATTTCCACAATATATTTTATGATCAGGACCAATGTCAATCATCGCGAGCATTATCGACTGAAGTTGTAATCAGTTGACAATTCTCATGATGAGCGAAACCGTTCCTGATCATAAATTATATTGTGGAAGTAGTAGTAAATATCATGGCTTTCTATCAAGAAGTGACAGTTAACACCTCAAAAGAGATTTCAAGTCGATTAAACAAAATGTTTGAGTGACAAAAAAAAATTGTTGTTAAGCAACTGGTTTTTTGGAGTCTGTGTAATATAATATTCATATTCAGAGATGTCTCCCCCAAAATTTGCTTACATGCTGGTGCATGCCAGACTTACATGTCGAGCACTCCATTTATACACCGGTGAGTGCAAGGCACTGGAACTGGTTAAAATGGAACAAAATGTCCTTTTGTCATTTGATTTGAGTACATGTTACAGGAATAGTATATTTGAGATATAAATGTAACTACTACTAGTAAAAATATATTCGTTTACTGTCATTGAAACAAAATTTTACAGTTGTAAAATGAGCCATCGATTTACATAATCTGTGGGAATACTCTATCCGAGTTATTTTGTGCTTTTCTTATTCTTATGATGCGCCCATTTTCATTTGAAGGCTTGTACTGGTTAGATTAGGTATGAATGTGCACTTTAGACTAACATCAAGAGTCATTGACATAAATGCAGCTTGAAGTATTGTGCGTGTACTAGTCAAATATAGTTCTAGGTACTGAATAGTGAATCTATAAATTCATTAATGGATACATTTTCACTGTCTGAATTTATATCTGTGAAAAATAAATGCAACATATATATACATTGTATAAGCAGTTAAATAATCAATTTATTTATACGTTGCAATGCTAATCAATGCTATGTAGCCTTCAACAAGGTTGAATTTTACTTGTATTTAATTCGCTTATTACACTCATTCAATATTGGAAAATATAATTTCATTTGTAAAGAATATGTATCATTTTTGTAAATAAAATAGGTAACCAGTAGACAAAAGTAACCCAGCCACTATTGAAATTGAAAGCTATCTTTTATCATAATTGTCATTTTGATCAACTTGACTTCATTCAACGATATCATTATGATTTTCATAATCCATCGTAGAAATTGAAAAGAAAAAAATATGTATATATTTAGTTGATATGTATGTATTAATACAAATTGTGAGATATTTATCATCGTTTCATATTTTCAATTCTTTGTAAAACGCAACCAATTGTCCTTTGAAAATTGATAGTTTACACATTTCAATAGATTTCATCCGTGCTGATGTAACATCGTTTTGCAATTTAAATAATTGTGATTCTGATTTCTTCACTTTCACTGAAAAAATCATTGCAATGGCTTGAGCTAAAAATTGTGGTAAATTTAAAACATGAAAATCATTGTTTTCGAAATTCTCTTTAGAACTGAAATATAGCAAGAAAACAGTAATTGATGACTAGATTTTTTTTTCACTTTTAAGGTGTTAACTGTCACTTCTTGATGGAAAGGCATGATATTTTAAATAATAACACATTTTTAGTACTTATTTCCACAATATATTTCATCAGTTGATAATGCTTGCAATGAGCGAAATCGGTCCTGATCAAAAAATACATAGTGGAAATAAGCACTAAAAAATGTTTTTATCATTTAAAACAGATTTTTTTGTTTTACTTGCAACTACAGTAGACTGTTTCTGCACATTGGAAACTCATGTCCCCCATTTTTTGACCAATATTTCGAATTACAATAAAATACTTCTGGTTGCTATTATGCCATCATGAAAACTATTGTTGTTAAGTAATTGCATGGAAATATTTTTAATGGGGAATCGGGTTATGGGCAAATGATTAACAAGATTTATGTAAATCATGACAATGTTTATTTATAAAATAAAAATTTTGATATAATTTTCAATATCGCACAGCTCTCTTTTATCACAGAATTGAACAAGACTTTTTGAGAATTGATTTTTAACTAAATTATTATTAAATTGATATAATTATATTTTTTATTTAAGGCGGAAGCCGAGTGGCTCGGTTTAGATCGTGTTCCGACGCGTCTGCAAACCGACGATTGCCCTGGAAATCAAAGCGGTGCGTATTAGTATATTTTGCTAAGCATTGACAAAACGCTGAAGCTACCAATTCATTGACCGCCATAAAGCTGGCGTAGACTGATGAAAAGGAAGCTTCAACGAGACCTGAAAAAATCATCGATTAGTTTTCGTTGCAACAGCTTCACCTGCAACAGAAAAAATTTATGTTAAAATTGTTTACATATTCAATTTCAGATTCTAGTCAATCTTAAAGTGAAGAGCGCCAACAGAAACCGCGGAGCGTATCAAAACAAACTATAAATGTATTATTGGAAGAATGTATAACCCGTATTTATTTTTTAATAAATTTATAGACATCTGAAAATGTTTCATTTCATTTTTTCAATAAAAATACACTTTTTAGATGGGAAAAATATTTTTTATTAGTATAAAATAATTTAAATTTACAAAAAGTTAAGTAAGTATAAATCACAACTTGAAATTATTTGATAATTAACATTAAACGTAGCGAGGCAGGGCCGCTTTTGTCATTCAAATTTAAGAATGAAACGTTGCACTCGAACAGTTCACAATAATAACACCGTTTTCATATTGAAATTTTGCATCCAAAAGATAACAGACAGGTACATGAACACGGAATCACTGAACAAAATGGAACATGTGGCACCCGTGGGTTTCCCTCAGGAGATCTTCCAAGTCGGAGTCTTCTCGGTAACAAGAATATTTAATAGGTATTCTGTCTTCTTTACGACTTCTCTCTCTTGTTTTCCATTCTGTGGAGACATTCCTCCGGATTAGTGAGTCATATTAAAGCATCAGTGAGAAGAAATATACAGGAATGTAGAAAAGCAATTAAATCATGTGCGCCATGAGGCAGCGAGAGATATCCGGGTTGGTGTGCGTCGGTCGGACAAAGGTCCCCGAGGTCAGAGAGGGCTGTTCCATCGGAGGTAGGGGTGGGAACTCTGAAACGCAAGCCACACCATTGACGCTACTTCAGAAGTGGGCTGCGCCAAGGGAATACATGTGATTCGGTACTCTCTTTCACCTCATATACATCGTACATATGCAACCACCAAATTGCATCATCTTGATAAAGTTATATGGAGAATCTTTTCAATACTTGAAAAATTAAAAGGAAACATGATTTTACAACTTACTCACTTCTGTTCAGTTATCCTTTGGAAAGTAAATACATCAGTAGATATGATGCTATTTTAAAATTACATTGAAACAAGTGACATATTTAGGACATGACCATTAAATATGGGTGAAAAATCTGTCAAAGTTTTGAGTTTGATTAACCACACAATATATATTTATAATCTAGGATAAGTGATCTCTTTCTTGTTGAGTGAAACATAATTGGATATCCCCGCATTTTATTTTCATTTACCGAAAACTCGAAATAGTGACTTAAAACAATAATTTGCAATTGTTAATAGAGGTTCTAATTACTCATATAGTATATCATAATTTTTTTATAATTTTGTCAATCTTAACCTTTTAAATACCAGGAAGTATGGCGGGACTCGGAGTGCCAGCAACTATGAGAAAAATCAAGTCCTAATAAATACCTTTTTTGGTTTATAATTCTTAACAATATGTCATGTCTTAATATTGTACCATAATTTCGAGTGGTGTCACTGTCAGTTTTTATGATTGACTTACTATGCACGTAATCATAGAGAGTAAATATGCTTATGGTATAGAAACAATTTATTTTATACTTAAAGTTAGACATAAATACTGAGCACATTCTTGCAGAATATGTACAGATATTTTTCCGTCAGAGAATTTCTGCTATTAATCTGGTTTTTTATGCTTATAATATTCCATATTTCATTAGTTCTGGTATATGAAAAATATTTTCAATTTGAATTTTTTTTTTTTAATTTCAGAATGTTTTTTTTAGTGATGTTATAATTTCGTAGTTTTCTTTCAAAATAGATATTCGTAAATAGTTTTTTTATATGATATTACAAATGTCTTTTCTACTAAATGATGGTTTAACCTATGATTACAGTGTAAAATTTTCAATGCTCTATTGTGTTATGAAATCTATTTTTTTCTCGAAACAGGTAGATTGCATCAACATATAATATTTCACGAGTTGAAATTATGCTGAATTTTTTCACTGTCGATAGGGCATTTTTTATTTGAATATTATTAACAATCGAAAAGCTTTTTTAAAATTATTACTTTATAAATAACATATGTAATAAACCTGGTGGCTGAAACGACCTGATAGGATTTAATTGCCGAAAGGTTGAAATGTGAACACATGCTCAAAATTCAATTGAGATTTCCTTCACTCTATTTATTTCGTATGAAAGCAGTTTTTCTATCGGTCATAAACTGAACAAGTTATTTCAGTCATTCATTTAAAAAAAAAATAAAGACTTTATTCCAATCAATCAAGCGATTCTTATTGGGTAAGGTTACATTATTATTTTTAAAGCATGGATTCATAAAAAAAAACTTTCTGCTGATTCGATTGAAGTCTTTCGAAGCGTATAATTTAAATTGAATTGCTGAAGCTTTGTAAGATTCCGCAAGTTTGGTCACTAACGACTAGGATTTCGCCTTTCGGCATCTTCATACATTCTATCATACAGTCAGTTCTGTTGCATTCAAACGATAGAATGCGTAAAGATGGCGAAAGGCGAAAACAGGTCATTAGTGACAAAACTTGTGGAATCAGTTTTACTAATTCGAATTTGATACTGAAATTCCATCACACATCTTCTTCAATCAATATCTATATAATGGTATTTTAACAACTTTATTCTTAAAATTTGAAAATGAAATTTTAATAGAACAGTATTTTTTTGAAAATTTGTTCTATTAAATTGCTTTGAAAGCTATTAAACAAATAAATACTTTCAAGGGAGTGCTGGATTCATTTATTTTAAGTAATAAAAAAGGTATTGCTATTTATTACAAGGTTAACTATATTTTATGAATGTAGTAATATTCTTGCATGACATGGGGGGGATAAGTTTCAAAAAACTATTCTACTGGAATCTTCAGCATACAGCCTCAGAGGCGAGAGTTCTGTGTGGATATTGTGATGCAGAGCACGAGTCATACTTTCTGTCATCTGCTCTGCAAGAGTTAGTTTCTTGAATGGCCAGAGGTCAGAACAGTGAATGCCAATGACATAACTAACACTCATTGAATGGTTGGGCCACATTTGTAATACTTAATTTAACTAGATCAAAACAGATTATCTCACTTCAACAGTCATTCCTAAATATGATCGTCTTATTTTCCAAAGGATAACCACAACTAGGCTTGGGACTATCCTTTGCAATATTGAAATCTTGTAATGTAAAATTTCTCCATACATGAAAAAGATGCATAACAGTTACAAAAAACCAAACTAACAAAGAGTAAAACTACGCAAGCTAATCGTAAACTATGCAGTGATCTATGAGGCCGATTTACTATCTTCGAACTTTTAATCATTACCTCATTGGGTGGTTTCATATATACGAGGTTCCATGACATGTTTCATTTAAAGTTTGAAGATATAAACAAGACTGATAATTTATTTTCAAAATTTAATAACCCGATTCACTCATATTCACCTTTAGCACGATTGTTTACATAAATGAATATATGACATTGTTGACCCATTTTAAACGATAACTGTGTAAAACATGTGGTACGATGTTAATTAGCATAGATCACTTTTGAGACGTCCACCAACAGAATAATTAGAGTTCTGATCGTTTGAAATGAATTAATTGTCATAATAAAAATAACTGGAAACTTACCATCACGACGAAATCGCTTGAAATTCACGAAGTTGACGTCATCGGAACATCTTTTCCTGCCAAGCGTTCGTTGCTCCGTAGAACGGTGCGACGAAATTGGGGCCATTTCGCAATCCATCGCTCTTTCTTCGTTTCTATCTGGTGCTGTATTCCATGGAGTTATTGCATTGTGCCCGTAATAACCGTTTGTAGATATATGGATCTTCTGATTCTCATACATTTCTTTGTGATTCGCAACGGTTTGTTGGTTACCGCTACGATTGGCACCCGATTTGCAAGATCCAAATCGATGAATATTTTGAGTGTATTGGTCAAAATACAAATTGTAATCAATATTTGATGATGCCATGTTACTTGTTTTCTACTCCGTGCTATTCTGGTAAAATGACGTTATTAATTGACTATACTATTACTCATAAACGTAAACAGAATTAGTCTCAGCCGACTACAGGTATGATTCAGACAAAATCTTTAACGTGAGTAACATGTTTGCCATACATCAAAACATATTATTGTTACAAACATTAAGTATTTCGTACTGGCAATCAAAAACCGCAAGGTGAAATATAGCGCAATTAATGTAGTTTATTGTCTATGGTTATATAATATTACTCCGTAGCACAAACACACTGTACTCCGTAGAAAATATACTAATAAGCTTGTCAGACGAAAGATTAAAAATCTCTTTTATCGCTTGATATAATTATGAATTGTCCATATACAACGAGTAACTTATAAACTTTTATACTCTTAGTTACACTATAAATGGGTAACGCGTTATTACTCATCAACTTACTATTACTAGTCGGAACAAGCGATATATTGTATATTACCATTGCCGGCTCTTGTTAAATAGACAGTAGCTTTGTTTGCCTCTGTATTTAAACGCCGATCGCCATGCGATGCGCGTTACTTCACGCTTATTTTTAATTATTTTACGTACCTTCGCTTTT
The DNA here is from genome assembly GCA_028555115.1 of Himalopsyche japonica. NCBI lineage: Eukaryota > Metazoa > Arthropoda > Insecta > Trichoptera > Rhyacophilidae > Himalopsyche > Himalopsyche japonica. The sequence continues at coordinate 1,616,437 of JAHFWJ010000620.1, forward strand.
TGTACTGCAATGGTGTTTAACGATATATTGATATCAGGATTTTCAAAACTTCATCTTCCCCTTTAAGTTTCTTTCGTTGAAACTGCTGTAGATTATTTTGTGTTACATATGAAATCAATTATTGAAATTTCAACAGCACTAAGAAATTTTATGAACAAATTTAATGAAGGGTAATTTTTAACATGCTCCTTAAAATTTTCTAACATTGTCTACCAATGACAGATCATTGTGGATTAATAGTATAATTGCATGTTTGAAATAACTAAGCTATTCCATGTGTTGTTACAGCAGTAGGCTCATACAGATATCATATGGAAATTAAAAGTGCATCGAATGTTGGTGTCGCTTCTGATTCGTTATGTAAAAAAAGCATTAACACTTGAAAATTTAATTACGTATTTATTAATGATATAAAAAGGTCTAAATTTAAATAAAATTTAAAACCTCAACACTTCATGATGACCACTTTTGAGGTGTTAACTGCCACTTCTTGATGGAAGGCATGGTATTTTCAACTTCAATTTCAAAAAAAACTTCATGAAGAGTGAGATTTTTGGTGTTGGATGGTAGATGGTAGATGGCAAATATTTTACATCGGGTTTATAGTTGGTAGCCTTTAATAGAATAGAATAAATACTGATTTCGTCTGTTACTTTTAATGTCTGATTTCATAAAGTTCATAGTAAAATATAATGATACACAGAAATAAGTTGATGAAACTAATAATTAATTTATGTTTTCGATTGATGGTGCTTGATGGAATTTAATATAAATTTGAATTGTTACAGCTTTGTACGATTCCACATTTTTTGTCACTAACGACCCGGGTTTGGCCTTTCAGATCCTTTCGCATCTTCAGACATTCTATCACACGGATGCAACAGAATTGACGCACAATAAACAGTTAGCATGATCTGTCATTCATAAGTAAAATAAGCAGGGCTGTGGAGTCGTTAAAAAACGCGACTCCAAATCTGATATTGACTAAAAACACGACCTCAACTCCGACTTTGACCAGAAACATGACCCTTACATTGACCAACAGCATGAATCCGAAAAAAGTTTATTTTTGTCAGGTTTTTTCCTACCTTTGTGATTGATTATGTCAGTAATCCGTAACCGGTATGCCACGGCACACCAATGTGATGCCAGACAGTTCTTGGTGTGCCGTGGAAAACAAAAGGTTACAGAGCACTGGATTATGTGACCGAACCAAAGTCGGAACCTAAATATCAATTCAATGGAATTCAAGTGCTTGTAAAATATTTCAACAAACGAAATGCAAATCAGCATTAAATAAATTTATTAGAACTCACATAAAATATAAATATTATAAGATTCATTTTGCTTCTAGCTGACTAGTGATACTAAGATTGGACTGCCTATAAAAAAAAAGTCCAAGATTTTTGTAATAAAACGTCATCAAATTTGAATGTCAGATTTGAATTGTATACGTGTGAGGTTATATTATTATTTAGGGAATATTTTTTAAGTCAGTAGTTTATCACATTATGAGTTAATGATTAATTATAATCATTTAGTGAGCTAATAACTTCTTTTAAATATTATTTTATGACACTATAATTATTACTTGTATTAATAACAATATTCTTGTAATTACTATCTATTAATAGTTATTGATACTAATCAGGTAATGTTTAGTGGTGTGAAGTAATTAAGCTATTTCCATTCGTATCATGATTTTAATAAATTACAGTTTTGTCATTTTTTTATTTATTTAACACACATGAAAGTTTCAGCTATATGATAATCAAGAGCATTGGCGAATTATCAAACTAACAATTTTTGTGATGAAAATATGTCCCTTATACGATAATTCGAAAGAATATACCACATATATACATTATGGCAGCTGTTAAAATGCAGAAACCTGATAGTAAGTATATGTTGGCCTAGTATTCCCTTCTTTCAGTCTGTAATGTTTGAAAATATTTCTCAAAAAGGCGAAGCATTTGCCACATTTAATATTACATTTACATTTGGAAATCATTTCAATATCTGCTGCCATATTGGAGAGAAAATTTATAATAATTAATAACGGAATATTTTTTGATAGATCCGTTGACAAAGAAAACTTTTGTAAATCTTAAACTTTTGCTATCTATTATGATGCTTCCAAAGTCGTGTTTATTGAATATTCCTTGTGTTTGATGAAAATATGACAATGTTTAAGAAGAACAAAAATGTTTGTAATTCAATTTTTGACATTCTGACTTAAAGTACTTGGTAAAGCATTATTATCTAAAGAATTCCTTCAAGTAAAATTGTTTTTGATTCACAAAGTTTTTTGGCATTATAAATAAAAACTTTATTTGACATACACATCATAGAATCTGGTATTGATGAATGGCATATGGATTTGGGAAAAAAATGGGATTTTAGCACCTTGTTGCCCATGCTAGCTTCATCAATCCATACACCGAAAACCACGCATATAGTTGCAAATTTCAATTATATACGGCTGTAAATTAAGTATGATTCATATAATTTAGGTAATTTTTTACCCACTTCTAATTATAAAAGGGTTTGTTTAAACGGTATTGTTGTATTTTTCTCTTGATGTATTTTAGTGTAATTTTACTTTGTATATCAGTCAAAAAGGTTGAATAAAATATACTTTCTGGTACATTTCTAATGATTATACTTTTATGATACCGTTATATTACAAAAACTTCAATTTTCACAATAGTTAAGTAACTTATTGATAATCCTTTTAGTCATTATCATCGCTACCATATTATTATTCAAAATAAAAAGTTGTGAAATTAAATTCTGTGTTCAAAGTGTTGAGGAGCATAGTTTTATTCCGTAAATACTTGATAAGTATACAAGATATCAAAGACGTTTTCATAATTTACTGGTGAAACAATAAAATTTGGCTTCTCATGTTCTTTTGCATCAGTTCTTAATCAATTTAATTATATTGTCAGTGAATTTAGCAGTCTTAATGAAAAAATACTCCTTAAAAGTTATGACTGATTTCAAATGTTAGTTCCCCTTGTTTCAGCCTCAAATATTGTGAACAATTTACAAGTTTGTCAATTTTAACACATCTTTCTCATTGAAAGTTTATTGTTTGTTAAAAAATATTAATATTTTGAAAGTATGTGTTTATTGGAAGGTGTGATATATAGAATATGGAGAATACATAAAAATTACCATTTTCAAAGTTCCATTATGTGTACTTTAAATTAATTGGTAGAATTAGTTCATTGACTTAAATTCAGATTATTTTGAAATTCATTCTGACCTTATATTCACTGCATTTCAATCTTTTTTTTAAATATCATTGCAGAGTTTCAAAATAAATGTTGAAAACAAAAAATATTACATACATTATTAACAGTCGAAATAAACATAATAACTTATTTGGATTTTGTTTGCAGATTCCATCAAATATCTTAGTTTAGTAATATTGACTGTTCAAAATGCAGCACTTGGACTTAGCATGCGTTATGCCCGAACGAGAAATGTCGAGATGTTTTCTTCAGCTGCCGGTAAGTGTTCTATATTCCATTAGGTTTACCATTATTTCTTTACATTAATTGATAATTCTATGTTTAAGTGCTAGGTATTTAATTCAGGTCCGTGATTGAGTGGCTAATGTGGTAGGTTTTGTACAGTGATACAGTGTCACAGGTTGGAATCTTTGCTTTACATTAAAAGCAAAACATGCCTTAAAAATACTTTTCCTAAATCTGTGATAAACTTGCAAATTTTAAGAATATTATTGAATTCACAAAGCCGTTTTACAGTTGTAATAAATGTGGTCAGGGATTTGAATTCTTAGGACACATTTGAGCTACTACATTCAGGCTACTGCCAAAACTAAGTAATTACCAAAAACATGTTCTGGAGTTATTTAAAAACAGTTCGTATTGTCATAAAAAGCTATTCAGTGCATTTTAAGATATCTGAAAAAAAAAATTCTTATAGTAAAATAAATGATTTATGATATCGAGTGAAGGTGCTTGATGGGATTTCAATATCAAATTTGAATTGTTACAAGTTTGTACGATTCCACATGTTTTGTCACTAACGACCCGGGTTTTGCCTTTTGGCATCTTCAGGCATTCTATGACACAGATGCATCAGAACTGACAGTTCCGTGTGATAGAATGCCTGAAGATGCCGAAAGGCGAATCCCAGATCGTTAAAACATGTGGAATTGTACAAAGTTGTAACAATTCAAATTTGTAAAATAAATGATTTGATTACGATGAGCACATTTTACAGATCCATCAATTTGATGTTGTCAAGGGGTTAAAGCAATTTTTACCAATTTGTCCAACCAACATTAATCTTTTTTATATGTAAAAAAGATGAAAAACATGTTGGGAAATACTGATATGATCATATATAAGATAACACATAATGATAAGAACCTTCATACCATATTTTTAACAACTTATAATAAATTTTTGAAAATTCGTGAAAACAATGTTAACATATATTTTTAGAGATATTTTTATTTTTTCACAACATCTTTAATATAATTTCAAAAAAAAATATTTTCATGTCATGTAATTGTTATTTAAAAAATCATTATGTTCATAAAATTACTAACTCAAAATATGTAGTTTTCATGAATATACATGGTTTTTAAGTATTTTTTCTTTTATTTATTTATTTTCTAAACGATATGTGGAGAGAAATTATTATTCTCAACACCGTACAAAAATCACCACAAAAAATTAGGTTTCAAAAATAAATATTAACTGAGGTTGAAAATATTGTTATTTTGGCTTAAAATGCTTGAGACTTTTCACCAGGCAAAATTATTGTAGATAGGACCAAAAGGGTTGTACAACTAATGTGAATGCTTAAATTGAAATACTGCTTATCCTTTAAATTATTGCATTATCTGACAATTATTCCACAACTTTACATAAAATTGTATAACATCTTATGTTTTATGATATTTGGCCTCAATATTTCCTCACAGATAACATTAATCTGAATACTAAAAAGATTATCATGTATTTTTGTAATTTCAGAATAAATGTGAAAACACATTAACCATTCGGACAGGTATATTTTATTTTTGATGATAGGTTTAATAGCAAAATTTTGATCACTCAACACCTGTAGAGTGTGCAAAATTGTGGCTTTTAAAATTCATGGCGCACTGAATTTTTTTGTTTACGAATTCTACTATTTCCAGCTGTACTTATGGCGGAGTTTATCAAACTCTTTGTTTGCATGGGACTCGTTATATTGGAATCAGGAGGTTTCAATCATGGACTGCATTCAATAAAAGTGACAGTTGTCGATCATCCAATTGATACACTCAAAATATGTGTACCATCTGTCTTGTACATAATTCAAAATAACTTATTATACGTATCTGCATCAAATCTAGATGCGGCAACATATCAGGTAAACTTGTTGTCGATTTTTTTAAGCATCATTTTATCATTTTGATTGAATTGGCATTCACTTGGTACAACTCCATTATAACACGGTGAAAAAAATAGCAATGCATTTTGTAGAACTAAAATACATTGCTATTTTTTTCACCGTGCTATCATTTTATCATCTATTTAATTTCACATAGAAAGAAAAAAAGCTATTTAAATTTTAAATTACGTTTTACTTTGCACACAAAAATCATAATTTTGTATTGTTGTATTTTATTATCGAGACCTTACTTACCTTGATAAATTTTGCTACACAGTTTTTTCACTTATCTTTTTAAAACTGCATAATAATTTTTGCACAGATGTTGTAAAAATTGTATGACTTTCTTACAATAGCGAGAATCGTCGGATCTGTCCGATCTAACATCATTGACTGAACATCATGACTGATACATTTTCAATAGTGTGTAAGGTCATTGTTTTAGGGCAACAGTATGCTTAAAAACTATACAACAAATTTTTTATAGCATTTTTTGCATATAGGTTACTGAAAGGCCCAGAACCACAGGATAATGAATGATATAATAACAAGTTTAGTGCACATAAAAAAATTCTAATTATCAACCCAATTTGCAGTCTTCAGTTGATTTAAATGCAAACATAATAAATTCCTTAAAGCGTGTTTATTTATCTGTTTTTAAGGTCAACTTTAAAATAGAAACATTTTTTTTCAAATTATAAAAATTAGTTTTTGCAGTGTTTGTTTCTTCCGTTATAGAAAATTTTCAGCTAACCACACAACGTTTATTGTATATTGTCCTTCAGTTGAACATTAAGATACAAAAAAGTGTTTGTTAAAATACTCATCTGACATGTTATGTAATTTCAATATTTTACTATTATTCGCTATATATTAGAATTTAATTTTATAAAATAACTCTATTTTTTACAATTTTTAAATATTTACCACCACTATAAATGCTTATTTACTTAAAAATGGAACAGTCATTAATCTTATTAGTCATAATCAAATAGACTAAATTACTCAAATAATTGGTCTGCCATCATACATAATATACGGCCCGTAGTTTTCCAGTCAGAATTTTAATACGATTTTGGTCATATTTTTAAATACATTGGTCTGAATTTATATTTAATGGTTGTAGTGTATCGGCCAAAAATAATATGTGGTCAGAATTAATATTAAATGGTCAGAATTTATATAAAATTGGTCAAAGTTTATATTATTTGGTCAGAATTGTTTTGACCCAGTCTGAATTTTTTTTTGTTGATATTTGTATTGCATTGCTATTGGTGCAAATTAAAGTGTTTACGACAAAACGTCCAATAAGAGGCAAGACTACTAACGCCGCAGCCATTGAAGAAATCTCTAGTGTTATGCGCCCAATACAACTTGATAGTTCTTCAGCACTATAGTATATAATTTGTGCACTAGCTGTAGAGTCTTCGCTACGGATTTCTACCCGATTATGTTGGAACCATTAAACCATATAAATATATGAGATGAATCCAATGGGGAAATGACGAAAACTAGAGAAGGAAAAGATCTCGTAACTGATATATGAGCATGACATACAACACAAAGGAAGAGGCGGTTGACACAATTAAAGCGAAAAAACATGTGGTTATCATTATTGAAGTATTTATCGCTGTAATACTGTTAAAAGATAAGGGCAGCAATGTAATGCTGGTGTATATATTTTATTCTGCATTGATAAAACTAACGTTTTTGTATTCAAAACAGAAGATGAACATTTGCATGAAGCATTAAGAGATATCACTAACACAATAAAATTAAATGATTACATTGAAAATAAAATGAATGAATTGTTTGATTTAAAAGTTAAGCCTAAGATGGAGATATTAGTTATAGAAGGCTTTAAACTTTAAAAAAACGCACATAATTTATCCTAATTTCAATGTATAGTGCAGAGCTACTTTCCGTCCAATAACCATCCTGGAATTTTCTCATCCAGAAATCTGTAATTGGTCTTTCACCCTTTTAAAAAGTCAAACATAATTTAATTAACATATAACATGCTACATGACATGTGAGATAAAACAAGATATATATGTAAGTAATGAAAAAATAGTGAGATGAAACATAATTGGTTTTTTGGATTTTTTAAGTGTTATGTGTTGTATCAAAAAGGTCTGTTGATTTCTTATTTTCATATATTATTAATTTTATTCTGACCAATTTCAATATTATCTGACCGAAATGGTTATACAATTCTGACCCTATAATAATTTTATTCAGACCTATTTATAATCTTATTCTGACCATTCATAGTTTTATATTGACCATTTAATTTGTTGCCATTATATACTGAGACATCCAACATTTCAGGTTACATACCAGCTTAAAATTTTGACAACAGCTTTTTTTGCTGTATTGGTTCTTGGAAGAGTATTAAAGAAATGGCAATGGGCTGCCTTAGGACTTCTGGCAGCCGGTGTAGCTCTAGTTCAACTGTCTTCAACACCCACTCCAACTGTAGATCTATCTAGTCAACCAGAACAGTCTAGGTTATTGGGTTTTTCTGCGGCTCTGGCGGCATGCTTCATATCAGGATTTGCTGGAATTTACTTTGAGAAGATGCTAAAAGGCTCCGACATATCCGTAAGTAAATCAATTTTTTTTTACCTAATTTAATTCTTACTCTTGCCGCCCTTTTCTTTTGTCTTTGTTGCCACAAAGACAAACTAATTCGATTCCCTCAACAGACTCAGCTTTAAGTTTTTAACTTAACAAGGAGTAGTTTCAAAGTTATTAAATCCCGGCAATACAGTAGCAGCAGAGGTTTATTGTGCCAAAAAATTGAAGTTGATATTCTGAAAATGATTGATTGTGGTAAATACCCGAAAAAGTATTCTGCAGCACAAAAATGCGAGACTACACACTGCAAGAATCGCAAGAAAAAATTAAAGAATCACTGGATACATCACTTATTTTTCTTGTCTTTGGTTTATTTAGATTTAAATATTTTTTTTATTGGAAAATCACACAATCACACAAAAAAAAACAGGAATCAGAAAATTGTAAATTCAGTGAAAAAATATTACTGCAAACTATGTAAATTATCTTGGCGAACTTGTTTTTTTTTCAATCAAAAAGCCTTGTTACTTTTTGCTTCCCTTAATAAATATTACCATTTTGGGCGTTAAGGCGTATTCTAAGAGGTGCATTGGATAACCATGTGGTGTATTAATTGTACTATTGTGCGCTGGTTTATTATTTAAAAAAAATGTTTACTATTGTGAAAATATAAAATACTTTTTTTCTGCAGGTGTGGATGCGAAATGTTCAATTGAGTCTGCTATCCCTACCGTTTGGTCTGATCACCTTTATACTTGGAGGAGGATCCACATCCAAATTGTTGACCGGTTTTGACACCTTCGTTTGGTATCTTGTCTTCTTACAAGCCGGAGGGGGATTGATAGTTGCAGTGGTTGTTAAATACGCTGACAATATTCTGAAAGGATTCGCCACATCTTTAGCCATCGTTATATCTTGCGTAGTGTCTATTTATCTGTTCCAATTTAACTTAACTATGCAATTCTCAGTAGGAACTATAATGGTGATCGGATCTATATTTCTATATGGATATGAACCGAAGAGCGTGGACAGTTTGAGAACTCCACTCAAAGTCTAGTTTTATAAGATGTAATAGTATTGATTAAAATATTTTTTTCAAAATTAAATTATTTCTTCTGTTTAAGAGTAATTGTGATCTTTATAGGGTACTTATTAAGTAACGATTGTAAAAATGCATTTATTATCAGTTTTAAGTTTTATTTGAATATTCAAATATTTTAAGTATTATATTTGCTAATTTAAGATATTTTCTTATACAACAATTATTGAATTATTGATTATGATGACATCAGTGAAAAGATGTAAGAATAAAACGAAAAATCCCAGTAAAAAAGTCTATTTATTTCTTAAAAATATAAAAAAGTATCAGAGCACCAGAGGAAAATTTATATAGGAATGTATGTCTTAATTTTTTAGCAAAGGCTAGGGAATGTAGCGCTGCTCCATAATGAGGTTCAGATCAACATTTTTATATCACATAATGCAAGATAGTGTTAAGACAATGAATTTAAAATCATGCCTACAGATTTTTTCTTTGAAGACTGAAAACATGGCATTATCAACAATACAGAATTTTTGTGTATTCAAATGATTTGGAGCATTTTTGTTGACATAATATTTCAAATATGGCTTTTTAAGACATCAAAGATTGCAACATTTTCTCCAGTTTTCGGGAATCTGCTGCGAATTTTCTGATTCCATCAGAAAGTTTGTCTGTTGCCATTTGATCTTCATTCAGTTGCCAACGGAAGGCGGGCTCCGTCAGCGACACTTTTTCGAGAGTGAGATTTTTTGAAACTGCGGGGTCAAGGGCCTGAAAGATAAATAATAACCACATCCCATATAAAAATATAATAATAATCAAATCAAAATCCACCTATACCTTACGTACAAAAAAGTCTATGGAAGATTTCAACATTTATAATATTTTATAGAACAACATTACATCACATTCTACATACAAGGCAACGAATAGATTCAAGGGGTTAGGGTAGGATTAATAGTAAGACAATTTTTCTTCGTTTTGTTTCAGGATTATTTTTACAAATTTATTGATAGGTTGAACGATCAGCAATGTGAAATTGTCCATTTTGGAGAGTCAAACATTTTGACAGCAGAACTTGGTAGGATGTATGATGACAAATAATATTTGTTATATGCAAATAAAATAAAACTTACCTTCTTAATAGGTTCATTAGAATCTTCAAGTTCTTGGAGAAGCTTGGGACTTATTGTCAGAAGGTCGCAACCAGCTAGGGCACGGATTTCTCCTACGTTTCTGAATGATGCACCCATCACTTCTGTCTTGTATCCAAATTTCTTATAGTAGTTATAGATTTCCGTGACAGAAATAACACCAGGGTCTTCCAGTGGTGTGAAAGATTTTTGAGCAGTGTTGGCAACATACCTGAAAGAAATAAAAATTTTAAATATAGTGTTCACAAAACATATTTTTAGCAGGTTGGCCGTAATGAGTTTATTTGATGAATGAGTGAAAAGGTTAAGATTTCAAGAAAGCTTGATACTATATTGTATAATCTCATTAACGGTTAACACGGTGAAAAAATAGCAATAGTCGGAAATAGTTCTGATGATGGTTGAGCCGAAATAGCTATCAACTATATCTTACAAAAAAAATTGTAGAACTAAAATACATTGCTATTTTTTCACCGTATTATAATGGAGTTCTACCAAGTAAATGCCAATTCAATCAATAAAATCATTAACGGTTAATAAACATACTTTTAGGGACAATGACACACCCTCATACAAACAGATGCTTACCCTACTCGCATTTCTTTGATTAGAAATTGGTCTCTAATCAAAGAAATGGACAAAGTCAAAAGTGAAAAAAACTTTATTGATTGAATTGGCATTCACTTGGTAGAACTCCTTTATAACACGGTGAAAAAAATTATTGACATCAGAATATTTTTTCTTGCTATATATCTACTTTCCTTCTCTTCTTACAATTGCACACAATTCAATGTCACAATTTTAAAAGGGGGTTTTACAACTGAGCCATTACAATGTTCATAATTGAATAAGTGAAAACTTGATGAATAATATTATTTTCAAAGATTAATATCATTATTTTACTTAGTATGACAGAAAATTTTACCAATCCATAATTCGTCCAACAAATGGAGAGATGAGAGTAACGCCAGCCTCAGCACAAGCCACTGCTTGGCAGAAGGAGAACAGCAGTGTTAAATTACAGTGGATTCCATGTTCTTGCTCAAGTTCTCTGAAATGAAAAAAGAAATATATTGTGCAATTTATTATTATGTGAATTGTATTATTTGTTATTGAAATAAATATGCAGGTTGATTTATTCTAAAAACTAAGCTAGAAAATTTTTCATCTTAATTTGACTCACCTTGCAGCTTGGATTCCTTCCCATGTCGAAGCAAGTTTGATTAAAACCCTCTCTTTTTTGACTCCATTGTCTTCAAATAATTTGATGAGTTTTAACGCTTTGGCAACGCTTGCCTCTTTATTAAACGATAACCTATAAAAAATACAATGTTTTAAAAATAGAATATATAATAAATGATAATTTTTTATGCATCATGTATTGTTTCATAAAATTATTATCGATAATATTGATATTTAACATGCAGTTTCAAGGAATTTGTTTTTTTTTCAATTAACTGGATTGTATGAAATTATCTAAAAAAAATACTACTACTTTTTTGTATGTTCACAAGTAAAAGTGTGGTTGTAAAATTAACAGTATAATTTTTAAAAGAATGTGAAGGTTTATAGATTTTTTGATTAAAATTTCAGTTAAAGCAGTACACAATTGACGAAAAAATCATTTGCTTTAAAAATTAGTTTTGGTATAATTATTGTAAATAAGATTATATTGTTTCTAGTATTTAAGGAACCGATAGTATAATTATTATTGACAAAATTGGCAAAAATTAAAATATTGTTACATCAATAATAAAATTGTTTTCAACGGATTCATTCATTTTTCAGTTAACTAGATAGGTTTTTTTGTTATTTGATAATGTGATATTTCTTCATTGATTACAGCATTCGTCCAAGGTTCACCATAGTATGAAAAAAATTTACTAAATATGACTATGTGTATATATTTATTTATTTTTTCATCAAGTATTTTTATTAACGTGTTCAAATTTCTTTATGATGCCATTTCATCAAGTCAGTAATTCAAAGTTTAAAATATAAATAATCTTACCTTGCATCGACTTCAGTTGAAACTCTTCCGGGGATAATTTTAAGGATTTCACAACCAAATACAACACAAAGCATGTCCATTGTTTCTGAGATTTTCTCATCCATAGTACTAAAACGAAAAATGAATATGATTTTTTAAAATTTTGCTATACATTACGGACCCGTTATATTAGCAAATAATATTCTTTCAAATATAGTAATCAGTTGCTAATTTTTCTATTCATTCAAAATCAAGAAAATAATAATGCAATCCCAATTAATTAATAAAATATGTTGTGGAAATAATACTAAAAAATGTGTTTTTATTATTTAAAACATTATTAATATATTCCTAATGTTTATATTTGTTGATATATCTATCAACATCTAGATACAAATAAAAAAAAAATAGTGCAATCAAATGAATCAAAAGGTTTACGCTGACAATTTGAAATAAAGAATACAAATACATACGATCCTTTGGATTGTCCATATTTTATAGCTGTATTGATGAGAGGTTTGTATTGTTCCATTCCAGCCGCAGACAGAATCAAAGAAGGATTAGTCGTGGCATCTCTGGGCTTATAAGCTTTCATAGCTGAAAACCCATTATAAAATGAGATATATGTATTTTTGTTTCATTAAGAATACAGTAAAACTCTCATTTATATTAAAGTGTAATTAGGGGAGTGAATCTCATACAAAATTATTCTTAGTGTTGCAAAAAATATATATATAGACTAAATATTCAGTTACTAGGTGACAAAATGCATAGCGCTCGCAAAATCCAGCACACAGACAGTCTGACTGGCACATATTGAATAGGCAGATGTTAGCTAACATTTGAGTGTATGCACCGCACAGACGGCCATCTGGCTGAGTGTGTGCACCCAAATGATGGAATTGGGGGATTTGCGGTGAATATTTTAAGCCAGCGAGTAATTCAGAGTAGTGAAATTGGGGGTTTTACTGTATTGATAAACAATTTTTTTGTAGCAGATTTTGAAACCAAATACTTCTTAACTCTTTGAAGAACTGATTTTTTTACTAATTAGTTTTTTTCGTGAAATTGAATTACGCCGGGAAGAATATTACTCATTATTTCAGAATAAATATTTTTATAAATTTTTAAGCACCAAATTTTAAAATAATTCATATATAAATACTTTTAAATATTATTCTACATTTTTTTTCAGTTGATAATGCTCGCGATGAACGAAACCGGTCCTAATCAAAAAATATATTGTAGAAATAAGTACTAAAGAATGTGTTTTTATTATTTAAAATATCATGCCTTTCCATCAAGAAGTGACAGTTAACACCTTAAAAGTGATTATTCTACAGCTATTTATTCTTGATTTAGGCCTTAATTAGTATTGTACTCTGAGCTAAGTTATGTTGATTCCAGGAAGAGGACTGAACTGGCATGGAGTTTTCTGAACAAATATTTTATGGATTAGAATTTTGAAACTTTGAAAAAAAATTTTAAGCAAATATGTATAACTTTTTAGAAAATTCAAGTTCGATTCAACAAAAAACTGTGATTTCCTGAATTCATAATAGTACAACAAAAATATATTTAAATGGCAATTGATAACAGTAAACACAACTCTCGGGCGGACACATGCCACTATATTACTCAAAGGGAAAATATGCCTTTAACATGTAAATGCATGATATTTTTGCTGAGATGTTTTTTTTTATTGAAAGTTATAGAAAACTATTTTGAGGTTTTTTTTTCGTTTTCATATCATTTATTAGTCTCCTGCATTCACAACCACAGTTTTTCTGTCAACTGATTAATACTATAAGTAAACATAATTAGTTTAAAAATGTATTTTATTGGTTTTCTTCTATTAGTAACATTCTTGTTATTATCAATGAATGTCAAAACCTAGGGTGAAATATTTAACTAATTAAAATTTGAACAATTTGCTTTACAACACTCTTTTTTTCTTCATTAAAATTTACTCATTTAGCTAATAACAATGAAGCTATGCAAAGAAAATATTATAAATAAGAAAATGTCGAATAATCATGCATAAAGTATAATTACTATACGTTTAGATCTTATTTATTATATGGTATATATTTCGCTTATAGTATTTACATCGATTCCCATCGATATAATACTTTTATGATAACAGGGCCTTATCAAAATAAATCAAAGTGAAGATAAAATAAACAAGATCATTTGAAGATCAAATTGAATAATAGAATGTGCAGCAATGAAACAGGTCACGGTTATCATACGAGCAGTAGATAATTTACTCTAATAAGTTCGATATACTTTCACTCAAAAATACTGGATATATAATGGAAGAGTATATTTTATAAAACACCTACCTTCAAAGTCACCAGTATCAGCGACAACAACTGTCATGGTTTTGAGTTGATCAAGGGAACTCATTTTTATTTGATATGAAATTTCTCTTGATAAGTTAGACTTCAAACTGGAAGAAACCGCGCAATGACTGTCGGCTCGTTCTTTTGACCTTTCAAAGACGTTGGTTATAATGCATAGATAACAAGATAAAGTACGTTAGTCTATGACTATAAGTATTGTTGCCATATATCTATATTATACATCTATACTATCGAATGTTAAATGGAAGCTTATGCACAAATTATACATTATGGCTTATGGACAACTATACTATATAGACAAGTGATCTCCTAACTAAATAAGGGTGTGAGCTAACTTTCAGAAATTGAAATTGTCTTGTAAGCTACCTATACATATTCCTTCATTATAAGTGGTAATACAAATGAGCGAGAGAGAGACAAAGTATATGGTGCAGTTTGCATCAATCGTAATACATCTCAGACCGCTTCTCTATTTTACTTTGTTGTACGCAAAAATTGTTATTCTAAAAAAATACTACAACGGCAACCTCTCAAAAATTTCGTTGAAATTTAGCTCGATTCGTTTTTTTTATTTTCGGCGTTCAATAATAAAATTTCATACGCAATTTTATAAATATGATAAATTATCCTAGGCGAGCTATCGAAAAAGCCTCGGCGAGCTACCGGTAGCTCTCGAGCGACTGTTTGCCGATCACTGATATAGACCTATCAGTTGCTTTAGACCAGTGATTGCATAGGAATAACATTAACGAAGTGGTTTATGTGTGCAGAAACCAGTTCTATTTAAAAAAAAAACTAATATTTTTGATGTATTCATCGGTACTTTGCGGAAGCTTAGCAAGTAGAATAACAGTGTTATTAATTTTGATTTTATACATATAATCCCAAAAGTTACCGACATATCCATCAAAAATATTTATAGTCTGTGGTTTAAAATATTCAAACTTTACAACATAGACAAGTATCTTGGCAGTGACAGATATTTGAAGACCGCGCTTTTAATGGTTACACGAAATAATTATATATTTTTCATTTTAATTAATTTAAATATTAGATGTAAGTTGCATACAATGTCAGAGATATCGTCAATCATTTGTATTAATATGTATATTAAGATGGTTTTTTTTATGAATTAATTATTTGACGACTGATGGTAACGTTTCAGATCAAAATGAGCGAGTTAGTCTTCCCACCATCTCCCAATTGGTACCTGAATAACATCATATGTGCAGGGTCTGACGGATGGGTAGTATACGGATGTTTATCAAATGGAATAGCAATTTTGATGCCATGTAACGAAAAGTCTTCCAGTGCCCTGTTTCAAGTGAAAACTATCCGACCCGCACATAAATTACGGTAACAACCCAACTTCTACGATTTTTTATGTAATTTTTTAAAATATTACCCATGGCATCACTATATTTTCAGAATCACATGCCTCGATTTGTGCCCTAACTGGAAGGATTCTAGATTATTTATATCGGCGGGTGATGATGGTTTTGTGAAGCTATGGAATGCCGCTACATTTTCTTTTAACATTGCCAATAATGTACATTTTGGCACCAAAGAAGTAAGTACTTATTTGCTTTTGTTTTCAATTTGAATATAAAATTTGGCAAAATAATTAAATATTGCTTTAGTTATTGGAAATGGTTTTTTATAATTTTGCAAAAAAATGTGATTTCACTGATTGAATCTGACACTGATTAATTGAATATTTTTTTAAATATTTGGTTTCCTTTATTATTAAAGACTGTCGCTGGTGCATCATTTGTCACACCTGAAAGTGTGGTATCAGTCGGTAGCAATGGGAATCTGGTTGCTTGGAATATCAAGAACAATACTGTCAAAGTTGATTCAATCATATTAAAAACCTACAAACCACTGTGCGTCTCCGGGTGTCCCAATAAGGCAGGGACTATTGCTGTTGGAACTAAGAAAGGAGTTGTGTTGGTTTTATCTATATTAGGTAATAATGCATAATAACATACTCACTGTAAGATTAGTAAAAATGCCCCTTTAAAGTAAGATAATAGTGTTAAATTCTAACACTCCTGAAAAAAATACTTTTCTAACATTTGCTGTTTTTATGCCAAGGTCTTCAATTATATTCAATATATTTTTTCTCTTTGTTTAATCATTTTTGACTATCGACTCTTTTTAATCGACTATTTTTGAAATGTTATGAATTGATGTTACAAGTAGAAATAAGATAATCCATTTTATTTTTTTTAGAGAAAAATGAAATACTGTTCAAAACTCATGGTCATGATACCGAAATTACATCTCTGAGTTGGTGCCCGACTGCCACATGTGAACCATTGGTAGATATATTATCTAAAAAACAGTTGAAAGCAGAAAAAAATAAATTTGCCGTGGAGAAAAGTGATTGTGATAAAATAGTTCAATCTGAAGATGAAAAAGAGGTTGTTGAAAAACCTGCAATGTCAGGAAATGAAATTGATAATCTTGATAAACTGTCTAAAAGTGTAATGGATGATTCTGATATATTTGATGTTTACAAAGATAATTCATTAACAGAATTTGGGCATTCAAAGGTTGTGCGAGATCCTTTTTATTCAAAACTTAAGTCTTTAAACATTGACGACAACGATAAATCTTTAATTGATAACAGCCTCTTGGAAGCAATGAATGCCGTTTCTTTAGATGATCAAGAAATAAAGAATGACTTTTTAGAAGAATGCAAAAAGTTGAAAAATCTCATTGATCCAAAAATATGTAAACAAACAGATTCACCACAGTTTGATAATTCAACCGATTCATTAGAACAAACTGCCAATAATGTGAATGATGATTCTGATATATTCGATGTTTACAAAGATCATTCGCTAAATGAGTTTGGGCATTTGAAAATTATTCGACATCCACCGGTTTCAGAAAATAGAGATGATTCTATATTCCACAGTGATTTGGATGAATCTATGAATACTGATGAAAAAAATAAACCTTTGGTTGATAATAACCTCTCGGAAGCAACGCTTGCTGTGTCATTACAAGAAATTGATATAAAAGATGACTTTTTAAAGGAATGTAAGGAATTGAAAGAGGTCATCAACAATCTTGCAGGATCTCAAAACAAAAATGAATCAAAAAAAAACTATTTTGCAAACGAGAGTAGTTCATTTGGATCTGACAACGATGCTGACATTAATAATTCTTTCACAGATAGTGACAGGGTATCGAGTACATTGAATGATATTATTCATGATGATTCTGACATCTTCGATGTTTATAAAGAACCTTCTTTTTATGAATTTGGACATTCTAAATTTATGGCTAATAGTTCAGTCGTAGAGTCAAATGATTGTGACACACCAGGAAAACCAATTGATGATTTTCTTGATGAATGTGAAAAACTTAAAAAACACATGTTAGATATTTCTATACAGGAAGAGGATGAAGAAAGTATTATTAAAAATGAAACTGAGAATGTCCCAAAAGAAAAAATACTCAATAGTTCAGTCGTAGAGTCAAATGATTGTGATAAATCACCAGGAAAACCAAACGATAACTTTCTTGATGAATGTGAAAAAATTAAAGAACGTTTGTTAGATATTTCTATAAAGGAAGAGAATGAAGAAAATATTATTAAAAATGAAACCGAAAATGTCCCAAAAGAAAAAATACTCCCCCTTCATATATTTTTGGCCAGTTCATGTAAAAATGGGTAATAATCAATGGAATATATTATTTAAAATCTTGTTTTAAATTTGAACGTTGTATTTGAAAATAGTGTTGGAAATTAATGTTGTATTTGAAAATAGTTTTAAAAATTTCCAGGAAAGTATGTATATGGTCTCAGACTGGAAGCCTAGTTACATCTGGAAATATCAAAATCGTCACTGAGGCAAAAGGCGAAAGAACTCCCAAAGTTGGACATCCATGGAGCACAGTTTGTTGGTCTTCGATGTTAACATTATTAGCAGCTTACAAAACTCCTCGGCTCATACAATGTAATTTCCAATCAGTTACCTTGTAAGTTGTCAGTGAAATAATTTTTCATATATTTTTAAGTACTTATCTGTTTCAGATACTTAATCAAATTTAAATCATTGAAACTTTGTACAGTTCCACTTGTTTTCTCACTAACGAGCTGGGTTTTAACCTTTTGGCACATTCAGGCATTCTATCTCACGAATACCTGAAGACGCCGAATGTGAAATCCAGGGTCGTTAGTGTCGTTATTAATTCCACAAACAATGTGGAATCATACAAAATGTCAAGAATTCAAATTGGATATTGGAATTTCATCAAGCACCTTTTTCAGTCGATATCATAAATTTTATCAGATACTTAATGTCTTGTAGCTATTGTCTGATGATTTGCCAAAGCTATAAACAATGTGTAGAGGGAATAAATTTAAAGTTCTTCTTTACTGTTCAATCAAATGTTTAATATTTGAATTTGGTAATCAGAGCAATTTAATTTTTTTTTATTTTGCAATCAAGTAAGTTTATGAAAATATTTTCAGAAAATCAAAGTTTTTCAAATGCGCTTCTATACACACTGCACACATGAGAGGTCTATTTTCTATTTCTGCCACTAAAATTGATTCCTGTCAATATTCAACTGAATCTGACTGGCGAAAACCGTCAAATTCTATTATCTGGACAGCTGGTCAGGACAGGTTTCTTACTGCATATTCCCTGGAGCAGAGACGGATTATCGCAAGATATACAACATTTGGAGGCTTTGTATACGATATAGCAGTCTCACCCATTGACCCTCTCAGGTATATTAATTATTATTTTTTCAGATTATCCAATTAGACAGTTACCCGATCATATCACTATCTTATGGATTGATTACTTTTTTGAGTTCTTGATTCCTATTATGATATATTTCAGACATTTTGAACTAAAATAAATATCATTATTAATCTGAATTAGAGTTTCGCATGGGTTAAAAATTCATAAATTTATTCAGTCCGAGTGATTTAATACACCGTACACACCCAAAATTTTCACATATAGCCACATAAATTAATCAGAACAGTGAGATATCAAATATTTTTTTAGAATGCTGTTGTCTATATACAGTGCACTCTCGATTATCCGGGCTAATGCTGGGGAGGATGGTCACGGATAATCCAAATCATCAATTTTTTATTTTATGTTCGAATATAACATATACACAATACAATTTTTTAACACATTGTTTATATATTCATTATTTATCAGGAAAACATAAAAAAATACATAAAAATATAATATTTTACCATAATAACAAACATAGTCCCTAGAGCTGACAAATATAGGCAATAAATATCGAAAGTAACAAATTTACTGCGGGCACTCGTGCTGCTGGTTTATGCATTTCACTGGAAATGTAAATAAAAACGCATGTGGAGTACAAAGGATTTCAATTCTAGTCCCATAAATTGTGATGTTTATTGCGGTATATGCCAACATTCATACATTCAAAACACACAAGTGGTTGAAAAAAAATTCACCGATTAGTTATGTAAACACAAACACATTGCTAAATTCATCCTTTTTTTCAAACACCCTCATATTCAAGATCGCAATTCATTAATGCGTCTCATAATCGTTATAGAAAAAAAATCAATCAGATTATATTTGAATTAAAAAAATATTTATTTTCAGGCACGAATAATCCGCAAACCGGATAATCCATACACGAATAATCCATACACGAATAATCGAGAGTACACTGTATTTAATTCATAAATATAATAGACACAACAAAAATATTGTGTGTTTCATTTCCCACCATTTCCATTTTTTACTGTACTGTTTGACTGTGTTGATTTTTCCAATTACCTTGGAGAAGATATTATATGAACTTCAATGTGAAAGTCACTGAAAGCAATCTGAAATAACTGCTATCTTGTATTTGAATTTAATCCTCAATATAAACAGGTTGTTTATTAACTGCCACAATATATTCGAAGTAATATGCTAATATAATTATATTTAGAATCCACCAAAAATCACATATATATGTAGAAATAATAATAATTAAAAGTATTGTTTTATAATTCGCGTGTTCTTTTCACAATTTAATTTTCAGAGTGGCATTTGCTGCTGGAGATGGTGCGGTCCGTGTTTGGGAAAGGAATCCTAATTTTGGAGATGAAAACGGTCTTGGAACAATTGAACATCATTGGAATGGTATTCAGGGGAAGGTCCAATGTGTGGCTTGGCATCCGACAAAAGAACATTGTCTAGCATTTTCAACGTTTGAAGGCCGTGTAAGCATATGATTTTTTGACTAAATTAATTTGTTTTTATTATTGACAGTATGATTAATTGATATGATATTTGTATCATTTTATAGGTGGGACTTATAAAAGCTACCTCAACAAATCCTGCAAAACTGTTGCCACCGGGGCTACCACTCGGTGCTTTTCATCTTTGTTGGGGTGCCCAAAGTCTACTCTTTGCATGTGGAGGAGGACAATTGATTGTTTATGATACGAGCTTTATGAATAATGGTAAAACTAAAAGAATACAACATGTTTGTCATTCCAATATGTGTTGATTTGATATTTTTTTATGCAAAGAAATTTTCAGTACTTTTATTTTATCTATTTGGACATACTGACTGGATGTGTAAAGTATTTTCATTATTAAAAGACAAATATTGTGGCAACACTTAACTATATTTTAATTTCCTTTTTTTAATTCTGCCATATGTAATAAATAATAATTTTCTTTTTACAGAAGCTGAAAAAATCACAGTCACAGCAATGGATCGAAAGTGGGATATATCTACCGTGACTTGGAATAAGAATTATCTTTCAGTCGGTTCGGCTGAGGGTGCCATAGGCCTACTCGAACCCAAGCACCCTTATAATGTTATAATAACTGCATATCCGCAGAGGTAATATTTTTGGTCATTTATGTATACATAGTTTCATTACTCATTCTCATTTCAAAATTCTCAAATTATATTTATCTACAGAATTTCAATCATTGAAGTTTGATATTTAAAGTTGATCAAGCACTTTCTCTTGGTATCTTGAAAGCTGAAGTACATAGCAGTACAGAAGAACATAATTGTTTTGTTCTCAAGCGATTTAAGACAGCTTCCATAAGAATAATATTTCATAGTAGTATAAAAAGTTAAAATACATATATTTACATGAATTATTGATACCTCCTGATTCTATCATTACATTCTTGTGTTAAAGAATTAGTTTTAAAAACACAGTGTTTTGTTGATATATTTTGGCTTAGAAAACATTGTGTTGATAAAACTAAACTTTAAACAAAATTTACTTGAACCATTCTTATTTTTATATAAAGGACACTTTTAACACATGAAACAATGAAATATTGTTTTTCTAATCCTCATTTATGTATCTAATTTGTTATGTGATTTCATTGCGATTATGTCATACTATAAAAATAACAAAAAAAATTATAGAAAAGCTATTCAGACCATTGCATGGCATCCGATTGCTGTATCAACAGAAGAAGGTCTTTCCCCGTATGGTCACTATATTGCTATAGCTGCATCATGTTCAGTGTTCCATGTTATGAGAGTCGCAAAAGATGATGGTATGTGTACTTAAAATTGAGACAATATAATTAATAAAGCGAATAAAATCTTTGAAACAGACAGCAATTGACATAATTTTTTTCTCCATCATAGTTGGATCATCTTTGGAGGTTTTGGATGAATTTTCTTTGCATAGTGAACGAGTGAATGGATTAAGTTGGAGCCCGCATCATAATGGACGCCTACTCTCAGTATCTAGTGACTGTACCATACAGGTAAGCTATGTTGATAAATGAGTGCTACATTTGAGTCTTTAAATTTTATAGTGACCCTAGATTAAGCTACCTTTGTACAATTTTTCATAAATTATATATTCATCTGATTAAATCCGATCCATGCGGCTTTTTTTCATACAAAATTTAATTTGTCCGCATTGCTATTTTTCAAAATGTTTTCTTTCCATATAGAGTTATAAATAGAGCAAGAAAAAATAATTGGGTTGGCTTTTATGGAAGCCAGATGCATTAGGAATATTTCACAACATTAAAAAAACACAAAGAAATGTCCTATGTTGTCACATCACTTGAATAACACATAACAAATATATCCCCAACAAATAAGTCAATCGCAATCGCCATTACCGTGAAAAATCGAAGCCAACAATTAAAATCAAATGAACAAGCGCCATTACTGTCACGTGTCATGGAGTGTCACATTGTGAAGCTGCGAGATTGGTGCGAAGTTTAAAACCGATTTGTGACTGGTGGAGATTGCGATAAAATTAAGTTTCAAAAAATTGATGTTTTAAACATTTAAACCTAATACTTTTGACAGGTGTATAGAGGTGACAGTAGCAGGACAAATTAGGCGATATTTTGAAACCAAAATCAGTCCTATATGCAAAAGATTGCCTGTATTAATGACATTTGAAAGTTCGTGTCTCAAGGTCTAAAATATGAACCTAATAGAAATGCGGATAGTAGCTGGTCAAGCTGGCTATGTTTTTAAGAGGCAAAATTTTGTGTATCAAGATATTCTATTCTATTGAGATGCTATTCAATTAACTCATTCTTTACATGTGTAGGTCTGGGATGTGCTGCAGAAGTGTGTACTGCATACTCTATCTGGGCACGATGAATCCGTTCTGTGTGCTGTTTGGTGTCCTTTAGATATGAATTGTGTCATTTCTACCAGTGAGGATAGTACTGTTCGAGTTTGGAATATTAGTAAACATCCGCCTAAAGAACATTCCGACGTTAAGAGAAAACGTAAGTAATCAATTGCAGCTTTATTTTTTTTTTTTAGATATCATTGATAAATAAATTTTATAGATTAATGCCAATGTCAAAATACATCTGTAGTAAAAAGGTGTTTTCACTAGTAAATACATGGTTAATCAACTCAAGTAGTGAAAATGGACTAAACCTGTCAACGATGTTGTTGCGTCATCTATGGTTTTAATAAATGTTCTAAAGCTAATGCTTAGAAATATAACCGATAATAATGTGACTAGATATGGTGAGAATGTGCTGGGGTGTGATTTCACTGTGAATGGCTCAGTGAAAAATATATATTTACTTCAAATGCATTGTCGCAATATATATACAATAATTTCTTGACTGTAAAACACCAACAATTTTTCAACACAATTAATAAAAACAAGGAAATCTCTTAAACATGTGGAATCCTACAAAGTTTCAACAATTTAAGTTTGAAATCTTTGTCTATTATTTGTCAATGACTTTTATATTTTCAACTCAAAAATTAAAAGCTACTAGTGAAGTTTTGTGCGGTTTCGTATTATCAACAAAGTTCTATTTGTTTTTTTTTTTTATAATATTAATGCATACTATCAGTTTTGATAGGAGATAAATTTTGTAGTGAGTCCTCAAAGTGTTTGTCAAAAATTTTGCTCCAAATTTTACTTTGTATCATTATTTCAGTAAATTGTTTTTTTTTTTTTAATATATAGGCTACTTAAAAACGATGGCATAAATAAGAATATTTCTCTTTGGGAAAATAGATTTACAAATTTCAAAAAAGTTACATTATGTCAATGTCGTCTGATTGTAACTCTATGCATACTATTTAATTTTTTTATATAATATTGTTATGCCATCTGTAAATATTGGAGATTTCATATCATATGAAATCAATTTTTTTTTTCATGGATCTTCCGGGATGCTTGATATTGAATATTAATTAATAATTAATAAATTCATATATGAACACACTAATACACTGATCAACATTGGTACTTTTAATTAATTTAAAAAGAGTAATTTGTTTAATGAAGACAAAAGTAATTAAACATTTTGATTTGTAAAAAAACAAACCTAGACCTAAAAAATTAGATTCCAGTATAATTCTTACATTAAATGAATAAATGCTAGCGATGAGAGGGATGAACCTGATGGTCTAATATTAACTAGTCAATATTTGTGAAACTTGTGGACCCCTTTATTTCTTCCTGGTATGGATGCCTGGGGTCCGTGCATACAGTTTGGGAACCTATGCAATAATATTTTTGAATAGTATGAGTTTAAATCGTGTGCCCTTTTACTTTTGGGGTAAGATATGGTTCTGCAAAAACATATATTCATTAATAGCTTGTTTAATTAGGAATTTGAATAAAGTAATCATAGCAATCATAAAAAGATTTATTTTACAGTGAGAAGGAAGCTAAAATTAGCTTTGGTGGTGAAAGAGAATCCTGAAACCATTGCAACAGAAGACAAATCTGATGAAATTGCGAGTAGCGAAATGGGAGGCAAAATTGTGAGGGAAGAAGGAGTAGATAATGAAACTGATCATATATCACCGCTCATACAATTGGCAACTGTCGCTAATACTAAAACAAAATCGAAGAAAAACAAAAACACATTTATGAATGTTCTGACAAAACAAATGATAGCCTCCGGAAAATCTCTAGAAGGCTGTAACAGAGTATTTAACCAACACTGCAGAAACCTACCGGAAGGGAAAATTGATTACAGTAATGGATATGATTATTTGGCATTATATGGGTCACAGGAAGATATAATTCAAGTTATAGACATGGAATGTGAGTATTTCTATGACAGTCTTATTGTAGCCTGTCTTAAGTTGTGTCAATCTAAATGTCTTGCTGCACTCTGAATACTATAGTACTAGAATACTATAATATACGGGGGTTTCTCTACTAGATTTTCTTGTGATGATTCAAATAGATATAAAACCTGGAATATACAAAAATATCTCTAGGTAGTATTGTATTTATTTTTATGTGATGGAAAATAATAATTAGCGAATTTTTTTTACAGGCAATAAATATGAAGAAACTCATAATTGGGAAGGATGGGTCATGGTGGGTATACTGCGTGGAGATCTGAATGTTGTGTTGCGGAAAGCTGCTGATATGAGGAAACTATGTCCTGCTCTCTTATCTTTGGCGCCATCTGTCTCTCATAGGTGACTTGATATAGTAATTTTTAATATCTAATTAAATTTTGTTATTCCAATTGTTGCGTACCTAAGTGCAATAAATACTTCACTTTTTTGAGAGTGTTTAAGGATTTGATGAATCTTGTTTAAGCGAAACATTTTAATTATACAACAGTAATAAGATAATTTCTGTGCACTTAATTCTTTCATTTCAGGTTTTGGAAAGAAATGATCACTCTGTATGGAGCCCAACTAGAGGGTAATATAGAAGAAAATATCATCACAAGTGAGCTATAAACATATATTAAATAGCCTGAATTATTGGAATATATATATAATATATATATGGAAACACTTGTATTTCCATTTATTTACATATTATATTTAGTTTCTGGATCCAAGTATGGTTATTAAAATATTTTAGTAGAAACGAATGCATGTTCTTTGAATAATAATTCAAGTATTATATCAAAATATTATTATGTGAAGCTGAACTTTTATACATTGTCAATCACAATTACAATATGGATTGTGACTGAAGGAATAGTTGAATTGTGTACCCTTCTAATAAACATCTTGAAGGGGGGGTGTTGAATAATTTTAAGAATAATTAAGTCATCTAAAGGAAATTAGTGATTTCACATTTTGTAATCGAATTGAAATCAACTTTTAAGACTTCATAAGAAGCCATGGTGAATTAATGGTAAAAAAAGTATTGGTGGTCTGCACGTGATATTAGTGATTTTGAACAGTTTATTTAATAGTCCTAAAAAATAAATATGACTACATCAATGTTTATGCAAATTATGAGAAAGGCATGACTATTTCTAACATTCTTTGATCTTAACTGAACTATAATATACATTTCATTACAAACATTTTTTTATTTTAAGCTTTGGAAACGCAAGGTGTAGCTTGGAGAGGAATGGTTTTGTTGTCAGTCGGCTTCATTGACGAGGCTTGTACAGTCCTTGCGAAGGGTGGATATTTTGCTGAAGCAATTTGCGCCGCTCGAATCAGACATGCCGATCATTTAATTCAGAAGACCATGGATTTATGGATCGAGGATCATATGAAAAAATGTAATTATGTAAAGGCGGCTGAATGGTAAGAACACTGAAAACATTCTTAGTAATTTTTTTGTTATACAAAATTTAACGTGTAAATAAACTGTTGAAACAGTCTTAATTGATAGTATTTAGTTTTGCTTAATTGTCTCTGAATTGAACATACTTTTGTTGAATACCATTTCAAAATATTAAGAGTTTGAAGAGATGAAAGAGATGTTTACAAATTGAGGAAACAAATTTATAATGCGAGGAAAGTGTTTTTTCATTAAATTTAAAACAACTATATTTTATTGATTTAAACTACTTCTTAGAAATTATGAACTGATATTGAATCATATATTGTAACTACTGATTTACCATATTTAATATTGCGTAATTATGAATGAGGCTGTATGATGCAAAATAATCAATAGAAAATATCAACTTAAATTTTTTTTTTACATAATTCTATAAATTTTATATCTTGTCTGAATATATCACCCAAAAAGCAGAAGAGCTTTTATGATATTTTGGTGGTTCTGAATTATGAAAGCAGTTGGTGTTTTTTTTCTCTTCATGATATAAAAAATATATTTTTGAAAAAAAGCCTATGCAATCACGAAAAAAACCAGTGTGTAATCAAGCTGTACATGCTTGATGAAACAGATGGATTGGCATTTTGATTATTTCTGCTAACAGTCTCGTGTTATTGTGTTGCAAAATTCACTGTTGGTTGTTGACCAGAATCCTCCTTTTTTATTATCTCCGATTTTTACTATAATTGAATCTTTTTTCAGTTATATTGCTTTGGGTTTACTCATTGACGCTGCTATTATTTTGGGTAAATCGAATGATGAAGACCACTTGGCATTTGCAGCGAAATTGGCAAAACACAGTGGAAATTTACCTCTGGCTGAGAGCGTCATTCATCGAGCTTCAATTAAATCCTGATTTTCTTCTACTTGTACAATACTACTTGGATCTTGATCAAATAAAGTCATTTTATATTTTATTTCAATGTTTTTTATTAAATTGTTTGAATTCCTATTTTACATTTGATTACAGACTATCTTCTATTTGCGCTGATTGAGCTGAGAGAATTAAGTACTTAATAACTGCAATGAGATTGGAATTATACATTTGTGCCAGTTTACAATATATTATCGACATTAAAGAAAATTATTGATGCGTACAATAAAACTGAAATGAAGAAGTATATATTTGACGTGGTGACATTTTAAATCAACAGAGTATTTAAAAAAAACCACCTATTGAACACATATTAAGATAAATTCAATTTGATTCAGCTAATTGCTCAATTTCATACACAAGTAGATATTATAAACAATAAATTATAAAGAAGAATAAAATATATCTATAAAATACCCAAAGGTAACAATAATAAACATCATGCATGACTTGTATGAGAAAAATAATTGCTAATAGACATAAAATAAACAATAAATAAATTTGTCATACAGATTATAAATACACTTAATCATCTATACATGTCTATTAAAATGATTTAAACAATAACTACTTATTTAAAGATACTCTGGATCATCAGCTTGTTTTAGTTTTATATATATACAGGAAAAAATTCGACAATAATATAATGTTGATGAATAAGTGTTGTCAACACACTACAAATTTTGTTTGCAGTGCGCATTACGGATTGTTTATTCTTTTATCACAATAGCAATTTAAAATTTTATCAAAAGGTTTCTCACGAAATTTACATTAACACGGTGAAAAAATAGCAATGCATTTTAGTTCTATAAAATTTTGTAGAACTAAAATACATTGCTATTTTTTTCTCCGTGTTATAATGGAGTTCTACCAAGTGAATGCCAATTCAATCAATAAATTTACATTACTATTTTAATAATTTGTCAATGTGTGAACATTTGAAACTACAATATAAGTGAATTTTGCTAAGGCACCCTCAACTCACCTGTACACTAAAATTAATATAAACTAATAATTAAATGTCTGAATACGCACAATACAATACAATATTTTATGGTTCTTGAAAGATATAGATAAATTACATGTTTAGCTACTAAATGAAGAGATCTGAATTGCCAGTCACAAACTTCACATGGTTACTACAAGGCATATATTTGTGACTAGATTGATAAAGATTGTACTTTATTAGAATTCTGCACATTCACTTTTTTGCTAGGCAATCTTCGAGATATTTATTTCTCGCATCTCGCGTGTGGCATATGGTCTTGAGTTTCTCGATGAGTTTTTTTTGTTTTTGGTTTTCTGCCATATATTCGGATAACTTTTGTTTCTGGAAATAAGAAAAATGTCACATTGAGTGTTGGTTACTAAATATGTTATACAATGGTGTTATGTACTTCTATGGTTTATTAAGTATTATAAGTATACAAAAAAACCTAAATTAATTATAACAGTGTAATGGAGTAGTACTATACTAAAAATGAGTTGATTTTTCTTTCAGAGGTAGATTTTTTCAATTCATTGTATATGTTGCATATACCTGAACAATGCCAACACCCGATGATTGCTGTGGCAGGATTGAAGTAGGTTGTCTAAAGTCTGCACTAGTAGCATGCATGTTCAGACTCTGAAAAATGAATAAAAATTTCATGTGATATAATAGTAATTGTAAAAAAGGAATTATTAGGTAAAATAAAACAAATTCAAATGTAACTGGGACGGCACAGGTGTCACTTGTTATTTTTGTTCAGTGGGCCAACAACATTGACTTATTGTTTCATCTACATAGTCAAGCCAGTGAAAAACCAGATAAATGTGTTTTTTCAAATTCGATGGGGCGCAAATCCTCCCCTCAGAACCCTCAAAGGACATCCTTAAGTGCTGGGCAGGAAAGACAACGATTGACCCTGTTTAAGATGTTTTTTTTTCTAATATGGGTTTATTGATATCATAAATATTGCATGATTATATATGAATATACATATATTTTCTTTTTTTATTCCAATATAATTAAGATTTTAGCGTGAATATGCGGAAATTCTTGAACAAAAAAAACTAATAATGCTATTTATAAATTATAATATAGAAAATTTTACTACATTTTTAATAACCATAAATATCACAATTGTCTCACCATAGCATTGGAATCAAAACATGACTGCACACCAATCGTTTGCATATTTGGTTTTTTGCTCTCTAATTTTTGTACTTTGGTCAGCAATTCTTTGTTGTGCTTTTTTAGAATATCAAAATTCATTTGGAATTCTGTATATTTTTCTTTCATAATTTTCGATGGATGTGAATCCTCTGCAAATTAAAAGAAAAGGGATGATACATGAACAAATAATACCTTTTAAGGTGTTAACTGTCACTTCTTGATGGAAAGGCATTATATTTTAAATAATAAAAACACATTTTTTAGTACTTATTTCCACAATATATTTTTTGATCAAGACTGGTAATCTCAATGAAAATAAAAGATCTTAATGAGCGAAACCGGTTCTGTTCAAAAAATATATTGTGGAAATAAGTATTAAAAAATGTGTTTTTATTATTCAAAAAAGAAAAAAATAATAAGTTGAAGAGTAAAATTCAAACTTATATATTACATTACCTGTATTTCCCAATGAATCAAGAGAGCTCACAGAAATACTTCTGTTAGCATCATACATGCTTCGTCTTTTTCTTTGAGTTTCTATACTAGGAGAGTATTTTCTTCGACTGTCTATTTCGTATTTGAGATTTTCTACCTCAGCCTTTAAAAGAAGACAATGTGTAAACAAACAAAAGCAAAAAACAAAACAGATTTTTCAAAATATGCACACGAAAAAAACTTCCAAGCCTTCATGAATAAAATAATCACAAAAAGGTTTAATTTTCGTAGTCTTAAATAATTACCAAGGTTTCCACTGCAATTTCAAAAATTTATGGGAACTGGTAAAATAAAAAACCAGAAAATTTTGTGATACTACTACCAAAGTGATATCTAAACATAAAAATCAAAAAGAGCTCACCTCTAAAAGTTTCTTTTCTTTATACATATTAATACAATCTTCGTCCCTCTCTCTCAGTTTCTTAGCACACATTTCACATTCATTATCTAAATCCTGACATTTAATTTCCAACTCTTTTATCACCTCTTCCCATTTTCTGAGAGCAGATAATTCAGTTTCCATATTTTTCATTTTTTCTAGTAAATTAGGATCTTCAGTATGTGTCCTGTAAAAATAAAAGTTCTAGTAAAATCATACATGTGATCAATCAATAACTTATGAAATATCTTAAGGAATGTGTCCCCTATGATAATTATGGACTCAGTAAGAGTATTTATACATAAATGGTTATAGATCTTCACTACACTAACTCTTCTCTCTATGTATAGCAATGAAGTGTTGAGCTATTCCATGCCAGCGTTAAGTATGTGACGTACACGATAATCACCATTGTGTGAATACGGAACATTCAATAATTTTTATTTTATGGTTTTAAATGTTGTGTCATATTTAATTTGTATGACAAACTGCCGCATTGTTGAATTAAAAGAATAACAAAAAAAAACCCTTGAATCAAAATTATATATTTTTATAAATGTGATGTGGACAATTATGTGTTGACAGTTGGTGGAAATAACTCTATAATGTTAAATATATGGCAAATAAAATACCTATCCTTATTTGGCAGCAGGTTATGGATCGTATTATTTTCAAGTGAGTGTTGCAATCTGCGAATTTCTACCCGCAACTCTTTGTTTTTACTCATGAGGACCTCATTATTTTTTTGTAGAAGTTTGCCTTTCTCTTTGACAACTTCGTATGTCATTTTGTCAACACAAAAGTCCATGAGTGGCATACTCAGATCTAAAATTTAAGAAAACATACGATATTAATGTGAGCATGTGGTAGTTGAATTATGATTTAGAAAATATTTACATATAAGTTACCTTCATCTGTATTAGTTGTAGCATCTTGAGTACCTGTTACTGTTTGAGCTTTTTTGGATTCCGAGAGTCTCAACTGAAAAGGAAAATATTCATTGAATACCTCTAGATCAAATAGAGCAATATGATGAAATTCAGTACAAGAATTTGGAATGGGAATAAAGTTAAATGGTTTGCTGTTCAATTATTATTCAATATGTTTGTTTAGGAAAGATGCCCTCACAAGTATTAACCACTTCCCTGTCATTCACGCATATGTGCGAGAAAAAAACCATACCATTTTTGACGTTCATGCACATGTGCGAGATAGCCTATACTAAGTAAAAATACCATTCGGAAGATGAAGTAAAATTTTGGACGTTCACACATATATGTGGGAACGATAATTTACACTATTCGGCGTATTCTTTCAACTAAAAACAGGTTTTCAAGTCTTTCAGATTTTTTTCGTTCAACTTCTATAGAAATTCACACTGTTGGCGAGAATAATATATAATTTTGAGAGATAACAGCGCTTACGGCCACAACTCTAATGGTAAACTGTAGCTTTAGAATCTTTTAACGCACGTACATACGTAGGTACATTATCGATATAATTTTTTACCCAAACCAAAGACTGGAATGAAAAAAAACACGGTTGGGCCTTGGGATAGTTTAAAAATATTACTAATGTAAAATAAATTGAATTAAAAAATTTTTTTTTAGAATTTTTAGACCTCGTGAAGGGTTAAAAATATTTTTTGAAGATAGTCTGACAATATACTTCAATATAAAACCATAAAAGAAATCTTTTTTTTAGACTGATTTTTATAAAAGATTCAACTGGGAAGTGGTTGACAGATAGTAACAGTAAAACAATCACCAAAAATGAAAACAATAAAGAGAATTTCATGTGTTTTTTTTTAATTTAAATTTTAGAGAAAAGTAATATGAATACTTTTGGGTATTTTCCCATTAAGCTGTACTTATTCAACCCATTACCGCCTTTTGTGCATGCTTGTGTACACCTGTTCGAAGCATGATATTTGGTGGATTTTTTCTATGATTATTATGGAAATAATTACTTATTTCAAAAATATATGGAAGTATTAAAGTTCAGCAATAATACATGACTGAATGTTATTGGTTTATCATCGAAATACGGGCTCAGAAAAAAATTATTAGGGTGAGATGTTTTATCATTTTTTTATGTTAAATAATTAAATATTTTGACTTGCTTTTTATTATAATCTATATTTACTCCACTATTGCGTGAGATACTATTAGTTCCAGTGTATGAAAACATTGTGTTGAACAACCTTGGGCTTTTGGACAGTTCATTTCTAAACTACCCACTGTAAACTGTGATATATTTATATTTTTCTCATGAAACCTTTAGCTTCTTCGTTCAGCATGTCTGTGACCAAAACAACAGTAATAAATAATTTTCCCTTGGGAATTAATGGGTTAAGTAAATCACTACTGCAGTAAAAGCTAGGTATTTGCTAGTAAAGCTTCCATTTAAGTGTCATCAAAATAAAATTTACTACTAGTAGTAATAGTAGTTGATTGTGTTAACGTCCACATTTTTTGTTTTGTAACAAAAGGTGTGAATTTACACTCCACATATGCCACAGCTTTCACTGTACATTTATAAGATCTTTGCCAACTGTATTATAAAAATCCTAATTACCTTTAAGAGCTTATAAGATGTCAAAAGTTTATTATATGTATCAGATCTCTCATGTAACGTTTTTTCACACTCTTGATATTTCTCACATAACTTTTTGTATTTTGTTTCCACTTCATTCAGAGCAGTTTGGATAATTTTAGAATGTTCTTCGAGTTGTTGATACTTGTCTGACCAGTCGTTTTCTGGTGATGGATCGACATCTAAAAAAAAACAAATATTAGAGAAAACATAACACAAATGTGTATTGCAAAAAGAATCATTAATTAGTAAAAAAAAAAAATTAAATTGCACAATATTCACAACACACCATGGCTTTGTAATAAATCGCTAGCAAACACTCTGTGATTCTCTTCATAAATTTTTGAATGCATAATTTACAAAACTCATATTTTTCAATGAATATCGAGAATTCTGTCACTAAGCCATTTTTACTAATTAAGGAAAGGTGTTTTCTATGTTGTCATGGCAGATTTTGCATATCAAGAAAGAGTTGCTAGTTACTTTTATAATGTTATATCTTTAATCAAAACACAAAAATCATTTTAACCGTGTGTTGCTGGTGTATTGCCAAAAAATCTTCATCTCATATTAAATAAATTGAGACTAATTTTCTAGTAACAGTCGATACATTTCCACCGCTACCCTAGATGGTCAGATGTTAAGCATAACATGGTTGGTGGTAACAACCATGTTAGCAATTTCAAATATCTAAGTGCACACAGGCTTTCACGAAGTTTACCTTACGAAGAAGGGTGGGTTGGATTAGGCGTATGCAAAAGTGCATTATTATTAATATTAAATAGCAGATGTGGGGAAGCTTCTCAGTTATTACCGAGTA
Organism: Himalopsyche japonica; assembly: GCA_028555115.1. Classification (NCBI taxonomy): domain Eukaryota; kingdom Metazoa; phylum Arthropoda; class Insecta; order Trichoptera; family Rhyacophilidae; genus Himalopsyche; species Himalopsyche japonica. The sequence goes on from JAHFWJ010000620.1 coordinate 1,650,366, forward strand.
CTGGTAATTTTATTAATGAATAAAATATGTCCCAAAATGATTTATTAATTATTATAAAAAGTTCTATGTGTCCCTAGCGAATTAGTATGAAAAATGTAAGATTTTTATAGAAATATTTAATTAGCTTTAAATCATAACTCACATTATCTTCATAGGTTGGAGTCAACTCACACCATTAAATTGGATACAAATCTAACACTGCAAGAATTTTAAATGCTCTTGAAATAATAGTTCATAACTTTTTGAGTAATTGCAACAAAGAGTAGGTTGAAAGAAATGGAAGCAGCATTCCTTCAAATTGACCATCAATGCAAAAATTTGAAAAAATGGATTTGGATAACGAAAGATTTTTGAGTATAAACCGCCGTATTCAGGAAGATCTTGCTTGTTACAAAGAAATATACAGGGAAAAAATTAACAAACAACTCAACTAAAGTAAAGATATTTTTAAAAAAATACTACGAATGCTTCAGAAGAATCATCAGTAGTGGAAGAATCCACTACTGATGATGAGACAATGGATTGTACTAATATAAGTACAGATGACGAAAGATTTTAAATATTAATTAAGTAAATATTTTATTTTATATTAATAAATAAAGCATAAATTCAACAATAAAAAATATAAATAAACACACATGTTTTATTTTAGCACAATTTAAGTTATATATTTTGTATGAAATTCGACTTACAACTGAAGTCCAGAACGTATCTCGGTCATAAGTCGAGGACAACCTGTAGTTGTATATTTTACCAATATATATAAAAAAAGTCTCAATTCCATGTCATACACATAACAAAGTACAAGTAATAAGAATGATTTTACATTCATTTTCTTTGTAAATATTTCAATAAATTCATACCCATATGACGATCATTACTGGAATCGTCGAAAGATATATTTCTTTTCATATCATGCACACTTTGCCTTTTCAATTTCAAATCGTTCCTCGCTTTAGGGCTATTTTTAACCATTAAATTCAATTCAGCTTGAAGATCATCTGCACGTGCCTAAAATATGAAATAAATTGAACTTAATTATCTACAAAACTTTTTTTTCTCCGTTAATCACCAAGGATCCACATAAAATGTACAGTTCAGGAGACAAATTTGGGACTGTGAAGTAGAATTCGGTAAGTCATAAAGGTGTAATGTTCAGCATAGTATTTTTAATATTCGACTATAAAATACAACAATTAACATAAATAGTCCTATGAACGCACAAAAAAAAATAGAACAAGTGAAAATACTTAATAAATAAAAAGCATTTAATGCAAAGTGAGAAGTAGAGCTATGAAGAAAAGGACTTATTGTAGGGCATTTTTGGATTTACTACATCCTGCTTATCATGTAGCTAATAACCTCATTACAAAATGGGCATCAAAACATCATTTTCGATAAAATAGGATTTACTGTATACTCTTCAGTCCCAGAAATGATTTGTGCTATATATTGAGTGGAATTAGTGATTAAACACGGTATAAATTGTTAATACTAATTAAAAACAAATTAATGCACATCCTCTTCAGCCATATAGAATGTTTCAATCATAATTGTGTTTTAGCCAAACAAACTAGTGTGTTAGCATTTTAAAGGTGTAAATGTTCAAGTATAGATTTTATATTTTAAGCTTTCACTGCTAATTGAAAAATCCCATGTAACAGTGTCATGTTCAATATATTTGAAATATAAAAATGTATTGCAAACTCTGATATAATATACATTATTTCAAAGACAATACATGGGAGTGTCGGCAAGTACAAATAACTCGATGTCGGTATTTTTGCATCTCATATTACATCTCGATAAATCTGATTCAAGTTCTTAATGTAATGGTCGGTATACATGTGTAATTATTTTGAATCAACATAAATTGTGCAAATGCTGGCAAACTGAAAAGAAAATCCATCCAAAGTATTTTTGAAGGAAAATCATAATGAAACTTTTATGAATGTAAATATATATACTATACACATTATTCAAAAAGCACTTATTTTTTCTCACAACTCACTAAATAGCTCAAGCTCGAAAATTACCATAGCTAAAATCTACATAAAATAATGTTTTGTGATGAAATTTTCACAAAACAATGTAACAGAAATAGTCTAGTTGTTTTTATAATCTTATTGCTAAAATTAATACTGAAAAAAATTTGAATGACTATTACAAAAAAATATTCACAGCGGCACGTGCAGACTCAGCTTTACTATGCAAAAAAAACGTTACGAGCGGTATGATCCAATGGCGACAAAATCCGAAATGAATATTTTCGGCTAATAAAATACAATAAATATCAACAATCGTAAAATTATTTTTTACCTTTCGGGCATGAGCACGCTAGGCGGGTCCTGAGCACATAATGGGTACACATATGGGCACACTAGACGTGTTGTTGGCACGGAATGAGTTAATATCGAAACATTAAATGCCACATGAATGAGTTTTAGTGATAAAAATTCATTTTATAGTATATTTAGTGTGTTTAAATTTGAATTGTTACAACTTTGTATGATTTCACATTTTGTCACTAACGACCCGGGTTTCACCTTTCTGCATCTTCAGGCATTATATCACACGGATGCAACAGAACTGACAGTTGATATTGAAATTCCATCAAGCACCTTCAGTGGATATCATAAATTGGTGTGTTTAATCAACTGATAGCATTTGAAACATTTTAAAATAAATATATTGGGATAAAGCACAGTATAGAGAATAAAATGTACAAAACAATTTGTACATTTTGCATATCTCCACCAAGTGATTATAATGGAAAGTCTCACCTGTAAAATATCATTTTTTGACAAAAGTTTTCTTTCTTCCTCTTCAAAATGCTGTTTCTTTATTTCCAATTCAGCGTTTAACTTATTGTGGTTTTCTGTATATATTTTGATTGCTGCCGATAATTGTGCTTTGAGATCCTCATTTACAAGTTCATAATTAGAAACTTTTTGCTGCAAGCTGGCGTTTTCTGTCTGCATTCTATAAATAATGAAGCGATAATATATTTTAAATTAATAATTGAATTAATCTTAAATGTACACTGTGAAGCTTGAAAAAATATGTATGACAATTGTCATAGGATATTACCTGTTAAGGTCTCGCAGTTTAAAAGTCAAATTTTCAATTTCACGATCCTTTTCATTCAACAGAACTGATAGACATTCCTTGTTAGAAAGCAATGTATACATTTTTTCTTCTTTGCATTTCATTTCAATGTTCATATTATTGATGCGTTGAGTGAGTTCAGATATATTTGATATGTTACTATTAATGACAGAATCTTTTTCCGACAAGTCTCTTTCCAATTTCAATATTTTATTAGCATTAGTTTGAGACGATTCTGCAAGTCGGGTATGTAATGCTTCTAGTTTTTCCGTTTGACTAAGCATTTTATCTTTCAAACCCAAGTTCTCTTCATCTAATTTCGATAATTTCGCATTCATAACTTCACTTTGGGCAATGAGTTGTTCTTTAGCAAGATTGGTGGCCACTTCAAGGTCACAATTTAATTTCTGTACATCAGTCAGGATCTCCGATTTTTCAATAATTTGCGATTTCATCAAAGTGACAGATCTCTGTAGAGCTTCGATTTCTTGTGTGTATTTTTTATTTTCCTCTACAATGCTATTAAAGTTATTATTTTTACTTTTGCAATCATTTTCAGTGTGGATCAATTGCTTTTCCAATTCATTAATTTTATCAATGTGGGACTTCAATTTTTGATTAAGTGATTCAATAGTAGCAAAATCAATTTTCTCCTTTTCTTTCAAGCTATTATTGATATCTAGCAATTCAACAGTTTCTCGCTTGGATGACACAATTTCTTCATCTTTACTCGTGACTGTCTGTAAAAGTCTACTTTCGGTTGCCTCTAATGAGGTCATTTGGTTTTGCAAACTCTGAATATAATTATTGAGTTGAGTTTGCTCAACATTCAATTGTACATTTAAAGATATAATTTTATGTTTTTCTGACTCCAAAGTAGCTAAGTGACCTTCGAGTTCAATTCTAATGCTTTCCAAGTGTGCAACCTCGCCTCTCAGTTCAGATATGGTCCGATTCTTTTCCTCAACTAAGTTTTCTTTTGATGAACATTCAATTTCCAATTTATCTGATAGACAGGAGATATCATTTTTATAATTAATGATAATTTTATTTAAATTCTCGCATTGTTCTTTCAAAATTACCAATTCCTTATCATTGTTGGAATTGAAAATCTTAATTTTAAATTCAGCGATTTCTTGTGTCTTAGAATCAAGTTCAGATTGCAAAGTTTGAACGGTCTCTTCCGCTTTCAAAAGGTCCATCTGCAATTTTTCAACCATGCATTCATTTTTGGATTTTGCCGAATCGAGTTCCGATTGCAAAATTTTAACAGCTTGTTCAGCGTTCAAAAAGTCTGCCTGTATATTTTCAACACTTTGATTTTTTAATTGTACTAAATCAAGTTCAGTCTTCAAAGTTTGAGCAGTTTCCTCTGCATTCAGAAGGTCTGCCTGCAATTTTTCAATAAGGCATTGATTTTTGGACAGCTCTGAATCATATTCACATTGCAAAGATTGAACTGATTCTTTTGCGTTCAGAAGGTCTGCCTGCATTTTGTCAATGACTTGTAGGTTTTTGGATTGCTGCAAATCAAATTCAGATTGCAGGGATTGAACAGTTTTTTCTGCGTTCACAAGGTCTTTTTGCAAATTTTCAGTAAGGTATTGATTTTTTGATTGCACTGAATAAAAGCAAAGATTAAATAACTCAATCAGAGTTAAGTTGTTTTCGTATTGAACAGATTCACTACATAACTTGTCTTCTATGAACTTTTTACAAATATTGTATTCATTAAAGTTGTCTTCGACTTTCGAAAATATATTTTGTGTAACATCATTATCACTAGTGGACGAGAGATTATTTAAAATGCCGAAATGGGAATTTTCAAAGGAGTTGTTGATTGACACCAAATTTGTTTTTGGCAAATCGCTTATTACCATTCGCAATATGTTCAATCTGTTTTTGAATTCCCTATTTTCTGGACATTCGCAATCTGACATAACGGATAGTTGTTTGAGTTCCTCCTTGATGAACTTAATGTTGAGATTCATTTCTGGTGAATTGTTTAGAATTACAGACTTATTAGAGCATTCAGAGTCAATGGATTTAACTTCATCTTGCACCAAAAAATCTGGAATAACAGGGATTGATTGATCACTGTTACTGGACAATTTACAGGGCAACGTTTGCACAAATAAATTTTGCAAGGGCATAACTGTTTGGACGGATGAGCATACGACAATCTTGTCATTTTTGTTTTTCAAACATGAAATTTTTTCTTTTAAATAATCTACTTCTTGAAGACTTTCCATTAATTCAGTGGATAATGAATCATATTCATCTTGCAGAGTCTTATGAAGCTTCAAATGATGTTCAAGTTTTTCAGTAAGATTTGTGCTCTCCTCACATTTTGATTTGAAACATTCCATTAACTGATTATAATCATTTATTTGGCCGTGAACTGTGTCTACAGCGGAAGCAGCCTGCACATCATGGGAGACTGTTATATCTGTTTGACAAGATGAGTTTAGTTGATAGCCGGTGATTACTTTATTTGGTTGATTTTCATCCACAGCAGAAACAGTCTGAGGTTCGCAGGTTACCGTAGTATCTGTTAGACTAGACAAATCATCTAAATTTTGAGAAAATTCTTCCGGGATTTGTGATGATTGGTCGCTTTGACATTTATTATTTAGCAATTGGAATGAAACATCATTAAAGTCCCTCTCGTATGTAATCTGATTCTGGAGTAACAGTTGTAATGCATATAATTCTTGGTGAACATGCGTCACCGTGGAAGCAGAAAAAGTGTGTAAATTATTATGATAATGCTGCATTGCAGTCAGACGCGAAGTCAATAAACTAAACTCTGCCATGGAAACTATTTGATCACTACGTTGCCCTGAAATTTTTCTTTGAAGTTCTTCTGATTCTTTCACTAATTCTCCGATCACAATTCTCACTTCTTCCATTTCAATTTTGAGACACTCATTTTCAATTGATAATTTATTTTCTTGTAAGCTAATGGTGTTGATTTTCTTTTCAATCTCTTCTATAAACAGTGAATGTAAGTACACCAAATTATCCTCATCACTATTTATAGCATCGGAGTCAGTGGAAACCTTATTCTTAAAATGTACAATGCCAACAATATTCAACCTCGCAGATGCTTCAACGAGACTGTGTTGAATTATATTTAAAATATCAGAAAAATTATTACTATTGAATCTTTTGTCATCAAAGTATTTTTCTGAAGATTGATTGTCAGAACAAATATTTGTTTGAACATTTGATTTCAAATGGCAGGATTCTTCATTATCACTGTGTTCAAAACAATACTTTTCTATGTGTCTGCAGAAGCCTTTATGTGAAAATTCATAAAACCAATTTATAAAAGCCTTCTCGCTAACCATTTTTTCACAGTCGCAAAACACAATATTTTGGAATTGAGACAAAATAAAATTGAGTTCACCGATTTCTTTTTGGACATTCTGAAACAGAGTTTTTATTTCAATACTAGAATTTTCAAGAATGGATACTCTCTCCTTGAGCTTCCCGCTTGATGCCACTTCAGACTTCAGAGATGCATCGAGTCGTGATAAACGATCGGACAGTTCAGGTAAATCTGACAATGATTCTGATGAAAATTTCGTAATTGACAATCTTTTAGTATCTTGTTTAAATTTAATAGGAGACGGTGAGGTAATCGATTTTCTTCGTGATTTGTGAAGATTTTCTTTATTATTTTCAAGGGTGTTTAATATATTTTTTTGTATTTCAATATTTCTAGTCGTAAGAATTTCCGTGTTGAGCCCTTCAACAGTCAATCGATTCTTTTGGAGCTCTTCGTTGAGATTATTTATTTGCTTTTTAAGTTCTGTGGATTCATTCTTTTCAAACTGTAAGGCGTTCTCGCATTTTTCAATGTCACTTTCCAAGCTAGATATACGATCATTCAAGAGACCTATAGAGCAGTTCAGTTCAGATATGTCATTACATTTAGTTGTGATGATTTCTTCTTGTTGTGTAATCTTTTTCACAAGATCGCCATTACAATCGTTTACTGATTCTAGTTTTCCAATCAAGTCAATATTTTCATTTTTTAGCCGGGACAACTCCAATTCAGCTTCAAAATTGTTTTCAAGTTCAGATTGTAAAGAAGATACAATACTATTCAAAGAAAGATTTTTCTCCTGCATGTCTGACAATTCTGCAGACTTGACCGCAATCATTTCTTCATGTTTAACAATCTGCCGCAGAAGATCATCGGTACAATTGTTTGTAGAGACCATCTTTTTCACTAGCTCACTGTTTTCACTTTTTAAATCATTAAGTTCACGCTGTGAATTTAATAAGTTTTGCTGAAGCTCACTCTGCAAATCAGATATATTTTTATTTAAAAGATCGACAGTTTGTTTGTTTTCAGATACATCTTTGGTGATGTTTGTGATTATTTCTTGTTGGAATCGAATTTTCTCCAAAAGACCAATATTGTCACTTTTCAATTGACTAATTTCAGCACTCGAATCATTATTGGTTGCAATTTCAGATTGCAGATTGGCTATTTCAGAATTTAAAGAATCGATAGTTAGATTAAGTTCACAGATCTCATTCAATTTGTTAGCAATGACTTCTTCGGAATCAATCCTTTTTTTGAGAAGATCTCTATTACAGTCTTCTGCAAATGTGAGTTGTCTAGTGAGATTTTCATTTTCTACCCTCCAGTGATCGATTTCAAGCTTAGAATCGGTTGTTTGAATAGCAGACTGCGCACTGGACAAATCATTATTCAACCTAGCTATCTTGTCATTAAGCTCTGTTATTTCTTTCATTTTATTTAAATTACTTTCTTCAAATGTTAGCTGTAGATGGGCGATTTCAGTTTTACTATTGTTATATGTGTCTGTCAAACGTTGTATGTGTCGCTCTCTCTCTTCCAGTTGCTCAGTTTTCATTGTTATTTCTTTGGAAACATCGTTAATTTGGGTCGTCAAAGATTGCACTGTGGTATTTAATACGTTAATTTCAGAAAGTTTTTCATCTAAATTTATTTGAAGCTTTTCAAGATTGTTAGTGTGTACATTTTCTTCACTGGTAGTGATTAACAGCTCAATATTTCTATGATCCTCTTGGATATTTTCAAGAGAGGAAACTTTCGTCGTTAAAGAATTTATGAATTGATTTTTAGATACAACGCTTGATTCTAAACATGCGATTTCAGTTTCAAGGTGTGATATACATTCTTCACTGTCAGCGAATTTCATTTTAATGCAATCGTGATCTTTACTAAGATTACAGAGCCGAATGTTTAACTGATCTAACGAGTGCTGTAAATTGTTTATAACTTTGTCTTGTTCTTCTGATTTTAATTTTAGAGCTGAACCATCATTGGTGGGATTTTCAATTTTTTCTTTAGCTGTAAACTCGCTAGGCTTCAAATATTCATGTGATGCCAATTCTAAAACATCTGCCTTCAATTTTACAATTTCAAAATCTTTCTGCTCAATTTGTAATTTTAAATTATTTATTTGCCTGACAACGTCATCGTCAATGACGTCTCTCTTGTTTAATTGATTGTCAGACTTTTCCTTGTTGTCAATTACATCGACTGTGTTGGGGTTGACAATCGACATTATCAAATCATTTTTAGTACATGCTACAGTTTCTGTGATACTATGTTCTTCATCACTGTTGTTAACTAGAGAGATGCCTTGAGACATATTTAGGAAATGTTGATAACTAGAATTTTGGCATGGGGCAGAATTTCCATCTTCGCAGCGGGCTTCTTTTAAACATAAAATTAATTCTGTCTCACGCTTCTGGGTCCTTTCTTTCAATTGATCCATTTGGAAAATCAAATCAGTATTTTCGCACTGCAATTTGTTCATTTTCTTTTCAATCTCAAACTAAAAAACAAAACATTATTCAAATTTAGTCCACATTATTGTAAATAAATTTTCAGAAGTCGTTTGAAAATAATAAAATTTTGAAATCGGCAATAGAATGATTTTACAATACCTTCATTATTTCAAAAATATGTTTTTCTTCAGTCATTGTTTCAATTTGTTTGCTGAGGGTGTCTACTCTCTCAACATTCTCCTGCATTTTATCTTCCAAAAGAGTTCTCGAGTGTCTCAAATCATTTATCTGTTTGAGTAATTCAACCTGAAATTAATTTTAAATATGAAAAAACTTTTAAAGAACATGAATTAAAGAAAAAAACACAAATTCAAAGCCAATACCACTTCGTAGGGATCTTTTTCTTCAAGGGACGTTATTTCTTCGAGCTCCGAAAGTTCTTTACGGAAGTGACGATTTTCACGGATTAGAACACAGGGGGGTTTTTTCGGGTTAGCTGGAATATTTAGTCAATCAATGGTAAAGTAAAGAGTCATAACATAGTCGCTATATAATTATTACAGTGCGCTTAAATATTATTCACATTGTAAATAATTTATTTACTTACTGTAGCACACATGAACAGGCGAGCAGCTAGGTGATTTTTCCGATATATTTGTGTCATCTGAAAATAAAATATCAATAATTATTCAGTATTATTATTCGTCACTGCTCCTAGTATTTACACTTCAAATTAATGAGGGAACACGTGTCTTTACTGACGTACGCACACTCTGAATTAGTAATTGTAAGGATTTTTGGCCGAGGCCTAACGGCACATAGTTCTAAATTTAGAAAATGATCTCCAGTATTATCATTCTGGACTTTATGCTGGTATTTATGGTGCTTTTGTTGTCGGATATGTTGGAAATACAATGAATATTTTACGATAATTGTTTTATGTATATTTGCAAATATGTTAAGCCAAATAAAAAAAGCAAATTTTTGCCAAAATAAAATGATATTTTTAAATCAAATTTTTGTGTCGAATTGTATGTCTAAAATGATATTTTGCACATACTTTATACATAGTAGTATAAAAATAAATATTCATTGAAAATAAACCATTCCTTTCCTCGAATACTAATGAAAAAAAAAAATAGTCCAAAAACTGATATGGGTGTGTATAAATACATAAAATAATAAATTTTCATTAAAAAATATAAAAGCAATACTTAATTTTTTCATCGATTACTGACGTTTTTCATAGACATTTATGAAAACAATTGGTAATACGTGGCTTCTTACTTGTCATTTTTGCGTTCCGTTCATTTGCTTTATCTAGGTGAATTAAAAGCGATCCATATTGCTTTTCTTCTTCACAAAACTTATTAACACTAGCAATTATATTTTGAGCCTGAGATTGTGAAGGTATAGGCATGATTATGATGATATTTTAGTATTGTGATCGTACGATGATTCGATACTGACTAAACTCGTGGACCAAGTGCGGTAGAATGCAGTGTAAGGGAGGTAGCTGAAAATTTAGTTTCATTCTCCGCCGCATTTCGGGCGCACCATTATAGAAGTCGAGTAATAAATATAATCATCTGTGCATGAATTCATAAAAATACCTAGGCAGATAATTTCAGATGGCGGGGGCGAATTCTTTTTGAATTCCCTCGGAGTAATGCTGCCCGGACATGATGATGTCGATTCACGGTGACTTAAAACACTATCATCCCTATCCGTGACATTCGATAACCGAAGCATTGCAATATCACTGTTGGAGTGTATTCTAAAGGAAAAAAAAAAGAGTAATAAATATTATCTTCCGAGAAGTCGGTGATCAGGTAAAAAACATTTATCATGTATATGGCATGGCAGGCGTTTAATGAGCTGTCATTCGCATGGTAGTGTAGATAAATTTTACGAACAATATAAAGCACTACCAAACTTATACAAATACATTTGAATTAATTTATTCCTTTTTCCAAGGAAAGAGCCAACACAAATCTGCATGAGCAAAATACAAGAAAAAAGATATAATTGATATTTTGAAATGATGAATAATGTAAAATACAGTAAATTTCGTTCCAATGGTTTGCAACTTTTCCCTACAATATGGAACCCTGATGAATTCAGAAGCAAGGAATTCAATGGTGTTCGATGAAAATTGTTCCATTGTTATCAAGAGATATTACATGTCTAACTGGGTATTTTAAACCTTGTCATCGCATAAACAGTATCATCAACTAGACAGTCGTCAAAGAATGACAGGCGTAAAATTTATTACAAAAGGATACATCGCTTGGCCAAGCTTATTGTTCTGGAATGATTTTTTTTTACAGTGCCAAATCGATAAGTAAGAGCTTTTGAATTTGTTTTACTTTTACCCTCTGGCTGCTGTTTGTTAAAATCTCTCAAGAAATGCTATCAATTATTGTTGATAAAAAAAAGAACTACTGTATTTTATAAATAGTAAACCATTTTCATTGATTGTATGATTTTGGTTATGTCAACGACAATCATTGCAGCACGATTCATTGTTATCACAAACAATAATATATTATTGTTTAGCAGTCAAAGTGGTAAAAGATGTTCTATTTGATATTTACCTGTCGACTCTAAAATCAGTTTGGGCAAAACCTTCCAGGATTGGAGCGAGGGAAGATACCGAGCTATGTCGTGGAGCAGCCCAAGTTTTCCTGCGTTGTGAGGCAGCTTTGGACGGGGGAGCATAGTCAACGTTACCCATTAGTATTTGATTTTTCATAATTGATATCTGCTTTTGCATTCTCATCATATCGGCCTGAAAAGAGATAAAATATTTTGACGAACATTTCATGTAATAACATTTTCACAGGGTAGAATGCATTACATAAATAAATGCTAGTAACGTTCTCTCCAATTGTATTATGAGCTTTTACATTTACAGTCATATCATAGTAAAATAGAATTAAAAACACAAATTTTAATTTATTTTAGTTAATATGGTTACACATTCCAAACGTGGCTGAAGAGCTATGCAAAGTATATGAATATATAATTTAAAAAACAAAATAAAATTGTCATCTAAAAAAATGTTTCATAAAATTTGCTAATGCTGTTTGAAGCAATTTTGTCAGATGATATTGATTAACTGTAAATGATATCTTAATAGCTTAACGTCCAGCCGATTTTGCAGGGAATTCAAAAAAAAACTGTCCTTTTACTAAATTCACTACAATTTGTGAACCAATCGAGATATTTTAACCAAATTTGATTCAATGGCTTCCAGATATTTTGCCACATAAATCAATGCCGTTTGAGCAGAGGTTCTATATCCGTGGGTTGCCTCCTGATGTGATGTAATGAAAAAAACTTAAATTTCGACAAGTTTTTTTTAAAATATTTAAATTCTACTTTTTCACATGGTTTTCTTTGCTTTTATGTTCAAATATGTTAGCACTTATTAGATAAACTCTTTAAATACAAGATAACTATGTTTAAAAAAAAATCAAAAAAAAAAAAAAACAATGATAAAAAGTAATAGATAATATCAAATTTTGTATAAAAACTTTTCATTTATAAGTTCATGGGAAATATTCAATCAATTAAATTTGGAATAGAACTTTCAAAAATTGTTTTCAGTTATAATATAACAAGGCTAGCATCATAAAAATACAACTTGGCCCTCTCAATAAATCACTAGGCAATGTGCAGTAACCAATAAATTCTACACTATGTAAGTATGTATGTCAAGCCACAAGCAGGTGCATCTTGGCATATGTCAGAGGTACATCGACTGCTGAATATCCTCGCTAACTAGAGAAACAAACTAAACTCGATTTAAAAATAAAATCTTTAACCAGAATTTAAAAATTGTATTATAAAAGATTACATCTGAAAAAAAATGGTACAAATTTAAGTGTATTTTTACAAAATTACACAGAAAAAAATCTTTTTTAAATAATATATTGATGTGTATACTACCATCTTCTGTCAACGTTTAAAACCACTCGATTGGAACCCAGTGATTTTTCAGTAGAATGGAATGCATGAGGTAGGAATCGAATATGAGTCCATGGACGTTAAGCAAAGTTAACCAATATTTCAAATAGTGAATATAACAAGATTTATGAAAAATGATATAGAACATGTGATATTTTTACAGAGATATATTACAAAGTAAAACATGTTCAGTAAAGAATTAAACAAAAATTGCTTAATTAAAATTGATGATCACAAAAAAAATATTGAAACAGGAAGTGTTGTAATTGTAGTGTAAGTAAGACACACTGGTGCCATTAATTTACTTTTATATTGTTTAATTATTATTATATATTTGTTGAGTAATTATATTTCTTCACCTATGCACCAATTCAAAAAAAAATATGCATTCTCAACACAAAATAAATATGCAATGAAGTTTCATGGCAGCTAGCGAGTTGATGTATTTTTTTATAAATGAATGTTTAAAATTGTAAATAAAGTATATCTCATGTCAACAAAATAGTTTATTGACAAGAAAAGCGTACTATTATTTTGACTGGGGTTGCAGAGTTGTAAAATGGCCTAACATTTTACAATTTAAAAATGGTTATTTTTTTCTATTTCTGGTTTTAGCTTCCATGGTGTAGTATATTTTGTATAAAAATATAAATGTATCATTGAGATTTTCTACCTCTAAAAATTTTCTTGACTGCAGTTCATTTTGTAGTACGGCCATTTCCTTGGTGAGTCTTTTTAGTTGCGTGGCATCGCTCATTACTTCATTTACTTTTGGTATATTTTTGATGGCTTTAGCACGCATCGCAAACCTATAAAAAATGTAAAACATTTGTATCTAAATGTTTTAAAAATACACAAATGGCTTTTGAAGAATTTAGAGTCTTTTTCAGTATAAGAATATAGTTAGAAGTAAGTCCTTCTAAGCACCATTCTCGTTTAACTTCATATATTGGACTAGTTATTATGAAATATGGTTTACATTAATGTGGAATGAGTTTCCTCTAGAGATGCCGGTGTGACAGCGCAAATAATGCCAGTCTTAGTGTTGCCGCCTAGTGATGTTTGAAGAATCCGTGTTAGTTTACTGTCACGGAAACTGATGAATCTGAAAGAGTAATGATAGCAAACATTTTTAATTAAGATACTCAAGATGAATTAATAATTGAATGAGTAATAAGCTGAAAAATTACCTGTTAGTGTCTCCTTGAACTTCTGAAAGTTGCCTAATTACAAGGCTGAGTGTGCAAAGAGATTTATTGATGATACCTCCTTCCCGCAGCCGCAGTTTAGTTGCGCCAGTTTGGCTAGCACGTTCAGATCCTGCCAAATCCACGAGATTCAATTGTGACACGTTTGCACAATTTTCCTCTTCTGACATTTCTGACACATGTTTCCTTGATTCAATTATCTATAATGGGAACGTATATACACATATATCTATATAAGTGGTTAAATGTTGAGATGTGTGAGTTTCAATATTTAAAAAAAAAAATGTTTTAAATAATGATGACATTCAATTCTTATAATGTAATATAAAAAAAAAGTTGGACAAAAAGATGTGCCAATTTAAGCAAAATATGCATTATGATCAATAACACTGTTATGAATATTAAAAAAAGTTAAATTATTTTAGAAAAATTTAAACAACTTACAATTTGAAAGATAGTGTGTGATCTGCTGCTTCTGTCATTCATTTGGGTTTCACCAGTGCTTCTGTTCAAATCACCCTAGAATTAATATATACTGTATAGAAAAAAAGCACTAAGATAATCAGCATGCTTGGGATACATAGCACTGTATCTGATTGAGGAAAAAACATCTTCAAAAGTTTAATAAGTCCAGCTTGTGTTATATTGATCTTCTTATGGGGTTCGATTATTTTCATCATTAATAGGGATGGAAAAATTTATCATTTTATATTAGACAAACATTCTAAATATTTATGGATATTTTGTTAATAAAGTAAATTTTATTTTGGCTGCCTATTCATACTCATAGGTTACTACACAACAATATTACTGAATATACACTGTCAATGTGAATGAAAATTTTTATTCTGGGTCGGTAAATACACAAGGAATTGATGACAAGAAGCGTTATTTAGAAATACTATAAATGTATTACACTGATGAATCGATTAAATCTTAGTGAAAAATTTAAATTTTTTAATATACCTTTCGCATAAGTTTAAGTACTTGCAATGCTGTACTGGTAACTTCTTCCGTACATTTAACACTAGTTTGTCCAGTGAGATCTTCATGAATTTTTAAGTCTGTATTAGTCACATCTAGTAAATCTCGTATTTTTTCGTTATAAATTTCAATATACGATACTCTAAAATAAAATGAAGTCATTAAAAAAAAATTCTGGCAAATACAATACACATCTTTAACTCTTTGTACTCCAATGTCCACACGTAGTGGACATTTATTTTTCACTGGCAGCTCCATTGTCCACAACGTGGGGACAATTTTTTCTTAATTAATTTTACAAATTGTTTTTAGCTTCTCTGATATTTTTTAACCTGGTGAGTCAAGGTACATGTTCTAGAAGGGATAATAAATATTTTCTTTCGAATTGAGCCATTCAAGTGTTTCCTGGAATGTGGGAAAAAATATGTTGGGGTTGGGGTATTCGACCGCCGCAGAACCGTGTCACTGTCAACATTATATTTGTGTATTTTTACATATTGTGTGTTTATAGATAATTGTATATCGTTTTTTTTAATCATTTATAGCCCTATAATGTCTCGAGCTAGGAAGATCTCACCTGTCTATGAATTTGAAAGGAGTGATGATGAATACATGAATAACTTGGATGAGATATTAGAACGACTGGATTTATCTGACTAAGAACATTTCATTGGATCAGACTCTCAACAGTCAATGTATTGATATCTACTACACCTATTGCAACTGAATCTAATTCAGAGGAAGATGTTAGCCCAATAGTTAAAAGAGGGCGTGTCATCTGGATTCATAGTGATGCATCAACAAGTGATCAGAAACAGAAATTAGATTATGCTCCGCATTCTATATTTGATGGCACAAAATACAAAGATTGTTTGGTATGTTCTGATTGCAATACTCCAGGAAAAAGAAAAAGAACAAGTTTTTATTGTGATAAATACGAGCGAAAACTTTCCCTTCACTCTGGAAAATGTTTCAAAATTTATCATACCGTAACGAATTTGAAAAATTGATTCAATAAATATCTTGGCAATAATCCTTTTTTATTTTTTTTAAACACTTGTTTTATGATTTTTAACAATATTTTTTTTTGAGAAAATTAGCTAAAAAAGGCTTGGAGCTGTTAGAAACTTTTAAAAAAAATCTTTGTAGTGCAAAGGGTTAAAATAATAAAAGGTTAACAGAGACAAGAGTAAAAAAATAAAATGATTTTATGGGGTAAAAATTGGCTATTGAATTATTGTCACGGATAGTTACTTTCAGCGATGAGATACTGTTGTAGATATTTCTGTGATTTGTCACAAAAGATATTTTTTACTAATTTGGGGCATTTTTGTATATATTTCCTCCAGTGAAATTATATAAGGAAAATTAAATGAATAAATTGCCCATAAAGTATGTAATGCAATTGAGTGTTCCATTTCAAGATTAATAAATTAAAAAACAGCAGCTTGAGCACACTATATATATATACAAATTGAACAATAATGTAGATTTACCTACTGCAATTGCTAGTGGTGGTAACTGATGAAGTTTGACTTACATTTTAATTGTTACTATTGCGCTATTATAACAATATGTACAATATATTAGAAATTGTGAGATCAGCCAATTCAGAATTTACCGAAAAATACTAATAACATCATAACATTTTCGTCAAAAATACTATATTGTAGAAAAGAAAAATAATCATTTACCTCAGCAAGAAATCTCTGTCAACTCTAGACTCGATTGTTTGAAATATATTCGTAATTGCCAGAGGTATGACACCTTGAGATTCATTGTCCCCCATCATAGTAAATGTTTTACCAGATGACGTTTGGCCGTAAGCAAATATTGTTCCATTTATGCCATCTACGGCGGCGTCCACGATTTCTCTAGCCACCTTGTCGTAAACATCTTGAGTCTGAGACGTCTCTCCGAAAACATTGTCTGAATAAGGCCAATGAAAAAAGCATTGAGCGAATTATTGGTATCATTAATCTCACAAGATTCAGTAAACATAGTGCGAATTACAACGAAAGCGCTTACCAAAAGTAAAAAGTACCGAGTTATCTTTTCCAGTTTGCTCAATCGGATAAATAGTATTGTCTGAAACTCGCCATAGTGATTGTTGGTTGTCATCTATTTCGCGCTTTATTAGAGGTCGGACCTTGATAGCAACTTTGATATTGTCAGCCATTCTAATGTATCATTATAAACGTTTCAAAATTGAAGTACGTGAAAACGTTATTGCTACATAACAAGACGCAAATTCTCACGACTGGCGGGTCGGCCAGTAAAAGCAAAACGAATAACTTTTCAGAATTTCAAAATTCAGGAATACAACATAAAGATATTAAAATAGCTAATAGCTAATAAGTCCGTCTACACGGAGAATACGCAAATTTTCCCTAGTAAGTAGCTATGTGATCTCAGCGTTGTTCAAAAAGTTGGAATTTACAATACAATAAAACTAACATTTATGAGGTCATAAACCGTCATCCAAAAATCGACATGGTACTGCACAATCTTGTTCAAATCAAAATTAATCTATGCTTTTTTTAGAAAATATAACAAACCTCCGTTGAATACAAAGAAAGTACGAGGCTCTGAAGATTTTTTTTATTCTCGTCATTTTTGTATTATTGATGAGCCTGAGTAATTATAATTGTTGCACTTGCCTGTCATGTTAATTGTGTAACATGTTTTTTGTCTGGCGTATTTTCTTTCTTAATTATGTATTTTTGAGTATGCAATAAGCTATTCTTATATTCAGTGGGAATAGTCTGCACGAAAAAAACAAAAATGAGTGAAATCAGTCTTCATCATTATATACAATATAAAAATCTCATGAATCAAATTTGTTAAAAAAAGCTAAGTTCAATTAATAAATAAATGCTCACCACCATAGAAATCTCTTCTAGGAGGCTATATCGCCATTTATTATTGTGCGGTTTGTGTAAGCTTTGGTAATTAATTGATAAGTCCATAATTAAGTCAATGAAAATATTGTTTATTGTATTTCAAACTAAATGTAAATTTATTGATTGAATTGGCATTCACTTGGTAGAACTCCATTATAACACGGTGATACATTGCTATTTTTTCACCGTGTTAAATGTAAATTAGTCTATGTTATAACCACAGACAACATTAAATCTCACATTGTAGAAAGCGTGTTAGTTAACGTATTCGTAACCAAACAATTTTGACAGAAAATGTTGAATAAGTTGGGTTAAAAAAAAATATCGCGCTCAAAAATATCTGACGGAAGTTTTTGCTGTGTCATCGGTTCCGGCATATCATCTAAAAACAAAACATGCAACACGACGATGTAAGACTTCATGATAAGATAAACTGTTTTCTCTGTAATATTTAATCGTACGCGAGTTTGTGGAGCTTTTCTTTAATTTATATCTAATGTCGATTTCTCATTTCTAGGTTGTTTGGAGTGTCATCAATAACACATTCTGTTCTCACAAAGTCAAGTAAGTTTGTACCCCATCAATTTTAGTATAAGTTTTAGATGGCGGTTATCCCTTATTTTACTCGTTTCCGAAGACATCAAATTTCAGAATTTCAGCCGGGAGGAATAAACTGCCACTTACCGTAGTTTTGCGAAACTTCGACGTTCTTATATATATTTATCAGGCTTGAAGTTTCCTTGACTTTTTTTCATCTCCATTTCAAAATAAGTATATTTTCCAACAATAAATTCTATACTGTTATTCATACCAATTTTCTTATATATTTTCAGTACTAAAACCCAAAAGTTTTGCCGTAATGAATACAGTTTAACAGGGCTCTGCAATAGGTCTTCATGTCCTCTTGCGAATAGTAAATATGCTACAGTACGAGAAGAAAATGGAATTGTGTATTTATTCATGAAGACTGCTGAAAGGTACGAAAGATTATGATTTATTACTGTATATTGCCATTACTACTTTAGTAAATACTGTCTGCAGTTGACGTTATATCTTAATTTAGGCTGTATTTTTGTTAAGAATGCAGTATGGTTATATTAATGGAGCTGATTATAAGTAATAGTATGTAAGAAGTTTGGGCACACATAAAAAGCTACAAATTTAATTAATTTATATAATGCGACTTAACGTGGCTTAAACTTTAAATGTGAAAAAAAATCTTACTAAGACTTTTGAAGATTCTTCATGTCAGGTAATTCATTTAACATTGGTATTCCTAATGATTTTAATATGATGAAAGAGGTGATACTAAAAGAATTGCAGTTCAAAATGGGTTTTCAATATTTCAAGACAAAATAATATATATATATCTTACACTCAATTTATTGTAAAAATATTATATTTTCATCATAAATACATGTATATTTTTTGCTTTGTATATATATCTCATCACATAAATTTATAAATTGCTTACTCTTTTTCATAAAATTTTTTTTCTGTTTGGTGCAATCTTTACGTTTCCTCTGAGGGTTGGGGTAAACAATACGTCCCTATTATCTAATCTTACCTCCTCTACTCGAATGGAATTATGTTCTGTCGTTTTATTCTTAACAGTCTTAAAATTAGTATTATTTGGTTTCCTTTCTTTTTCATATTTTGCTTCCACTTAAATTTTAGGCATTTTTGCAAAGATGCAAATCTAAATGAAAATTATTGTGCAGACATAGTCTTTTTCATACATGTCCAAAAATTTGTAGATGTACATAACGTAAAGATGCAATATTTTTGAACCATAGCACTTCACTCAATAGTTTCAAGCATCTTTCACTACTCTGAAATTTGAGAATGAATATGAAATTTTTTGTGAAATAAGTAGAGAAATACTATTTTCTATTTTCAGATCAATGTTTCCTGGTAGGACTTGGGAGAAAGTGAAACTCTCCCGAAATTTCGAGAAAGCTATATATCAAATAAATGAAAATCTTTTATTTTGGCCAGGTTTTATTAAATCAAAATGTAAACAGAGACTTGTAAAAATCACCCAATACTTGATACGTATGCGAAAACTTAAATTGAGGAGAGTGTAAGTATGCTGTATATAAATATATGATATATTTTTTATTTTATTTGAGATTAATATTTAAATTGCATTTGATGTCATTATTTATGAATGTATTTTTATAATATTCACGTTTAGGAAAGAATTGATTCCTATTCAACGCAAAGTGGAGCGAAGAGAAAGGCGCCGTGAAGAAAAAGCCTTGGTAGCTGCAAGAATTGATAATGCTATTGAAAAGCAACTTTTAGACAGATTGAAGAAAGGAACCGTATGTGTTTTCATTTGTTTACGTGTAGTTTGGTTGGCAAAGTATCAATATGCTTTAAAATGAATGTAAATCATAATTATTTTGTGATTATTTGCAGTACAATGACATATACAATTTTCCACAAATGGCTTTTGATAGTGCTTTACAAGCAGAAGAGATATCGGGAGAAAGTGAAGACGAAGATGAATCAGAAAAGGAAGAAGAGAAAGAAATCGAACCAGGTGTTGAGAGGGAACTCCAAAGGAACAGAATTGCTGATGAATTTGTGGAGGGAGATACTGATATGGAAACAGATGAGGTATTGTAGAATGATAATAATAATTTTGTTGTAGTTAGGAGCAGATCATTTGTAAAAACAGCCATTGATTAGTGATAATTGTGATGGAATTTGAATATTCACTCTCATTTTCGTGCATTCACTTGGACATCCACATCATCTAGCACATGCAGTTGTACACGATAAAAACCAACGATCATTGGTTCAATATTAGCATTATAGCAGTGTCGCTTTACGGTAGCGAATCATGTCACGTGATAAAGGAACAAGAATAAACTTTGAGATTAGATGCTTTAGTCATATATTGGATTGGATTAAATTTGAAGATTAGGGAACTTGGCCAGCAGTGTTCTATTACTAGTGGTTTTAGAGAGGTGTCAAAACGATGGGCCATGTGATATTGATGTCTCTGAAGAGTTTGAATCCTGCTTTTCCTTTCCTACTATTTGAATTCCGGGCCCCTTTGACCATTAGGTACTATCCACAGGAATATACTCTACAGAGTTTAGGAATTCCTGAATGTCATGGAAGAAAGCAAAGTAATTGGCAAGTGACAAAATCATGTTGCCGTCATGTGTTCACCTTATGATCCACAAAGGGAGCAAATATTGTGAAAGAAGAGAAGAAAAACAATCAACCGTTTGATTACATTGTGTCGATTTTGTGATGATCTGGTTTTCTGTGACAAAGATGGGAGGATCATTGGTTTTTTGATCACATGTCAACAAGCTTTTTTTAATTCCACTGTCACATTTCTCATCAATGGAACACTTGTTTTATTGCAAATTAAGTTAAGCTGTATAGTATTATATTTCATTCATTTCAGCCCCTTAACTAACAGGTTAAAGTCAGTACATTGTGCTGTCTTGTACTTTTTGCTAAATGAATGGAAAATTTTTGCATCGTCATCTAAAAATAAAGAGGAAATTATTGATTATTTTCTTTTATTACTTATGTCTATTGAAAAATATTGTATTTCTTTTTATTTTTTAGGAAAGTGATTCAGGATTGAAAGAAGAAGCATCAGTTGCAAGTGATTTTGAATCAGAAACATCTGATATTGAGGTGCGCATGGTTATTTATTGTTATGTATCTGATTTTAAAAATTGCTCAATGAGTGATTTTCTACAGACTTAGTGAACTTTATTTCTCAAAAATTGTTCAGCAGTTCAAATAATTCTGTGGCATTTTTTTTGGCTGTGAGCAGTCCACATTAGTTTTTTCTTTCTCTTATTTATATATAAATTATTTATTATCGTAAAAAAAAAGAATTTCACTGTTTAGGGAGATAAGTAAGTTGGCAACAAACAATGAAATGAAATGATTGGGTCACACAAAAATACTCATCTATTTGTGAATTATGGATTATCTAGTTTACTCGGGCTGGTTGAAATTGTAAATAGAGAAGTGTCTTTAATGTGTATTTAATCTTTATAATTTTGGCAATTTTTTTGTATGTGTTATACTACTTTCACAAAAAATTTGATGAATTTTTCAGAGGCCTTCACGGGTAGTAATAATGTCATGAAAAATGAATGTACTTAAAATTTTTAGTTTTTTTCATTTCTTTTTTATATCATTACAGGATACTCCTATGACAGCTAAAACCACAAAATCTCTTGGTAAAGCTCGTGTTGAGATTGAATATGAAACTGAAACAGCAACTACAAAAAGCAGAATACGAAATTAAATGTAATGAATAATGAAACACATTACTGATTATTTTTATTGACACTCGGAATTGTTTCAGCTATATTTTTAAATGTTGGAAATGAATGTGAACATACTGGAACTGAATAAATTACATTGTGTTATATTCTGCAATGTTTTATTTCATCGAATTGTTCCCATTTCTATTGCTATTATTATATACAAATACTATGATAAAAAATAATTAGTTATACAATATTTATCTGTGGCTGTTGGCAGAAGTTTAAATAAAAATAGTCAATCTAAGGGTTGCATCTGTCTCTCTGGCAGTTTTAGAAAGATGAGAGTTAATGATCCTGATTTATAATGCAATGGTTGTTATGTGGTGCTTCCATTCTCTGTCTCCTGTCAGCATCTTAACTATTTCTTGCAAAGCGTATTCAGGAGATAATGGTTGCCATAGAGTAACTCGAATCACAAATCTAAAAGTGGATGCAAGCAAAATCAATGTGTACTGCAATGGTGTCTGTTGGTGACTATCTTCTGACGAGTTGAGTATGGCACAGAATATAAACCAAGTTGAAAACTTGGCTTATACTTATACTACTTGTCATTTGCAAAGGGTAACTTCAGCAACCTGTTGCGTAATTGTTCTGAATCATTTCATTTAATATAAACACTGAAACTGAATTCTGTGCTTGGAAAAAATATTTTTCGATAGAAAACTCGGAATGGTTTGATTTTGTCAGGTATTAGAAGGTAAGTAGGCTGACAATCTTGCACTTCATAAACTTCAAAATAAAGTGGAGATGAGCCTATCTTCGTTGTGTGCTGTGGATGACCTAGGGAAGTCCAAATTGCCTGTCTTGGTAAACGAAGATACAAACATAATATACATATATATAACATAAAATACAAGAACTATACAAAGGAATGTAAGAATTTTAAAATAAATGGATGAGAGTGAACTCATCTATATTTGAATAATTAAAACGAGGTATACAGCGAGTGTGATTTTTGCATGATTTATAGGGTTTAAGGAGGTATGTCAGTTTTATCTATTTCACTCTTCTATTTTTAATAATCATTGATAGATTTCATGTTGATGAATTTTATAAAACCTGTTATGAAATTGTCACTCTAAAAGTCCAAGTGCAAGTGTGATTTTGGCAACTGTGAGTTATGAATGCAGCTTAATTCCTATGATTTTCATGTATATGAAAGGCAAAAGAACATTAGTGAAACAAACCAATTGATTAAAGAATGATAAACTAATTAGTGCATTTGCAATCAGTATATAGCATAGAAGATAACTGGTGCACGATTTTGATATCTATGATTGATGTGAAAAAATTGGGAAGGAAAAAGCTTCGACAATGAAATGTTACAGATAAACCACATTTCAAGTGGAAATATATTTTCATTGGTAAAAATATAGTTTACCAATTAAGACAGTCAAAAAGTTTAAAAAAAATGCAATTACTCCCGAAAGTATCCGTAAAAATATATTTTCAAGCATAGCATGCAATTATTAACGACTATGTTTGGGAACTCGAATATCTATTTATGCTTAAATCAAATTGTACTCATTACAAGTAATAATAGAATTTACTATCTTCTCTTATAACACTTTGTCATATGAACCTCTCACAGATTCAGTTATATCTAAAGTGACTATACGTCGCCCCCAAGTACAGCTTCGGGACCTGCGAAATGTCCCATTTTCAAAAAATGGGCAACACGGTAACAATTTGTGAAACAAGTGCAAAAAATTGACAGTGGTGTGTAGTATAGCCGTTTCGTATAACTTTGCGGAACAAATCCTAGAAACGTTTCAATCGAAAATCGTTGGATTGAATTGTTCCAACACTTTCGTAATAATAATTTGAATCATAAAAACTTAAGAGTAATCATTAAATACATTGTATGCTTGTCCGGAACAAATGCACCCGTAGAAAGAGTTTTTTCACAGATGCATAAGGTGTGGACGACAGAAAAACACAATTACAAGTCGGAACACTTAAAGCGATGTTGTTAGTTAAAATAAATTTTAAAAAATCCTGCCAAGAATTCCGTTCTTATTTAAAAGCAAAACCAATTATACTTAATAAAATTTGTTCATCAAAAAATATAAAACAACATATTTTTTTTATATTTATATTGTTTATTCCTCTTATTTTCTTTATCAACATTCATTTTCTTTTTATTAATACATTAAAAACTATGATAAAATAAATTATAAATAATAAATAAACTATTACGTAAAAATTGGTAGATGTCCTGTTTTGAGGACAAAAATAAATGGTCACATTAGTTATATCACTATAGGTGCGTATGTTGGACACTTGTTATAGAAGACATTTTTTTCAAGAATTCAGCAGCTTAAAGTAATAATTTGAATTTAACATTATACAGTTTATAAATGAAGATATCACGTTGCAGTTTAACAATAGTGATTTTCCAGTGGAGTGTATGACAGCAAAGATGAAATTGAAGAATTGTGAAAAATTGTATAATGAATGTAAGTGAATTGTAAAAAAAGAAGATTCACAATTCGCTAATCACGTTATTAATGAATCACATAATATAGATTCAAACTCAGCGCCTAAATGTTTGCATCTTTGTAGTAAGGGTCGGAGAATGACGGCTTTGGAACAGCTGGAAATCAATAGACACCAATTATCACAAAGGATTCTTAACGACGATAGTTTATCCCACACATAAACTCACTGTCATAGACACCTATTGTTTCATTTAGAATTTTGAAAATTTAGTGTCATTGTGTTAAAGTAACAAGCTAGGCCGTTAGGACAGGAGAGAGGATGTGTTGTGTTCTTTTTCTGCACAGCTATGTATAGATAAGCGAATGTTAGTTTAAGCATAGTTCTGACGATGGCGTGAGCCAAATAGCTATCAACTATATTTTTTTTTTTAATAATTTTGTGGAAGTAAAATACATTGCTATTTTTTTCACCGTGTGATATATTTTTTATTAGTTTTTTCCTCTGTGTATAATATGCTAAAATATAAGTAAATAAAATATAAGAATAATAAGTATAATATGTATGAAATGCTTTTTGCGCGCACAGCATAATTTTATGCGCACGCACTTTTTGTTTCCGCAAAAGAAGTTCAGGCACTTGTTGCATGCACATTAATATTTAACCGTTCCGCATAAGCTTTTCTATGCCAGTACCTTCGAAACTTTTCCGCGGAAGGGTTGAAATTTCAAACACTTCGTAAGTTTTTCATTCAACTTTTAGCCGAAAATTTCTCGATGTTTTTATAAAAGTGAAGATAAACTTTCATAACAACGATATATTTTAATATAATTTGATAAGAAGATGTCGTTTTGATTATTTTAAACATTTAATTGTTCTTGTAATTATTTATATTATATCTGATTTTCATTATAATAAGAATAAAATGTCGGACGATACAAATCAGCTATGGGTGCATTTGAGTGGCATGGCAGACGGGAACATATTTGCGATATATCCGAAGATACTCGAAGAAATATTTCTGCAAGAAGATCAGAACCGAGAAGAGGAGCAGCGTCATGAACTGGAGAATGTCACGCTGCCGAGTGACATGGAGTGGCGCCTTAAAGTCTACTTCCGACTCGTAGAGAAACAGAGAGAAATGGACGAGTAAGTAACAAAAATTATCAATTACATATGTATCATAAAAAAAATGAAACAAAATTTGTTAAATACTAGTTTCAAATTTTATATTAAAAAATATGTGCTTGTTATTTGTTATATTTACCGATTCCACAATTATTAAAATGATTGGAAACATTTTAATCCATCGCAAACATTTTTATAAGTTAACAACCAGTATTGTAATAATATGATAATAAAACTTTAGTTTTGTGGAATGCTATAAAGTGGTATTCGTTAATGCTGAATTTGTCAGTCAATGGAATAACAGGAAACAGTTTCACTTAAATAACTTTTCCATTATCAAAATCCTTGAGATAACGCTGAAAATTTGACTGAAAATTAATAACGTTTCGCAGCAGGTATTGTGAAAGTTAATTGAGCGCTAGATTAAAACCGATTTCGTCAATTACTTACTGGATCTAGACATCAAGTTTCAAGGCTATATTTTAATTCTTTTATAATGCTTCGTATACTGTATACATACACATTTGATTGGTCGATAAACATTTTTCATCGAAAAATGATGTTGGTATTTTATTTTATTATGCGTGCGAGAAAAAAAAAATACTTGAATATTGGTAGTTATTTACTTAGAAAAGAAACGTATCCATTATGAGATTACATATTTGTGTGATATTTTATTACGTAAAGTAAGATTGTGGAAAATATTTTTTTGGGTTAATATAAAATAAAGGTAAAATAAATTCTTGAAATCGGCATTCTATTTAGCAAGGTGTAGAATAGAAAAAAAAGGGAGCGTTCACCAAGCTATAAAAATGTTCATTTAAATAAAGAATGAATGCAGTGTGACCAACGTTTTAGTTTTTTTTTGTTTCTGAGGTAATACTTCACTAAGTAGAAAAAGTCTCGATATAAAGGATTTCAACACGTGTTGAAGGAATTCACGCCCGTCTTTTCTTTCAATTGGATACATTATTTCGTCGTTGCGGTGTCCAAGAGATTGATGAATATAGATGATTCATTTTTTGACGGTTGAAGTGTATTTTTTAAATTACTAGAAAAGCGGTATCAATCCATTGTTATTTCTAATAATGATTGTACACGTTAACGAGATATTTAATTAGTTCAAGTTGTATTTAGAATAATTTTTGTTAGTCTGCACATTTTTCCTGTCTTCTGTCGGTAAAAAAGTTTTATAATACATTAGGCGATGTATTGGGAAAATCATTAAACATATGAGGCGAATACTATCAAAGAAGTAAAATCATGAGACTTTAAAAATTGAAAATGAGTCTATTGCGAAGAATCGCTGACGATAATACATCATGCTTGAGATATTGTGCCCAGGAATGCCATTTGGGTACTGTATATATAGATAATTTTAAGAGAAAAAAACAAAGCTAGCGAAAAAAAATATGACAAAAATGACCGATTTTAATTATGTTGATAAAAAAATAAAACAATACTGTCAATTAAACGAACGCGCTTTACGTACACAGTCAATAAGCTTTGAGGTAATAAGTTAATTCCTTCAAGACACGTTCGTCAGAGATCCTTTATGGGGTGGCAATACAACAGACAATGCTATTTATATTTTCAGATCGACCAAGTATTCCTAAGAATAAATTTATTTAAAGTTTTTCTTTGTGTTTTGACGGTTTTGAGTGGATTTATAATGGCTACGGTACACGCACAGCGTGAACTAACACCGATAATTTGACACGCACTTTTCTTAAACCACCGGTATTATTGATATTATTTTGTTTCGACACACATTTTACACACTTTTAGTGGAGTTGATATAACGGTGAATAAAACAAAAATGTCTTTGATTATTGAAATTCGTGATATCCTGAATATTGTAATATGTGTGGTAGAAAATCACAAATCTTCTTATTTCACTCTAAAATTTTGCAAAATTGTTATGCCATGCAAATGAGAATTAAAAATATGCCATAACGATTTTAAATTCTTTCAAACGATTAAGATATCAGATATCAAAGAACCAATAATATAAGACCTAAAAAATATTTTTGGTTTTCATTTATTAGTAAAACATTCACAGTTAATTTCATTAATAATTTGAGACAGTCAACGGAGATAAATTTAATAAGATAAAAATAAAATAATATTACAATAAAATTTCGTTTAGTATTTAACAGATATCAAAAGAAACCGAACTGAACATCCGTAATTAGTCAATCATTTTTCATCAAGAAGCTCTCCAGGTTATGCATTATCATTGAAATGTCAAAGTATTTACTTTGACGATTTATCAATAATACCATCGATGTTCTTTTTCTCAGAGCATCTTTAAAAAAACAATTTAAAATGAAAATTATTGTTTTAAAATATGTGACAAAATATATTGTCCAATTATATATAGCTAATGAAATGAAGTTTTGTTATAGTCATGATAATAGCGTAAAGCGAAGTAGCTATCACCAACCATATAGATATTTTAAAAATTAAATAATTTACTATTTTTACCTGTTTACAATAGAGTCGTATCAATTTAATAGTAATTCAGTAAATAAAACGATATTAATTTTAATAAAATCATTAAGTTTCATTTACTTACAAATCGTTTATTCACTACAAATCTTATATGTATGAATATGATCAAATGAAATTATATTTGGAAAAAAAAGTATGTTCGCTGGCCAATCGGTGCATGTGGCCACTATAGGGTGCCTACATAGTTATTTGTCTCCTATTCTCTTTATTGATTCCTTCCACGTTTATATCAATCTTTTAGAGCGACGGAATCTTTCGGGTCGGTAGATAAGTTAAGCAGGATTCACTCGGATTCATCCGTAACAAATATCAAACCGGGTCCATTTTTGCGTTCTTTTAATAATACGCGTTCAAAAATTCATAAAGACTAAAATACTTGATGCATAATACTAAACTAGTATTTAATGGCCAATTAAAAGTTATGCAATTACATTTTTCTATCATAAATTTTGGACTCTTATAATTCTGGAGATGTTAAATAAAAAATAATATACTAAATTATAGCTGATAATTAAAAAAAATCCTTTCAAAAGCGACATGATAATGTTTTGTTTAGGAGTGCAATGCTAAAAAAACAATTACACCCGCTTCAGTTGCAAATCAATCATTTTTGGCCTTGAATGAGTCGAAAGACATATATGACTAGATATATTTCTCTTCGAATTTTCAAACTATTAAAAGTGAGCATACATAAAAAAGTCAGTTGGATAAAGCCACGAATAGTGTCTATACGCCCTCAACTAAAGAAGTCTTCAGAAGTTAAAGAAGAAAAATTTCTTCTTAACGTTTTCCACCATGAGGAGATATTTCAAATATATTATATATCTTATAAATGTTGTAGAACTAAAATAAATTGCTATTTTGTCTCCATATTAAAATCTTTGTAGTTTTCAGGTCATCGCTTTTTAGTTCTACTACTTTTTTGTCATTAAGTTTTTTAAATTATTGATATAACTCGAAATATAATTTAAATAAATGCGATTTATAATGATGATGTCAAGCGCGCATTGAAAAGATTTTTTCAAAGCAATGACTATTTTTTGAAACATTTTTGCAAACATTAATGTCATGTGCTTCGATAAGCGATTCAGGGTTCTCATATAAAGCTATATGTGTGCTACTACATCTATTTTATAGCTGCATTCCCTACATTGTTTGAGCGAGAGATTGCATGATTGCTTTCACTGAAGATTTAACAATATTGATTCGCATTCCGTGCAGATAATTGTTGTCGATGATCGAAGCATTTGATCTGCGCCCATGAACTCTCACGGATCATCACACATACCAGTAATCCATTTTACCCACAATATCTCGTGATCGCGAACTATTTTCCTTCGTAGATACTAATACGAAATATTTAACTGATCGTGAGTTTTAGCGCTTAATGGTATAAAAACCCACTGTAAGCTGTAAGCCTTTTTATGATATCTACTAAAAGAAACGAATAAAAAGTTATCTACCAGGCCATAGACGTACGTACATTTTTATTGAAAAATCTTTGGAGAATTAGGGCCGCATATAAGAAAAAAGAAAACACATATATATAAACACAAATATGTATGAAACAATGTCTGCGTCAATTATTCTCTAGTCAGTGACAAATAATAATTTACAGAAGTTAAATTGCTTACGAAGTATTATATAATATTTCCATTCACTGTTGCCTTTCATTCAACTTTCCTAGGAAGATCACTGCTTAAAATGGCTAATGTTATTAATTATGAATTGCACTAAAAAAATAATGATCATAATAACCAAGAATGTTTTAAAATATGTAATAACTTTACTAAGTCCTCTTTGACTTGACATTATTATAATACACATCTAAAATTCATGTTTAAAACGGTTTGTGTAGTATCTAATGAAATCTAGAGTGTTATTCCAATAACTAGGGAAATACGTTTTGCATGACGCGTACGTAAATATCTTTTTTATAGACTCTGTTGATAATGCTTAGCAGTGAAATTCTGAAAGCATCATTCACATTTTTTAATATTAGTTAGTGTTGATGTAAAAACGTTTTAATATGAATTCAAGTTCTAAAAATATTCAGACTGTCAGTGTTTTTAGAATACTTCATAAAGCTATCTCTTAAAGCAATATTTTCACAATCTAATAAATTTATATTCAGGAACGGTTTTGCTCATCACGTGTATTATCAACTGATCTTAATGATCGCGATGACCGAAACCGATCCTGATGTTAAATTTATTGAATTGTGGAAGAAGTACAATAAAAAAGGTTTTCTTATTATATAAATTATAGTGCATTTCCGCCAAGAAGTCAGTCAAATGTAAAAAAAATAATTGTTTCATTTGCAATAATTGCATTGGAATGAATGAAATGTCAATCATACTCTGGAAATATTTGCTTGAAAGGATTTTCCAAGAACATACAGAAGTTAAACACAAATTGTTTGGATAATTTATGATATCGATTAAAGGTGCTTGTTCTTCAAAATTTTCAATATCAAATTTGAATAGTTACAACTTTGTACGATTCCACATGTTCTGTCACTATTCTGTTGCGGCTGTATGATAGAATACCC
Source organism: Himalopsyche japonica (assembly GCA_028555115.1). Lineage (NCBI taxonomy): Eukaryota > Metazoa > Arthropoda > Insecta > Trichoptera > Rhyacophilidae > Himalopsyche > Himalopsyche japonica. Next base: position 1,681,288 of record JAHFWJ010000620.1, read on the forward strand.
GAAGATGCCGAAAGGCGAAATCCAGGTCGTTAATGAAAAAACATGTGGAAAAGTACAAAGTTGTACCAGTTCAAACAATTTTTTTGATAAAATAAGTAATATAAATTACTTATTTTATCAAAAAAATTGTTTGAACTGACTATAAAGTCAGTTCATTAATATTTCTCTTACGATTATACAAAAGAGTTAGGTTTAACTAAGAAATTATACGATTGATCGGTTCAGCGTACACTGAAATATTTTTGCATGTAACGATGGCTTAACAGTTTTATAATACTTATTATTTCCCGCTGGTTGGGTTCACGTTTTACGATCCCGTTTTATTTTAGTACATTTTCTATTCGACTTTACGTTTTTGTTTCTCGAAATTTATATTTGAAATTTACAAAATTCAAATCAATTTATAAACATATTTAATTGAATACCGAATATAAGATGAAAGAATGGTAAACTAAATTCATTCATTTCCAACAAAAGAAGATTCTATGAGGCGTATTGAGGGCGTTAAAAGCTGATTTACTTAGCATTGACAACGTACAAGACGAAACATTCTTATCGAATAATAAGATCAAAAGAGCTGTTAACCAGCACGTAAAGATGTATCAAACCGATTTGCGTGATTATCTGAACAAAAAATATTTTCTTATTTTTTTTGTACCCTGCCCCGAATTAACATTTTCCTTATGAAAACGAGGTTTCACACGTTACATGAAAATAAGTTTAACGTAAAGCTTGTGACGTGTTTGTTACAAATATTGAAATTCAATAATTTTTCAAATTTAGAATAAGTTAAACAAAACATAAGCATGTATAAATTAAGAATTATATGTCATTTCTAAATTTTCAGTGATTGAATGGATATTTTGTTTTAATGTTAGCCGGTAATTAAACGATGTTAATTTGAAGGCAAATTGAATTCACATGAAGCTAGTGTTGTGACTGAATTATATATAATATTTTAAGTCAGTTCAAATGTATTCACGGTGAGTTTAATAAAACGATATCTCAAGCCAATTCTAAATGTACATTTCAACACGATTGCACTTAAGTCAGAAAGGAAATAATAGCAAACTTTTTTAATTATGACATGCATAATCGCATCGTAAAAACAACTAAATCTCACGGAATATTCTATCATAAACGTTGTAAATGTCACCATTAGTGATTAAATGTTTCAAAATATCATATTGTGGCGTTAAAAGAAAGTTTTTTGCACGGTGCGTGAGAAATGTGTATCAAAAAAGTCCAAAACTAGACGTGATAAGTAATAACAAGTCGCATCTAGAAAGTAATCATTTTATTGGCGGTAATAAATCACATCACAAAGAAACAGGTATAAAACGGTTGAAATTATGTCGGTGATCAAATAAAATATCAGAAGACCGACACTAATGGTAAGTTGAGACAATTTAAAAATAATCACGTTGACCCAGCTCGGTTTGTCTATAAGGGATCATAACTGAGAGACAATATTCAAGAAAATACGTATATGTTGTAATGTAAACACCTCTACAAAATTGAACGTAGTAAAATCATTATTGTATTTGTTATTATAGTGCAATGGTTCCCAACCTTTGGGTCGCGACGGATTTTTGAGTGGTCGCCAACTTATGAAGTCAACTAAAATTATAATGTCGACTAAACTAACTTTTCATTGTATGGGGGTCGCAGGTCACATGGATTTTATAAAAAGGGGTCGCCACCCTAAAAAGGTTGCGAAGCACTGTTATAGTGTTTCCATGAATATAACATTTATGAAAATGGTTTAACGAAGGACCGAAGTGCTATAAGATGAGCATTATATGTATATAGCTATATAGTAATAGCATGTTGATTGAATAAATTCATTATAAAAATTATCACGTACAATAGAAGATATTTTTATAAGTTATTAATTTATTTATTTATAACTACGCGGTACAAATTTACAAATTATAAACTCATTGCTTTTGCAACGTTAACAAATATTTAATATAACAGTTATGAATTGTTACGCTAAGAATTTAAAAACTTGTATAAAAAGTCATTGACGTCGGTAATTTTTGTGTATCTTCGATTCACGATAATTCCCACAAGTGACTACCCAATTTTTATACGAGTAAATCGTATTTTTGGCTACAATAACAATCTTAAAAACAAAGTAATGTCAAGCTCGATGTCGGCTGTTTAATTTTGATGTGTATGTTTTTAGTGTAGCCGCGGGTTCAGCAGCTATAGACAAGCTTCGAACGGCTCGGCGCTGGTCGCGGTCTGATAGTGGCTGCGATCCTTGGGCGGGCGTGTCCAGCGGCCTCTACTCCAAAAGTTTCGGAAAAGCGACCAGAGCGGCGGTTAATACTGGCCAAGCGATGGCATACCCTTGGGGGGCTAGAGATCTTGCCAAAGCCGCCCGATTGCTGGAAAGACCGCCCTTGAACGTTGTGTTTGACGACGACCACGAAATGAGACGTGTCTATTCACTGATATATGATGTCTTTCGATGTAAGTATCTTTATTATTAGAATAATATTTCACCATTATTTAAAATGCCATTTCATTTTTCATATAATATATTATGTAAATTAAAGTTTTTAAATATTATTAGACTTTCTAAGTTTAATATATTATATTTATAAAATGTCCTGTGGCTCATGTTTTTCCGTTTATATCGGACAGACAGGAAGAACTATATCTACTCGAGCTAAGGAACATGTAAGATCGTTCAACAGCAAAAAAACAGATTCACAATTCACAATTCGCTAATCACGTTATTAATGAATCACATAATATAAATTCAAACTCAGCGCCTAAGTGTTTGCATCTTTGTAGTAAGGGTCGCAGAATGACGGCTTTGGAACAAATGGAAATCAATAGACACCAATTATCACAAAGGATTCTTAACGAACAAATATTTTGATATTTATGATTTGATGTGAAAAAATTGGGAAGGAAAAAGCTTCCACAATGAAATATTACAGATAAACGACATATCAAGTGGAAATATATTTTCACTGGTAAAAATATAGTTTAACCAATTAAGAGAGTCAAAAAGTTTTAAACCAGTCAATTTTAATATCATAATGTTAGTTATGGTTTCAATGAATGTTCTGAAAAAATTGCAATTACTCCCGAAAGTATCCGTTAAAATATATTTTCAAGCATATCATGCAATTATTAACAACTATGTTTGGGAACTCGAATATCTATTTATGCTTAAATCAAATTGTACTCATTACAAGTAATAATAGAATTTACTATCTTCTCTTACAACACTTTGTCATATGAACCTCTCACAGATTCAGCTATATCTAAAGTGACCATACGTCCCGTTTTTAGGTAGCCTGTCCTGTTGTCCCCAAGTACAGCTTCGGGACGTCGAAATGTCCCGTTTTCAAAAAATGGGCAACACACGGTAACAATTTGTGAAACAAGTGCGAAAAATTGACAGTGGTGTGTAGTATAGCCATTTCGTATAACTTTGCGGAACAAATCACGTTGTTAATGAATCACGTAATATAAATTCAAACTCAGCGCCTAAATGTTTGCATCTTTGTAGTAAGGGTTGGAGAATGACGGTTTTGGAACAGCTGGAAATCAATAGATACCAATTATCACAAAGGATTCTTAACGAACAAACTAACATAATAGTATCGCCAAGTAAACTTGTCCAGCCGTTGTACAAATGGGTGGTCTGATTTGCTTCCATGAGGACCACTTCCGTCCCACATATAAACTTATTGTCATAGACACCTATTGTTTCATTTAGAATTTTGAAAATTTAGTGTGATTGTGTTAAAGTAACAAGCTAGGCCGTTGGGACAGGAGAGAGGATGTGTTGTGTGCCTTTTCTGCACAGCTGTATATAGATAAGCGAATGTTAGTTTAAGCATAGCTCTGACGATGGCGTGAGCCGAAATAGCTATCAACTATATTTGTTAAAAATAATTTTGTAGAACTAAAATACATTGCTATTGTTTTCACCGTGTTAAATATATTACGTTTCTAAAAGTTTCGGTATTTTTGTGTAACAGCACATACTGATTCGATCGTTTTATAGTGGAGACCTCTCCACAAATATGTTTGGAATACTGACAAGCACATAAAACACATTATATGATTTCAATATTATACTATGCTCTATTCGATCAGAAATTAGGCGGCTAGAATATGTTGCCATTCATTAATTTGTGTGTAGTTTTTTGTTGATCACCACTCTTCACTGTGTGTAGAAAACACACTTTGAATTATATAGGAATAAAGAACTTATTCAGACAGACTAAGCTTGATTCCTATCGATTGATTTTGTTGACATTGAACCTGTTTTAACAACTAACACCACTATATTTCGAGTTTAAATCGTTTGAGTATCCTATGTCACACCATTCAATTACAGTGGCGGTGTCTATACGACCAAATTTGGATTAAACATGTCAATTTAAAAAAAAATGCTTGCGCCTATATAATATTTCCGAGTACCGTTCTTTATTTAATACGATACTGCGTTTAGTAAATATTTTCGCCAATACTCGTTTATATGTCTTTTACAAAAATATCTTTTGATCGCTCATCATTGTCCAGCGTTGAGATCTATTATGTATATATGTTATATATTATAAGTAAAAAGAGTGTGATTGACGATAATTTTTTCACATTGAACCTGGCTCAAATTGGTTTATTTTGTAAAATTTAAGCCCATGCATACTTCTAAACCAACGCTACAGTTCTTGTTGTTATTTCGTTTAAAAATATTTAAACTGCCAGAAGTTTAATTTTGTTTGGTGATTACTCCGAGTTGTTCATGTTTTAGTAAAATATCAATGTGGAAAAAATTTGTTGTATGTGATAATTTCAGTGAAAAGTTAACGTATTAAAATAAAGTATAACAAATAGCTTCCGACATGATATAAATTTCACCCAAGTCTGAAGTAATTCCTTAATATTCAGTGTTCTATCTAAAGATCAAATAACTACTTTTATAATGCTTGTGAATTCACTAATGTGTAGTTAAAAAAGGAAAACATTGTCATTGATCATTCACAATAGCTGTGATGTGGTTTGGGTAATGCGTAGGTAATTGAAGCGATCGTGTTGGAATAAAGGCATTGTGTAAAGTTATGTGGAAAGGCCTGTTGGTGTAAAGTTTCTGACGAGCCTCGCTAATGTCAAAGTTTTATAATCGAGCGATAATATTCAGATGTTTCGCCAGCATAGACATTGTTTGGATGTTTTCAATTACGAAACAACGGTTGAATGTCACATGGATACACCAATCCACACTTATATGATCAAATGATGTATACGTATTTGTCTATGTCGTTGAATCAAAAAGTCACATTCTTGTATTGTTAAAAATTAAAAAAAGCTTCAACGAAACGGAAAATAAAATCCTTTTCGCCGGTGATACGGTGTGTACGTTTGTTATATGTAAATGCAAGACTATTTTTGACAAGGTGAATCGTTTTTGTTGTCTGTATTAAAATGTGGTAGATATCTGTATTTTGTCAAGAGTTTTTCAATTCTTTAAAAGTCAATATATAATACGCTACTACTTATGCATCTAAAAAAATAGCTACTTTTACGAAAAAAATATTTCAGTAGATTGTGTATGTATGTAAACTGCAGGGTTAAAAAACCATTATGTGAATATTATTTTCGGATGAGAGAATTTTTTAATAATTATAAGGTCTACCCAAACGTCAGTTCAAGTGTTAAATACTAGATAGAAAGTAGAAGAACGGTGACCCGATACGATGCCAGATTTAACGTGACAGGCATAAATTTAGCAGTTAGCCTGTCTACTTCAAAAATGAATCAAATGAAAAACACTTTGCGACAGTTCCCGATAAACTCGCTACGGAATGGGAAAACTTTAAAATTTCTCGTTTATTGCATTTTGGGCCTTTGTATTTAGGGGCGGCAGTGTCATCCACTGCCTACCCGATAGAAAAAAACTTTCACCATTTTTTATTGGACTCGTAAACGTCATAAATCTGTTGTGTAGGGTTTTTATACCGTGTTTTATGTACCCGCAGGCTAAATGGTCGGTCTGAAAGTTACATTTGACATGTTCGGAAAAGTTGTGTGACCCAATATGAGAAATTTGGGCTAGTTCTGGGAGCGATGTTTTAATGCAAAGGTTGACGCCGCTTGGAAAACGGTTTTAAGTGATTTATCGGCGGCGGTTTGCATTAGTCTTAAACTAATATTGTTTCTGATTTAATATTCAGAGCATTTAAAAAGTGTTTCAAAAGAAAACATTATAATAAATAAAATACAATATAAATAAACCCAAATATTATATAGGTTATTTCAGCGCTATGCAATGTTAAATTTAGGAATATATCTAATATAGTTTTATTGAAATAATTTATGATATCGACTGAACGTCCGCGATGGAATTTCACAATCAAAGTTTTAAGAAATCAAATTTTATATAATATTTTTATTAGTAGACAAATTCAACGTCAGATTATCGCATTAGTGTGAAAGGTACTACATATAAAAAACAAGAAATTTAGTTAGTAAAGATGAAAAAAAAAAGAAAACGATATTGTGATCAGTGATCACGCATATATGACTGTTCAAGTGAAGTTATGATATTAAATGTTATAATTGTTATGTTATAATTATTATGTTATAATATTAAAATTATGAGATAATTGAAATTGGAATTCTTCATTCCACAATAGATTAACTCGGATATGGAATAAATAAAAACATCCATAGCTAATATCTTGAATTGAAAATAACGTTGTTCAAATTATTAGATTATACACTTTGTCGGGAATTGAAAAATAGTGAATCTCTTACTACTTGTCAGATATAGAAATAATTTCATCAGGATGATGGAAATTGAAAGATGAAGAAATAGTTTCGCTCTGCTACCTGTCGATGTCTGAATTGTAAATTTTTACAATTTTTGTCAGAACTTTGCGCTGTCTTCTATCTTCTTTCCGCATTGTTTCAATCCATTTGGGTCTTTTGTTATTAGGAATTCATTTCTCATGTTGAAAACTATTTTATCGGAAAACAATCCGATATCTGTGGTCGTTGGATCTTTTCCATAGCGTTCAGATGGGTGTAGTGTCAAACCCAGGCGAGATAAATATTACATTATGAATTTGGACACGGCTGTCTGTGATATCTTAACTCCTCGAGTTGACAACGCATATCTTATATATTTTCATCGAGTATATCTCTTATTTTTTTCAAATTTAAAAATATTTGTGTGAATTGGCTGAAGTGTTGTATTTTTTAAAAGATTTCTATAATGTTTATAGACGATAAAAACAACGCGAGTGCACCTGCAAGTGCAATATCCTAATGCACTTTATGATATCAGGTGAAGGTGCTTGATAGAATTTTGATATTATTTGGAAGCGTCGAAAGTTTCAGCAATTCATACATACTAATTCAATTGATTTGATGCACAAAAGAGGATAAGAAATATGCAATTTGACGCATCATCTGTACGGTGTCTTACTATATCGCCCATCAATAGTTTCGCCAAAGTTGTGTTTCGCTAATTTCGGCCAAGCGAGGTTTGGCATAATTCCGATCGTTGAGCGAGGCCCATTTGAAGGGGACGGTGTGTGGTGCGATCGATCGGTTAGGCACAGTTATTTAGCTGTCAAAGTAAGTGCGGCGAACATGTGACCTTTATAACATATTATTCCAAATACATAGCAAGCGTGCCTTCAATGCCTCACGAGAGATGTAACTCAGTAACGGGCTCTATTCAATAAATTATTTCGTGGGCCATGCAAGGAAAATTGATTTGATAATGTTGCCATTATTACCGCTTTTTAACTTTACAGCAAAAAAGTTACATAAAAGGGTCAATCATAAACAGATCAGTTTCTTTTTGGGACTCATTATTATTGTCGTTCATGGTAAAAACAAAAAAATAATTTCATATTTTGTAATTCAATTGCTTTCGACGGAAACTTTAATAAATTGCCAAAAAAAGTTCTGTTGTATTATATAATCAAATAAAGATTCACATATTATTATGTCAGTGGTTATGATTACATTTATTGTTGTGCGATGATAAAATCACAAACATTTTTCTCAAGCTTTCATTATCAATAAGTATATTTAAAATATGGACATTTTTACAAATTGGTTTCAGTTTTTTTGAATATTTTTTGTACAGTGAAATAACATAAAACCGTGTTAAATGTTTCACAAAAATTAAACAGACTTTTAAGCTCTATTGATAATAATTTTAAATATGTATGAAGAGTATTGAATAACTATCTCATTTATTACTTTCTTATAAACTCTTATCAATTTTAATAGGATATTGTGAAATTGGTCTTTTAAATTCAAAAAAAAAAAATAGAACCGTAAACTGCATATGCAGTTTCTAGACCACATAATCTGGCTAATTTTCTGGTGTCATTTGTTTTCGCGTAAAATAAATTAAACTATTGAAACAATTTTTATTTTTTCAATTCATTTTTTAGAAATGTATATAAATATAGTTAAGGTTTGTCTGATAAATTGTTTATATAAGCTGTGTCTGACATTTTATGTAGATACGTAATTCTAAAAGAAAAATATTGGTTGAGTCTTGTACGTCGTAAATAATAATCGCAAAATTTGAATAAAAAAGCGGTAAAGAATAGAAAATCATCAAAAAATTTTGATAAATTGTAACAGGTGAAATCGTTTGTTTCGATATAATTAGAAAATACGAAAGCGGTATTCAGTTCTGAAAAAGCTATTGTTGACTGCTTCTTTGTATACAAAAGCTTTGGAGCATTATTTAAAGAATCTTTCACAACAATGTACTAATGATATATTCAAAAGTGTAAGGGATAATACGTTATGCGAAGATTTTTTATGAAAGGTTAATAATTGGATATCTAAGATTTATGAAAAAATAAAATTCGAAATTATAATAATATATTTACAACTAAAAAGCAATATATAAAATTTAAAAAAAACACACCCACAATCCATGAAGCCATACTTTTATTTTGTGGAATAAAAGTGAGATGACATAATTTATTAACGAAACATGGCTTAAGTAGATCTCTGCATAAATACATAATACAGCATATATAGATATTTTATTAAAGATGTAATATATATTGAAAAAAAAATTGATCGGAAAAATATTTCTCAGTGTAAAGAAAGTCAATATTTTTGTATCGTCGTTTTTGTTCGAAATTTGAATAATCATACTTTTTTTTTTGTTTTAGAATAATTTAAGAAAATTAGTTACAAAACCAGCTCAATATTTATCTGATTAAGATTGGATAAGGTTGGGAATGACGACAACATTAATATAATCCATTATTGTCTATACGAATTAACGAATTTGTGTTGATTGTGTTATAATGTTAAATGGATTTTCAAGCATGCACTTAAACTACACAGAGCTAGTTCGATCACGCCATTTAAGTAGGTTATATGATAAAATTGTAGGTTTCGTTATTGTGGACGGGTCGTGAAAGATTCTCCGTTCTCGATTCTCTTCAGAAGTAATATGAAAAACGAAGACAAATATAAAGAAACACGAAACGTGGCGTCTTTTTTCAGGTCAAAGAAAATATACAATAATGTATCAACCGCAAACAAACATGTTAACGTTTACTTTGTATTTTATTTGAATATGAACTCTGAGTTTGATTCGCTTTACCTATGTTAAGTCACGGGTTTCATTCGTGCTGAGTTTTCATCCAGTGCAGTAGACTTCATTATAATTAATTTATGTATTCCTCTACTTTATATTTGATTTTTCATCTCTTCTCTTTACTCAAATTAATCAAGCTTGTCTATAATTAATTTGTATGGCGGGACCCAAAAGATTTTGCTCTATTCTCTCATTCATCAAAATTCATTTAATAAATCGATAGCATAAATCTATCTCAATAGGCAAATTCCAATTGTTCATTTTTACTGATTACAATTTTTTTTATAATTGGCAGCAATAACCCCTAGAGACCTAATCCTAAACCTAACCTAATAAGAGTTCTAAAATTCAACACCGGTTTGGACTCCTTATTTAAATTATCATCAATAATAAGCGTTGAATAAATTATTTTTTTAGAATAGGTTAATCGAGGCACAGAGAATAACATTAAAATGATAAAACATGTACTTGCATTATGATTGTTAAAATTATAAAGCACACAATATAATAATTTTTTCATACCTCGAAGCTATTAAAATATTGATTATTGCTTGTGAATAAAACAGTTCCACGTACAAATGGCTATAAAATAAAAAAAACTTATTATTTGTATAAAAATTTTACTGTACCGAAGTTTTTAGTTCGACACTTCCTACTTTCTAGAAAATATTTACAAATATTACAGTATCGATAAAAGAGTAAGCGATATCGATTGAGTACATGCTTCAAAGTTAATGTCTAATTTTCGAAAATTATTTACGTACACCACTGAATTGCCTTCATCGGAATAAACTGAAATATTAAAGAGATATTTTAAACATACATGTCACATGAATAATATGATTGTAATCTTCTCTCAAGGTTGGCATTCTTTTATGACGGAGCGAGTTTTCCGTATATGAAAACTATTTAGTATCAATCATAATTCAGAATGCAAGAAATTCATAATACATTTTGAATTGTTAGAAATTATTCTATTGTGTATTTTTATATTGGAAGTAAAGAAACTTTCTGTATTAATTTTTATACAATTATAAAAATTGCATGTCGTTAGATGTATCACAAGCTATTGATTTTCTTTACAAATACGAGTTATAAATAGAGAACCGTCACAAAATAGCTTCTGAAATAAATTGTGAGTTGATAAAATACCCACTCGAGTCTCGTGTGTCGTATGTTTGGTAATAAAATATTTCAAGAAATATTTTAACATGACTTCACATACAACCGCATCGAAAAAATGATAAAAGGAATTACAAAGTATTATAATATTTTTAATTACAAAAATGTGTAAATCATAAAATCATGAAATTTAGTCTTTACATCATACAAAATGATGGATCCCAGACATGATATTAAAATACACTAATTTTTAAATGATAAATAATCTGAGTAGTATGCAGTATTTATTCATACTCACTATTATTCCGGAATTTTTAAAAATCTTTATAAACATAGCTTATAATGTTGATGATAATAAAAAAATAAAAAAACCAAAGCAAGGTTCAAATATGGCACACAGTTATTAATAATTATTCAAAATATAATATGTGCACATAAAAGTGGTTTTTGTTAATCAAATTGTGTACCTTTGTTTTTTTTGTCGCTCGAAATTACATAATAACCAATCTTGGCTTGTCTCCCATGATTCTTTATTATTCAGACATCGGCAATGGGTATCTGGATGGTCTAAATTTCTTTAAAAGCTTTGGCAAGGTTAGTTAGTCTTCCTGTCGTAAGCTTTTCCAATTCCTCTGTAATCTGCGTCCTGACAAGATAACATACATTTCTCAGGTTGTTCATGTTTCTGTTAATGTAGTTTTATTTATGCATTCAAAAAACGTGTTTATTATAAAATATGTAATGTTAATCAAGTTAAAGAAATGTTATCTTAGAAATTATGAAATTTGTCGTAAATAAATAAAATGATGTTACCTGTTTTGCGTTAAGTGTAAATAACATTACCACAAATAATAATTTAATAATACCGCAAAAGCAATTTATAATATGAAGTAAAGATATATTAAAAAATAATCAATGTAGACGAAAAACTTTTCACAGAATGTATATTTGGCATATGTCAACATTGAAGTATTAAAATATTTATGGTTATTTACTACGTGGGAGTAATTCGACGTTATATATTTTATATGGCGTGCCACACACAACATGTCGCATATATTTTTGTGAGCCAACAAAACTTATAAAATGCTTTCTTCGAGGACATGTTATGAGAGTGGTACCATCCATTTTAAATCTTTTTGAGACAGTCAATAATATCAATCAGGTAGTTTGAAATGATTTATAGTTACAATTGAGATTGTCATAAAAGCGCTCAAAATTTTTTATTCAGGTGAAGTCTATAGCATTAATATTTATGAAAACATTACGAAGGTCCAGCCTTGTGTATAAAAATTACATTCATCTACTGTTTTTTAGTTTTTGTTCGATTTGATAAGCTAAGCCATGAATAATTTTCAGAAAAATCAAGAAAAATGTATAATATTAATTATTTTTTGGGATGTATCATAATAAATGATTTCACAATAGATTAGAGATATTTACAGTATCTTAGGACGTTGAGATTTTAAATGACCTGGATATTGGTCCTTAATTTTAATAAAATGTTATGATTATTGACTTGATAACATAAATTCTATAGATAAGTGGTGAGCATGTTTGCTTCTAAAAATTTAAGGATTTATATTGTCAAGGCGAAGTGCTGTTAAATTAATAAATAAAGCAAATAATCACTTATACGGTGTTAACTGTCACTTCTTGACGGAAAGGCATGATATTTTAAATAATAAAAACACATTTTTTAGTACTTATTTCCACAAGATATTTTTTTTTATCAAGATCGGTTTTGCTCATCGCGTTGATAATGTTTGCGATGAGCGAAACCCATCTTAAGTAAGGTAAGGTAAACCGGTCTAAGGTATGGTATATATAATATAATATTTTATTCATATATATATATATCACGACTGCCCCCAAGGTGAAGAGTATGGGATAGTTCATACAATGAAGTTGATTCACAAGAGTTGGTTGTAAATCAATTGCATAACTTTTATTTTCGGAGTAGGTAGAGAGATAAGATAAAAGTGGTAGTAAATGATAAAGTAGTAGGTAAGTAGTATGCAGACAGTACCCTCTACGATATTACCGACTAAGTTTCCATGCGTTGATATATTATATTATACAAATTCACAAATTGACTGCAACGTCAATGCAGGAAAGTGACCTGTCGGCACTCGAGCCCTGCAATAAAATCGAACTATATGTAAATGTTAATCGCTAAAAAATATGTCGTATGGCGTATTTGTTATTTTCCTTACAACGGTGTAATATACATGGATGATACTCACGAAGTGTCAGGATTCGATATCTATTCGGTTGGCATATTGCGGATGTACTCGGGCGATTGATGGAATGCCACGTTGCCAGTGTAGCATGACAGCCGGTTATAAATATGTGATCGTGTACGCGGATTATGGACGGTGCTCGCGTGCCGGGATGAAAGATCACTGTTCTGCATGCCAATCGGTGCGACGGAGAACATTCTATACATCAATAATCGTGATTTATGAGCCACAGAGCTTTTCAACAACAACAGAACTTTTTGGTGATGTACGATTTATCGTAAAACACAATTTGTTTAAATGATACACTAGGCCTTTCCACATTTTCTCACTCGAAGACAAAGATTTAAAAAATATATTGATAATTCTGTGACAAAAAGTAATTGAATAACTTTTTGAATTCATATAAAGATGAAAAACTTGTGGGCTATCAATTTTTTTTTGTTCCAAATCTTATAAAAACGTATGTATGGTTTAAGCTTCATTGGTTTTCTATCAATTCAAGAATTTATTTGACGACACTAATTTGACTGTCAGATAACGATATAGAAAGAAGTTGAAATATGAAAAATTGATAGATAGTTATTTAAAAAAAAATAGGGAAGTTTTTCACATCATTCTTTTTATGTACACAATGAAATTTTTTCAACGATGATAAGTTGTTCATATAAATTTTTAATCCTCAAGTGTTAGATATTCCGCTTCACTTGAAAATTCGTTTGAATTCTTAAATGTTTTCAACAAAAGAAAAAAAAAATAAAAAAACAATTGAAATCGTTTGGCGTGTCATGCTCTCGATGTTAGATATTTTGCTTGAAATTTTCAGCTCCTGGCTTGGCATGCAATGTTGGCCGCACGAAGCGTCTTACTTACACTTACCTTACCTTACCTGCGCGCGATCTCTATCCAAATGTCACCTGTGCAGGTTGTAAATAGTTATTCACCGAACGCTTTCAAGTGGATAGTGCCATATTCGTGGCGTGCTTTACTTAAGGGTTGTTATACAGGGCGAAAAGATATTTTGATGTTGCAAAAAGATGCCTATCAGACAATGTTTGGTTTTTTTTTAAAGTGGTGTACATTTATTATAACAAATCAGAAATGGTGCATCGAAGAAGACGATGTTGCGATCTATAAAAACTATAAGTAACCAATACAGTTTTTATAGATCGCAAAAGTAGATAGACGAGCTTAGTCCCAGCTCAAATTCCAAAACTATTTTTTTAAATTCGATTTATGGGTTTGTGTTTTAAGACATATTATTTCAATTTCCTCCTGCAATATGATAAAAATAAAACGCCCAACTTGAGCGATTAGCTCACCGAAAGCTCTCACTTGGGCCCAACTTAAAATTTTCTATCATTCCGAAAAGCAAGGATTGAGTAAATGAGTAAAAATCATTTTTTTAGAACAACTTGAAATTAACTCCAGTATACTTCACATACCTCCTCCCAATGGTAATAGCCACAAAAAGTAAATGATCTTCATTTGCTATCATGTGTTGAATTATAAGAGAATAATTTTTTTATTATTTTCATTTTAGACAAAGGTGTTCTGGAAGAAGCGTTGACAGAAGCTGGATTTTATACAATTTGTATAGAGGTAAGTGTGACGAAAGCTGTAAATATGTTGTAGAAAGTGGGAATTTGAAACAACTTCTGAAAAGTATCGAACGCGTAAGGCAAGTAGATGACTGCGGAGTAGCTTATTCCTATGCGATTTTAAGGTTATTTCCACTCCATTAGAATTGGAATTAAATAACTACATAAAAGTTAATCAAACCGATAAACTTTGATCATAAAATATATTGTTAAAATTGTTTTTAAAACATTGAAATGAGAAATTTAAATTCTTGAGATATTTTATTGCCACGTTACAGAACACGACAAATGACTGTTTAAAACAAATTGCTTTTTACGAAATACTTATAAAGTCGCGCAAAATATATGAAATTATTTAACGAGCAATGAAACAATGCTCAAACATTCTGATGTGAAATTTTGCGCAACTAATTTTAAAACAGGTACTGTATTAGGTTCATTTATAAACGGTTTTCGAGATAGTGAGTTATTTTTGAGCGCATAACGGCCACTTTCGAGGCTTTTGCCGGCGCCGTGGTGTAAATATTTCAAATATCAAGCGAAAGTCTCTGTAGAGGATGGAAATATCGCGTTAAGAAAAGTAGCAAATGAGCTTTTACGATCGCTTTGAACTGTTTCACATTCACTTATATTAGTTTTTGACATATTTTTTGAACGGACAAGATGATTGTCGTATTACAGCGCTTGTTTGAAATACTATATAGGTTGACTATATACTTCTGTCATTAAATAATTTAAATAATTTTCGATACAAAATTAAAAAAGAATAAAGTCATATTTTTTTAATTATAAAGGTATCACATCACCGTGAAATGTCACCGTTGAACAAGTGAAATATTTATAAGATTGGAAGTTTCTGGAAACTGAAAATCGGAAACTGTTTAAATGACAATTGATTCGTAGATCCAAAAACAATAAATTGTTGGTAGGTTGGTTTACTATGCAATATTTTCGTAAACTTGTGACCATGGATGTCACAATTTCGTGGGGATAACGTACTGTGTACGTTAATTTTCTTTATACAGAAAATTGTAATCTGTTCTAACTTGAAAAAAATATATTTAATGTTAACTTAAAAGTTCCAAACTAAAAAGATATCATATGCCTAACGACACCATTTAAAAAAGGGTAAGGATATTTTGATCTTAATAGATTTTTAGATTTTATGAACACTTATGAAATGTTCCTCCCATGATTAATGCTAAAGATGGCTTAAATTTTACAATTCAAGTTTGAAAATTTCGTCAAAGATGTTGCTACAGACATCTAAAAAATGTATTCGTTCATGGACTATATATTGTTATATAAATTTGTTACGCCGAACAATATACTTATTAGGTGATTTGGTAGATGTAAGTATCTAGTTTTTGAAATAAATATTATTGTGAGAAATCGGTTGTTAATTTAAAAATCTTACACTGATTAAAACATCATTTATTTCACAAGCTGTGTTGTATGATGGGGTACTATATAAAGACACTACTAGACAAATAGATTTATAGGAATGCCAAATATATTATAATAGGTCAAATATATATATATATATATGGTCTTACATTTGAAATTTCGCTTCTTGGAATTAGAATCCTTCTTTACTGATTGAAACTGATTGGTCACTCGTCGATAAAAAGTCCTTTACTTTCAAGTAAATATAGTCCGACATCCTTAAAAAAACGGAATTACATTTATTTACTTTCGTGAGTAAGGTTTTTGCGACTTAAGTATGTTTGTTATTTTTGCGTCGTTTTCATTTCTGTATTTGATACTTTTGTGCTATATGAGGCTTAAATATAGAGTATTATTTGCTGAGAATATTTATGTTAAAAAGTTAAGACTCTTTATATAACGTATAATTTAAATCTACCGATGGATTTTTGTATCACTCTTCTGTTTTATTATTATTGTTGATGTTCTATCTGAGGTTTTTGTAGAGGGGGCTCATTTTTGATTCGTTCAATATTTAAGTCGAAAAGTTCTTCATACAATCACAGAATTTGTAATGAAATGAAATTGCAACTGAATATACCTGAATTATGTATTTGTTCAAATGATTGCATTTTAGTGGATAGAAATATTAATTTGAATTTATGTCTCTTTGAAGAAGATGTTTCTCCAAAGGACGAAACACGAGTCACGTGCACTAAAAAACTGAGTGATAAATTTATCAATTTGAATTTTATTTGATTTATATGATGATTTTCTATAACGATTTAAACGTTATTTTATGCAGCAGTATTTTATACGTGCCTGGTATTGCAGTTTTTCTTTTGAGTTCATATGAATATTTGATCAAATATAAATAGCAGTAAAGTTTTCATTTTAGATTATTCAAAAAGCTTTTGGTTAAGCCCATCTAAGTATTACAATAGTTAAATGGCGAACGGTGCAAAAATAAATACAATCACATTTGTAACTGTGAAGTTGTGAAATTTGTTTTTAAAGTTTCTGAGTTATGATTTACAATGATCTTATCTTTTAATGACTTTCAAAGCTTTTTAGTTTTCACGATGGCATTAAATAACATTGTAACAAATTGCAGAAAGAAGCGAAACTTAATTGGTTTTATAAATTATTCTATATCGCGAAAACCCAATTTCAAATACTATAAAAATGTCTCACAAAGAGAGAAGTAAATTTGCGCTCAACTATTTGTGTAAAATAACAGAAAATTCTCATTAACGTATTTTGATTATAAAAAAAACAAGGATTTTAGACAATTTAAAAACGCTATTTGCATATTGATATTCATTATATAACAAAACATGAAATTATTATAATAAACTTTTATACAATTGTTATTTTAGAACATGTTTTTATGATGCCTATACCAACGAAAAAATACGAGAAATCCTTTTCTTTACCCTTGACATTAATTCATAATAAATAAAATCATAAAAATAGTATTCGTTCTCCACGATTCTTTGTCGCTGATACATTTCGTATTAAGAGAAACATACAATCGAAATCATTTAACATTCAACCCTTTGTTAGCTAGAATATTGAATTTATTAAATACTATAGAACTTCAGTGTTCAGAAAATGGTAATTTTTTATTTATTTCTTTTTTTTATATCAATTTGATGGAGCGTTAAAGTATATGACGCGTTAGCATCAGAGCACTTCAAGTCTCCTTCTTCTCTTATACATTAATTTATTTGTTGTATTATTTTTCTATGGGTGCCAACAGACGCTATTCGCTGCAGAGAATTATACATTTACGTCTTCTCATACTACTAGCGAAAAAATATACATTTGCAGATACAATACACAAAGAAAGTCATTTCAGATACCGAGTTTGTGTTTTTTGGAATATTAAAATTTGTAACAGTAAATCTATGGGAGATTATCGAGATTTTCTCTCAGCCTAAAACGATTATAGAATGCACCCAATGATCGCTCACCATTGTTTCATTTTCCATATGTATCAATTAAACAAATTAAATACGTCCACAAACCAATGTCACCAAATTAAGGTGTCGTTATAAAGTAAATGAAATTTTTAACGAATTTATAATATTTGAGTTTTTATAATATCTCATTTTTCTAAATTGTCGAAAAAGTCGACAAACGATTATTTGATTAGATGTAAGATCTTGAAAAATACCATCATGGGATCAGCAGGCATCCAATAACTAAAATATAAATACTTTTTATATGTATACCCTATTTTAATGTTTAAGTCTTGATCTTCATAAAAAGTTGGAAAAAAATTAAGTAATGTGTTTTAAATACGAAAATAGGGCTGCAGTGAAACTTTATGGAGATTCGATGGGTTAAGTATCTCAAAATTTAAATAAACATCCAATCTGATAGCGCTTTATCGCTGTAAGAAGTTAGCTTTTATTGGCCAAGGTTTCATTCCATCGCATTTTTATATTCCGGCAGTCGTACCGCTCGCATCGCGGAATGAAAATATTCTTTATAAAACGATTGGTTTTTGCGAAATCTCGACATATTGTCGCATGATTAACGAACGTTATGTTTAGCTTAATGGTCTGTGTCTAATAATTTATCAGTTATGTTGGCTTAGGTCGTTACTTAATATTCATGATAGAAAAATACGACTGCTAAATAAAAAATCAATATTCAAAAGAGTTAAGCCTCTTAAAATATGTATATTTAGGTTTACATTGTAGTGATATTAAATTATATATCAAATATATAATTTCAGGCGAATTTGAGAAGAAGTTTATCATGGTTACTACTTCTCGATCAACAACGACGTCGGTGGGCGAAACGAGACCCATCGAAAGACCCAACGCTCAATTGTCAAAATCGGGAAAGTAGAGATAAAGCCAATAGAGTCAGAAAACGATCATCAAAAGATTCAACGAGAAAATCGAGAGACTCATCGTGTGACTCTAAAAAATGGAGCAGAACATCTAGAGACTCGTCTGTCGATTCTAAAGAAGGTAAATCGTTGAGAAATTCTGTTGTAAAATCAAAGGTGAGAGCCGTGAGGGAACTGTCATACGACGCTAAAGAAGCTATAAGAAAAGCTAGGGAATCTGCGCACACCTCACACACTGCATCTGAAGACGAAGAAGAGCAATCTAAGAACATGGCAAATCCATTAGCAGACTTAAAGACGAAGATATGCGTTCTAAAAGAATTGTCAGAACAACCGTCAAAGGAGATGGAAATGATTACAGATATTTCAAGAACTCACGAATGTGACGAAATAAAGGAAGAAGAAGATTCTGTGACTCAAATGAACGGTAGAAATATGAATGGAGTAATCAATAAAGATATAAAAGGATACGCGGATGAGATTACGGCGTATTCCAGGAGAAATTCTTCTTCCACTCAAGATTCGTCCGATAGTGTATCGAGTGTTCAGTCTCGAAGCCAAATGCAAAATGCAATGGAAGAGGCCGCCGGAGAAATAGGATCCATTTTAAAGAAGTTCGACGAGGCGCTTTGGGATAATCGGGTGCGAATAGCCGCGTCGATAGCCAAGATACGAATACGGAATAAGGCGTTGACGTGAGTAAATTTATGAAAACTGATTCTTGTGAAAACTACCTAAATATTAAAGATTTGAGAACTTATATGAACAGAATATTTTTAAAACTGAAATATATAATATTTTTCAGTTTGTCTGATCTATTGCCTCCCCATTTGCGCGATGAAAGAGTTTGTGCTTCTCTTCAACGTGATATCATTACGGGATGGGTCAACGTCTTCAAGTCTAGGTAATAATTGTGAATTACAAGAATACAATACTTATTATATTTATCATTGGGCTTATTTTAAAACACATAGTATTATACAAATTATAATATTCAATCCACGTTTATTTGTGACATGCTTTGGTTAAGTTTCATTTTTTTCTTTTGAAAAAAATATTTTGAAGGATAAGTTAAAAATAAGTTTGAATTTTAATGAATTAGATATGTATATTAACAAGCTTTGTCGCTTTATTTTCAGGAGTATTTCGGAGCTTGTTCAGCGACTGAGTGAATTAGGTTTTAGTTATTCCAGTTCCCGGTATTTAGATCCGGACCAGTTCCGTTTTGACAAAATGTGTCCCAAGTTCATTTCCATGCGACCGGCCCGACAATTAGAGTTCGTGAAAAGTTCCCTCATTGCTGACAATATTATTGTCTTACAGGTATTTATTCCACGCTGTTATTATTATAGTATGATTATTTTATGCGGACTAAAATACAAATGAAACTTCAAATTTTCTATGACAGTAGTATAATTACATGAACCACTGTATTTAATTGTTTTTGCATTTGTAAACACTCATCGAAAATTATGTGTGGTTGTGAACGATGAGTAAAAAACGAAGCGGTGATTAATTCATGTGAACGATGTCGTGTTTGCGATACTACCATTATATTCTGAAACAGCGTAATTACTACCTTTATACATAACTGACATAGAGTTTTATAAACATCGAAATGTGAAGAATGTGTTTGTAAAGTGGGGCATATTAGAATTACGAAATATCACTTTATAAATCTGGAACGGATATAATCAGTAATGGGCGAAAAGCGTTCAAATTGTGAGTAAAAACATTATTTGCAATCAATCGTGGTCTAATGATTGTAAATGAATATGTGTTTATTGTTTATTCTGATTTAAAGCTCTACGTTTTTCGGTATTTTAAAAATAGATTTTGTAAACATATTTCCTTGACCCATAACGGACCAAAATACAACTCAATCAGCCGAGTGATCTAGTATCTATTATCGAACGAAAAAAAAATCATATTTTATACAGGATCAATATCCGTCGATTAAATATGGTACCGAAATTGCATACTAGAAAAATAAAATAAAAAAGGAATTGAATAGCCAAATAGTGGCCAAAAAAACGAGAAAGGAAAAACACGAATCGAAGGGAAACCAAAATGAGTTATAGAGTGTATGGTTAAGAAAGATAACCATGATATGTATGTTAAAGGAGAGAGAGTTTTGTTTGGGTGCTGCTGCATTGTGCAAAGCGCTTCGAGCTGCCCAAATTCATGGTGACGTAGCACAGACTCATGGAACTTCTCCAAAGGCGGCAGCTTATCTGGCTTCTCAGCTTAGAGACCGAGGAACGGAAGCTGGTGGGTTGATTGTCTTCGGTGCTGGTGAAAGGTAGGCATGTTTTAAAAAAAAGCAATAACACTAGTAATGTATTTGTTAAATGAATTCTTACGCTAATGCAAGCAAAGTTTAAATAATATAATGTATTCTCATACGAAGGAAAGCGGAATATGAATCGTTTTTGAAAGCACTGGGTGCGACGAACACCAAAGTTTTTGCTGAAGGAGCTTGCGAGGCGAATGGCACTCTATGGGCGGGCGTGGTTGCGGCTCTAGCTGCCCCACCCAACTCATATTCAGCCGTGGCGGATCCAATTGATCTGGTGGTCAGCAGAGGAGGCGATCTGGGGATGTTAGAGGTTCGTCATTATGTATCACAATAACAGATTTTTATGGTAGACTATAGAAGTTGATGGCAAAAGTCGAGTCACGCATCAGTTTATAATTTAGCGGAATAAACAATGAAATAAGTGTGAAAACTTAATGGGTGACCCAAGAGCAGCGGCTTCCAAAACTAAGAGACGCGAACTATTGTCAGGATCGGCGCAAAATAATAAATAATAAGAAAATATTTTTTACATCATAATATCAACAAACACATACTCAACATAGCAAAACAATGTAATTTTAGTTTTCAGAGTTTTTATCGGTAATAAAGTAATTATTATATTGATCGTTTCTATATTAATACATCCATTAAAAAATAAACGGCAGGGAGGCGAGGAGAATCATTATATTTCGGGAGGCGTAGTAGCATAAGTGCTGGAAGTTGCTGCTCTAGAGAGTAAAGAAAAACTGCTTTCAAATGTAACTGTATTGAATTTTTCAGGTTTTAACAGAATCTGAAGTTAGCGCGGAAGGTAAAAATAGAGTGATGAAAATTTTAGAAGAACAGAAAAAGATTTTACGACTCTGCATGTCAAAACCACAGGTATTTGTTAATAAAGAATTGTTCGCTATCTGATTTTAAAAGTGATTGAGTATTTTATATGCTAACTTCAAATAGCTCGTAAATAAATATTCGAATGACACAAAGTTATCCAAGTTATAGAAGAATCACACTTAAAATAGAAAAAGAGACTATTAATTTGTATCTTATAGATACAGATGGTAGTATACGAGACACATAGCGCACTGGCAGCGGAAAACGAGGATATGGTGAGGCGTGCCGTAGCAGAAGCTAACAGATCCGTAAGGGAACTTCATGCTCAGAGAAAGCAAAGGGCGAGAGATTTACCTAGAGCTCCCAAATGTGCGAAAATTCATAACGCAGTGATGGTACGTTATTTTCTCATATAAGCGCCATTTTTAGTGATTTTATGAATACGTTTATACTATACGTATTATGAAAAATATGATCTTTTCAACAATTCGCCTGGAATCTCTGTTAAGTTACAAAAACCTGTGCACGTGCACTATTATTAATTATTAATTGAACATTAATATAGTAAAACTCCATAACGATATGGTGAAAATAATGAAGTATGTAGTTCCATATGTTTTTTAATTTATCGAAAGCTATGTCGTCTTCACGTCATCACACAACATTGCTTCTGATTCGGGCCCAGAGTGCCTGCATTATAGTAATAAAATCTTTAAGATAAATGCTCTAAAACACTAATAAATTATGAGGTTTAGCGACGGTAATAGCATCCCTAATGACGAAATAAACTTAAATTCAATGCCCTTATAACAAATGTTGCATGGAAATCACGTAATTACTTATGACTATTAAAAATGTGTGACACATTTTATATAACGATTGATTGAATAAATACGATAACTTTTCTAGAGCAATTAAATTTTATTTTTTATTTGATATACAATCTATGGTAATCAACGATAAATTGTTTCTTTTATGGTAGTATGTATACCAACGCTAAGCTATTATATAATAAATTGAAATTAACGATGGAGTGAAGCCGACATGGTTATGTGAATATTATGAAATTCTCATAAAAAAACATCGCAAATTCGGAATGCATCGCTATTTTAATTGTATTGTAAAACTATTGTTGATTTTTGGAACAAGATGGACGGATTAGATTCTGCTGACGCATCCGGTGACGAAACATCAGTCGCAGAAAACCAGGCAGAGATGACAGAGCAGATAGGCAACGGAGTGATTCCCAGTTTACCAGTCATCGAAACGCTTACCGAAAAAAGCCCGCGTGACAAGTGCGCTGGGGAAAATATTATTAATGACAAAAGTCTCCGTGAAAGCCCCAGGAAAGAAGTCAACGAAAGAAACCAAAAAGAAAGACCCCCGACGGGAAAGACTTTAGTTCCAAGTCAGCATCCAGTAACTAGTATAAATTTGACTATTCCGTCTCCCATCGACCCGGATTCGGAATATGCTGACGTTAAGGTATTGTAATAATATTTTCAATAACTAATGATCTTTCCTAATGTATATTTATATATACGTAATAAGTGAATTTTTCAAAATTAATTTTGCAGTGTCGTATCAGTAAGACAGATATTTTTTCAGTGATTTCATCTTATTAACGTGTCAAGTTTCTTTTAGCAAAATGCTATTATTCTTAATATTCTTTAATTTCTAAGACAGTTCTTCTTCTTCTTCCTGGCTGTGTTGATACTGTTGCAGTCATGCTCCTAACATTTATCTTTGTAGCCGTAACAATACGGCTTTATTAACACTTATTCTTGAGTCATATGAATTGTTAGTTGTGAGGGTTAAAAATGCAGTAAAACACACATAGCTTTTATAAACATAAATTGTTGGTGGTAAGCTGCGAGTTAATTTTTTTGTTAGGTTCCTGATTGTGATCTCTTCGAAGAGCTTGTGCCCTCTCCGTTAGCAGGATTATCGCAGCAAGATAAAGAAGGATGCTTTCTAGCGCTAATACAACGCAAGGTGTGTATCAAACGTATTTTATTTGATTTCGATTAAAATAATATTTTATTTTTGAAAAAAGTAAATAGTTTTGATAACAATCTGTTTAGTACATTGCTAGCATTATCAACTAAGTCATCAGTTATCAAATATACTGCCTTTCTATAAAAATGACAGTAATTAGTTAACAATGAAATTATGACATTTTACCATTTATTTTAAGTGATACTAATCGGTATTATATCCTAAGGAAAATTGATTGTGTTTTTGATGTTACTCGTTCTAATATATTATAATGATGATATGTATGTAATGTCGAAAGACACTGCAAATTGATTGTTAGAAAAGTTTGGTAAAAACATTGGTGTCACATGATGAAGTATAATATAATATGTCTACTTTTAAAACTTCTGGCTAGAGGGATTATTTCGTCCAGTTTCTGCACCCTTTTGTTATATCAAAATATCATAATTTGTCTGACATAATTTGAAACGTGTAATATTATATATCTGAGAGTCTAATTCAATCTAACGCGTTAATGGAATGTGCTTCCTTACACGCTCTCAGTAAGTGAATTTTTGAAGAAACTGAATCAAAAGATGGTTTGTGATAAGTTGTTTCAACCAGGAAGACATTCATAAGAAGTAGAGAAAAAGCACGATACAACCGATTCTCTTTTCGCACGGGGATACGTTCCAAAGATTATGATGTAAAAAAAACGTGTAAAAAAAGAAAAGGTGTCCATACAAACATGGTAGATAAGTTCCACGACTTAAAATCAACTCGAAATATGAAATTTTTGAATTAAGAAATAATTTGAACCTATTTATAATTGATACATAAAAATAATTTCAAAAGATAAAATATAAAATTTAATTAATGATTTAATATTAATATATAGTAATAAATTAACATGATTTTCGATTTAAATAAAAAAAAATTTATAGAGGAATATATTCTTTCAGTGTTGCTACTTGAAAATAAACTTAAGGGTATAGCGATTTCTTCGATGGTGGAAAATTATTTTCATCGCTGCAAATATTTAATAGAGATGCATCTTTGGGAGTATCATGAGTAATGGTAACATATTGTGTTTGTTTCAAATGGTATTGAAGAAGAATTCTATGACTATATTATTGTCAGTTCCTTGTATGATCGGCGTGCATTCATGTTACGGAATTGTGAATATATAAGCGACAACGAAACGCCATGTTTTTTTATTGTAATCGTGTTAAAGAAAAATCTGTGCAAAAATAACTATTCCATTTTGGAAAAGTGTAAAAAAACCGAACACAAAAGGATCGGGTGTTTTTTCTTTTATCAATATTGAAAGGAATCTATTGTATATATTATTTACTTAGAGAAACAAAAATTACAACTTGTCTTTAATATAATAGCTATTAAATTTAGGTGTAGGAAATTTAAAATATTCAATGATAAAAATTAAAAATTAACCGAATGCCGTGTCCAGGAACTGATCAGAATGAATGCGAAGTACATGATAAGCGTAGCCGAAGCCAGAGGCTTGTTCGGGGGAGGTGCGCCCCCGACGAGGCGTCCGCCCCCTGCTAGGAACAAGACAGCTGGCGAACAAAAAACTAGGCAAGCACGCCGGCGATTATCCGCCTCGCAGGTGAAATTAATACCAACACAAACAGAAAAGTATTTTTAAGCAATCCACGTAGCTAGTATTTCTGCACACATGTCAAAAGAAAGTGTTTTTTTTTTTTTTTTATATTTGTATGTTTTGTAAAAACTTAAGTAAGTACATATGTTATATATTGTATATATATATATATTGTATATTAAATGAGTCAATTTACATACATGTTTTGTCACTAACGACCCGGGTTTCGCCTTTCGGCATCTTCAGGAATTTTATCACACGGATGCAATAGAACTGACGTTAGTGAAAATACATGTGGAATCGTACAAAGTTGTAACAATTCAAATTCGATATTGAAATTCCATTAAGCACCTTCAGTCGATATCATAAATTTTATCACATTTCAGTTTGGTAGAAACTGTTCCTAATTTAATGCACAGGTTGTTTTGATTCACACTTGTTTTATTTCGGCTCAAACAATTGTTATTTTCACGCTAATGTTATGTTAATCATTAAGTTATTAAGCTTTGTGTGGTTAATCCAACTAGATACTTTATTTATACGTACTCGATGTAAACGTTATTGAAATGGCAACAGCTAATTAAAAAAAAATAGCTTAATATTTAACTTATCGTCATCTAGATGGTCGTTGCTGGCTTGAGTTTTGTAGTTATATTCTGTGATGTTATGTAATTCAATATAGAATTGCTGCCATTCCTCCAAATATGTATTCAAAAATTTAACAAAACGGTTATTTTAAAGGTTTGAAAATTGTTAGATTTTATATAATAATTTTCTAAGAAAAATTATTTTGTGTCTAATTATTATTGAATAT
This sequence comes from Himalopsyche japonica, assembly GCA_028555115.1. NCBI lineage: Eukaryota > Metazoa > Arthropoda > Insecta > Trichoptera > Rhyacophilidae > Himalopsyche > Himalopsyche japonica. Next base: position 1,707,712 of record JAHFWJ010000620.1, read on the forward strand.
TTTACTTCTTAGCGTCCTTATTATTTATTATACGCATGCTATTCAAAATTTCTAAGAAAGCAATTTCATAAAACCCGGCAGTCACACAAAACAATCCCTTTGTTGACTGCCGTTTTCAATACCGTTTCCAACTTTCAACACCCTTGATATTATATGAGTATTAATGAGGTATTCCCTATACTTGCACGTAATTGAAATTATTATTGAGTATTTCCATTTAACAGTATAAAGAGATTCTTATAAGATTTATACGAGATGTATAAAGTGGAAATACATTAGTCTGGATAAATACAACATTTTCCGTTATTTTATTTCATTATCAATCAGTTGATAAAGCTCGTGATTAGTGAAACCACTCTTGTTCGTGATAGTTTAAAGTCGCGGAAATAGTTAGTTAGCACACAATACGTTTCATAAATTAAAAATAGTGGCTTTCCAACAAAGAGCGACTGTTTGTTAATACCTTAAAAACGATTAGGTGAGATATTTTATTCAACTATCGATACGCAAGCGTTGCATCATTGGTGCTACGACGTTGTAGACACATGCCAGAATTTATCGCCAAGTATATTTATTCCGACCATTTTATTTTTATTGTATTTCAAAGTTAATACGGAATACAAAAGATTCAATGCTTTCATATTAATTTCCTTAGTAACATCGTATTGTCTGATTTCAGTGCGCTGTATATAATTTATTATTCAAGTTATATTATACGTATCACTTTGAAATCAATAGAAGTCTGCGAGTATTGTTCTGCTGGCGCTTGATTGATGGTGTGAATTTTTTAATAGATACATGAATATTAAAAAAAACATCTGGATTTTCATGCATTAATCAATACTTATTTAGATGGAACGCATCGCGGCCCCGACGCAAGCCTGGTCTTCTCGTGTCCATCGCGGATGCCAAGCATGCGGTGACGGACCAAATGATGCAGCTCCGTGCGCATTATGTGCTAAGCGACATGCCGCTGCAGCACCCCTTCCCATTGCTAGAGCCTGGTGGCGAATTGCTGCGCAGAAGGCACTGGAAGTTAAGCGGGCTGAAGACGATCCGAACGCAGAAAAAAATGTGACTCCTTTGAGATTGCCAAGAGCAAGGACCAAACTTGTATTGAGTGTACAAGCGCCAAAATTAAATACCGAAATTGAAAACGCTTTCATGACCCGTATAATGCATACCATAGATGGCATTTGAACGAATACAAATAATATGTAAAAAAGTAAAAATATTATAACGTTAAATTATTTTAGATTTAGATAAAAAAAATGTATATCTTTACCGTCTTTTCTAAAATAAACGCAACAATATTCATAATCGACTGATAAAAACAGCTTTCAAAAAATAGTACTGAATGTATGGTCAAATTCTTAGTAAAAGTATGCATAACTAATATAACGCAATGGTGTCAAATTATTGTTATTTACGAAACGCTTTTTTAAAACTATTAAAATTTAAAAAAAGCTTTTATAAAACCATGCGGTCATGCCTACAATGTATCAAATATGACACATTTAATTATGTTCCGTTAAAACTTCGAACTAAATTTTATGCTACCTAGTCTATAAAAAATCGCAAAAAATATATTCTGTTAGAATGTATGTTATGTGTCAAAATTGTGAAAATGTTATGTACATACATAATAAATCATGGAAGAAAATTGTGATTTCAAAAATGTCATGAATATTAAACATTGTAATAATTAATAATTATGAAATAATTTTTTGATAAGTGATCACCACAATGATTGAAAATACTTAACTTTAACTTAATATAAAATATATAACTGTCAACATATTCCTACTTTATTTTTTAAAACAAAGCTGCAATATGTATTCAATTATACAATCTAAATCAAAGCAGGACCGTATATTGTATATCGATATATTTAAGATATTTTAGATAATGTTAGGCATAACTAAATGTATTTATATATTGACAATAAATGTTGCCATGATAAGAAATTATTTGAATATATGGATCAGTGTGTTGGTTTAAAATAATTTTAGATAAATTTATGTTTTTTTATGAATATTATTATACAATAGGTTGAAAAATGTTCTGTCCTTCATTTAATAATCCACTCCACTTCATTTAGATTCCATTCCATTATTTAATATTAATGCAAAATTTTATTTCTTCCGATTGAAAGAAATTGAATTTCTTGCGATGATAAAAAATTAAGATGGGAAACTTTTGTTTTCAGAATGTCAAGATGACTAAATTTCCTTTGATGAAAAAGCCATGTTGTTCATTGTGTAAAAGAAAACGCAAATTACTTCGATTGACTTCAACATTCGAATGCGATCATTTGAGCGAAGATAAAATATTCTTTTGAAAAATAAACCCATTGATACAAAGGAGGAAGATATTTGAAATTATGAATGAAAAGGGTGGCTAATAATACAATTGTGACTGATGTTTACCGATAAAAATGAATGTGGTGAAAAATAATGGCCTTGATTTTTTAATGACATATTGATTTTGTGACCATGGATTCTACAAATATTTCAATTGAAAAATACTTTATTTTAATTTATATTAATCAATTAACATTCTTTTTTTCAAAAAGCCGATTTTTTTTTTTTTTTTCAATTTATTTTTTCTGGACTAATTTTTGTGGGGCAAATTTTTTTTAAATGTATGTGTATGTACACAATGTAAAGTGGACGTAGAATAAAATTTCTGGAATAAATATATAATTTTGTACACTAACGAACGAACTTAATAAAAATGGCATATGTTAAATTTTTGTTTGAAAAGTGTTTCTCAAAGACAAATCGAACTAAAATAAATATCATTAAAAAAGTTTGATAGTATATCAATCAACTCAAAAGTAAGTCTTGAAGTGTTTTCCCCTCTTCAGGTAATACTGAGTCTCATAGCAGTCCATTTATGCTGCTGTGACTACTACATATATTTATATACAAATTGAGAGACAAGGTAATTCTCAAATATGGAATTCGTAGATATGGAATGTCGCTGCTCTGTATATTGTATATTTTCCTGTGAAAAAATACTAAATACAATAATGATTTTAAATAAATTACGCGATTGACAGTTTGCATAATTTTTTCCATCTATGGTTTCCCGTTGAAAGTAGGACGCCATAATGAAAAAAAAGCTATATGCTTTTTGAATACGACGTTTACTATACGGTGAATCAAAATGTATAATTACCGTGACATCACTGCATTTTTTTGTTCTGAGAATATATCCTGAAAAATTTACTGAATATTATAAGTTTAGACATCAACCATAAATTGTTTTACTGCGGAATATTCTAATTTGTTTTATCTACTGTTAAAAGATGCCGCCATAAAAGAATAATCGTACATTAATCCATTGAATTGAAACCCAAGTACCGAAATATAAAATATATATTGAATATAATGTGTTAATTTTTATCCAATGTGATGGGACGAGCAAGTCATATATATTTTTTCATTTAGTATTTAGTGGTCTATTCAGAGATGTCGTTATGTATTTTAAGAAAATAGATTTTTGAAGTCGCGGTCGAACGGACTATCAAATTATTAAACTGTTCTACTTTATTGGCATTTTTTTAAATTTTGGTCGAGAATTTCCAAATATTCCAAAATTACTATAGGAAGATAAAAAAAGAGAAGTTATAAAAACAATTTCCACGAAATATGTAATAACAACTAATAGCTATTTAAATTTCACGAAGAGAAAGCGGCTCTAACTTGATTTGAAGTATTTAGTTTATGCAATACTAGGTTCTGATTTAATTAAAAGCAAGATAAACTTTTCTATGAAAGGACTTAATTAATTTTCCTTTAAGCAAAGTGAAAAAGGGAAAAGATGTTTTCAATGGACCTAAAGTTAGACGTTAGTTTTTGAATATAAAGTGATTATTCATCAAAAACAGAAATGCGTTTCTTAGATTACTAATAATAAAAAGATAATATTATGTAAAATATTTATAAAATATATGTCGATAAAAATTTTTAATCTCGAAGAAGTCAAAAAGCTTTCCAACGGTATTTGAGATTAGTTTGAGGAGAAAAACTAACAAAAAGCCATCCCTAAAATTTAATATTATAATCGGAAGAATGTAAATTTCATATTTATCTTGCAAGAAAGCCTAAAACTATCTGATGGATATGATAAATCGTTTACATATTATATTAAAAATCCTATAAGAAAACATAATTTGCTTAGAGAAACCATTCTGGATAGCATAAGCAATTTAAAATAAGAATAAATTTGAAAATACAAGTTGATTGTCCCACCTCCACCCGTTATGTGTATGGAGACGCTGTTTAATGTTTGTCGTCCATAATGTAATACTGAACAAGATGAAGTTATTCACAATTTTCTTAGTTCGATACAGAGCTGCACAGGAAATATTAATGAAGTACGAACTATTGTGCTCATAAAGAAAAATTAGAGACGAAATATAAAATAAAATATAAATATAAAATGTGTTTTATTCAGCGACGTATAAGTAAGAATATTAAGTATTCTATACAAACGTACACTGTGAATCCACAGTAATGTTAGAGTTGATTCTATTTCGAGTTGAATCTAAAATTGAATCGAGAACATCTCGTTCTCAATATAACGTTGCAAATTTTCGCATACCTGAAGGTTGGCCTTGATTGAGAGCAAGCCAGCGTGAACAATTGGGCCCACATGAGAACGAACATCATCATACAACTATGCTTGTCTGACGTTTATTTCGGAGCAGTCCCACAGTAAGATGGTAACTGGACATGGTTACTTCGCTGCAAAGCTCTTCCAGTTTGACCGTTTAATTAAAAGTCTAATCTATAAATAAGGTAACATGATTCAGAATGCACATCATATACTTTAGGAATTCAGAATAGGGTCAACGAATACGTTGATTTTTTAAACAAGATTCGACTATTTTAATACAAAATCTCGCAGAATATAACACGTAAAAAGATTATAAAGTTGTGGCAGATGGTAATGAGGACAATGAATTGTACCATTTGGAATTGTAAAAAGAAAAAATGTATTAAAGATATATATTATACTATATAATTTTAAGTATATTCCTTTTTTTCTATATTTTGGATTAGTAACAATGTGATGTGTATTTCACTCGTCAATGTTTTTGAGTTCGTTTATGATATATAATAATAAAAAAACGATTCCTCTGTTACAAAAATAAGGCATAGATTTTCGACAATGTTAAAAAATGAAGCTCTGCAAGATACATCAAAGCGAATAAAATGTTTTATATAGTGATAGAGATAAAATAGAAGCATACATCCACAATATACGGAAAGAATACGCTACTAGTGGAATCCATTGAAGGAAGATACAGATGAAGCGGGCGAGTGAATAATGTAAGGGCGTGATAGAAGCACCTACACATGTGAGCGAATGGGACGAGCTCGTGCTTGCAAATTGCGAGGAATGAGCATGAAGAATGCAGAAGGGCCGTGTCAGTATAGAGTGGGTTGGAAAGCGCAAAAGCACTCGCTGTCAAGCCGACGTAGTGGCGTGATCGCGGAGAGGGTCTGCGATGACACAGGGAAAATACAAATTAGATGTGTTTTTGTGTTTACGATATATAATATCATGCAAACAATGTCGGTTTATTTCTATTTTTATTTTGTTTATTTAAATATGAAAAATAAATTTGAAAAACGTAGGGGATATAAAAAAATATTATATTGAAATTAAAACGATTTCCCTTTGTTTCTGCAAACTGTTTCTGCATCAGTTTGCAGTGTAAAGACGATACTAACGAATAATATAGATATCGTTGTCGGTGAAGTAGAATCACTAAATATTTTTTTTTGATAACAATTTTTGAATTTATCTATTTAAATTTACAACGTAAGTCAAAGGCATGGATTTACCATTGAATATTAAATTAAAATGGGAATGCATATTTGGAGGAATATTTATATAGTAGGGGTTCAAATGTATTGTATATGTAATAATATTTAAAAAAAATTCTCCATTAAGTTTTGACTACTTTTATGACGACTTCCTGTTTATCATTTGAAATAAGGGATGAAAAGATTTGATATGTAAATTTTAGCGATAGTCATAGTTTTATCTTGGAATCCTATTATTTTTAACACAAAAGTGTTATATATTTGATTGATAGCGACTAAGCGACTACAAAATATTTTTTATTTCTTATCTCGACATCGTAGATGTCACTTTAATTTGCTCAATGGTATATTTGACTTGAATACGGCTACAAGTAATCCAAATGATATTCTACGTAGCTCCGTTCCGTGAATCGCCATTCAGACATTTGACAAGAAAATACTTTTTAGTTCCACAGGCGATGGTTCCTGGTTTGATTGTCATTAGAAAAAAAACATAATCCATGTTGATAAATATTTAGTAAGAAAATAATTATCCCACCACAATTAAATATTTGTACGCCTTGGACGGCTAAAGCTCAAAGAAATAGCAACGTTTTAAATTTTACAGGTAATGAGGACTGAGATTACGAGGCTCATATATCATATTTCGAGGTGAGTAAAATATTATTTTCTATTTACAGTTTTACAGCGTCACTTAGTCTAAGCCTTCTTGTTTAATATTTTTTTATATTTAGCATCTTAATTTCTTACGCATTCGAACATTTAGAAATTTAAAAATAGAGCATTTATCGTTATGGAGAGTTAATGTTGGAATTTATTTTATATATATGTTATATGTAATACTTAATATAACATAATACTTAAAAAATAAGTTTACACACATTATGGATATTTGAGAAAATCTATACAGAAATTTAATTAAAATCAACCGAATATGTAATATATTACTGCCACATGGCACATTCAATACTTAAATAAATAATACAGAAATTAATTTGATTTTCTATTCCATATTTTTCGAATGCGTCACAGTCAGGGTAAAAATTGTTCTTCCAAGGTTGCTATAGTATTAAGAATATATTAATAAAATGAAAAATCACATATGTTAATGAAGAAAACATTTCAAAAGACAGATTTTAAAATTTGGTGACTTAAATATTCAATAAAATAATTTAAAATTTTGAATAAGCAACGGTAAATTTTTAATGATGAAAAGGATGTATTATTTCTTAATATATATATTATATTCAATTAGTGTGCGTTTTTGACTGATGTCATTATATTCACGCCCAAAGAACATATAAATGATATTTGATACACTATTAAAGTTGAAGTAGAAATTCAAATAATAATAAGACATTTAGTTTAAAAAAAACTTGTCCTGGTCTGCATTAAGCCTTTATGTTGGTTAGTATTTCGTTAAAGTTTTAGAATATCATTATAAAATCTGCTCAGGTATAAAATTAAAATTTACTTTGCTTTTCAATTAACAAAATTGAAAATCTAATAAGTCTCGCAACTTTTCAAATCATTAGAAATAGTTAATCTAAAATCAAGTCCCTTGTATTCGAAGGAATTTGTATATTGAATGCGTTATTATTGGATATGTACTAAGAAATCAATTACATGTTAGACTAGGAATATTAGAGACGAATCAGATAGAAAAAATAACATATTTATAAGTATAAAAATGATGTTGATGAAGATACAAAATGTAAACGTAGTTTTTTTATATTTATACACGAAAATCAATTTTAAAATTTTTATCTTTGGTGTGTATTTTTATACATTGTAATGTAATTTCAGTAGTTGATTTTCATTTCAAATATTATGTATTTTGTTCAATTAACGGTTAAAAGTTATGACGAAACACAATATAAAAATAGTGAAAAATTTGAAGTGAACAATGACCGAATTCGGATTTTGGACGCAAAAATAGAAAGATGAAAAAAATGTGAAAGCAGGTAAAATTTTGCATGATTCTTTACGATATTATTTCATTCAATACCATACATTTAATCCATATTAAATAAAATTGATCGTAATTCCAAAAATATGCATGTATTTTTTGACACAAATAAACACGGATGAAATACAATTCGGGAAAATTCAGAACGATATTCACAAAATCATTATTAAATGACACTTATATATTCAAAATATTACGCCGATTTCCATTTTTTGATTCGCTTTTATAAATAATAATAAAAAATGATGAAGGTTAAAAAGTACATATGATTTAAAGAGATACAAATTTTCTTATCTAATGAACAAATGATTCTCCCTATTGTATTTATTGCGTTTTTCTTTCGTACAAATTCATGAAGTATTAAAAACATATTCAAGCATTTGTTATAACGAATTGATTTTTTCATTTGATATTCTTGTGAAAGACTATTTCAGAATTATTTTTGAGTTCTCAAATGGCTTTTTAATTTTTGATTAAAGGTTTGTAATTATTTATAAGTATACTGTTGAACTAAATTTTGATATTTTTTGATAACCTGCAAATAATTTTCTCAGCTCTTGAATCATTTGTTTTGCTTCCTTGAAATGATTTAAAGTGTTATGTGAATAATTGTGTTTTAATTTTTTCTGTATTAATCGTTAATATAATACTAATAATAAATTAAACCGGTTTTGATCTTAATATGAAAAAAATAATGTAATATGAAAAATCATTGTTTAAATATATTTTATTATAATAGTGGCAGTTAATATAAAAAAATGAATGTTATTCATCTAAACACAATTTTTTCTTGATTGACACTGTATTTTCATTACTGATACCTTTTTGTCCATAGAAATTGTATTTTCGATGAATATATTGGGTGAGTATTGAGTATATTTGATTTTCTTCATAATGTTTTATTTATTAGCCGAGGTGATGATTAACATGTTATTAGCGATTGTTCTAAGAAGATGTGTTTAATATAATATTATGTTGATGAATAATAATTTAACGGGCTCGGTGAGGCATAATGTATCTCCGACTTGTTGGATGAAAATCGATTCAGTTTATTTGTAGCTAATGTAGAGACAAAACGGGGATCACAATAATTATTATGCTTTGTGAGCGAGATCAAAGAGATTTTAATATTCACACCAAAAAAAGAAGAACGTTTTGTTTAAAATTTGCCAAAGTTATTTATAATGGGGCTTTGATGCGAGTCAGCTTAGCTTTGTGTTTTTGTACCACGACGAATTCTACGTATTTCGCGGGAAAAAAACATACGAATTATTAGAAGCGTCGATAAATTTTCTACGCCATCAAATAAAGCGGCGGGAAAAAATTCGCGCGTTTTATTTTCGGAATTGGAATAAATTTTATTCACAGTAATAAATACTCATACGCGTATAATTAGAGCTTCTGAACTATTGTAGTTTAAGTAATGCTTTAGCACAACCCATTATTAGCAGGTATACTATTTTTTATTTGCTTCTGTAACAGCGCGAGTACCAGCGAAAGAAATCTGGAAAAAAATAAAAACCCAAAATAGTGATATTTAATGACTAAAAGTAAAAAAAAATATGCAGTATTTTCTTGACTTGCATTTCAATCTAGTTATGAGATACAAAAGTTAAAAAGCACACCGGTTGGTAGACGATAGAGAATACAAAAGATGCTTCATTATTAGACATATTTTGTTTTTGTTTGTTTTCCATTTTTACAGGGTGTTCATCGGAGAAGTTTACTACTTTATTTTTTTAATATTTTTATTTTAAATGCAAACAATGAAATCGATGCTGAAAAATGTTGATTCCATGTTGGAAATTACGTATGGAAGACGTTATCACCTAAAAATATGGACATATCTTATGATATTTTTCATCACAAATGTACGCCGGTACGTCATCGATTTTGTGAAGAATGTAGTTTTTCAATTGTAAATATGTCGTGTTTGTTGACATAGGTGTTTTTAACACCCCCGCAAAAACGAAGCCCGGGACTATAAAATACTCTGAACGTAAAGGCCAACTGATTTCGCCATTCTTTGAAATAGTTTGGTGTGGAAACAGGTCCTCCAGTAATTCCGTTAAATGTTGGTAGTATGAATAGACACATTGAATTGTTGAAACCACTTCCTTATCAAGTCCAAAAATGGTGTTTTTATTTCACAGCTACCGTAAATTCAGATTAATTTTTGAAAAAGTAAAGGAAAATGATTATTTTGGACCACATTGCACACATTGCTATCGCTTCTAATGGCAATGTAAAGGAAAAATAATGAGAAAATTTTCTGCTGCCCAGAACCGACTTTTTTGTTGATTCATGTTTGTATCTATAGGAATGGCTCTAATTACTAAATATGATTTTTTTTTTATTATTATACGAGAAAACTGTAATATCTTATTGGTATATGTTTAAAAATTCTTAATAGTCTCGAGAAAAAAGTTGTCGTCTCAATCGAATTTTAAGAGGAAATTGATAAAAACACACGCACAAAGTTTTTCCTCCAGTGTTGAATATTATGTAATGTCTTAAACATGACGATTAATATAATTTTGATGGCTTCTTTTAAATACTTTCCAATGCAGCAACAACGTTTTCAGCTGATCTCGTACCCTGCGGCCCAGGTTTGTTTTCAATGCTACAAAGTCTATTTTTTAAAAATCATTCATAAAAGAATATTTAAGGTTAAGATGGAAAGTTATTTGTACACGAAATTTCAAGTAATTTTCTAAGCGTCACACAAATGTTTATTAACTTTAATAAAATATATTTTTCCGATTAAAAAAGTTCGTCAATCGTATATATTCCTATTATAATTATGCTACATCTATTCACGCGGATCAAATATTATAATTCTGTTGAAACTATCGTAGTCACTGCTGTCAATTGTGTCAGTCAGTTGTCAACTTACCAAAATTCCTGATTGAAATTATGGCAACTAAATAAAGTAGTTAACCTTTCCTGCAAACAATCTGTATATATATATGTAATGCAGTGTAAAATTATAAGCTAAATAAATCTAATTAGACAATAATCGCTGATTAATCAGAAAATTTTCAAAGATACATATTTAAAGATGAAAAAGAAATTGTTTTGTCGCTAATTAAAGAAAAAAGATTCACCTGTTCCATTGCACTTACATTACTTAAAATTAGTGAACTGTAGTTGTTTTTGATTTACAAGAAATATTATTTAATAAAGTGTGTAATAATTAGAAAAAGAATGTGAAAAAATTGTCAATTCACATTTCACTTGAATGAATTTTCATGTATATTAAAAAACCTCTGATTTCATTGAAAGTATAACATTAACTACAACATAATGTTAATTTCGCCAATTTATAATATCAAGTTATTCTTCGTCTATTCATGATCATAAGTATTTTTGCATAACACACACATAAGAAAGATAATTAACAAGGCAGTTTGTATGCGATGTAATGTTTTTTTGTTTAATTGGATTCGGCGCTGGCAGTGTTAAAATCTAAATGATATTCACATTGTTTCACTTCATTAAATAAGATTGACATACCCATAATTCAATAAGTCAAAATGATATCTGAAAAAGAACCTTATACACTATAACAAATATGCATATCCGATCGCATTATCGAGTTGGAAAGAAAAATAGTCCTTAACTGTATACTACTTTATAACTATAACATTGAAAACAAAAGAAAACAGTTAAAATATATATCTTATAGTCTAGTGGTGATAAAGCATTAAAATATTCGAAAATACACTTCAGACATTAAATAAATTAAATTTTACAAGTTTATACAAACCCATGTCCCTGAATGAACAAAAAAAAGTTAATTTATCAACCTTACTTAAGCTATCACAAAAAGCTCATCTATATATAGCTTAAATTTTATTAAACTTTAAGTATACTTCTAAAGATGTGGTGAAGCCAAAATAGCTATCAAGATTTGTAAAAGTTTTTTAAGTATACGTTCATTTTGTAATTTTATTCAGACGATTGTACCGTCGATATAGTAAAATACACTTTTTGCTAAATTGGTAATGCACCCTAGTTCTTTGAATCGTCATATGAACTGATAATGAATCCTGATATGATTGTTCCCTCGTAAACTAATCATATAAATTTTAAGAGCTGAAAGTGCTTGATGGAATTTCAATAACAAATTTGAATTAAACATATGAAATAGCAAACGAAAATATCCGGACAATATATTGAAAAAAAAAACTTGAAAAGTAGCTGTTAAAATATAATAATTAAATACTGAACTTTGTAACCATGCTTTCATTTGCTTAAGGCATTTTATTCGCGTTGTTTAGAAATGTAGTTTCTATGAATGTGTTTAGCTTAACAATATTGTATCAAAGATAAGATGAATATGTGATAAAAATGTTAATATTTTGTATTAAAACAATTTAAAACCTTAATGTGAGATAGGTTTTCAAATAAATGTGTTTAACATATTCTAGTCCGTTCTATTGTATTCGTGTGATGACATATCTAAGGTTGCCAAAAGGAAAAATTCGGACTGTGATTCGCAAAACACAAAGAAGTCATCACAGTTTCAACAATTCAAATTTGAAATTATAAAAGCGTTTAAGAAAAATCAAAAATTTATTTATTATTAATATAATAATAGTGCGGTATATGCGTGCTATAATTACATTAAGCTTCATGCTTATCATGTTTTTTTTTAATTTTCATCCATAAATTACACAAAGTGTAAAAATGTGTTTTTACTTCTAGGTTCAATCTTGGAAAGTCCACTGTATTATTTGTTTCGTCTCAGGAAAGGGGTTGGTTAAAATTAATAACGATAATTAAGTTTATTAAAATAAGTGGATCGGGCAGGAGAAGAGTTAACCCTTTCACAGTATTATGTATTTTCAGATTTTATAGAATCTATTTCATATTATTCAAATTTATTTTATATGAATTCATTTATTATCTTGAGATGTTTTATTCTAAAGATAAAATTGTTCAAACGCCATTTGAATATAGCGTATATGTCAGATAATTCGATTTTCGAATAAAATTTATAAGCATCGTTTTTAAAGTATTTATATTCCAAACGAATAGCTACCTAAATAAAAAATAATTAATTACGAAGCTATTAAATAAGACACTGGTGATATGTTCGGACTGTCATTTAAGTGTTGCTTAGTAAGTTTATAATATCAACAAATATTAAAAGAAAATTTATTATGTTAGTAAACCGATAAGGAATAAATGCGATACTAAAATAATCGTATTTATAAGCTCAACAACAATGTATTATTATTGAACTACTATGCGATTGATGACAAAGTGTTTTTCTGACAAGCAGTCATTTACTTAAATAAAGTATGTGAAAAATATTTTCGTTTTTCAACGCAATGGACTTGAAGGGGTTGAGGTTGGTTATTCGAGTCGTTTCACCCTCTCTGCCTTCAAGCAACGGGTGGTTTTGCCGCCCCATCGATCAGTTAACTTGGAGTCCTTTGATGTTTATCAAATTTACTTTACAAAGCGCCTACGAAAACAGTGAGTTATCAACCAAAAGCGCCTGGCCGTAACGTTGATTGGCAATGTTTATAGCTCTGTAATAACCAAACGTAAAAATATATCAGCGAATGAAGATAATCGGAATTAATTATTTATTTAGATGGCGGCTGTTGAGTACAAAGTAACCGAATTAAATAAAATAAATACGAAATGTCCTGGGAAATTTCCCGGTTATCGACCAAAGCAGAACCAGGAGTCAATCATTAGATATACATTTATATTCGTTTGTTATATTGGAAGTGAATCCGAAAACAAAAAGAGTAAAAATTGCTGCCAAAATAACAAATGTTACATAGTTAACGTTGAATACTTACAATTGATAAAAAAAAATCTGATAAAAACATATTATACTCAGTAATTACCAGTATAATAATATTCCCAAGAGACAATAAAAGTTATTATTTTTGTAAAATTATATTTCCTTTTAATAGTTGTTAAAACGAAGCGAAATTTGTTTTTTTTACATACTGCTGTAGAAACTATCCAACGTTTTGTTTCTTGAAATATTATTATATATAAGCAAAAACACAATAACTCATTTTGATCGAGTTTTCAATCGAATGGCACAAAACATACGCACATTCAAAGTGGGAGTACAAACTACATAGCCCCCGGCAAACTTTTCTGATATTGTGCGAGCGTGGCAAAATATAACACGATATTGTAAAACACTTACGCCTTGTAAGAATGCTGATAAAATATACGACGCGAATGGGTTTCAGTCTATCACGTCCAAGGCGAAAACTAACTTTATTATTTCGTGTGTGGTAGCATGATGGGGTTTGACCTCACTATGTGCAAGTCAGTAGCGTCTTTTATAATACGTTATATGTTATCAAAGATGTGATAATAATATAATATTTTATTAACGCAATGTCGTAATGTAATGTAATTTCCATCAGTTTCTAGGATTCTGATTCTGAACCTTTAGGATTTCCCACTTTTCTTGCTAGAGGAAAACACTGAATAAGTCTGACATTTTTTACAGAAAAATTTGGGTGGAGTTTTATAAGAATATTGAATGAATGTCTTCAGATAAAGAGAAAAAAAGTGTGCCGGCCTTTTAAAAATCACATTTCATGCTGATAGGAAATTTATTGATTGAATTGGCATTCACTTGGTAGAACTCCATTATAACACGGTGAAAAAATAGCAATGTATTTTAGTTCTACAAAATTATTTTTAACAAATATAGTTGATAGCTATTTCGGCTCACGCCATCGTCAGAACTATGCTTAAACTAACATTTGCTTATCTATATATAGCTGTGCAGAAAAGGCACACAACATCTCCTCTCTCTTTTTCCAATGGTATAGCTTGTTATTTAAACAACAATGACACTAAACTTTCAAAATTCCAAATGAAACAATAGGTGTCTATGACAATAAGATTATGTGTGTGGGACGGAAGTGGTCCTTCAGGAATGTGGTGCAAAAATTTATTTAGTAAGTAAATGGTCTTAAAAAATATTGAACTAAAATGAAATTGAAATTTCGAAACCGATGCATTTCTTTTTTTATTCTTCTAAATCGCATATTTCTTTTATTTTATTGCCATATTGAAAATTTACTATTTAAGTATTCATTATAAAAATGAATTATATCTTTCGCGTAGACGAACTATTTGATTGATATTTATTAAATTAGCAATTATTTTGTAGAACTTCATTATAACACTGCGAAAAAATAGCGATGTATTTTAGTTCAACAGAAAATATTATGTATATATAATATAATAGTTGATGACTATTTCGGCTTACGCCCTCAGATGAGTGTATATTTAGTTATCTATATATATAGTGGTGCAGAAAAAGTACAGAATATATCTTCTATTCTGTTCTAACATCCTAGTTTTATATAGTGATTTAATGTATTTCTCGAAGTCAATTTGGTGTTTTTTTTTGAATAGTAATAAATGTAAATTAATAATGTTGATTAATTTAAAAAATGCATAAACCTTTCGTAATCCCCGTATAAAAAGGGTGATGTAATGAATACAGCTCAATATTTTTTAGACGACCTGAGTATATAAAAACAGTTTCTCATCAATGCTTTATTTACTATCACTCAAAAAATTACAGAAATTTAAATGATTTATTACGTGAAATCTTGTTTCCAAAATAAAGAATATTCTTATGATATAGATACGAACAATATTATATAGACAAACCATACTAGTATTGTAGTGGTGCCCGAACTAAGATTTTTATTTAATCCATTTTTTTAATTAATTGTATGAAAAAAAATATTGGCTACCACTGTTGTAAGAAAATAACAGTCGTGAGCAGAGATGCAAAGGTAAAATCACAACGAATTTTCTTTAACTTTCACACGCGAGAGGAAGCTATTACGCCGGCGTTAAAACGCAATGTTAAAGTGCGCTCAATATTATAAAAATTGCTATAAAATTCAACAAAACGTGAAGAAAAAGTTCAATTCATTTTAAATATCAACGGCAACTAAAAGGATTAAAAAAACTTGGTATAAAGAATTTATCGCATTTTCAAAATTTATTTCTATAAGAAATATATAATATATTTATATTAAATGATAAAAGAGTTTCATTTTTTAAAAATAGTGTGCTTTAACCGTTTTAATATTATAAAAATGAAACGTATTTTGATGATACATTTCACTAAACATAATTTTTTAGAAAAATTCACTTCATTGATTATACGATTTATAATTTGATATTCACTTATAAAATAAATATTTGCTAGACTACAGGACGCAAACATAAGAATAAGACGTGAACGTTTTTACAACAGTTTCCCCATTTTATGAATAAAACAATAATATATGGTATCCTCGACATTAACTAAAATAATATAGCACGGTGAAAAAATAGCAATGTATTTAAGTTCTACAAAATTTATAAGATATTTTGTTGATAGCTATTTCGGCTTCCTTCATCAGAACTATCATCAAGTAGTTCTGATCAAGGCATAAGCCTTAATAACTGTCGGCTATATATCTTATAAATTTGTAGAACTAAAATGAATTGCTATTACCGTGTTATAATGGAGTTCTAATAAGTAAACATCAATTCAATCAATGAAATAATATAGTTAACATATCTATTAGTTGTTGTTATTATTACTATGCTATAATGTCTCGTAAATTTAATCAAGGATTTTTTACTCAGTTTTCAATCTTCTTATATTTATGCATTATATATTATTTTGCAAATTAAAATGGCTATGGATTTTGAAACGTTATGTGGTAAAGTGTCTAATAATATTGAAATATAGCTAAACGGTTACAAGACAGACCCCAAAATGAAAACAAAATACATTTCATTACGATAAATTTTCCACTTTAAAATGTACGACCATGTTGCTTTTTCATTAATCTTCCAAAATTTGTTTTTCGTTCGGCCTACCACTTCAGCATTTTAATCAAGGTTGAGAATGGTTCGCGTCCCCGCTAATTATATTAAACATCAAAAATGGATATAGAAATTACATTACAATAAGTTTCGTGGAAAATAAAAAAGAAACATATCGCCCGAAGAGGCGCGTGGGATTTTTGTGAGTACCATTTCTTATGAAAACATCCTACCTCAAGCGGTCACATGTTGTAGAATATCAGATTAAACAAAAAGAATGAAAAAATATTTTTGTACGAAATAACTCAAGACGTAATAAAAACTTTGTAAACGGGATTTGTTTTAAGATTTCTCTCTGATATATTGAAGTTATTATTTCGTACAACATTTTTTTGTGATGTAATATTTCGATTTTCATTTCTAAAGTACAAAATAATGGCATTTGAAAAAAATATAGAACATTTTTGATGGATTTGGTGGTACTTGTCTTTTTTATGATTATTTAAAATATTTCATATCTACATTATTGGTTGAATATAAACACTTTAATGTACCTTTTTTAAAAATATTTTTATCAGGGCTGTCGCTGTAAAGTCACGGTGCTATGGTCGGACTTAGAGTCGTACCCGTAATCGTGAAAATCAAGCAACTCCGACTACTTTTTCGACTTTGAAAAATATTTCAACGAAAAATTTGATGGATTGGATTGTTGATCTTCAATTTAATACATATACATATGATCAGTAGGAAAAAACCAGAAAATATATTTTTTTAGACTCTTATTGAAGTCGTCTTGTTAGTCAATGTCGAAGCCCTGATTTTGATATTTAACTTCTTTTTTACTTGGAACGAAAAAATAACCGTGAAATATTATCGATTGAATTTATTATCTTATTCCCTAGTTATTTAGTTTAATTTTTTTTATATACAAGCCCATTAGTAAAAATAAATCGTTATATTATCATGAGATCGAATCGAAGCATTAATCAAGCACAGAATAAGTATTAGATTTATATTAATACATGACTACAGTGACATCTATTTAAGAAAATTTTTAAACTTTGATTTAAGGAAAAAGTCGCTCAATTTGTTTTAATTTAAGCTCAATCCACATTTAAGGACTTCTTTTTAATGTCAAGTTAAGCGAATATAATTATAAAGTGAAGATCACTGAACGTTGAACTCAAGCCTTGTTAGATGAAATCCATTATCTTGGATTATTGAAATTTAAAAGTAAAAAATATTGTATATTTTTGCGATATAATTGCAAGAAAACATCTGGTTTCAACATTTTAAATTGGCAACGTATTACCTAATAAATTCATTAAAATTAGAAATTATAGATGTCGTTGCTTTGTTATTTTGCAATTTTATCTTTATTATTTCTTGAAAAATTCATATTTGATTAACAATTATATCAATCATTGTGTTGTTAAGACATGGTTAATTAGCACTCAAAGTGATATAGGGTGTTTGCCGGTGAATGAATTACTTTATTTTTGTATAACTTTATGTAAAATGAAAATAAATGTTTTAATGATGATAAATGTTTTATTGTATGTCAGGAACGTGCGGAAAACTATTTCAGCCTCTGTAAACCTCAAAAATGCCAACACTTTTTGTAAAATTTTTCGTCACATTTTCCCACATTTCTACGGATATTTCATTTAATTCGTCACAAACTTTTTTTTAAGTTGCTCAGATGTTTATGGTTTGTTGGTATAAGCATTTTTCTTTGAATATCTACACAAAACAAAGTCCAGGGCTGATACATCCTGTAGCCCTGGAAGCCAAATGATGCTAAAATTTCTTGAAATATAACAGATCGCTAAAAAAAACTCCACTGCAACATTGGCCGCATATCAAATTTCACCGTCTTATTGGAACCGTGTGTTATTCAACCAGAACATTCGACAGAAGGTTTTCAATCATGCCAAGATAATTAATGGACTTGGACTGTGGAAGTGTGACTTTTCTGAAAGATGTGAAGATTTTCCTTTCCTTATAAGTGAATGTTTTGTATATTAATGTATCATTTTTAACAGAATTGGGTTTCATCGTTCCTTACGATTTTTTCATGAAAACTATGAATACTATCTTAACCAACTGAAATACAATACAGTTTTATCAATAACAGGAAAATTTAACTTTTGTATCGGAAATTGACCGAATATTTTGAATATTTATGAATATATACTTCATTTTTCGTTATTTGGTAGTATCAATGATGTATAATTATGAGAGTAATGTTCATTAGTACAATCGTAATACATAATGTTTATTATTACGAAGGAATAACTTTTTTTTTTAAATAATAAGTTTTCCAGTGTGATCTTATACAGAATACACGTAAAATAGATATTTACTGGGCTGAAAAAACCTCGCTCTCCATATATAAATCAATTGAAAAATATCTGCCACTGGACAGGTTAAGATAGTGATTATTATTTCAGTATTTCAGTACTTTAGCACACAACTGACATTATACGCGCCTTATCCAGCAGACGTAGAGTGTAATTGTATAATATGCAACAAATATTCATAATATGAGATAATTTGTGTTTTTTGTTTGTTAGATTTTGTGAATTGTGTACACGAACGTTAGTGAAACATATTTTTATATTTTTTCAATAAAAATATCGCTGTCTGCTCTACAATTGCTCTTGCTGATGTATTACTCCACTCCATATTATAAAAATGAAAATAAAATGAAAGACAAGATATATCGATTAACTAAAGATATAAAAATGAATACGAGAATCGTTTATATGTAGAATTTATCATTCCATTTCATTATATAGCAAAGAACAAGTCCAAAATGATGTGTATTTAATTATCTTCGGAATCCAATGACTAGTAAAAGAGAAACCGATGAAGGAAAAGAAAAGCGCCGAGAAAACATCCACTGTAAACAAAAAGTTTTCATTGGGAAAGTTAATTGGAAAATTCTCCCCTCTTCCCACCGAAAGAAAACATCCAAACACCAGGCTATTCTTAAGATTACAAGTGTTACAAATTTTCTGCCCACATCAGTAGGCAAGCAATGGGGGAATTTTTGCCATGGGCCATCATCTTACATGGAATGCGCAGACTACAACGGTAACTGTGTAATAAATATTATATATGACACAATAAAGGCCTTACCAACTTACCAAACTACCAATTGTTGTTGAACGTTACAGCGTGCCACGTAAAATATAGCTGTTATCTTTGGCGAACAGAGAAATGTATCTCGTGAATGAGATAATGCTTAGCCTTTGTGAGCTTGTAAGAAGAGCTTTCTAGCGAAGCTTTTATGATGCGTGCTTTCTTTTAAATTATTTAGATGCAGTATTTAGATTGACATCCATCAATATAAAAATAACATTTTTAATAATATTACTTCTAAATAATTATATGAATTATACTCTAGTTCGATTATTGGCGGTATATAAAATTACCTTGCGATAAATTATCCACACGATATATTCTTCAAGTTTGTTTTTACAAGATAAATATTTCTTATACCATATAAAATATTAAGATACTCTTTACTTATTAGTATTAGTAAATTAGTCATTTAATGGTATAACTATTCAAGAATCTTAGAAAGCAGGCAAAAACATAGCAAAAAATTATTGAATCTTTCATTATGGAGATATGCATTAAAATAAATATAAAGCAATGGAACCAGAAATATAAAAAAATATTCTGTTTTTACGGATGTATTATGTTAATTCACCAATAGAAGCTGGTAAAAAGTGTATAAGGTGTTTACATATACCACTAGAAGATATAGGATGTAGCCCATACATTCTTTTAGAATCGTGTTATATCCAAAGATGTTTTGTATCAAAGTGCGGAAAGGTCCTACGAGTGATTTGAACGTGCTCGAGTCAGATTCTATTATTGTATAAGTAAAGATAAAAAGCGTTTTCTTTATATTGTCTCTGATAATATTTGTTTTGTTGTACGTGAAGTTTTATTTATATAACGTTTCGGATCAATCAACTCAGCTACGTTATCCTTTTTAAGGATGTTAGTATTTCAATAGGAATATACATGTATATAATAAATAAAAATCGTATCGCAAGTCCATTTTTGGTGAACAGTATTATATGTTGAATAAAGAAAATTTTTAAATTAGCTATTGTTCAAAATGTCAGTAGCATCTTCATATTTATAATAAAGATTTGCAAAGAAGATAAATTTTATTAAAAACTTGAACTTTGAATGTTGAATCTGCTTTTATTGCCGACATATTTTACAATACAACATTTATCATGTATACTACAATCATATTTTTTGGTGTTTATAACGTCACGCCAAATATTTTTTGTTTTCTCTGTGTGGTGATGATTGTTTGATTTATTTCTAAAATTTTTGAACGATTGTATTTATGAGTCTCTGAGTCTTGAATCATATAAGAAATGGAATGATATAATATATATGAAGTTAAAGTTTTTGGCATTGATAGTATTGTTGATTTCACATAGCTTTAATAACCACTCACGACGACACGACACGTTGCTATGATAACAAAACATTTGCCAGAAAAGTATCGTTTACACAAGCCTAGTACTCTGCCAAAGTATGAACTTGGTCAAGCACTAATCGATTTGAATGTGAAGTAAAGCAAGTACATATTTTAGTGGTTCGACGAGTAAAATGAGCAAACAATTTTTTTAACTATGAGGTATTAACTATCACTTCTTGGTGGAAAATTATTGTATAATATTTAAATAAAAGCACACATTTCTTGTACTATTTCCACTATTTTGGAGAAAACACAAAGCATTTAGATTTTTTTATTTATAAAAAACAAAATGTATTTTATTTTCTAGTCTGAATAGATTACCCCACCACTACTAGTGCTTATAGAATTGAATATCGCCTGCAATTAAAAATAAGCTCTTCCGGGAATCTATAAACGAAAATAATAAATACAATGAGTGAAAAATAGTTTGGTGTTCCAGAATTATGTAACAATTTAAAAAAATCACGTATTTTCAGTAAATAAATAAATATAGAAGTTCCTACAGATTAATAAACACTTCGATAGGTTTATTTTATTTTATGAAAATTATATATATCAGAACAATGTCTGATTGAATGAAATCACGTAAAAATTGACTTTATATATGCGTGTAGACGCTTACTCGCTCTGCTCGGCCGAGTAGTTGCCGAAGAGTCTCTGAGTAAATGAGGCAATAATGTGCATGCTATGGGCAATAGAAATTTAATAATGAAGTCTGGCGAACGCATTAGAAGCATTAACAGCATGCTAATAAAAGATTATTTTATCATCATGATAAACGATTACATACCAAGAACTGTTAGATAAAAACTCTTGTATTCATTTATTTCTACGTAGAATTGAATGAAAACTAGGGTTATGCACCGATGGATACATGAGCAAAACTATGACTTGGAAACATCAACATTCTGATTTCGACATTTTTTTCAGTCAGCTGATAAATAAGATTTGGTAAATTTATTTAAAGAATATCATTTATTAATATAAACACCGTAATTTTTTACATAATATTAAAAACAGACTCTGAATATTTATAAAAAATTAAAGCCCAAAAATTATACAAATCTTAACGTATTATGTAAAGGAGTCTATTTTCCTCATATTAATGTGGGTAGGTAATGAATGAAAAACAAAGGAATTATAATAAAAAGAAAATAATCTTTATTATTGAAGTCCAAAAAATTGAAGTAAATTTTTGAGTTCTAACGTAAAATATTTATTGCTAGTATGAGTAACTGAACACAAAAAGAGTTCCTTAAAATAATGGTTCATTATGGTAATAGTGCAGTTATAGTGTAGTTGCAAAATAAGCCAGTTATTTATCGTGAAATTTTCACCTTCTTCTCGCTTTAAAAATACATTATTTAATTTTTGGAAACTATATTGAGATTCGTCATGCAAATACTTTATTTGAATGTTCAAAGTACATGACATAGCTAATTGCTTTTTCTTGCGTGACCTAGATGGGAATTGGGGAAAATATAGTATACACAATAAAAAAAAAGATTTCAATCTTTAAAGTCAATTTTTTTCACCTGTGCTAATAACACGAAAACAATCATGACTCAAATTAAACGAAAGTGTAACAAAAACCGAACAAAGACACAGTTACAGAATGAAATATTAATTGCTTTAAAACAATTATTTTCATGAGGTAAATATATATAGCCTACAGGTAAATTCAATCACGCAGACTTAAATTATATCGCAAACAATTGCTAAACAAAGTTTTACACAAAACTTTGCTTTCATCTCGATAAGCTTGAGCAGAGCTCTATCTTACTCGGCGAAATATGGGAAAAGAAAATAGAACTTCCGAGATAAAATTATTATTTCTAAATTATAAAGAAAATTGTTTTTTTTACCGCCAACCGCTCGATTGGATAAATCCTTCAACGACAAAAAAGAATTATCTGCAGATAAAATTTGTTTGGTAATGGACGGCTTGAGATGAAACAGAGGAAAAAAACTATTGTTATTAAGCTTATGTCAAAAAATATTTTTTTGTATTTATCAAAAAATACACGTTTACGAACAATTGAATGTTATTATTATATAAGTTATCAATTTAAACATTTCAAGCAAAGCTTTTTTTATATGTATATAATCAAGTACTCGTTTAATATGTGAAGAGCAACGCTGTCAAATATGTTAACGTTATTAGTGTGTTTATAAGACGAAATCGCGAAAACACGACCCCTAATGAAGAAGAAAAAAAAGTGCTCTTTGACCAAGACAATTCGCCTTGCTCTACCGTATTCTACAGATTTAGCTCCAAGCGACTATTACCTATCCACAAATCTCAAAAAAATGCTCACTGAAAAGAGATATGACTCCAATGAGGAGATGATCGCACAAACTGAAGCTTATTTTTAAGGGTTGAACTAATCGTTTAGTGAAAAAGACATAGCAATGTTAATGAAGCATTAGAATGAACGAATTGAATGAATTACTCTTGAAAGAGGTCTTGTTGATAAATAAAGCGAATTTTGTGAAAAAAATGTTGTCTTTTTAGCCTTCTTACGAACCTATTAAGTGATTTGTTATTACGTTGAAAGTGTTCAATGTCTCCTCTCAGTGGAAAGGTATCGTATTAAAACAAGAAAAACATATTATTATTTCCACGTTTTATGTATCAATCAGGAATGGTTTCGTTCACCGTGAGCATTATCAACTAATGAAATCTCTAAAGCGTATATAATACATTTTCAGATGTTTTAGCGAACCTTTTACGGCTTGATTGAATCTCTCTTTTTTGTATTATATGATTAAGGATGAAAAAATATTTGTCAGTATTTACAGTAGTACATACATGTATGTGGCTTAGTATAAAAAATATTACAAAAAAGCTACGATATAAAAGTTTTCATAGACAGTTTTTTATAGCCATTGTTTGGTGAGCTTTATTTTAGAAGCTCTGCTAAACGTATTCGACATGCCATCAGTAAGAAAGACGTGATTTATTAAGTGAAGAAAGCTTTGAATATTGACAATAGCTATAACTGATTTATAAACTAAAGAAGATGTTTAATAACTCGAGCTATGCTTGTTAATAATTTAAAACAAATATGTGAAAATTTAAACAAATTATTTCAAAGCCTCTCTTACTTATCTGATAACGCCTATACTGAGAAAGTAATTAAAATATACGAACGTAACACAGAATTTTCATATTTAATTGAAACGTAATCTCACTCATTTATTATAAATTAGTTCTACTGAAATTCACTAACGGATGTTGGTGAATAATATATGGAATATTAAACGATAATAGTTGTTGTTGCTCAGAAATTTGTGGTATTTATAAACTTGGAGTAAAAATTGTAAATGAATGAAAATATATTTCAATATTAATAATGGCGCGATTAAGGCGTAATGAACTAGTAATTAACTGGCTTTAGCAAAGCAAAATAATAAGACGCCTTTTGCGTCTATTAAACTGTAGGCTCGAGGTATATCTTATGGCATAATTTCACCAGTGGAGCGCAAGGCAGGGACTATAAATATTATCATTATTTTGATATTATATAGGAAATATTCTTAGTTTTTAAAAAATCTCAATGTTAATATGAGAAATGTTACAGTATTGAGTCATATGTTGAGATAATGGAGCTCGTGGAATTATTTTTTGGTGGTTGAAATATCATGGAATAGATGAAAAAACACTGTGGGTCATTATTTCGAAACAAAAAACACCATCATAGCTTTACACTTTGCAGCTAATTAGCTTATACAGCAGAGTTGTTTTATTGAACGTAATTAAGTGTTATAGACAAAAATATATCAGCAGAGTCTTACTTAATTAGAATATTTAAGAATAATTCTATAAGTTTTCTTCCAAAAATAATTTTTTTTCCTGTATTGTAGTGGGATCTTGTATTTTTAATAATTATGTACAATATAAGAAGCGATACACATAAATATGTATTTTGCATGTTTCTCATGTTGCAACGTCAATTTAAAATAAAATATCGAACGATGTGTAATATCTTGTTTTTTAAAAGTCTTTATAAAATGCTTTCGATTCGAGCTACAATTTGAGTTCATCTCAATAGTGATTGGACTACTAAAACCATTTGTTACTTGTTAGAGTAGAACAAGTTAATATTTTTTTTCGAGTACAGTTCATGAATCGGTTGAAGTAAAATTTATATCAATCCATACATCTCGTAGACGCCACAACCAAATCTATTGGCGTAGTTCAATAATATACATGACCAAAAATTAAAATGTGTGCCAAATAATTAAAACAGTATACAAAAGCGAAAAATTCCGACGCTACAATTATGACTTTTGTCAATTTGTATAAACGATTAAGGCGCTACTGATAAACACCCTTTCCACAGCCTAATTCAAGCGTTTGATTAAGGTACATTCCATACCACAAGGTTTTCCTTGCATTTTGTCACTGTTCTGTAATAGAGATTAACTCGCTCTGAGGGTGTCGGGGAATCCCCTCCTGTAAAGCCATTTGTGGTTTACTTTATTACAACTGTTATCTGCGCGAGTGCCAGCAGATGAATATAAATTTCAATATATATTGTGTATTAAGTAACGTTAAAATCAATGATAGCTTACGTTTATGTGATTTAGTCTTTGGTTTACACCTCAGTGCTATTGTCTGCGATAAACTCGCATTGACTACTCAGATGAGCATTATGAAAGGTCATGTAAAACGCTAAATCATCGTAGAAACTAATGACATTTAAAACTATGTCGGTTTATTATATCAGGAACAGATTTCAAATGTCGAAATAAGTGTGGTATTGGAGTATAGAAACTAAAATGAAACATTTGGATGATTTGGTTTATATCAAAAAATATACGTAATATAATACTAACACACTGTAACATAATACTTTAGAACATGTATAACAACAACAGTGAAAATTCACAGTTTAACTCGACTGTTATACTGTTCTTTAGTATGTTTCGGGTTCATCGATTGTCTTATTTTTTATTTAATTTAAAGTGCATTGACAATTAAGAAGATATTTTAAATTCAACCCTACATCATAATATAGACATTTATGTATGTATACTTGTTAAAATATGAGTGTTAATACTCGCTCATTTGGTTTATAGTTGGAAAACGTGCCTCACAATACTAACATGTTTTACTTAATAAATTATTTGATAATTTTCGATATCTATTGGAAAATACTATTATAAGAACGTATTGTATATTGTAAGTCGTGATCTGCTGTAGTGTTTTCATATTCATGTTGTAATTAACTGTGTTTAAGTATCATATTATTCCTCGTTAGTTTAGTAAACATAATTTGTGTGAGAATATCAAAACAATACAATACATGAAATAAAATAAACCATATATAATGAAAGGGAGATTAATCTGAATTAATGAATGACTTTATAAAATTTAAAATACAATAATTTATGACTTGTTGATTACACTTAATAAGATAATATTATTCGCCATTTTGTCAATTAATCAAATAAATGTTAAATAGGTACCTGCTGGAAACAGAGATGTGTTATATTATACAATTGTATAAAACGATATTGTAAGTAAATTTGATCGTACCAATGATTTTATATTTATTTAGAAAAAAAATAGTTGCAGAGTATGTATATATTTACCCTCTGTATTGAATATGAGGGATCGTTATTGTATGCACATACGTCACACAACCACTCTCCTCAGAGAAGATTACGATAGCTGGTTAGTACTAAAAAAATAATTCATAATTATAATCATAACGAGCAAACTAATATATGTCGATTACCATTGATTAGCCCTCTGCGGAGTGCTTTTTTGTTTCCGTAATAGACCATTTCCGTGCCATATGTAAACTTATTGATATAGCCGCCTTTTTAGTTTCACTTAATTTTTTTAGTTTTATTGCGAGCAAGAAACAAGCTAGGTCGTTAAAAAAGGAGAGAAGATGTATTGTGTACTTTTTCTACACAGCTATATATAGATAAGCAAATGTTCGTTTACGCATAGTTCTGACGATGGCGTGAGCCGAAATAGCTATCAACTATATTTAAAAAAATTATTTTGTCGAACTAAAATACATTGCTATTTTTTTCACCGTGTTATAATAGAGTTTTACCAAGTGAATGCCAATTCAATCAATAAATTCATAATTTGTCTCGCCATTTCTCTGATTTCATTATTGAATTTTTTGGAAGGAGCGACCGAAAACGCCACACACAATAATTTCTATTGAAAATGATTCATGCATAACATATTATATATTAATATAATACATGAAAGCTATGAATCGAGGATTCTAGCCCATGGTTGACAAAGATCATTAAAGCGAAAGCCCAAAAGATGACGGATCCGATAATCATGTGCAACAAGTTACCTATAAGTAATAGATTAAATATCACTGCTTGAATGATTCATCGGCAAGGTTTAGGATTGAAGTTTTTAGCAAGACTAAAATATAGAGAAATAAATAAAATTTAGTAATAAAGCTAAATATCTTGACTAATTATTTAAAAAGCTGTTTAAATGTAGCATGTGGTAACCAAAAATATAGTGAAAGAAATTTTCTGCATGGAGCTCTGGGGATTGTTTAATTTAAAAATTATATGATTGATCTCCGTCCGTCAGAATTTAAAACGAGTCTAAACTTTTATTTTCGTTTGATGAGAATTGTTAAAAAAATATCTGGAGGGAGATAAACATGTCAAAAACACACCGAGCGACTTCTATTATAATGCTAGCAATCTTCTGAGAGCAAAAAAAGGATGAAGATTTTTCGCATGAAAAAATCACTTAAGAATAGCAAATACTTAAAGCTTTCTCAAGAGCAAAGTTTGGGCAGCTGTAAGTTTGGTATTCAGAAAAGCTATGGTGGTTTTCGGCGAAGATTTCTTCAGCGACTGATCGTTTTTATTTGAGATGTAAAAAAATCCATCACGTGACGTTTTAAATTCAACGCTTTGTATAGAATGATATTTATCAAATACCTAAAGGATTTATACGTGCTTAAATTAGAAGCTTATCTGTAAGTAAGCTCGAGCGCTTTTAAAATTTAATTATACCGAAAAGGCAGTTGTGTTTCCTAAAGGCGTGGCTTTTTCTCCGTTTTTTTTGCTTTGTTAGAAATTGGTGAATAGAAAATTCAAATACACGAGAGTAAGCGATAAAAATAAAACTAATGTCTATTTTTAACCCACGAATAAAAAAGTATTATAATATAAGTATTTCTAATGAAATCGAAAAAATAGTTGATATATGAAACAAGAGAACAATACAAAGAGATTACTCTTGAAAACATATGATTTATTTTACTATTAAATATTTAATGGCCTCCATTGACTCATTTTGTACCATATAAAAACATTTAAGTATGTCTCGTCTGTTGTACAGTGGTTAACGTCATCAACACCTGTGACGGATCCGACAGGTTCAACATTTGCTTTGAAAAGCTTTTTTTTCTATAGTTTTATCGATTTTGTTTGATGGCATGGATGTGATGTCTGAAAATTTCCATCAAACCATTTTATTCTAAACAAATTGAGACGAACCGAGACTTTAGATCTCTTCCGCCTATTAGTACTTAAACTACTTCTGATATGGTACTTCTACTAAGAACCCATATCAAAGGCATCTCACTGTAATTTTCGTTAATAGATGAATTCAAATATTTTAATATATCCATAAGGTTTATTTCTAAAGTGCATATACTTAGGGTTTTTCAGCAAATATTCATAATGAAGTGAGAATTAGTCTGACGAGTAATGTTACTGTATTTCATTATTCTTAATAAAACTGGTTGTAAAAACCCCATAAACCGGTAAAAATAACACAATAAAATTTGTCTAAAATTTTTGAATTAAAGATTTGGATTAACATTTACTTTTATCGACGGGTCTATTGTGCAGTGTTCAACGCTATTGAATTCTATTATGAACATTATGAACTCAAATCTAAGATCGGTGAGTTAAAAATAGCGAGAGCGATTAGCTAACCATTTGTTATATTAAAGTATTATTTTTGTAGACCTTCTCACGTTGACAGATGGGAGAACGGGAGACTGTATGCGTCACGTCGGGAGCAAATATGGTAAAAAAGAGATATCATCTGAACATTTTTTACAGTTCAATACGATATTTATTATGTCTCATACAGTGTAATCACATAAAATTCATGCTAATTTCTCAAATTTTGAGTCTCATAACTTCATATTAGTATA
This sequence comes from Himalopsyche japonica, assembly GCA_028555115.1. Lineage (NCBI taxonomy): Eukaryota > Metazoa > Arthropoda > Insecta > Trichoptera > Rhyacophilidae > Himalopsyche > Himalopsyche japonica. The sequence goes on from JAHFWJ010000620.1 coordinate 1,737,049, forward strand.
TAGGCTTGTTTGAGTATGGATCTGAATACAATGTGTGAAATGTTCCGTGACAAATAGCCAAAAACAGTTTTTTTACCAGTTCAATATTATGATAGACGTTACCACCATCCATCACAGCGGCCCACTTCAGTGACGCGGTTCTTCAGATTTGAATTTATTTTCAAATTGCGGTCTTGTAAATGTGTCAAGAGTGTTAAATATTGAGGTAATTCTTTCAGTTAAACCAGTTTGGGGTTGAAATTGAACGTATCGATTGAAACTGATTATCCGAACACGGGCGTTAATACATTAAAATGAAAATGTAGGTCAGAGTAGATCAGGGGCTGCAAAATCATTATAACAAAAACTGGAATCCCGGGATTTTTGTTTCTTTTTCAGTATTAAAAAAAATACTGGCATCAAAATAATCATATGATATTTTTGGTTCAACTTCTTAGAAAGTCAGTTTTAATATGGAATATAATTGAAAACTTTGTTATTCTACGTAGTGTGTTGCTAGACGTGACCAATCTTTAATTTTGATGAAAATCTTATCATGAAATTATCAATTTCTAAGGTTGTATCGTATTATTTACCCAATAATAGATAGTGAAGTGGTTTTCCCTTTATATTGGACAGGACTTTATATTGGTAGGATGGGGGTTAGAATCAAACATTAAAAGGAAGACCCAAAAGAAATACATTTAATATGGTAGTATTGAACTAGTTCAATTGTTATTAGTTGATGATTGATGTTAATAGCTTTATTAATATCAAACAATTCTAAACTGTTTGTTATAATACCAAGAATTATTTACTCATTGAAATATTTCTACATTATTGTGTTTTGTAAAAATTAGACTGTTTTAAGTTAAATGATTTTCAAACTCTGAAAAATTGTCATTGAGACAACTTTTATGATTTTTTAATTCGAATGATTAAATTTGTAAGTGTTTGCCTAATATAAAAAGCTTGAAGAGGAATATTGAAAAAGCCGTATAAAATATTAATCCGGTATTGCTTTCCCTAGAATGAATTTACAATGGCGGCAGCTTTGCAAAATTTCCCGCGCATTTGCAGTCGCTCACTCATTAACCCCAGAAAATATTTCTCACCGTCTGAGGAGAAAATTTGGCAGCGAACCCGCCCGTGGAAGAGTGGGGTCGCTAACAAGGCGTGCTCGGAATCTCGAAACAATGTCAAACTTTCAAACATTCCGCACGGTTTTGTCGGAGCCATCATTGTTTTATAATTCCGGTGTAAATTTGAACGTTGACCCTTACAGGACGGCGTTGTTGAAATAAAGGAAAGGTTTTAGCGAATAATGCCGTGGCAGAATGCCTGTCTAATGTATGGGTTTGTGTCGACGAGGAGGGTTGTGTGTTCCACCTTCAAGATACAAAACTTTTACTGGCCCGTGTGAACTTTGTAATGGATGTAAAAATCAATACGGGATGGAAAAGTATTACGAAATCCTATATATAAACCATTAATGGGAAAAAGTTTCTGCGAAGTTATGAAGGAGAGAGTTATAAATATTGTATGTGAAATATATAAATGTGATTTTGTGATAGATTGCGTTATCAAATAGTAATAAACGTGCCGTTAAAATAGAGCTTTTTATCTATGAAGCAATATTTTTTTTTATACAATCATAAACTGTTGTAGAAATCAATTTTTTAAAAATGTGACTTAAATACGATATTAATGCCTAAAAGCTACGACGAAGCCAAGACATTTTGATAAGATGTCCAGTTATAATATAATATTGTATGTAAATTGATGATTCAATCGTTATAAAGAAGTGTATTTGAAGGCATGGGCGCCTTTAATATCAGAATTGCTGGCTAGCCATTAGAGCTTTCCTGTTACTTTATTAAAAAAATTTTTACTATCTCTGAAAAATAGATTTGAACAACTGATAATCACATAGTTCTCGAAGAATAACTTCTGTTGAGATAGACTCCGCAAAAGAGGAGATGTGGTTACAAAAAAGTCTTATGTATGCAATTATTTATATGTTCACAGAATTAGTTTGTAATTTCAAACAGTGAAATTTGCAGAAAATCAGTAAGTATTTTTTCTAAGGTTTCTAAAACATTTCATATTTACTTGTCAAATTCTATAGAGATAAAAAGAAATAAGCTATATATGCATATTTTTCCAACGTTTTTTATTATTCGATACACGATTTTTCTGTTGCTGGTGCTGTTGGAAGACTAGTGGCACCTCTCGAAAGCTAACATTAACTGCCCACCGAGCTTTAAAAATAGATTTTTGCGTTGAATATTTAGAGGGTAGTGGTCTGTTTCTTTAACGAGTTTTAATAGACTCATCTGTACTTTATAACAAATAAAATAATTGAAAGTCTACATTAAAACTAGTGTGGTCAATATTACTAATTATGTGACAAAAAAACTCATATCTCGCATGTTTGTTTTTCAAGTCTAATAAAATTATTCGCTCTATAAAATCACGCATAAAGTGTGTAGTAGTAACATTTGCAGTATCGGACAGTTAAGTTTAATTGCGAAAACCGTTATCTTTTGTCAAGTATGGATTTAATAATTTATTTACTGTTTTAATGACTACCAAACTATTAAAATGGATCATTTTGAAAGAAAAAACAGGAATAAAAATAAATATTTGGGAAGTATAATATACTCTGTATCTTCTGGTATATGGAATTCTGATAGGAGTGTACAAAATTTGGGACGGACATAGCGCTAAACGCAGCTGAAACCAAATACTCCGATAAAGAAACGGATGCGGTGAAAGGGCGGGAATAATATTATTTTGTTGTTATTGTTATGATACAACTAAGCAATTATGTTATGAGAACATCAACACGAATTATTGAATAAATCAACTTTGTTACTCGTAATGATGTCAATGTTTTTTGTTTCGTTTGATAAACAAACATTTTTTTAATTAAAAATTATTTGCTTATGTAAATTGTGACGCTTATGTAATATTGTGTTTACGTACAAAAGGCATTTTAAGATGAGTATATATCAAATGAAATGTAAATCGAACTAAAAAGAATGTTATTTGCAACAACTTCCTGGCATATGAAAAGGGTAAAAATATTTAAAAATAAAGATGAGCGTTCCTGAAAGTGTAAAAAGTACACAATTTCCTTATTCTTTTAAATGCGACATCGGATAATTGACGTTAGCGAAATTGCTTGAAGGGCTAAGCCCCGATCGCAATATCGTCGCATCGCGCCATAAAGCATTGCAGCATCAACTTTGCATCTCCCTCGGGCCCTCGCAAACCTCCTCCGAAGGGCGAAAGGAACTTTTCATCCTATGTTATTTTGTCACAGTTCACTTGCGAGAGGAAAAAATAACTTCGGCGAGACCGTTTTCCCGTTCTGTCAAGTTATTTCTTGCATAAGTAAATCCCGGAAATCGGTATGTGGCGTCAAACTGTGGTACACTTGGAAAGCCTGGAGCAGAAGTAAGTTTGTCAGAATGTTGAATAACTTTAACTAAGTATTTCAAAGTATAAATTTTATAATGTATAATGTTATGCGTTGGTAGAACGACTCGGAAAGATTACACTTTACAAATAAAATTTATTTCTAGTTTAAATTGTAATTTGAATAGTTTTCTTACCCACGCTCACAAAAAACATATGCTCTTCTTTTGGATGTATCTAAAAAGAAGTTATTCAACGAAAACTGCTAGCTACTCAATTGTTCAATCTATTTTTTTTCGAAAAGAGACATAAGCGATTCTGCTGGGGTAGAATGATTGTTTTGTTTATAACTCGTGTTTTGTCTTATTTTAAAGGATCTGTTTTATTTGATGAAATATAATTCTTAGATATACGAAACAATACTTATGAGATATGATCTTCAGTGTGGTACATAAACGCCAATATCTAATTAACAAAAATGAGATCTCAAACACTCATGCCTTTTAATGGAAATTCTTAAATAATTAAAAAATCTTTGCACTACATAAACAGACTAATTTCAGAATTTAAATCTCGTTTGTTTAACAATCGATGTAAAGTCTATTATTGATTGATGTATAAATCGTAGACGATATTTTTGATGGTCTTGTATTAAAAGGAATGATTAAAATATATTCCATTTACACGTTTGACTAGGAAAGAGAAAAAGATGTTGGCCCGATATATTATACTTCAAAGAAGTGACCAAATTTGCATGATAACTGAACTCAATGGCGTGAAATATATATATATATATATCAAGTGTATAGGCTTGAATGAGTCGATGGGTAATGCGTAATATAAATAACTGGTAATGTTGTTGTATTGATATCTGTCAAAAATCGCTTACCCTTACGGAATCTTTCTCTACTAATATCACATGTTTGTGCAATTTTATTATGCATTATAAGTATACTCAACAATAAAATAATCAAGATAAATTTGTGTATATTGAGACAGAAGTGTTTTAAAATCGTGTAACTATGTTTTTAAGATATTCTGTTCCATTTCAATTCCGTTATTGAAAGATAATAGTAACTATTATATATTGATGATAAACTTTGTAAGGAATCAGTCTATATTTAGGTAAACTCAACATATATAGAGATAATTTCGAATTTTTGTTGGTGGAACGTAGAACATGCATTGATAAGCTTAAAGGCTTTAATGTAATTTTTTTAAATAATAAAAACACATTTTTAGTACTTATTTTCACAATATATTTTTTGATCAATGTAAATGCTCATCCCTAATAGATTTTGTACTGATGAAATAAATATTTTTTAAGCCCATGTCCACTCCTATTGTAAAATGTATGGATTCTTTTAAGTCGAAGTTTATATACGGTAACTGTTTTTTCTTAATTACATAGTATGTTTACAAAGAGAGTGGCGGTATAAATAATTAGATAATGGAAGTACTAGTGGACAGCCAACATCAAGAACACTCAAACTTTCAAACAGAATCTATAAATCGATTGAAAATAGACTGTAATCCTGGAGTTGAGCCTGTGAGACCCGTGACGGTAGCCAAAAAGGAACAACAAATAACCTGCAGAAAAAAATGGTCAACTGTAAACCTTCTGATATATGTAAAATGAATATTTTACGTCATTGTAATGTATAAGAATTATTTTTTTCTATGTTATTTGTATTCGAATATTTTTATTGACTTTCATCATAAATATACAGATTTTAAGAATCCAGTTGTAAACAGTAACTTTTCCATTTTCGTTAATTCTTTTATTAAGCGTTTGACTTCAATAAGCGTATTCGTTAGAAGTTATTGTTTCCTGAAATTGTAAATAAAGCACCACTAACGAATACCCGAACTACTTAGATAGCGTATAATAATTTATAGGGCAAAGATATTGAAGAAAAATGAGAAGCGTTGTGTGATAAGATTTTCCCTCCCTCGTCGGACCCCAACGACGTTGACAGTCGGAGAAATTGCCTCTATAAAATAAAGAAGGATAAATGGCGCCTTTCGGAGTCTTGGATGGCCTAATGTTTAATAATAAGCCAGTTTTGTCTGTTAGTTTTGCGGGTGGAGAGCAGAGATAGTATGGAATTAATGTAGCCTGAAAAATATGAAAGGCGTAGACGTCGAGTGGTGTGTCTTCTGAATGGAAATTCGGTTTATGTGATTGTATGATTTGATTATATTTTTGTATCTTCTCAATGAAATCTCTGCTTTGTTTATTTTACGAATGAATTTCATGTTGTTTCACATTTTTATTCTTTTGGCAGTACATTCGTTGATGAATTTAAAAGGAAATTAACATGAAGCGGATAGACAATATACAACAGAACATTTATTAAAAAAATATTGTTAGTTGTAAAACATACTGAAAACTTTGTTATTCTATTGGTTGTGTTATTAACTGTGAAGCGAAGTCTCACTATGTTGTGAGGTTATTTATTTATACACGAGCAAGTACCCGGCAAGCGTTGCAATGCTACTTGAAAAAACAATGTTTCTGGGCTTTAATTCTGTTCACGGGAGTGATTTTGGTTGTGTATACGACTAAATTTACGATGCGTGAGCTGGGCACATAAAACTGTCTATATTAAATAAAAGCACATTTGCATAGCCCAGTGTATCAGTTGATAGTATTCGCGATAAGCGAAACCGGTCCTGACCCAATGCTTGTATCAATTGAGAAACCTTCGTGAACTTGTGCAAGACAACTAATTTTTTTATCGCGATCAGATGAGAAATAAATGTTTTCGATGAGTGAAATCGGTCCTGATTCAATAGTTGTTTTAATTTAAAATCACCAAAAAAAACCACTAAAACTTCATTTCAATCGGATGAAAAATATAGAAACGCATACAGGACATACAAACAAGCAAACAAACGTTCATTTTTATTAAGCTGATTGCTTAACACAAAACAATGCTTCTTAAAAAGGTAAAAGAACAGTCACAAGTAGAAGCACATCCAGTGGAATAATACAGTAAACAATTTTGTTGTCGAAATAAAATACGTTTTTCGACTATAATGTCGAGTCTTATTAAGCACATCCAAAATAATTATTTAAATACCACAGACCAAAATTTAATTTTTGTACATGAAATAACTCCAATAAAATTAATAAAATGTCGATTTTCAATGTAAAAAATTCTCTACAAAATAGCGTAAACATAATCAAACCCAACTCTTTGTTTGCAATCCCTAATGGTTTTTGAAGAATATTTGTCTTCGTTTTGCAAAAAAACTTCGTAATACTTTGTAAAAGTGACGATATAGTTTTTATAGGGTTGAACCCTTTAAAGCTCGCGATTGATGTAGCTTTGGCCTACTGAAATCGCCCTCGAGTGATTCATCACAGTCTGCAAACATGGACAGTGAACGGGTATTTGGTATTGATTGAGCGACCAACTTTTCAAGTGCTGACCGCTTTCTTAATGAGGCCTCGGCATGTTTTATTAGGAAGGGTAAATTATTTAGAGGATTGACAACAGTTCAAACGATCCAGACGGTCGAGAAAAGGATGCGTAGGCTCAATGGACTGTGATGATGAGATCAGTCGGTAAACCATCGCCATACACAAGAAATGTAAATTTAAATCTCTATAATTATAACCAATCAACTGTAATTGATCTACCAGTAACTAACCGACCTCTAACTGTTATATTTGTAGTGGTTGGTTTTATTTACATTGAGCAATAATTTATTTATTGAATTTTATTGCAAAACAAATCCTAAGATAGCTGAAATCTAAATGTGGTAAATTTCTTTATCACTGTACAAATAAATACATTCTTCATAAAAATTATAGATTCTTGATTCATACTGAATGTTAAGTATCAAGCCTCATAGTGGAGGTATTTCAATAGATATTCTTTACGAAAACTATACTTGAAAAACACTATTTGTACTGGGACTGCACCACTGTCCCAGCCTGGCGTGGAAAAACAGTTACAGGCTGTGTAAAGAAAGATTAAAAAATGAACTGCATTCCTCTGAAAAAAATAACGAAGTTTTTACGGTATCACGTTTATAGTTAGAAAAAGCAAATAATTTTGACTCTGGTGTCATGCCGGAATAACTATCAATTATGTAATATGTTATTTTTTTAGTTAATATTAGCAGTACGACATACGATTTTTATCAATTAAATCAATTATATTCTTAATTTATGACATCGACTGAAGGTGCTTGTTGGAATTTCAATGTCAAATTTGAATTGTTACATCTTTGTACAATTCCATATGTTTTGTAACTAACGACCCGGGTTTCGCCTTTCGGCATCTTCAGGCATCAGTTCTTTACTGACAAGTTCAGAAGTCTCGGTTATGTTGCATCCGTGTGATAAAATGCCTGAAGATGCCGATGAAGATTAGTGACAAAACATGTGGAATCGTGCAAAGTTGTGACAATTCAAATTCAATCGTATTCTTAGTCTTAACAACATACACTTCGATGTATTTCATTACTGATAGGTTTTTAAAGTAACCACGAATATTGAAATGAAATTTTAATTTGAAGTTTCATGTTATTTTATATTTTATAAAAAACGGCAAATGTTCCAAGAGCGTGGAAACTGAATTTTCAATTGAATTGAAATCGCTTCTATTCAAATCAGAATTAAGGATTTTTAGAGATAAAAATAACCGCTCTGCGGATACTTGGGTTGACGGTAATGCTGTAACGGTCAATGCTGAATCTTTTATAATTTCTCGAGACCGCTGTAATGCCATTTCAACATTTAAATTAGAGGCTGGGTCAATTTTTTCCCACTATTTTTAATGCGTTGTAAAATTTATTTTTATCTAGAGCCTTATTCGTTCACTATATTGGGACTTCAGCGAGGACGATTTATTTCTTCTTGCTCATTGAGATATTTTTAAAAATCGTCTAGTCGCAGTAGCTTACTTTTCACGACTCCGAACTTTGGTGTTAAAATATTGATTATACAGAATTATTTTACCATGATTGAAAATGACATAATATTTTAATGGCGTCTCAAAAATATTTGTCTATGTAGAATACCCAATTCTTAATTTCTTGCTATTCTAGACAAGACATTTTATGCATATTTTTATTTTTTCGTAACGTATCAAATGTATAATACAACATTTGAAGGATTATAAAATATTTTTTGTAGATATGTAAAAAATTTTAAGAGGGTAAAAAAACGTTTGCTTGGATGCTTGAAAGCGTAAAACTCAGAAAGAATTTGTACGTTTAGTGGTAAATGCGGGCTAAAGTTGAACGTACACAGTTTGGTCTATTGAAGTACCCGTCACGTAGAGTCCGTCACTCTGTCAGAACAGAGGCCACAGTACTCACTACTTACAGACACGCGATAAAATTATTTCACAGTGGAGAGTCAACTAAAGGTCTAATCAACTTTTAAAAAACAATATATATTACCAATATGAAGCGAATGGACTTTAAAATAATTACTCACACAATCAAAAAACTATTTGTAGAACTGATGGGCATTGAAGAAAGAGTTAAACTTCCTATCCGTCAATTTTTATAAGCTATGTTATGTTCATCTTTAAATTTAAACCGGCGAAGAATAGTACAGTTAAAATTTGCATATACACCGAAGTGACATCTTTAACAGTTCAATATTTCGATTCATCGTTCGACTGAAAAGCATTGCATTATTCGTTTCTGAAAACTTCACTTTCTTCATGATGGTGTTCCAATCATAAGCTTTATGGCTTTTACATAATTTTAGATTCTAAACTTGCGGAAAAAAGCGATAAAAATTTGCAACTGAATAGAATAATACTTTCAATATGGCATCATCAGAATTTTTATGACTCCAAGTTCCAATTTGGTTTGCTACGAAGATGTGTAAATTGAGAAAAATTCTTAAAAACAAACGCTTGCCATTGTAAATATGTAAAATAGTTTCAGGTATTTTAAAGTTATAATATTTAAGTCTGGATTGAAATATAATGAAGTTAACGTAAGTGTCTATATAAACTATCTATTAGTTTATAAATAAATGACAATGGTTGCTCCAAAAATACTCAGCAAAATAAGTATTCGATATTTAATTTATGATAAGTAAGTATTGTAACATATAAATCAATATAATCAATCATTTATCATTAAAGTCTACGGTAAGAATCGTTACTGAAAAAAAAGCTGCATGGTTGTATAAAATATTCTGCCGAAAAATACCCTCAAAAGTAGGAATATTTTCTGCTAACAACACATTGAATATTTACTTGAAGTTGTTTCATTAGGTTGAATACGTCTGCTTATGTTGAAAATCACGTTGCGGTTCAAATTTTTACAACTGTGACGTCATTATATTTTGTGCTGTGAAGTGTGCAGCAAAAAGAACAACGCGATGATTTGAATTATGCGACCATAGTAAAAGTCCGTAGATGAAAATTAAATTTAAACAATAGATAAATTCAATGTATTTGAATTTTATTTCTGTTCAAAACAGTCACTAAATGATGATGAATGCGCTTAAAATAAAGATTTATTTGGAATAAATAACTGTCAAATGAAATGAAAATAAATTTGCATGTGAACGAAAATTGATCAACAGCAATTCCATGAAAGGTTTATTGTCAAAAATACATTGATTAATATTTTCAATTTATACCGTTACCGTAGTCTTATTGTAATATTCTGTCTTTCCGTTAAACGGTTTCAGTAGATTGAATAATGATCCAAATGTATTTATTCTTGTGATATTTTAATTTCCATCGATTCCAACTAAAAAAACTGAGAACTACGAAGCGATCCACTTGTAAAAACTAGTTCTTGACTGACCATGTCACCCACAAAAAACATGGGTGGGTGAATTAACTCTGACCAATTTCCATCAATGCTGCATTAAAATTCAACATTCTCACATGATCTATCGTGAAAAAGTATGTTATTAATTATAATACCTTGATGGTGGTGTGAAGATTAATTGAACAATTTATCGACAGTTATCACGCGGCAGTAAACTGTGGCGAAAACTGGTTAAGAACCACTTCATTGGTTTTTCATTATTAATTAGTTAGTCGGAACGCTATAGATTGTAAGAAAACGTTAATTAATTGAAAGCCACGTCGTTCAAAAGAAAATAGAACCTAATTTTTAAATAGCTGAACACTTCGTCTTCATTAAATTAGCTGGGTAACAATTCGAGATGGAGGATATGATGTAATATATTCTCCCTGATCGGTATTTTAACATTCGAAATGATATTGGTTTTGTGACGGAAAATCGTGCTTTTTAATTAAATAAATGATGAAGGGGTTAGAGAAAAGCTTTCAAGTGACAACAACAAATCCAACGGAATCAATTTTTTTATTTATGTATACTGATATAACTCATTTACACCATGTATACAAATATACAGCACTAACAGTCACTACGGCACTATAAAGTGAAAAAATAACATTAAAAAAAACTTATAAAAAAATAAGCATTTTTATGTATAAAATATGTTTCAGTAATGGTAATAAAACGGATAGAATCAATTTATCTGTTTTATAGTATTTGTTAATAGAATTGGCATATCCTTGCTGGAAAGAGCTAAATCGTTGTTAAAAGATTTTGCTCCTGATGTCTGATGTGTTGAGCGTTTTGTTTAACTGAAAGTATTTGGAACGATTTAAAATAAAAATACTTAAAATTGAATGTGCATTATGTTTTCTGATAATAAAGATATGATTTATAATATCAACCGAACGTGCTTTATGGATTTTCAATATCAATTTTGAGTTGTAGAAATTTTGTACGATTTCGTATGTTTAACAACCCGGGTTTTGCCTTTCGGCATCTTGTTAGTTCTGTTGCATCCGTGTGATAGAATGCTTGAAGATGCTGAAAGGCGAAATCCGCATCGTCAGTGATAAAGCATGTAGAATCGTACAAATTTTATAACAATGAGTAGAAATACATATTTGTTTATAAAAAGCTCTAAATTTTATAAAATTTTAGGCTGACGAAAATACAGATAAATTTTAAGAGGTAATTTTGAAATTTTTTAGTAAAGTGTGTAAATGTGTATTCTGCATTAATTTTGAAAGAAATCATTTTTCTGAAGAATAAAGCGCATGCCTTAAGGTGTATTCAACTTTCTGACAAAAGAATAACCTGAAAACAATGCGATCTGCACATGAAACAGCTTAATAAAAGTAAAAATAATAGAAAGAAAGAAAGATAAAGTGCTGTGAAAGGCTTTAGTGGAATGGAGATAGAGCACAATGGGACGGGTAAGCGCTCATATGGGGAACGAGGCTGTATCCGCCAGAACTGGATGTTCCGCCACATTCAGCCTTTCAACATGCCACTCTTATGTCGTTCTATGCCAATTTATATTTAAAACGTTGTGTTAGAGATTTCTCACAAACAGATGCAAACTTTTAATGGATGCTTCCTGTTATAAATTAAGCAGGAACATTTATCTGTGTAAAGTTGCAATAATAGAAAAAATCACATCAGTTTCATACATATGCTATAAGTAAGTTTAAATAAAAATATCAGTTCTTTAAAAGATACTAAGTCATTTATCATCTTCAAAATAAGCAATACAAGTTAAAACAAACCTGCATAACAAATACTCATCGTACAATTTCCTGTTAAAATGCGATGATACAGAAAATATTATCACGTAATAATTATAAATCTCCATTGAGCACAACTATGATAGAAAATAGTGACAAAAAAATTACAAAAAAAAACAAATTATTCTTGCGTAAACGATCGAAAATATTTCATTCAGAGTATAAATTAATTCACAATGCAAGGAGAGATAGTGGTCTCAATTAAATAACGCTTAACAGAGATTCTTTTTACTACGTAATGTGCAATTAACTATTTACTTGCAAATCATAATATAATTCTCGGTAAAGTAAAGCTTTGCTTGAAAAACTTAAATTTATTTAAAAAAATCTACTAATATTCAGCCCATCGTTTTATTTTGGTTTATATATCAGTTAATTTTGAATAGAAGAATTACTTGAGTTAAAATTACCTCAGTTAATAAAAATATCTTTTGGTTACATACGGAATCATGTGGCTAGAGTGAATATGAGTTGCAAAACTGACTCATTTAACGATGTCTTTGTACGTCTTTTATTTGGATTACTAACAATATGGAAAATTTCCATTTTGCGAGTAGAAATTAAACACGAAGTCGTCAAGACAGTTTACCTCTTTTGGAATTTTGCTTCATCATATCATTCAGTCAAGCTATTGTCAAGTATTATAGATCATATAAATAGTCTTCTAGGTCGACCGAATCTAACTGGTTGGCAGAAGAAATCGGGTAGATTCAGGTTACTCTGAGATAACTGCCCATTAGAAAGGTCTGGTTATTTCTCTTGCTTCCAGGTTCATAAGAAAGTCTAATGATCTCGTTCCTGGTATTTGACGAAAGCATCTGTTTGAATAAGATAATTCAAAATATTTTTATTGAAGAAAAAGATTTTCTAATCCAGAAATTTTTGTCAGAGATATTATAACACAATAATACTCTATTCATTCACAAGAAATTAATGATTCACGCGTGAGTTTATAATGATAAATAAAATGAATGTGATATTGTTATTGAGAAAAAAGTATTTGAATAAAGTATTTTGGAACGTAAATTTATAGTTAGAACACGATGGACTGTAGTGGCGAAGTGACGTATACTTAATTTCCTCTACGCTGGAAGTAAATCGAAGCCTTCGTCACGGTTATTGAAAAATCGCTTTGTTTTTACGAGATACGTTTTGGGTCGAATTGTTCCGTCGCCGATTGTGTCATAGCTACAAATGCGAACTTTCAAAGTCCGTGTAAAAAAATCGTACGAAATGTGTTTTTTACAGAGATTTGAAAACGCGAGGAACTTTTTCCTCGCTTTGCGTATCTGTATTTTTATCAATTGTAAAACTAAAACAAAACGACAGTTGGTATATAGAAAAAAATATATTTACTATTGCATTTCCGCAAAACGGTTATTGAATTGGGATATGAATATTTTGTGTTCGTTTTCAGTTACAAAAGAAATATGTTGATTAAAAAACTTGTTTGTAAAATATTTTTAAGAAAATATTTATATATCTTAATATTTATATCATTTATAGTGAAATAGTATTGAACATATTTTTTAAGAGCAACTGTATTTGAAAAAAACAAAGATAATTTATCACAACTAAAGTCGAAATACCAGAAGGAAATAATGATTATTTAATTATTTAATACAAAACGTATTACCACTGCATACAATACCAAAGTACGATAAACATGTGATGATAATATTTATGATAAATATAAACTTAATAATGATTTAATAAGTATTTAAAATAACTACTTGAATCTCAAGCGGACACTGTCAAAGAAATATCAAAAAATAAATACCGAGTATTTCAATGGAGTATACGCAATATTTTGATGAATATGTATAGCTATAATTGAATTGAGACAATATGGTTTTTTTTAACTATAAAATTCGAGCGCATATTACGTAAAAATATTTGTTTCTCTTAAACATGTTACACGCGCTGAACAAAGGCTGCCACATGTTACATATTATCACTTTGATTTATGAGCATTCGTCTCAAATTAATTGTTTTTTCATTGAGTATTCGAATGGTGATTCTATAAAAAAAATCCTAAATAAAGAACACGTCTGAATGTGTCAAAAATTTGGATATATTTATTTTAATTGTGTGAGGAAATTTTATAATAAAATGAAAATAAATATATTTCTGTGTTTTGGCAACCCTAACTGTATGTAAAATGTTAAAATTTTGATGAAAATAACGGAAAAAAATATAGTGCAATTCATTTTATATATATCTTAAAATTACTCATAATCATTATTTACTTCTCATGATTTTTTTAGGCTCTAAAAACACGCGGTATTTGGGACATAATCATTTATTTGCGTGATAGTCAAACGGTTAATAAAAACAAGCCATTGTTAAATTAGCAATAAAATTCCACGGATTCTATCCATTGGCGAAAATGATATGAATCATTGATATTTTTGCTTATATATTTTATTGAGAGCTATAGTAAAAGTATCATACTGGTTTGACGACTTTAAGAGGAATATCAATCCAGCAATATAAATGATGTTGGAATTTACCAGTAGCATTTTACTGAATGCGGAATAAGTTAACAATATATCATTATATGAATTGTTTATTTCAAAATACTACCTGATTATGTATGAAAAACTCAACAATAGCTGTAAAAGTAACTTTATTACACATATAACTCAAACCAAATTTCCCAGCCAAGATTTATTTTTGATGAATATAAATCTACCACGTTACAGAATACTGTTGTTTGAATTACGACACCTACTGAAACTTTAATAAATTCTACGTATCTTAAGTTTGTTTGCTCATTTACTAAGAGTTTAAACTTTCCTCATTCAATCTCATCAAGACCATTCCGCAAAACATACCTTTTGTTTTGGGAAATATTGCGAAGTTATGTTAACCACATCACGTGCTCACACACTGCATGATTTTCTTAGGAATAATTTTGCCATACACTGAAAACCATAAATTTAAAGAAAGCTCAATTTTTTAAATCAGAATTCACCAATGATTTCCGTATATCATTTTTCTATTTAATTTTTCATGTTGGTATAAAAATTTTATTTAAAAAAAAGATATTTCAATGTTTAAGATAAATGGAATTCGGATTGAAAAAAATATTCGAAGTTTTTTTATGATAGAACCGCACTAAGCATAATTATCTGAAAATAACAATCAGATATTTTAGGAAAATCGCCTTTTATTAAAAAAGTTGTTTCAATCGTTTTCAAATTAAATTCATCGTTTTGCCACATTTATCACTGATTTCGACTGGTCCCAAAGAATGCTTTAATATATATCAAGAATTCCCCATATAAGTTTGAATAACGTATTCCACGTAGTCGTTGTAGAGTAGTGCCTAATTTAAAATGGCCGTGTATGTCAATCCATTGAGATTCAACGAAAGTCTCGAAATACGGTGCTGTTAGCTGATCTCGTGAAGCGTGATAATAACTTCGTGTGAATTATTTATTAAGTTATTCTTTTGAAAATTTTATCTTTAATAACAGCCCTAAAGCACTGCTCCTGTAAATTCTTAACGTAAAATAAAATTACACAACAAAGAAATTTTTGCCTGTCTTACCGCTAAACGATAAAATAGTGAGAAGGGTTGAGAGAAGCAAATTTCACGGAAAGAAAATATAAACTAGATAAGGATTGTATGATACACAACAAATATAATATAAAATCGCGCGTACTAAAATATGCCGAAAATTTGTCTGCTATATAAATTTGGTGTCTTTGGAATTTATTAATATTGAAATACCTCACAAACTACAAACAATATGCATGCGGGTTCATACGGTATTACAAGACAGAATACACAAAATAAATATAACATGTAGCGTGAATTACTGGATGTAAATTAAATTTAGAAATAGAAATTAGAACAGATATATAATAGTACAATAAAATCTTGGTGACCAAGGCGTTACAACCAATAACATTGAGAAATAATTCAGTTTAAAATAATATGTCTACATTTGATATTTTTAATAATACGATACAATGTTTAGTACTAACTACACAACTTTATATTTTCAAGATAAGGACTGATTTTTTCAATCACGAGTATCATCATTTGATCTGACAAATATAAAACTTTGGAAATAGTACTAAGGTTCCTTTTGATTATTCACAAGTCTTTTCACTTTCCAACAAAAAGTGAAAAATAAGTATCATTTGAGTCAAAAGTTTAAATGTTAAAAGTTTTGTAGAAAATTACAAATTACATTGAATTGAAATAGAATAAAAATATATTTTCGACTGATTTTTTGTAAATTTTTGGTTTTAAAACGCATATGTTTTTTATTTTCATTTGATAATCGATCATCATATTTACAACGTGAAAGGAGCTCGTAGCTGATAAAATGATACACATAGAACACGTCTATGATTAATATTTTGTATGTGATTCAGAGATTTGTATTCCAGTTCTCTAATGCAATGCAGTAGTGGGTATATAGTTGAATGTGAGAATAACAATATATTGAACCAGGAGCTATTTAACTATCTTGTCAAGACGTCAAGTACTACCAATGCGACTTGCATTTTGGTATCTTGATCGGAGGGCACTCTCAACTCAATATGAATTTATGCTTAAGATTAAGATGTTTATTCTTGTGTTCTTTCCCTACGTGGTAATTTATATGAATTAGGGATCATAAAAAGAATATAACTATAAAACATGCCATATCATGGAAAATAATTTTGGATAAAAAATATGAAATATATATTCACACCTCTGTTTAAAATTTGACAGAAAGGTAATATCCCGCTAATAAATAGTTTTTATTTTCGTAATTTATTAATTAAAAACAATATATATCGCCATACTCAAAATAAATGGAGAGATTTTTAGAAAATTTAATTTTAATGTAAAATTAAAATTATCAATTATAATTTATAATATCGAGTGGAGATGCTTGATGGAATTTCAATATGAAATTTGAATTGTTACAACTTTGTGCGATTCCACATGTTTTGTCACTAACCAACCGGGTTTCGCCTTTCCGCATCTTCAGGCATTCCATCACGCGGATGCAACAGAAGCGACAGTCACTTCTGTTGTATCCGTGTAATGGAATGCCTGAAGATGCCGAAAGGTGAAACTAGGTCGTCAGTGAAAAAACATGTGGAATCGCACAAACTTGTATCAATTGTAATTTATATATACTGCTTCTCGGTTTTCATACTGTGCGTTGAAAATATGAACGCTACTCTATTTTTAATCAAAAAATAATTTGCTTATAAGCTTAATTTATTTATTTAACTTGCAATAAAATGGACGCAAAATATCGTGAGTACGAGTAAAAACCAAATTTTAAATGATGACTAATTTGAGAGATGTCTACTCAATTAATACATGAATGAGAAAATATTATAAACAAAATTAAAAAAAAATAATAATTGAACACTTCCGATGATTGAATGGCTTAGTAAATCGTGAATTCATTTTAGGATTGCAGATTGCGTGGAACATTTTAATTAATAAGCTTAGTTAATTTAGTAGCAGTAGCGTACTGACCATTTCGATATAACACTTATTCAATATATATCAAGATGCTGCCGATATATATATTATATATACATATTCTCATCTGTTCAAATGAAACAGGAAAGTATTTTCAGTTCAATTTATTAATGACGATGTTCAAATTCTAGCTTGAAAAAGAATTTATTTACGTAGGCGTAGCTTCAAACGGAACCGCAAACTGAAATCGACTACGTTATACAAAATATACCTATAGTCTATTGAACGAGGGGAATGATAAATTTTATTCGGGGCTTGCATTAACGTTAAAATAGGAGATACTTAATTAAGTGAAACTGATTCGAAATGTTAAGCACGCTTATCTATCTTTGCGTTTGAAGCCACCCTTCAAAATTCGTAATTAAACAAACACTCGCGGTATGGGAGATGGGGCGTGGCTATGTACCTACTTCCAGGGAGCAATCATCCTATAAAATCGTGCTTAACATTTTAGTTTACATCAGTGGCACATAATCCCGAAATAACGATAATATTAAAGTCTTGAAGAATATTCTGTTGTAAGCAATGTTGTCGCTAAAAACACTTTACAATTTAAAAAAATCTCTTAATTTTACAATATATTAAATAAAAAATGAGAATAGAATAGTTGCACTTTCAATTGATAAGTGTTAAATTTATTGGTTGCATGAAACATGTCATTTGTATTATATGAGAACATGAACATAATAAACAAAAACACACACGCTCTCTCCATACATGCGCATTGTTCCCATTGAATGAATGTTGATAGATAGTGTCGCGACGTGAAAATTTCTTAATAATTATCTTAATATTTTTTCGGTAATATAATATTGAACAAGTTGGTTTATATATGATATTTATAATATCTGTACGAAAAACATATGATTGTGTGAATACACGTCTTTATTGCAATAAAAGCATTTTTGCATATAAGTCAAACAAATGGAATGTTTTAACCATATATATACCATACCATTATATATCTTGTATTGATTAAGATATAATATATATGGAAATGTATAGAAAAAAATGATTCAATGCGTGTTTAACATTTGAACGTTTTTTGAAAATTTTTTTATGAAAGTGAAGTTCTTCCATCAAATATTTTTTTGTATGAATTATCGTTTTATACAACGAGTTTCACAGTTTAGAGTATTTTGGAATAAGTTTTGAGTTCAAATCATAAACTGACAAATTGCCAATTATTTTATACACGTGTATATAATAACCACAAAACTCAAAAATATTCTTCCGTTTTTTATTCCATTATAATATATTGCTGGTTCTTTATTGTACACTTTTTAATATGATAAATTAACTTGTTATAAGAACATGTTATGTTAACGAAACAACTGTGATAATACATGCCCGCTAACCAAACTGTTTATTTCCATGACATGAAGATTCTTGGAAAACAACTAGTACTTGAAAAGTCAAGCCAGACTGTGGCTGCAGAGGTAATGAAATGAGATGTGCTGTAAAATATGAGACACTGTGGTATTATTGAAGTAAACATTTCAAAAATATATATATTGTTGTGATTATATATTTTGATTTAGATGTAATGATATAAGTTAATGGTCGTATAGTATAATTGTATACCTGATGTCGTCATTTCATGGATACGTTGTTCAATCGATAAAGAACTATAAATGGAGAAGATTTAAATTACACAAAAGAAATAAAAGATTTAAAAAAGATATTTCCATTACAAAATAAAATAAAATGTTCATTAAATAAATTACAAATACCCTTTGTCATTTACTATACAACTAAAGTGTTTTATAATTTATGATATCGACTGAAGGTGCTTGATGGAATTTCAATATCAAATTTGAATTGTTACAACTTTGTATGATTCCACATGTTTTGCTACTTACAACCTAGTTTCGAATATTATTATTTGTTGTAAAACCCTTTCAAGAATGACTCGTTAACAAGATCGTTAATGAAAATTGTCACAGGAAATTGTGTTAATTATTATTACATAAATATTGTTTAATTTGTTTTAGATGTCATTTACTGCTTGCCTTGGGGTTTGTGTTTTCATATGATTAATATAAATTGGGTCGTTAGTGACAAAACATCTGGAATCGTACACAATTGTAATAATTAAAATTTAGCGTGTCTTAATAAATTCATAATGGAGCAGTAAAATATTATATATAACGTATCGACTTTAAAAGAATCAGTTGATTAACTAGAAGTTGGGAGGTTAGATTTTTATTTATGCTACGTTCCCAGGATTTAATTGTTGGTGAGAAATAATAAATTTAGTATATAAGTCAATATCTTTGAATTCAAATCCACGTTTGTTGGTTTTAATTGACCAACCAATCAAATATCACGTTGTCCATGACAATAGATTAAAAAGAGAATTTTTGTGGACTTGAAAGTGAACAGTTTTTATAAAGAGGTATAATTCTGATTGCAATTGTATGTGTGAGGAGTTTTTTTTTTTAAATATTCTTACATGTGATACAACAGAATGCTTTTAGAATCGAGAATCAAACTTATCACAAAACTGATGTCACCGATCATCACAAAAAAGAGAGGTTATTAGATTTAATATATAGCATTACAAAATGTATTTTTCTTAGTTTCTGAAAAGAATATTTAATTTAAAGAATAAAGATTGAAGTCATTAAATTTACAAAGAACAAAAAGGTTCGTTTAATATCATTTGATCTACCTACCTTTTCTACGAAATAAATAATCCTTTGCGAAACTAAATAAAGTATATTATGAGAAAGAACAAATAAAAACTATTTTTTACATGGTATGCAAAATGAAAAAGTCGAGAGACTTTATCACGTATTATAATATTGTCATAAAGAAAAAAATATCTTCTTCTTTAGAGCATTGAAACGGTTAAAGGGTAAAACTTTTTCTAGCGCAGCTTTCAAAAGCTTGAATCGGATAGTAAAATGGAAACTCCTCGGGGCAAAAGCTCGGTCAGAATTGTTCCTTGAAGGGAAGCGGCTAGGCTGTGCGCCAAAACTTTTGCACAGCCTTTGCCATTTCGAATCTATTATATTATTACTACAGTCGGTCAGTTTTTGCATATATTTGAAGATGGGTAGTATAGGAAGTATCACAAATAAGAAAGGATTTACATAAAAATATTTCGTTTCGTAAAAAGATATTATTTATTGAACTGTTAAATTATCCTAGTATCCAAATATTACAAATAGAGAAATTGCTAGATATGAAATACTTTGCTTTTTTTCTACATTAATATTATTGTTTTATCAAGTTCAATTAGAATAACAAGCTAGAAAATAATTATAACATTATAAGATCTTAAAATTTATTGAAATTATTGTGAATATATTGTCGAAAAACTTGAAAGGTCTTAACATATTCCTCTTTAAAATAAACATACATTAATACAGCTACACGAGCGGAAGTCTAATTAAGAGTCAAGGTGGCATACCTGAAAGATACTGTATTTTGACTATTCTCGTTTGTTACTGAAGGAGATTAAAATTTTTGGAAATAAATAATTAATATTTTATACTCATTTTCATAGCGGTTATGAAATTGAGACGAGATTCAAACTAAATTGATTATTCTGTTTATGTTGTGTAATCGAATTTTATGATGATGGCTGAGAAAAAAGGGTTGAGGTATTTTTTGAAAGTATACTGTTCTCAAAATAGTCATTATTTTGTTTCCCTTATCATTGGATATATATTTTATTACCATTAAACGATTTCAATAACATTTTGACAGAAAAGATATGCCAATTTTTATTTTTAAGTGCCGTCATAAAAAAGGGTTTTGATAGCTAGATTTACTTTTAACGCTTCCGGAAAACCTCCTCTTCCTAATTCATGGCGTAAACAGAGCAATTAGCTAACTGCTAGTGCTTTATTGAATCCGATATATAACAATATAAGTGATATAAGCAATTGTATAAATACAAATGGTTGATTATCTACTGTACAGGTACTCTATTATGCATTTTTGCTCTCCAAGTTGATGATATACTTAAAAAAATATATATATATATATAATATGTATTTAGAAAGGTGAGTGGTTTTGTAACCATATATGAACTCACCGAAGGAAAAAAATGGTTACATAATGGACACTCAAATCGTTTTCATTGCCTTATTTGATATAGATTTGCAGATTTATTGTGATATTCGAACTTATAAATGTTTAGTTGTTATTATAAGAAAGTTAATAGATTTTGGTCACAGATGTAGTAAAAATGTCTAATTATTAATAAAAGTAGACATATGACAATATTATAATTTTCTTACAGATACTGTTCGTTGTAATGTATTTAAGCCACCAAATATTGTTATTTATTCAAAATATTTTATGAAAAAACTTCATTGCAAAGTTGCTTGTTTAATAAAGTAAAACAAAAAACACCATTTCATACAAACTAATCCATATTGTTTGTGCCAGATCGTGGAAGAAAGGGATTATATGTAAGGAAAAGATAATGGAACGAAAAAGTCCTTCGAAAGTATTGAGTTTCTCTATTTTACTGAGACAATGGGAAAAATTGGCAAGAGATGAGGCAAAAATAAAGTCTAAAAAATGTACATTATAGTTTAGGCATGCACAAGTTATATAAATTGTTTAAACACATAAAAATGTATTGAAAGAATAGTATTACTAAGATATTTGACGTTTTCCACAATATTTTACGTGGTGTATGATTGTCTGAACTGCGTAAATATACAGAAAAACACAGTGAAATAATTGGATATTGAAAATAAATTAAATTCCGGTTCTTTAAAATTTCAAGCGATTAAAAAATTGAATAAATTAGCACTTTTTTGATATCTAAATTGATTTTTTTTTTAAATTTAAGTATAATACATTATGCTTTTCCGATAATAATAGCGCTATGTTGCTAACTGCCATTCAAATGGCATCTATTTAGTCTTAAATAAATTTCACAATGCTCTTGATAATAATCTTTCAATAATGACGATCGATTGAGAGGGATGTAATACTGATGAGCAGACCAATTATATTTGGTTTCAATCAGGTGTTCAGACGCAAGATTAATAAAAACAAAACAATATTTGATATCTGAAAACTTAGAATTTTATTCAATAACAAATAAAATGATTTATAAAAATGGAATACTACAAGGCATGTAGCTTCATTTTTTTTAATCTTTCTTTAAAGGTTTTATAAAATTTCCGAAAAATAAGAAAGAACCTAAGTTTCCAGTAATTATTCCGTAAGCTCTTAAAAAATGCTTTCCAAAGTTTGCTGGCTTAGTTTGTAAGTTTATAAAAGCGAAAGAATAACCAAACATTGTTTTCCAGCCCCCATTGTTTTTATTTTGAAACTTGTATTGGTTAAGTCTACGCCACGTTAAGGTCAATGGAAAATGGTTAAAAGGAACAAATTAAATTAAATTAACAAACGATAAAAGATGTTCCATTTGGAAATAAAAAAAAATTACTGAAAACAAAGCAGCCTAAGATTTATAACTATAAGAAATTTTATTATATGTTATGTGTATGAACATTGCTGTTCAAAATAAATATTTATTTTTCAGAAAATGATCATAAGAATATTGTTAATCTTTAATTACCTTAATTAAAGTTCGTTTATTTTGTAGCTTGGAAAACCAATATCGCTCTCGAGTTGCTGAGTAAATCAAGACAGTTAACTTGATTATTTCCTTTTTTGTAATACGATTATCATTGTTCTGTAAAATTTGTGGCTATTGTGATCTAAGCTAAGCAAAAAAAATCAATAAAACACGAAATAATTAAAAAAATGGGTTCCTTACAAATCAATTTGGAATTGATATTGTTTACATTTTTTTAAATGGAAATCTATTAAAATAGAAAAAAAATGATGTACATTGGTACAAACAAAAAACATGGGAAAATTTAAAATATTGTTGAACGTTTGGTTCAGTATACGTTGAATATTTGATAAAGTCGGCAATACGATAGCTTTGCGTATCATTTTTATTGACTTGTACGTATGGAATAGTATATCATTTCCATTGGGTATATTTCTCTAAAAGATGGGAAACGAGACACCGTTGAAAAAAGCAAAGTGACATACCACTCGGAGTGAAAGTGTTGACATACGGAAAGAAAACAATTGGGAAACACAATTCCATCTCTAAAAAGCAACTCCTAGAAATAAGGTTCTCTTATATAACATCACCGTGCCTGTGTATTTTTGTATTATTTAATATACAGGATGTTCGTCGGGTAGTTGATTACTTTATTTGTGTTTAAATTGATGTAAAATGAAAACAGAATGGTTTAATGCGTATAATTTTCAATTTACTACAATGGTAACGTATGGAAGACAATGTCACCTAAATTTTCTCTTCTGTTAGCCTCAAAAATGCAAGTTCTCTTTTTTGAATCATTTTTCATCAAATTTTCACACATTTCGACCGGTATTTCATTAATTTAATATTAAATGTTTCGTTTAAGTGTATTTAGTTGTTTGACATGAGCGTTGGTCTTTGATTATCATTAGCAAAAGAAGCCCGGCAACAGTTGAAGAAAATTGATATCAGAACTTTAAGGGTTCAATCATGGTGTTAACACGTTATAAATCATGCTATGATAACGTTCTTCATCAGCAGATAACGTAACGCTACGTTATTAAACGTGTATGGAAATGGACCTCATCACTCATTATGATTTTTTTCTTGAAAATTCATACTATGATGAGCAAGCTGTAACATTTTAATAGCATATGCACGGCATCGTAAATGGTTTTGTTGAAAAAGAATTTTTGTCAATTGAAATTAAAGTGGAAATTGTTGAAAATTTTTAAGTATAATTTTTCACCATACTTTTTCACCAAACTATTTTACTCCAATGTTGAGTACAGCTTCGTGATCATGGTATCAAATTGCTGTTGGGATTGTTTTGAAAACTTTCTTTAAGACAATAGATTTTTTTCAGCTTATCTACTCGTTCACTATAGACTATCTTTGTTTGTTTCTGCAACAGAGTTCCTTTATAAAAAAATATTGTCTTTTTTTTTAAATGGGTTATGATGTCAAATCATTTACTCCAAAAATCTCTCAAAAAACTCAAATCTTCATAAAAATGAATGATTTGCTCTGATAAAATATTTTTTTTTTTCATGAAATTTGAATTGTTACAACTTTGTACGATTCCACATATTTTGTCACTAACTACTCGGGTTTCACCTTTCGGCATCTTCAGGCATTCTATCACACGGATGTAACAGAACTGACAGTTCTATGAAGTGAAACATGACAATTCTGTTGCGTTCGTGTGATAGAATGCCTGAAGATGCCTAAAGGTGAAACCCGGGTCATTAGTGACAAAATATGTGGAATCGTTCAAAGTTGTAACAATTCAGATTTGATATTGAAACTCCATCAAGCACCTTCATTCGACATTTCGTTAGTTGATTGAGCTATTTTCATAATTTAATTTCCACATCATACTTCATAGTTGCAAAAATTAAATGTCAAAATTTATATTTAATAAAATGGTGACGTAAAAAAGTAGTAAACATTCCCTACGAGCACCCTTTGCTTACTGTTTACAAATAAACGCTCTCCTTATAAAAAGGCAGCTGATATTATTAGATAAAAAATATTCAGTAATAAATTTGGCACTTTTATGGATAGTTTATATAACTCATGTCATATCAAATATTAAGTAGTATTGTTTAAATTGTGTTGTAACACTGCTTAATCAATAGAAATAAATCCTTGATATATCAAGTAGTTACGTAAGCTGACACTTAATCGAACCAAAATACTGATGAGGAAAAATTTCATAGAATGAATAACTTAATTATTTCATGAAAACAAATAACTTTATATAAAAAATAATAAAATAAAAGTTAGAAGGTATTGCGCATTTAGCACAGCGGAAAACTATTTCATCGCTTAATTATGTGCATTTTTATACGCTTGAATTAAAATTTTCCGGAACTATAAAAAATCAACGATTGT
This sequence comes from Himalopsyche japonica, assembly GCA_028555115.1. Taxonomy (NCBI): domain Eukaryota; kingdom Metazoa; phylum Arthropoda; class Insecta; order Trichoptera; family Rhyacophilidae; genus Himalopsyche; species Himalopsyche japonica. The sequence continues at coordinate 1,762,475 of JAHFWJ010000620.1, forward strand.
CGTAAAATGCAGTCGACTGGAAAACACAGCACTTTATTTTAACGATGTTGTATTTTGTCGGGAAACTATGTATGAAAAAAATGATTCTGAATATTGTGATAGTTGAAATATAGTCTCAATATTTTGTTATAATACAATTTGAAATCCTTAAATGTTTTTTTAATGTTTTGAGTTATTTGATACTTAAGTTACTCCACGATGATATTATCCATCGATAAGTCATATAAATTGACAAGGAGTGCATTTTCCGCCATATTTTTACATTAGCTGCACACTTAAAAAATTGTGCTTTTGATTGATCTTTACTTCATTTGAAGAGATATTTTGTCATTTTTTTTGTTAAATATTAACTGAATTGGAAAAAAATACTTTTTCCAAAAAAAAATAAAAAAAGACTTTTATCGAATATGTATGAATGAAAATGGCGATTCTGCTTCTATATTTTAGAAAAACAGCTGAATAGTGTATATACTTATAAATATTTTCAAAAAATTAATGAAAATTTATCTAAATTCATGAAATCCTAATATAATGACCAGTATCGTATATTAATAGATATATTGATCACGTGCGATATATAAAGAAAAATCTGTCACTATTTGATAAAGTATGATATAAGTTAAATATTAATATGGTAAAATACGTCTTACGAAAAGCGATTTTGTGATTTGCAAATTAATCATATTTATTAAAATAGCAGATTTTCTTTGCGAAATAAAAAAAAATGATACATATTCGATAGTAAAAATGCGTTATTACTATTAAGGAAAAATACGCATATGTTTATGGCTTAACTGAAATTGATTTAAAAAATATTTTTGTTCAAAAGAACATTATTTTCACAAAGAAAATTATCAAAAACTATTTATTTTGCATGCCAAGATGGCGTGTAAACAGTATGCGGCTATGTAATATCAAATTTATGTTTGCTTTCCTCGTAACAAGCTGGAAGAAAACACAATAAAAAGAGAACGTAAAACCGGTCATATATTATTTTTTCTTTTATCATGCGCGCGTTAAATTTATCGGAAGTAATTTAATTTCCAGTTATTTTGATAATACTGCAAAGAGATAGAAAGAAATCATTTAGGGGAAGTGCGTGAGCAAATTCTTTTGAGAGTCTCATTTTGGATAGTGCAAGTCATGCATATGAATACATATAATATTCATTTTTATCGATTGAATTGGAGATTTCTGATGAAGTTAGTACGTGGTCCCCTTAACCACGAGGCCAAGCGTTGGTATCGTGATTCGTTGTTATAACGATTGCTTTCTAAATTTGAAATAGTAAGCACTGGTGAAAGATACATACAAAATTACATTGAAATTCGTTTTTAATTTGAATACATCTATATGATAAAACTTACCGCTAATAGAATCAAAAAAATTGTTGCTTTATTGCGATAAGAATATGCATTGTGAATATTCAGTATAAACGTATTTTTTATTTTAATGAGGTTGAATTTGAAATATGAATAACTAGTGAGACGTCTGGTCGAGAAAACGCACAAATGTAAGCAAAGCCAACAAGAGACGGGAGTTCGACAGTTTACTAGGAAACCGCTGCATGGAGTTTCTGACATGAAAATATAATTTTTATCACGAAAGATGAGTTTAATTTTCTATAAGTGGGACTACGCTTGAATCTATTATTTGATTTATGAATTTGTGTCAAAATGCATAAATTTCAAAGATATCTGAAGTCTCCTAAGCTATTTGTAGGCGGAGCACTTTAAGAGTAATAAACTAAGCTCTTATTTCGTTCTAGGTCTATCCTTTTACCCTTACTCTACTATCAAAAAAAAAAAAAAATATTACCTAAATTGACAACAATCAACAACTTAGTTCTCGTGTATCATAATCTGCTGGAATGAATTTCATTACAATACTATATGATCATCAATTGGAGAAGATATGGGTTAAAAGGATTTATGTTTATTTAATAAACATAGTAAGGCAGTGTTATAAGTAGTAAGTTATTTAATAAGCATAGTAGAGTAGTGAATATATTAATATAAATATATCACTACTGATATAGTACTCTATAATCGAAATGATGTGCGATTAAAGTATGTTACTAACAAAGTAAATTTTATTTCCAGGTATAATGGTAAATAGTAGACTATCTATAGAAAAGTATTATTTAGCTTACGATTACAATTTAATCGCCAACGAAATGTTTATATTGCAAATAATAATACATTGTCAAATTACTTTCAGATTTAAACAGTATTGTCTTAATCTATAAACACAAGCAAATTGTTTTCCGTATGTATATGTCATTTTCCATCAGTTTTTGTAGTCAGTAATCATGTGTTGCGGAGCAAACAAACAGTGCAGTTTCCTGCAACAACCACTGCATGAAGTTGACGAGTCTTGAATGCAATAACATCAAGTCCCCGTTTCTCTAAAGAGATACGTTCTCCGGTGCACAGAGCAAACATCATCAACGTTAAGGAGAAAGACTGCTTGGAGGGTATCTTTGACATATACTCTGTTACAGTGGTTTAGAAACGGAATTCATTAGCTGGGAAATGAAACAAGATGCTTTCGTGTAAAATAATATTATAATATATATTTGAATAACTTTTCACAGAAAATACTCTTTTATTCTCTAATTTAATAACCAACTCGGTCAGCCGCAAACATTTAGTGTCAGCGCGTATGGTGGTTATATACTGCCAGATAATTTTGAATAAGCATCAGAAGAATAAAAAGATAAAAATATGAAACTCCAAAGAAATATATTTGTGTATATGTAATGTAGGATTTAATATGTAAAAATAAACTCGTTTTTTATGTAATTTTCGATATATTGCTCCTTTTAGTACGTAGTCTAGCCATGTAATATATTGTTAAAAGATTTTCTAGAGGCTTTCTTAGGAAAATTTGAATAACATTTTTCTTTAAGGTGATGAATTAAAACCGTTCAGAAAAAGAAATAAAATTTAGCCTTTTGTGGGTGTAGCTACATTGATGAATTGAGTCATTTGAATTATGTTTAAAACTATCCATTTTTCAATAAATGTTTGAGGCAGGCCATGCTCGATGTATGTTGGATATATGAAAATAGAAATGTTTAAAATTAATAATTTGTAATATCTTTTTCCTGAGAGTGTTCTGGGCTGTCGTTTAAATAGTTAACATAGCTATATGTTATAACATAGCTAAAATCATTCAAGAGTCTTACTTACTCTGGAATGCATTTATTCATTCAGATAGAGGCAAAAAAAATAAAGAAAGCAATGGATTTGAATTTTTGTCCAAAATATTGTCTTAAAATCTTATAAAATGTTTGACTTCTTAGATAGACGTCAAAAATAGTGAGTTAGGATCACTTAATATAAAAGTGCATTTAGATATAATATTTAAAGTTCCGGGAACTATCTATTGATCAGACTGTCAGAGAAACAACACTATATAAAGAGCTATCTTCCTAAGGTACAATTTAACATTAAATTTTCTATTTCGAGAAAGTATGAGGTTTAGGCTTGATTGTAGTCTAACAGCGTTATTTAAATTTTATATATCATACAAAAAAAATGCTGCAACATGACAATTCATTTGAGCTTTTGTTTGGAAATGAGCTTTTTGAAACCGATTTGACTAGTAAATAATTCAAAGCAGATACGAACTATAATGATGTTAATCTATTTTATGCTTGAAAATTTGATTCTTTAAATATGACTACTACTGCTTTCGTAGAATATGGTTGTGGTGGTATAAAATTATAACATAGAATTATTCCTTCGTCAATAATTTCTACCCAATCTGGTGTTTAAATCACTATTACTCCGTTTTGATGGTGGGTATTTTAATTGCATTGTAAAAAATTCAATAGCACAATTGCATTTTAAGGATATTAGCAATTCTGTTAAGCTGTTACAAAAGAAAGTGTATGGCGGAAGAAAATATTATTACATAATGTTCATTATGCGGTAGAGCATGTAGGCTCTTTCGAGTAATGAATAATATGTAATAATGTCATCCAATAAACTTTAATGAGTACTGAATGACATGAGAAAGAACAGCGAAAGAAATGTTTGTTAATATTAAGGGAAAATTAATATACACCTGTTCTATATTACGAAATATTACTAGATGACGGCAGGATAAGCATGTCGTCAACGAAATTCTCAAATTCCTTCCATTGGATAATATCAACTTATCATGATACTTTGCAACAAACAATTTATGAGGCACCAGTATATATAATGAAATGTATAATATTTGATGGAAACCAGTGGTATATTTTTTTCATCATAAACATTTTGAGCCGTGATTGAATTTGAATAAAGTTGAATTTTAAGTAAAAGGACCAATACATACAAAGAATTTGGCATCTGTAAGCTGGCATCATCCAGCATGCCCATGATAGAAGTTGAAATATGTAGGGGTAGTCTCGTTATCAAGTCGATACGAATTTCAGTCCCGACATTTATTAATCCCAATCTGCGCAAAACCGAGAGAAGTAAATCCATTTCTAGTTTTTCCGAAAATTGTGTGATAATTATATTTCACGCCAGATTTTATGATTTGTCAAAATGTTGGGTGCTGGGCTATGAATTCGAACGCCGCTCGCAGAAAGCGCTTTAAGCAACATGGCCGCTATCCCCGAAGCAGCAACTGTCACAGCAAGATAGCAATTTCGGATCTCGCAGGAACAGTTGCCAAAATCAATGACACGATGACTTCGAGGACACGATGAGGAAGGTTTCACCTCGATGTTCCCTCAACGTCCGTTGAACCTCAGCGGCAAATTGGATTTTTTCGATCTCGTCACAGCGTTAGCGTGTTTTGGCCGTTCCTTTTTGGCGCGGTTTTTGCGTGACAGCCTTGGATAGCGTGTCCAAATTGTTGGCGGTAGTGGCATTGGCCAGCTGTGCTTTTCTTTCCTGAATTATACTTTATAAAATCTGCATTTGTTGGTTGCATTATATAGAAGAGAGTAAATAAATGCACTGAAAAAGTTTATGCGACCCGAATATTTCTACTATGCAAACATAATACAATACACAAAAGAAAGCAGAATAACAGACTGGTGTAGATATCATTAATTAACCTTTGAATCCACTAATTAATGACTATATTACATATCAGTTTGTATTTCCGGCGTCATGTGACGATCGACGGCTAATTGTTTTTTAATTTCAATCAATTACAATCGCACCGATAATTTGTCATTAATGAAATCATTTACATCTTGCAAAAGTTTCATTTTGATGAAATATTTCGCTAAGAAAGATTTCAATATCAAAGTAATTATCCGGACAATGTATCTTATGATATTATTTATTTTCACATCCTGTTGAAATTGGCATCTTGTGCTATCGAGTCTTACTCTGAAGGGTGAAGTTGAGAGAATTGAAAGATTGAAGACATTTCATTCGTGTAAGCAATGCGCTTGATGGCCACCGGCATTTCAGGAGGCGGTCATGTGGGCCCAGGACGGAGCCTTACGGAACACCTGCCTGGATCGATTTTGAAGAAGATCGAATTACATCCATTTGACTTTGAAATGTCTATCCGTCACGAACGAGCTTAGAATCTTTACAAGTGGTAGTCATATGCCAGCCTTCGACATTTTGAATACAAGCCCTTGGGTCCATACCCTGTCAAAGGCTTTAGGCTCGCACCACTTCTTGCAGTCTAGCTTTAATCACACGCTCTAGAATTTTGCTCATTGTGGGTAGTAAGCTTATTGGTCGACGGTTTACCGGAAGAGTATGATCTTTACAAGGCTTTGGAATGAGAATAATATCCGCTTCATTCGAACGTGACGGAAAATATAGTAATGAGCTAATACCTTTATGCGGTAGATGTTTGAGAGCTTTATTACAGATTCTGTCATTTCCCATAGCTTTTCTGTCAAGAAGCACTATTTTTAGGAAGGGTATCTTTATGCGCAGAGAACTTTGGAGAGAGCCCAATGTGGGTTCATTCATGGCTCGTCGGATTTCTGCTGACAATCGGTTGACACGTTGTCTTACTAAGGGGTTGCAAAACTTTTTCCAATCCTTTTTCATGCTCCGTCTATCATTTATAAGCTTTCTTATATCTCCTTGACGCAATTTACTGTGCGGTGATTTTCTACCGTTAAACTGGCATATGCAGTAGCTAAATTGATATTTGTTGTGAGACTATGAATCTCAAGATCAATGCTTTGGACATCCGCTAAGTCACTGTGCGGGATAAGCATGTCGTCAACGAAATTCTCAAATTCCTTCCATTGGATAATATCAACTTATCATGATACTTTGCAACAAACAATTTATGAGGCACCAGTATATATAATGAAATGTATAATATTTGATGGAAACCAGTGGTATATTTTTTTCATCATAAACATTTTGAGCCGTGATTGAATTTGAATAAAGTTGAATTTTAAGTAAAAGGACCAATACATACAAAGAATTTAAGTAAAATTATAGGACATTTATTTAAATAATATATAAAAATCTTATTGTATATAACAAATTGTGTACAAGTCTTTAAATGGAATTAAATTAATACTGTTCAAATCACTGACAAGGGGAGAATCCTTCAATTTCCTCCGTTTCGCAGGCTTGCGATTCTCAGTTTCGAAATTTCTGTTGAAAATAAATTTCTCTATATCTTCATCTATGTCAACATCGCTTGATAAGATGTGGTCGATGAGAGAATTTATCCGTATGTGTTGTCGGTAGACAGAAAGTCGTTTTTTTAATAATTTGTCTTTCTTTATGACGTTCAACCAAAATGGGATCACTTTAGCGGCAGCGTGTAAGCTGGCATCATCCAGCATGCCCATGATAGAAGTTGAAATATGTAGGGGTAGTCTCGTTATCAAGTCGATACGAATTTCAGTCCCGACATTTATTAATCCCAATCTACGCAAAACCGAGAGAAGTAAATCCATTTCTAGTTTTTCCGAAAATTGTGTGATAATTATATTTCACGCCAGATTTTATGATTTGTCAAAATGTTGGGTGCTGGGCTATGAATTCGAACGCCGCTCGCAGAAAGCGCTTTAAGCAACATGGCCGCTATCCCCGAAGCAGCAACTGTCACAGCAAGATAGCAATTTCGGATCTCGCAGGAACAGTTGCCAAAATCAATGACACGATGACTTCGAGGACACGATGAGGAAGGTTTCACCTCGATGTTCCCTCAACGTCCGTTGAACCTCAGCGGCAAATTGGATTTTTTCGATCTCGTCACAGCGTTAGCGTGTTTTGGCCGTTCCTTTTTGGCGCGGTTTGTGCGTGACAGCCTTGGATAGCGTGTCCAAATTGTTGGCGGTAGTGGCATTGGCCAGCTGTGCTTTTCTTTCCTGAATTATACTTTATAAAATCTGCATTTGTTGGTTGCATTATATAGAAGAGAGTAAATAAATGCACTGAAAAAGTTTATGCGACCCGAATATTTCTACTATGCAAACATAATACAATACACAAAAGAAAGCAGAATAACAGACTGGTGTAGATATCATTAATTAACCTTTGAATCCACTAATTAATGACTATATTACATATCAGTTTGTATTTCCGGCGTCATGTGACGATCGACGGCTAATTGTTTTTTAATTTCAATCAATTACAATCGCACCGATAATTTGTCTTTAATGAAATCATTTACATCCTGCAAAAGTTTCATTTTGATGAAATATTTCGCTAAGAAAGATTTCAATATCAAAGTAATTATCCGGACAATGTATCTTATGATATTATTTATTTTCACATCCTGTTGAAATTGGCATCTTGTGCTATCGAGTCTTACTCTGAAGGGTGAAGTTGAGAGAATTGAAAGATTGAAGACATTTCATTCGTGTAAGCAATGCGCTTGATGGCCACCGGCATTTCAGGAGGCGGTCATGTGGGCCCAGGACGGAGCCTTACGGAACACCTGCCTGGATCGATTTTGAAGAAGATCGAATTACATCCATTTGACTTTGAAATGTCTATCCGTCACGAACGAGCTTAGAATCTTTACAAGTGGTAGTCATATGCCAGCCTTCGACATTTTGAATACAAGCCCTTGGGTCCATACCCTGTCAAAGGCTTTAGGCTCGCACCACTTCTTGCAGTCTAGCTTTAATCACACGCTCTAGAATTTTGCTCATTGTGGGTAGTAAGCTTATTGGTCGACGGTTTACCGGAAGAGTATGATCTTTACAAGGCTTTGGAATGAGAATAATATCCGCTTCATTCGAACGTGACGGAAAATATAGTAATGAGCTAATACCTTTATGCGGTAGATGTTTGAGAGCTTTATTACAGATTCTGTCATTTCCCATAGCTTTTCTGTCAAGAAGCACTATTTTTAGGAAGGGTATCTTTATGCGCAGAGAACTTTGGAGAGAGCCCAATGTGGGTTCATTCATGGCTCGTCGGATTTCTGCTGACAATCCTCGATGTTCCCTCAACGTCCGTTGAACCTCAGCGGCAAATTGGATTTTTTCGATCTCGTCACAGCGTTAGCGTGTTTTGGCCGTTCCTTTTTGGCGCGGTTTTTGCGTGACAGCCTTGGATAGCGTGTCCAAATTGTTGGCGGTAGTGGCATTGGCCAGCTGTGCTTTTCTTTCCTGAATTATACTTTATAAAATCTGCATTTGTTGGTTGCATTATATAGAAGAGAGTAAACAAATAGCTTTAATCACACGCTCTAGAATTTTGCTCATTGTGGGTAGTAAGCTTATTGGTCGACGGTTTACCGGAAGAGTATGATCTTTACAAGGCTTTGGAATGAGAATAATATCCGCTTCATTCGAACGTGACGGAAAATATAGTAATGAGCTAATACCTTTATGCGGTAGATGTTTGAGAGCTTTATTACAGATTCTGTCATTTCCCATAGCTTTTCTGTCAAGAAGCACTATTTTTAGGAAGGGTATCTTTATGCGCAGAGAACTTTGGAGAGAGCCCAATGTGGGTTCATTCATGGCTCGTCGGATTTCTGCTGACAATCGGTTGACACGTTGTCTTACTAAGGGGTTGCAAAACTTTTTCCAATCCTTTTTCATGCTCCGTCTATCATTTATAAGCTTTCTTATATCTCCTTGACGCAATTTACTGTGCGGTGATTTTCTACCGTTAAACTGGCATATGCAGTAGCTAAATTGATATTTGTTGTGAGACTTTGAATCTCAAGATCAATGCTTTGGACATCCGCTAAGTCACTGTGCGGGATAAGCATGTCGTCAACGAAATTCTCAAATTCCTTCCATTGGATAATATCAACTTATCATGATACTTTGCAACAAACAATTTATGAGGCACCAGTATATATAATGAAATGTATAATATTTGATGGAAACCAGTGGTATATTTTTTTCATCATAAACATTTTGAGCCGTGATTGAATTTGAATAAAGTTGAATTTTAAGTAAAAGGACCAATACATAGAAAGAATTTAAGTAAAATTATAGGACATTTATTTAAATAATAAATAAAAATCTTATTGTATATAACAAATTGTGTACAAGTCTTTAAATGGAATTAAATTAATACTGTTCAAATCACTGACAAGGGGAGAATCCTTCAATTTCCTCCGTTTCGCAGGCTTGCGATTCTCAGTTTCGAAATTTCTGTTGAAAATAAATTTCTCTATATCTTCATCTATGTCAACATCGCTTGATAAGATGTGGTCGATGAGAGAATTTATCCGTATGTGTTGTCGGTAGACAGAAAGTCGTTTTTTTAATACTTTGTCTTTCTTTATGACGTTCAACCAAAATGGGATCACTTTAGCGGCAGCGTGTAAGCTGGCATCATCCAGCATGCCCATGATAGAAGTTGAAATATGTAGGGGTAGTCTCGTTATCAAGTCGATACGAATTTCAGTCCCGACATTTATTAATCCCAATCTGCGCAAAACCGAGAGAAGTAAATCCATTTCTAGTTTTTCCGAAAATTGTGTGATAATTATATTTCACGCCAGATTTTATGATTTGTCAAAATGTTGGGTGCTGGGCTATGAATTCGAACGCCGCTCGCAGAAAGCGCTTTAAGCAACATGGCCGCTATCCCCGAAGCAGCAACTGTCACAGCAAGATAGCAATTTCGGATCTCGCAGGAACAGTTGCCAAAATCAATGACACGATGACTTCGAGGACACGATGAGGAAGGTTTCACCTCGATGTTCCCTCAACGTCCGTTGAACCTCAGCGGCAAATTGGATTTTTTCGATCTCGTCACAGCGTTAGCGTGTTTTGGCCGTTCCTTTTTGGCGCGGTTTTTGCGTGACAGCCTTGGATAGCGTGTCCAAATTGTTGGCGGTAGTGGCATTGGCCAGCTGTGCTTTTCTTTCCTGAATTATACTTTATAAAATCTGCATTTGTTGGTTGCATTATATAGAAGAGAGTAAATAAATGCACTGAAAAAGTTTATGCGACCCGAATATTTCTACTATGCAAACATAATACAATACACAAAAGAAAGCAGAATAACAGACTGGTGTAGATATCATTAATTAACCTTTGAATCCACTAATTAATGACTATATTACATATCAGTTTGTATTTCCGGCGTCATGTGACGATCGACGGCTAATTGTTTTTTAATTTCAATCAATTACAATCGCACCGATAATTTGTCTTTAATGAAATCATTTACATCCTGCAAAAGTTTCATTTTGATGAAATATTTCGCTAAGAAAGATTTCAATATCAAAGTAATTATCCGGACAATGTATCTTATGATATTATTTATTTTCACATCCTGTTGAAATTGGCATCTTGTGCTATCGAGTCTTACTCTGAAGGGTGAAGTTGAGAGAATTGAAAGATTGAAGACATTTCATTCGTGTAAGCAATGCGCTTGATGGCCACCGGCATTTCAGGAGGCGGTCATGTGGGCCCAGGACGGAGCCTTACGGAACACCTGCCTGGATCGATTTTGAAGAAGATCGAATTACATCCATTTGACTTTGAAATGTCTATCCGTCACGAACGAGCTTAGAATCTTTACAAGTGGTAGTCATATGCCAGCCTTCGACATTTTGAATACAAGCCCTTGGGTCCATACCCTGTCAAAGGCTTTAGGCTCGCACCACTTCTTGCAGTCTAGCTTTAATCACACGCTCTAGAATTTTGCTCATTGTGGGTAGTAAGCTTATTGGTCGACGGTTTACCGGAAGAGTATGATCTTTACAAGGCTTTGGAATGAGAATAATATCCGCTTCATTCGAACGTGACGGAAAATATAGTAATGAGCTAATACCTTTATGCGGTAGATGTTTGAGAGCTTTATTACAGATTCTGTCATTTCCCATAGCTTTTCTGTCAAGAAGCACTATTTTTAGGAAGGGTATCTTTATGCGCAGAGAACTTTGGAGAGAGCCCAATGTGGGTTCATTCATGGCTCGTCGGATTTCTGCTGACAATCGGTTGACACGTTGTCTTACTAAGGGGTTGCAAAACTTTTTCCAATCCTTTTTCATGCTCCGTCTATCATTTATAAGCTTTCTTATATCTCCTTGACGCAATTTACTGTGCGGTGATTTTCTACCGTTAAACTGGCATATGCAGTAGCTAAATTGATATTTGTTGTGAGACTATGAATCTCAAGATCAATGCTTTGGACATCCGCTAAGTCACTGTGCGGGATAAGCATGTCGTCAACGAAATTCTCAAATTCCTTGAATTGGATAATATCAACTTATCATGATACTTTGCAACAAACAATTTATGAGGCACCAGTATATATAATGAAATGTATAATATTTGATGGAAACCAGTGGTATATTTTTTTCATCATAAACATTTTGAGCCGTGATTGAATTTGAATAAAGTTGAATTTTAAGTAAAAGGACCAATACATACAAAGAATTTAAGTAAAATTATAGGACATTTATTTAAATAATATATAAAAATCTTATTGTATATAACAAATTGTGTACAAGTCTTTAAATGGAATTAAATTAATACTGTTCAAATAACTGACAAGGGGAGAATCCTTCAATTTCCTCCGTTTCGCAGGCTTGCGATTCTCAGTTTCGAAATTTCTGTTGAAAATAAATTTCTCTATATCTTCATCTATGTCAACATCGCTTGATAAGATGTGGTCGATGAGAGAATTTATCCGTATGTGTTGTCGGTAGACAGAAAGTCGTTTTTTTAATACTTTGTCTTTCTTTATGACGTTCAACCAAAATGGGATCACTTTAGCGGCAGCGTGTAAGCTGGCATCATCCAGCATGCCCATGATAGAAGTTGAAATATGTAGGGGTAGTCTCGTTATCAAGTCGATACGAATTTCAGTCCCGACATTTATTAATCCCAATCTGCGCAAAACCGAGAGAAGTAAATCCATTTCTAGTTTTTCCGAAAATTGTGTGATAATTATATTTCACGCCAGATTTTATGATTTGTCAAAATGTTGGGTGCTGGGCTATGAATTCGAACGCCGCTCGCAGAAAGCGCTTTAAGCAACATGGCCGCTATCCCCGAAGCAGCAACTGTCACAGCAAGATAGCAATTTCGGATCTCGCAGGAACAGTTGCCAAAATCAATGACACGATGACTTCGAGGACACGATGAGGAAGGTTTCACCTCGATGTTCCCTCAACGTCCGTTGAACCTCAGCGGCAAATTGGATTTTTTCGATCTCGTCACAGCGTTAGCGTGTTTTGGCCGTTCCTTTTTGGCGCGGTTTTTGCGTGACAGCCTTGGATAGCGTGTCCAAATTGTTGGCGGTAGTGGCATTGGCCAGCTGTGCTTTTCTTTCCTGAATTATACTTTATAAAATCTGCATTTGTTGGTTGCATTATATAGAAGAGAGTAAATAAATGCACTGAAAAAGTTTATGCGACCCGAATATTTCTACTATGCAAACATAATACAATACACAAAAGAAAGCAGAATAACAGACTGGTGTAGATATCATTAATTAACCTTTGAATCCACTAATTAATGACTATATTACATATCAGTTTGTATTTCCGGCGTCATGTGACGATCGACGGCTAATTGTTTTTTAATTTCAATCAATTACAATCGCACCGATAATTTGTCTTTAATGAAATCATTTACATCCTGCAAAAGTTTCATTTTGATGAAATATTTCGCTAAGAAAGATTTCAATATCAAAGTAATTATCCGGACAATGTATCTTATGATATTATTTATTTTCACATCCTGTTGAAATTGGCATCTTGTGCTATCGAGTCTTACTCTGAAGGGTGAAGTTGAGAGAATTGAAAGATTGAAGACATTTCATTCGTGTAAGCAATGCGCTTGATGGCCACCGGCATTTCAGGAGGCGGTCATGTGGGCCCAGGACGGAGCCTTACGGAACACCTGCCTGGATCGATTTTGAAGAAGATCGAATTACATCCATTTGACTTTGAAATGTCTATCCGTCACGAACGAGCTCAGAATCTTTACAAGTGGTAGTCATATGCCAGCCTTCGACATTTTGAATACAAGCCCTTGGGTCCATACCCTGTCAAAGGCTTTAGGCTCGCACCACTTCTTGCAGTCTAGCTTTAATCACACGCTCTAGAATTTTGCTCATTGTGGGTAGTAAGCTTATTGGTCGACGGTTTACCGGAAGAGTATGATCTTTACAAGGCTTTGGAATGAGAATAATATCCGCTTCATTCGAACGTGACGGAAAATATAGTAATGAGCTAATACCTTTATGCGGTTGATGTTTGAGAGCTTTATTACAGATTCTGTCATTTCCCATAGCTTTTCTGTCAAGAAGCACTTTTTTTAGGAAGGGTATCTTTATGCGCAGAGAACTTTGGAGAGAGCCCAATGTGGGTTCATTCATGGCTCGTCGGATTTCTGCTGACAATCGGTTGACACGTTGTCTTACTAAGGGGTTGCAAAACTTTTTCCAATCCTTTTTCATGCTCCGTCTATCATTTATAAGCTTTCTTATATCTCCTTGACGCAATTTACTGTGCGGTGATTTTCTACCGTTAAACTGGCATATGCAGTAGCTAAATTGATATTTGTTGTGAGACTTTGAATCTCAAGATCAATGCTTTGGACATCCGCTAAGTCACTGTGCGGGATAAGCATGTCGTCAACGAAATTCTCAAATTCCTTCCATTGGATAATATCAACTTATCATGATACTTTGCAACAAACAATTTATGAGGCACCAGTATATATAATGAAATGTATAATATTTGATGGAAACCAGTGGTATATTTTTTTCATCATAAACATTTTGAGCCGTGATTGAATTTGAATAAAGTTGAATTTTAAGTAAAAGGACCAATACATACAAAGAATTTAAGTAAAATTATAGGACATTTATTTAAATAATATATCAAAATCTTATTGTATATAACAAATTGTGTACAAGTCGTTAAATGGAATTAAATTAATACTGTTCAAATCACTGACAAGGGGAGAATCCTTCAATTTCCTCCGTTTCGCAGGCTTGCGATTCTCAGTTTCGAAATTTCTGTTGAAAATAAATTTCTCTATATCTTCATCTATGTCAACATCGCTTGATAAGATGTGGTCGATGAGAGAATTTATCCGTATGTGTTGTCGGTAGACAGAAAGTCGTTTTTTTAATACTTTGTCTTTCTTTATGACGTTCAACCAAAATGGGATCACTTTAGCGGCAGCGTGTAAGCTGGCATCATCCAGCATGCCCATGATAGAAGTTGAAATATGTAGGGGTAGTCTCGTTATCAAGTCGATACGAATTTCAGTCCCGACATTTATTAATCCCAATCTGCGCAAAACCGAGAGAAGTAAATCCATTTCTAGTTTTTCCGAAAATTGTGTGATAATTATATTTCACGCCAGATTTTATGATTTGTCAAAATGTTGGGTGCTGGGCTATGAATTCGAACGCCGCTCGCAGAAAGCGCTTTAAGCAACATGGCCGCTATCCCCGAAGCAGCAACTGTCACAGCAAGATAGCAATTTCGGATCTCGCAGGAACAGTTGCCAAAATCAATGACACGATGACTTCGAGGACACGATGAGGAAGGTTTCACCTCGATGTTCCCTCAACGTCCGTTGAACCTCAGCGGCAAATTGGATTTTTTCGATCTCGTCACAGCGTTAGCGTGTTTTGGCCGTTCCTTTTTGGCGCGGTTTTTGCGTGACAGCCTTGGATAGCGTGTCCAAATTGTTGGCGGTAGTGGCATTGGCCAGCTGTGCTTTTCTTTCCTGAATTATACTTTATAAAATCTGCATTTGTTGGTTGCATTATATAGAAGAGAGTAAATAAATGCACTGAAAAAGTTTATGCGACCCGAATATTTCTACTATGCAAACATAATACAATACACAAAAGAAAGCAGAATAACAGACTGGTGTAGATATCATTAATTAACCTTTGAATCCACTAATTAATGACTATATTACATATCAGTTTGTATTTCCGGCGTCATGTGACGATCGACGGCTAATTGTTTTTTAATTTCAATCAATTACAATCGCACCGATAATTTGTCTTTAATGAAATCATTTACATCCTGCAAAAGTTTCATTTTGATGAAATATTTCGCTAAGAAAGATTTCAATATCAAAGTAATTATCCGGACAATGTATCTTATGATATTATTTATTTTCACATCCTGTTGAAATTGGCATCTTGTGCTATCGAGTCTTACTCTGAAGGGTGAAGTTGAGAGAATTGAAAGATTGAAGACATTTCATTCGTGTAAGCAATGCGCTTGATGGCCACCGGCATTTCAGGAGGCGGTCATGTGGGCCCAGGACGGAGCCTTACGGAACACCTGCCTGGATCGATTTTGAAGAAGATCGAATTAAATCCATTTGACTTTGAAATGTCTATCCGTCACGAACGAGCTTAGAATCTTTACAAGTGGTAGTCATATGCCAGCCTTCGACATTTTGAATACAAGCCCTTGGGTCCATACCCTGTCAAAGGCTTTAGGCTCGCACCACTTCTTGCAGTCTAGCTTTAATCACACGCTCTAGAATTTTGCTCATTGTGGGTAGTAAGCTTATTGGTCGACGGTTTACCGGAAGAGTATGATCTTTACAAGGCTTTGGAATGAGAATAATATCCGCTTCATTCGAACGTGACGGAAAATATAGTAATGAGCTAATACCTTTATGCGGTAGATGTTTGAGAGCTTTATTACAGATTCTGTCATTTCCCATAGCTTTTCTGTCAAGAAGCACTTTTTTTAGGAAGGGTATCTTTATGCGCAGAGAACTTTGGAGAGAGCCCAATGTGGGTTCATTCATGGCTCGTCGGATTTCTGCTGACAATCGGTTGACACGTTGTCTTACTAAGGGGTTGCAAAACTTTTTCCAATCCTTTTTCATGCTCCGTCTATCATTTATAAGCTTTCTTATATCTCCTTGACGCACTTTACTGTGCGGTGATTTTCTACCGTTAAACTGGCATATGCAGTAGCTAAATTGATATTTGTTGTGAGACTATGAATCTCAAGATCAATGCTTTGGACATCCGCTAAGTCACTGTGCGGGATAAGCATGTCGTCAACGAAATTCTCAAATTCCTTCCATTGGATAATATCAACTTATCATGATACTTTGCAACAAACAATTTATGAGGCACCAGTATATATAATGAAATGTATAATATTTGATGGAAACCAGTGGTATATTTTTTTCATCATAAACATTTTGAGCCGTGATTGAATTTGAATAAAGTTGAATTTTAAATGATATTTTAAGTAAAAGGACCAATACATACAAAGAATTTAAGTAAAATTATAGGACATTTATTTAAATAATATATAAAAATCTTATTGTATATAACAAATTGTGTACAAGTCTTTAAATGGAATTAAATTAATACTGTTCAAATCACTGACAAGGGGAGAATCCTTCAATTTCCTCCGTTTCGCAGGCTTGCGATTCTCAGTTTCGAAATTTCTGTTGAAAATAAATTTCTCTATATCTTCATCTATGTCAACATCGCTTGATAAGATGTGGTCGATGAGCGAATTTATCTGTATGTGTTGTCGGTAGACAGAAAGTCGTTTTTTTAATACTTTGTCTTTCTTTATGACGTTCAACCAAAATGGGCTCACTTTAGCGGCAGCGTGTAAGCTGGCATCATCCAGCATGCCCATGATAGAAGTTGAAATATGTAAGGGTAGTCTCGTTATCAAGTCGATACGAATTTCAGTCCCGACATTTATTAATCCCAATCTACGCAAAACCGAGAGAAGTAAATCCATTTGTAGTTTTTCCGAAAATTGTGTGATAATTATATTTCACGCCAGATTTTATGATTTGTCAAAATGTTGGGTGCTGGGCTATGAATTCGAACGCCGCTCGCAGAAAGCGCTTTAAGCAACATGGCCGCTATCCCCGAAGCAGCAACTGTCACAGCAAGATAGCAATTTCGGATCTCGCAGGAACAGTTGCCAAAATCAATGACACGATGACTTCGAGGACACGATGAGGAAGGTTTCACCTCGATGTTCCCTCAACGTCCGTTGAACCTCAGCGGCAAATTGGATTTTTTCGATCTCGTCACAGCGTTAGCGTGTTTTGGCCGTTCCTTTTTGGCGCGGTTTTTGCGTGACAGCCTTGGATAGCGTGTCCAAATTGTTGGCGGTAGTGGCATTGGCCAGCTGTGCTTTTCTTTCCTGAATTATACTTTATAAAATCTGCATTTGTTGGTTGCATTATATAGAAGAGAGTAAATAAATGCACTGAAAAAGTTTATGCGACCCGAATATTTCTACTATGCAAACATAATACAATACACAAAAGAAAGCAGAATAACAGACTGGTGTAGATATCATTAATTAACCTTTGAATCCACTAATTAATGACTATATTACATATCAGTTTGTATTTCCGGCGTCATGTGACGATCGACGGCTAATTGTTTTTTAATTTCAATCAATTACAATCGCACCGATAATTTGTCATTAATGAAATCATTTACATCTTGCAAAAGTTTCATTTTGATGAAATATTTCGCTAAGAAAGATTTCAATATCAAAGTAATTATCCGGACAATGTATCTTATGATATTATTTATTTTCACATCCTGTTGAAATTGGCATCTTGTGCTATCGAGTCTTACTCTGAAGGGTGAAGTTGAGAGAATTGAAAGATTGAAGGCATTTATCGATGGAAGATTTTATTTGACTTGATTGACTTTGATTTGCTATTATATGTATACCACGGGGAATAACTACTTCTAGTTTACAAATCATTATTTGTCCAACAGGGGAACTTAAACGAGTCTTACGAATCCTGAATATTATATATTTACAAGTATCGCGTTTGCTTCAACTATGCCAGTGAGCGCTGGCAATGGTACCGCGCAGTAGTCAATATGTTTTTTAATACAAATCGCAGTTCCTCCTTTCGATGTTCGAGTACGATTAAATCGTTATAAGGAATATTTTGGTTTCGATGGACGATACCATCACTTGAGGAAAGTCTCATTCACGAGAAGGATGTCGATTGCATAACTCGATAAAACGTCAATCACATGAAGTTTATCGTGTCTTATGGTAACTCCACTGTTCCAACGGAGGATCTTTAATGATGCCGGTTGGTTTTTTTGGCCATCATCGGCATTACATGACGCCTCTTGGGCGGACAGTTTTAAGAGGAATTGATTTATCTTTGACACGATGATCCACCATTTCTCGAGCAAAGATTTTTGATCCATACGAGCATTTTCGTTTGGCTTGGGTGGTTGGGAAGAGTTAACATTTTCTCCATTTAAGTTAATGACAAGAGTCAACTAGGCCGCTACAGACTGTGACTTTGATGTCGAAGAGTCCTTAAGAGTTTGTCAGAAAGTGTTGGCAACGGCCATCTTTTTTTTTGTTGATAGAATGATAAGCATACTTACATTTCATTTAATTTTAATAACTGGAGAATTTCCTGAGAAGTAATTAATTCACACCATAGATTTTAGTCGCATCAAATAATCACTTCCAAATGTTATAATAACTTCATTGTATGAGTATGTAAAATAGCATTGTGTCAATATTTTGATTTAATGGCTCCAAAACTTTCGTTGCAACGTTTAATATTTAGAAAAATATTTCCTAGTAAATACTGTTAATTTATAAAAAAAAATATGAAATCATAAAACAGTTAATTTTTTTAATACGGTTTCATAATGATGAACGATGCAATAAAGAATTGTATGTTTCAAATTTGTGTGCCTTGGCTTAGGGTGCCTATCATCTTGGAGACTACTGAATACTAGTGAAAGGGATAAAAGATATTTGTGACGAACCGATTGTATATCGCCGTTACTTAAGTCATTACATGAAATAGACGCAATTATGGAAACTTACTTAGTTTACATACACTTGCTAAAACGACTTATAAAATTACTATTTATGTAAATTAAATTTCCCAAAATAACTTTATACACAATAAGATATTAAGTCTTGCAAAAGTTAAAATGGGTTTTGTCCGAAGAGAGAAGGCGATATTTTAATTATTTATCTATTTTTAGACAATGAAAGAAACTAACATTTCAGTTTTGTCCTGTGTCGTGTATGCCGGGCCGTCGGTAGTGCTGGAATAAATCTCATATGAGAAGCTTACAACGTTGCTAGGGGTTGATGGTTTCACCTCGATGTTACCTCAACGTCCGTTTAACCTCAGCAGCAAGTTGGATTTTCCGATCTCGCCACAGGGTTAGCGTGTTTTTACGATTTTTTTTGCGCGGTTTTCGCGTGGCAGCCTTGGCTGACGTTTCCAAATTGTTATCAGTTGTGGTAATGGCCAGATGCCATTTTCTTTTGGTGAGATTCTTTTTTTATATAAAAAATATGGAGACTTTTGAAGCTTAAAATATCTTTTCCTTTTAAAGCCTTCTCAACACCGAGGAGCAGCAGATGGAGGAGCGTTCTGTCACTACCCTTCCTCATGCGCTGGGAGTTGATGATTGGGAAGCGAGTTGTTTCCAGTTCACCTTTGTTTTCAGTGTCGGTGATGGGACCAGGATACCTCTAAACGCAACCTTTAGTGTGTTGTAGTTTCGCAGAAGTGAACTCTATTTTGATATAGCCCACTTGGCTTACAGTCGATACGCCATCTATGCCAACCAGCTTAAGGTGAATTAAGATGATGAAAGAGCCATTTTGTTGTTTTTATTATCGTTGTTTTATTTGCGCTTATGTACAGCTGAACATTTGCGGCCCGGTTTTTTTGGGTATTTAAATTTTGTTTCCTCGTCGTTAGCTGGGTTTCCCAGGATGGGCGTTAATTATGTTGGCGATTGCTTTAAAGGCGTAGGTGAGTCGAAACCGAGGCATCACGGCTATCGCCATCGTCCATTTGGATCATGCGGTTGCTTGGCAAGATCTCCGTTTCTACGTCTAAATTGTCCTTTCTCTTTTTTTGTTTCTTGGGCAAAGTAGAGAGGTAGATAGTTGATAAGCATTTGAAGAATTTATTCCATGTATACCATGAGTACGTATTTAAGTTAAAGACTCCTGGGTATATCATTTTTGTGATTTGGGCTAAGGGGAAACCAGGGTAAGAGCCTAGAGATATGTTGATGTGTGCGGCAGCACAATTCACTATTGGAGTGTTGTCTCGTTTTAGCTGTCGCTCTGTTGTTGTCGCAGGATGAGGTAAGCTAGAGCACGTGTATACTCTGCGATGTGCATCGGCAGGATAATTCAGTCCGCTGAGAAAAATATCCGATTGAATTTTTGTGGTTCACAAATTCGGTGGCCTAATGTATCGGCGTGTCTACATAATGTTCTGGAAAACCCTTTATTGGTCTGTATACGGAGCGTTGACTGAAGAGCTATTGACCGTACGAGCGCTGAAGCTGAAATTTGAAGTTCAATGAGCATACCGGGATTATAAAACATCAAGCTTATTGAAGAAAGCTAGAATAAGCTTTGCGCTCAATGCGGGGAGCACGTTTACTCTTAAAGGCAAGCTGCTCCTTTACATAGCCATAACTTCCCCAATTTTCGTTTACGCTACTCCAGTGTGGGCTAATGCTTACCAGAAACATCTAAAGACACTTCGAATTGTTCAAAATAAATCATTGCATCAAATTTGCAATGCCCCGTGGTACGTTAGCAATTCGCTGCTACATAAAGTCTTGAAAGTAAGAGCCTAGAATTCGAGAGCTCGTTCGTGAAATTTCTCATCAATTTCACAACGATATAGGAAAACATTTTAAAGTATGATTTCTCACCAAAATAATAATGAACTCTACCGAGTAATGCCGAGAGCGGTTCTGCTCGTCGATTGATTGGTCTCTTCCCAAAAAAACAATGCCGTTACACAAAATGCGTAGAATATTTTGTCTTATAAGAGCACAACCTGCAATATTTATGTCACGAAGTACTGCCGTCAAATATCTTTAAAAAAATTCATCATGATACTTTGCAATATAAAATTTATGAGGCACCAGTATATATAATGAAATGTATACAATGGAAACCAGTGGTTATCATGATACACATTTTAAGCAGTGATTTTCTTAAAATTGAATCTTAAATATGTTTATAACGTAAAATGACTAATTCAAAAAAAGAATCCGAGTAAAATTATAGGACATTTATTGAAATAGCATAAAAAATCTTATAGTGGAATTGGAATTAAATTAATACTGCTCAAAGCACTGACAGTGGAAGAATCCTTCAATTTCTTCCGTTTCATCCGTTTTGCAGGCCTGCGATTCTCAGTTTTGACATTTCTGGCAAACATATAATTCTCGGTATCTTCATCTATTTCAACATCGCTTGATAAAATGTGGTCGATGAGCAAATTAATCCGTATGTGTTGTAGGTAGACCAAAAGTCTTTTTTTGAATACTTTATTCTTCTTTATTACGTTCAACCAAATTGGGCTTACTATAGCAGCAGCGTGTAAGCTAGAATCATCCAACATGCCCATGATGGAAGTTGAAATGTGTAAGGGTAGTCTCGTTATCAGGTCGATTTGAATATTATTAGTCCCGGAATTAAATATTCCTAAACTATACACAAGCGAGAGAATTAAATCCATTTCTAGTTTTTCAGAAAATTATGTGATAATTATATTTCAGGCCAGATTTTATGATTTGTCAAAATGTTGGGTGCTGGGCTATGAATTCGAACGCCACTCGCAGGAAGCGCTTTAAGCAACATGGCCGCTATCCCCGAAGCAGCAACTGTCACAGCAAGATAGCAATTTCGGATCTCGCAGGAACAGTTGCCAAAATCAACGACTCGAGGAATGTCATTCCTGTTCCGTCGGGCGCATCGCGAAAAAATAAAGCACCATTTTCATCATCCATTGCCTTCATTGAATTATTTGGCACTTTTTCTATGTGGGGTGCAACAGTGGTACAATGAATATGTTAGATGAATCTTTGGCTGTAAGGCATCAACCTGTGTACACAATGCACTGAAAAAATCATTATTGTACACGGAGCGTTGGCTAAAGAGCTACTGACATGACACATAATTCAATGAGCACACCTCGATTAAAACATCAAATTTATGGTTTAAAAGCGAGACTTAGCTTTATACTCAGCGCGAAAAGCAAGCTTATTCTCAAAGGCAAGACGCTTATCTATACAGCTATACCTCACCCGTTTATAGTTTACGCTACTCCAGTGTGAGCTAATGCTCACCAGGAACATCTTATTTCAAAAAGAAATTGCAAGATTTTGTTGTGATAATTATTGATTGTTTCCAAATTCATGTTTCTATAGAAGATATTTCAAATTAAAATCACACAATTTATTAGCTGTTGTCAAAGAATGATTAATGGTATTGAATGCACAAAGCTATGCAGACACATCGTTACACAGAAATAACGCTAACACTCTAAGCTGCAATAACTACGGATCGCTGCATTTGCATATTTGACGCAGATTCTGTCTACACTTCCGACACTAATACAATTTCATTTTATACCACCTGGTATTAAAGATAGAAGCGATAGGCTTATTTTAAAATCTTTTTCAATAAATGGAATTCAATAATGAATAATGTTTACTTAGAAATCGTTACCGATTAAATATAAAACACTAATTCAAAAAGCTTTACCGTAAGAAACATTATGTTGCGCTTTGTTATATAATATGATATGACTTCATTACAAAAAAAGAAAATTAATGAATTCTGACACAATTTTGGTGGTAATGATATTTATTTTGCATATCAATGAATTGTGGCTTCTTTTTCAGCTGTTTTTGTATATTTTTGCGTTTTATAGAATGAAAGAGGAATGCAAGTCTTTCTGTTTTATTTTCGAAATTTAGAGCAGCACGAAAATGTTTCAATGTTCTGATTGTATAATCATGATCAAATCTGCATTCGTTGGTTGCATTATATACAAGTTTATAAATAAATGCATTTAGAAAGTTTATGGAAATCGAATATTTATACTATGTATATATAATAGAAAGCAGAATTATCGACAGGTGTATATATTATTAATTAACCTATGAATCCACTAATTAGTAATTATATTACATATCAGTTTGTATTTCCGACTTAATGTGATGATCGACGGCTAATTGACTTTTAATTTTTATTAATTACTATCGCACCGGTAATTCGTCGTTAATGATAACATTAATATCTCACAAAAGTTTTGTTTTCATGAAATATTTTGCTTAGGAAGAATTTAATAATTATCCGGACAATGTATCTAATGATCTTACATATTATTACTTCTTGTTGAAATCGACGTCTTGTACTATGGAGTTTTACTCTTTATAGGGTGAAATCGAGTTAATTGAAAAGTTGTAGCATAATATATAGATATATGTTCTATAACCATAGAGATATGCAAACACAAGGTTTTTCAAAATTATCTTGAGCTATGATATATAAAAATAAGGCTTCTTAACTTTCATAATATTTTGATATCTGTAGAATTTTCTGAGAAGTAACTTATTCAAACCACTGATTTTAATCGCATCAAATAATCACTTCCAAATGTTATAATAACTTCGTTGTATGCGTATGTAAAACAGCATTATGTCAATATCTTGACTTAATGTTTCCGTAAATTTCGTTGCAACGTTCAATATTTAGAGAAAATATTTCCTACTTTTATTTTAATACGGTTTCATAATACTGAATATACGATTATATAAAGAACTATATGCCTTGAATAAGTGTGATTTGTCTTATGGTGCCTTTCAGCTTGGAGACTACTCCATACTAGTGAAGGGGATGAAAGATATTTGTGACGAAACCGAAGAATTGTATATCGCCGTTACTTAAGCCATTACAGAAAATTTTGAAAATTATGCAAAACTTACTTAGTTTACATACACTTGCTTAAACGACTTATGAAGTTACTATTTATGATATATACATTCGATAACCTAAAACAGCTTTTTTCACAATAACTTAATAAATTTTACAATTGTGAAAACTGTTGTTGTCCGAATAGAGAAGACGATATTTATATTATTTATTTTTTTATAGTTAGTGAAAGAAACCAGAATGCCGGACCGTTGGGGCCGTAAGTCGGTCGTGCTGGAATAATTCTCGTCTGAGAAGCCTACAGCGTTGCTTGGCGTTGAAGGTTTCACATCGATGTTCCCTCAACGTCCGTTTAACCTCAGCGGCAAGTTGGATTTTTCCGATCTCGCCACAGGGTTAACGTGTTTTTGCCATTATTTTTTGGCGGTTTTTGCTTGACAGCCTTGGATAGCGGATCCAAAACGATGGCGGTAATGGCATTGGCCAGTTGCCCCTTTTTTCGGTGGGATTCTACTTTTATATAGATGAAGTGGAGTCTTTCGAGGACTAAAATCTCTTTTCTTTTTGAGGACTTCTATTCTGCTTCTTCTACTTCTGAGGTAAAATGACTAATTCAAAAAAAGAATCCAAGTAAAATTATAGGACATTTATTGAAATAGCATAAAAAATCTTATAGTATAAAACAAATTGTGTACAAGTCCTTAAATGGAATTAAATTAATACTGCTCAAAGCACTGACAGTGGAAGAATCCTTCAATTTCTTCCGTTTCATCGGTTTTGCAGGCCTGCGATTCTCAGTTTTGACATTTCTGGCAAACATATAATTCTCGGTATCTTCATCTATTTCAACATCGCTTGATAAAATGTGGTCGATGAGCAAATTAATCCGTATGTGTTGTAGGTAGACCAAAAGTCTTTTTTTCAATACTTTATTCTTCTTTATTACGTTCAACCAAATTGGGCTTACTATAGCAGCAGCGTGTAAGCTAGAATCATCCAACATGCCCATGATGGAAGTTGAAATGTGTAGGGGTAGCCTCGTTATCAGGTCGATTTGAATATTATTAGTCCCGGAATTAAATATTCCCAAACTATACACAAGCGAGAAAATTAAATCCATTTCTAGTTTTTCAGAAAATTATGTGATAATTATATTTCAGGCCAGATTTTATGATTTGTCAAAATGTTGGGTGCTGGGCTATGAATTCGAACGCCACTCGCAGGAATCGCTTTAAGCAACATGGCCGCTATCCCCGAAGCAGCAACTGTCACAGCAAGATAGCAATTTCGGATCTCGCAGGAACAGTTGCCAAAATCAACGACTCGAGGAATGTCATTCCTGTTCCGTCGGGCGCATCGCGAAAAAATAAAGCACCATTTTCATCATCCATTGCCTTCATTGAATTATTTGGCACTTTTTCTATGTGGGGTGCAACAGTGGTACAATGAATATGTTAGATGAATCTTTGGCTGTAAGGCATCAACCTGTGTACACAATGCACTGAAAAAATCATTATTGTACACGGAGCGTTGGCTAAAGAGCTACTGACATGACACATAATTCAATGAGCACACCTCGATTAAAACATCAAATTTATGGTTTAAAAGCGAGACTTAGCTTTATACTCAGCGCGAAAAGCAAGCTTAGTCTCAAGGGCAAGATGCTTATCTATACAGCTATACCTCACCCGTTTATAGTTTACGCTACTCCAGTGTGGGCTAATGCTCACCAGGAACATCTTATTTCAAAAAGAAATTGCAAGATTTTGTTCTGGTAATTATTGATTGTTTCAAATTCATGTTTCTATAGAAGATATTTCAAATTAAAATCACACAATTTATTAGCTGTTGTCAAAGAATGATTAATGGTATTGAATGCACAAAGCTATGCAGACACATCGTTACACAGAAATAACGCTAACACTCTAAGCTGCAATAACTACGGATCGCTGCATTTGCATATTTGACGCAGATTCTGTCTACACTTCCGACACTAATTCAATTTCAGGTGGAATCAACCTTTCAGCATTAAAATACAACAGTTTGTATGTTAACACCGTCTGGAATTACAGATGGAAGCGATAGGCTAATTTAAAAGCTATTTAAATAGATGGAATGAAATAATGAAAATATTGTTTTCTTACAAAACTTAGAAGAAGATATTTTCCTGTAAACAATGAATGTTTTTTGTAAAATAACGCAATTATTAATGTTTTTGTGCATACATTTTTTGGTATTGTGTTTGACTCGACAAATCTAATGTCCAATGAGAGTTTAACGCTTTATTATAACGCTATGTTGTATTGCGGTCTGGATTTCAAATCGAGGTTTATACCTATAGTAGTTGGATTCGATTGGCCCATTTACACCCATCGTAACATTAGCATTGAGTTTTGTTGAAATAAAATAGGATTTTGGAAGCTGTTTTTGTTCATTTTAGGGAATAATAGTTTAAAGTTTCAGTGAATTTTTCTGAAAACATTCGTAAGAAAAATGTCTTTTGAGTGAAGTGAATTTTAAAGTAATGTAATGAGTATTGCCTCGTTGATATGAAAAGTTGTCAAAAAATAGTATTTCGAATTATTTAATTTATACTTTTTACAATGAATTGTGGTTCGTTGTTCAGCAATTTTTGTATATTTTTACGTTTTATAGAATGAAAGGGGAATGCTAGTGTATGTGTTTTATTTTCGCAATTTAGAGCAACACGAAAATGTTTCAATGCTCAGCTTATATAATCATGTAAAAATCTGCTCTTGTTGGTTGCATTAAATACAAGAGAGTAAATAAATACATTTTGAAAGTTTATGCAAATCGAATATTTTGACTTTTCAAACATAATATATTATATAATAGAAAACAGAATAATTATAGTACCTAGAAAACAGAATAATAATAGTACCTAGATTACATATCAGTTTGTATTTCCGGCTTAATGTTACGATACACATGTAATTGATTTTTCATTAATTACAATCCCATCAGTAATTAATTAATGTATTATAAAAGCTTTGTTTTGATGAAATATGTTGCTAAGGAAGAATTTAAACATTGATGTAGTTATCCAGACAATGTATCTAATGCTATTATATTTATATTATTATTTCCTGGTGAAATGTGGTTTAAGAAAAAGGGTGACTTACATTGGCATTATTTGAAAAAGTACATGTTACTTAGTAAAAATATTAGGTTATTGACGGCCAAAATTTAATGGTACGGTACCGTACGGATTTAGCAGGAAAGACTTTTGTAAAAAAATGCGTTGAGGCGATACATGGAATAATAATTTAGAGGAGTGTTAATTTATCTCGCAGGGAGAATCTTCAAGGTGATTTGAAAGTAAAAAATTAAAATTTGATATTGAATTCCATCAAGCACCTTCAGTCGATATAATAAATTATAAACAAACAAAATATTTCTCATGAGCGTATAATATTATATAATATATGGAGAAATGTTGGAGTTGCTCAAGTTAATAACGGTATATATTTATAACCCTAGAGATTTGCAAACACATATTTGAAAAAAATATTTTTAGCTATGAAATATGAAAATAAGGATACTTAGCTTTCATAATATTTTCATAAATGGAGAATTTCCTGAGATGTAACTGATTCACACCATTGATTTAATCACAACAAATAATAACTTCATTGTGTGCGTATATAAAACGGCACTGTGTCAATATCTTGATTTTATGGCTCCCAAACTTTCGTTGCAACGTTTAATATTACTACTACTAACAGCTATTTTTTAAAATATGGTTTCATAATGCTGAATATACGATGCAATAAAGAATTATACGTTTCAAATTTGTGCACGTTGGCAATCCCCCTATAGTTTTGTTGCTATAATTATTATATTACATTATTCCACCACCTTGGAATCTGAATAGTATTTTACCTGTCAATTTCCTTGCATTCTGATTACGTATGTATGAGTATAATTATAATGCGAGTGGCGGCCACATGAACCTACCCCACTGTAGATTCCTCAGTTCTTCAGCAACGACACAACAGTTAAAAAAACGATGTATACGAGAGATGAAGAAGACCGGAAGTAAAAACACAAATAAAAAAAAACAATTTAAATAATAGAAATTTTATTAAAATAACGTATTTATCATATATAACAAATTATGTACAAGTCTTTAAATGGAATTAAATTAATACTGCTTATAGCGCTGAGAGTAAAAGAATCCTTAAATGTATTCCATTTTGCAGGCTTGTGATTCTTGGGTTCGATGATTCTCGAAACATTTGATTTCTTTTTATCTGCGTCATCATGGCTTGATAAGAGGTGGTTGATGAGCGAATCTATTTGTATGTCCTGCAGGTAAATCCGTAATTTTCGCTTAAAAACTTTGTCTTTCTTTATCATGTCCAGTATGATCGAAATAGAAGATGAAATGTGAAGTGGGATACTCGCCGTCAAGAGAACACGATTTTTTGTTCCGAAATGTAACAACCCCCCTCCATGCGAAAGCGGAAGAAATACATTCATCTCACAGCTTGTTTTTTGAGAAATTCGACTGGCAATAATAACTCCGTCCAGAGCAATGAATTATTCAATATGTTGGATGCCGGGCTATGACATCGAACGCCGCTCGTAGAAAATGCATTTATAAAGTTTATGAATATCGAATATTTTATATAAAATACATTGAATAGAAAGCAGAATAATAGAAAGGTGTAAATATAATTAATTAAACTTTCAATCCATTAATTAGTAACTATATCAATTAGTATTGTATTTCCGGCTTAATTATACACGCCAAATTTTTTATTAATTGCTGTCGCTCCGATAATTCGTCATTAATGATCTCATCAATATCTTACAAAAGCTTTGTTTTGATGAAATATGCTGTGAAAGCAGAATTAAAATTTTAATGTCAATATCCAGACAATTTATTTAATGATATTAAATATGATGAATTCCTTCTCTTTATAGAGTGAAATCGAGAAAATTGAAAGATTCTGATATTTCATTCGTGTAAGCAATGCGCTTGATAGCCAGCGGTATTTCAAGGGCGGTCATGCGGTTCACGCGAAGACTAAATGTGGTCCAAGAAAAAGAGTGACTTATGTTCGGTGTTTTTCGAAAAAGTAAATGTTACTTAGTAAAAATATCAGGTTACAGACGGTAAAATTTTTACCCTATAGATTTGACAGGAAAGCCTTTTGTGAAAAAATTGTGTTAAGGTGTTACATAAAGAGCTGGAATAGTAATTTAGAAGAATGTTAATTTATCTAGTAGGGAGAATCTTCAAGGTGATTTGATAATAAACAAACAAAATGTTTTTCACGAGCGTATACATGAAACCAAATATATTATAATATAATATATGGAGAAACGTAGGAGTTGCTAAAGTTAATAAAGGTATATATTGTATATAACCCTAGAGATATACAAACACAAGATTTTACATAAATAAGCTGTTTTAATATCTTCAAAATCATCTTGAGCTATGAAATATAAAAATAGGGATACGTAACTTTCATAATTTTCTCATAACTAGAAAATTTCCTGAGAAGTAACTCATTCACACCATTGATTTTAATCAGATCAAATAATCACTTCCAAATGTTATCATAACTTAATTGTATGCGTATATAAAACATCTTGATTTAATGGTTCCCAAACTTTCGTTGCACCGTTTAATATTTAGAAAAAACATTTCCTAGTATTTCATACAGTAGATTTTTTAAGATGGCTTCATAATGCAGAATATACAATGCAATATATAATTATTTTATGTCCCTTGCCTTAGGGTGTCTTTCAGCTTGGAAACTACTGCATACTTATGAAGGGTATTTGTGACGAAAGCGATGAATTGGATATCGACGAATTCGTAATTATTGTTTTTTTTTTGGCATGCATACAATATTTGAATTACCGTTGAATGCATGAACGATAGATTAATATTTCACCGTACAGTTTTAATTCACACACAAATCTATAACAACTAACGTGATGAAATGTGATATAAAAAAATCATTATAGTATCTAAACATGTTGTTATGTGACGTAATAAATTTCATGAAAATCTTTGATATTTGACCCAAATTTTAAGTGGTTTCGTTACACTTCGCTATCACAATGTGCACTTTCAATAGAATTTCATGAAAACGTATGACGTAGGGCTTAAGGTAATACGATTTTTAAAGACTGCTTCGTGACGGAGCCAAGTTCATTAAGTTCATTATGGAAACTCGAGAAGATTGTTTGACGCGAGGCCTTTCTTCGAGGATCTCTTTGAAGTCTAGACACGGACCAAAGTCAACGTACATGAGACAAACCTTATTATCATAAATATGGAAAATCTTGAGGTAAATTACCATAACAAGGAGTGTTGGGAAACAAGTTACCGAGAACAAAAGATAAAATTAAAATAATCTTTTAAGACAAACAGGAAGGTGTTTTTAAAAGTTGCTAGGTTGTTTACTTACTATTCATATATTTTTCAAGAGTGTATTAATATGTAAAATCCCGAAAAATTATATTTAAATAAACTTTTTGTTTCATAATATAAAGCTCTTTATCGAAAGATATTTTTGCTGACGTTTTCGTAATAAAAGCAATATGTATAATTACATTGAAAAAAAACTCAGTTGTTAGTTGATACGATAGGGAACTTGATAATTATTTTGTTGTTATTATATTTTATTTAGGATTTATATTATTGTCTTTCTATTTTTTATACAACGTACAATACTGTTCTTATGCACGATGCGTAAACATTATGTATGTTTATGTGTAGTTTTGTTTTTAATTCAAATTATTAGTTTCATAATAACTCCACCTTTAGGTCTCAATATTTTCAATGAAAAAGCTCAAAGCAGCATACAAAAAAAATCTAAAATTTTTCTTACATTCGTCTATTTTGTTTTCGATTTGACAACTTTCATAACACTTATATTTAAAATCTCAGCCGTCAAAGTGAAAGATTAATATGAAACCGTTCATATTATTGATTGATTGAATTGGCATTTACTTGGTAGAACATTAACTATTATAAATCATTAGAATTATAACACGATGAAACAATTGCAATGCATTTTAGTAAGATATTTAAAAAAATAAATGGTAACACAAATTTCAACTCCAGATGTAAAATGCCTGTGAGCATGAAATTTGATTTACACCCACATAGAAAATATGGTAGTGTAGACACTTTAGACGGTGTGTAGCGAATATTATATGTATAGGTATGCAATGAATAAAGAAAAGTGAAGTATAAATCGAATGAAGCTTCAACAACTTGAAAATTTATCCATTTCTCATAAGTATAAAAATTATTGAAATAAATTTAACCATATGAAATAAAGTTGAATCTCAGTTAAAGAAAAAAAATTAGCGGCATCTTATTAATTGTAACTCATGTAAATACTCAAAAATTAACTAGGTGATAATAGTCAGTTCTCATATAAATGTTTATTTAGAATTTTCCATTAATATACCGCGTACTCTGAATCGTATGTGATCATGGATAAAATCGCTCATATTTTGTGACACAAGCTTGATTTTACTCCTACACATAAATTTGTTAGACAGAATACAAAATCTTGTTGAAAGTAATACTGATGTATTGATTGAATTGGCATTCCCTTGGTAGAACTCCATTATAACCCGGTGAAAAAATAGCAATGTATTTTAGTTCTACAAAATTATTTTTACAAATATAGTTGATAGCTATTTCGGCTCACGCCATCGTCAGAACTATGCTTATGCTTTCTGCACAGCTATATATAGATGAGCGAATGTTAGTTTAAGGATAGTTCTGACGATGGCGTGACTAACTAACTAACGTTGTAATTTTTCACGTGTTTTATTACTCATGATTGAGGGTTAGGCTTTTTTGCATCTTCGGGTATTCCACCATACGGATGCAATACAACTGACACATGGTCATACAGGGAAAATATAGACCCTACGGCTAGGACTACAGTGCAGAGAATTTGTAAAACGGAAAAACAAATAACGTCATAGATAATGAAGTTCATATTTCCTCCGTTGACGACATAGAGAAGGGTGGTTATAATGCAGTGAGAGTATATTTTTTAAATGAGTGTAAAATATGTGAAGATAGCGGTTTATTAAAATTGAAAGCAGAAAAGTGTTTGCGTTATTACGAGGAGCGAGTTGCCAGAAGCGGCGCGATAACTGCAAGCTATTCCCGGCCTCCGATGGAAATGCCTATGACCCGGACTCGAGTAGGGTGACACTTGTAGCCCACTTAGGCATCACCTATTCGGATATTAATGTCACAGTTTTATGTAAGTAGTTACATATTGTAACATATGTCGCTGATCTCCACATAACGGTAACAGATACCATTATTTCGTGGTAAGAGGTATGTTCGCACTCAAATTTTGTCTAGAATTTTCTTATACATCTATCTCTCGATAAGTTCTTGAGAAAAACGTTTTAATCAATATTACACATTTTTTAATGTAAAACCGTGTAAATCGAAAAGTACACAAAAAACCCATAATTTGGTTGTTTTCTAAAATACATAAATAAAACAAAATTATTAAAAAGTAGAAATATACATATTCTTTAATTAATTAAATACACATAAAGTATGTATAAAGAAACAAAAAAAAAATGAAATTCAAAAGATTCATACAAAGATTATTGTAACGGTTGGTGGAGTTTTTATCACAAATCATTGTCAATCTCTTCTTCGTGACTGGTTCAAAGTCACTTTCATCACTCGAAATTATTTGTGCCAATGCGATGCTTAAAATAGAAACATTTACACCTGGAGGAGATTTGGTAATACAATCCGTTATTAAAATTTACTTCGAATTTCTTGTAAGATCTTTATGGACCTCGACATATTGAGCCATGCATTGATTAATATCACGTTGGAATCGAAGAGCCCGTTCAACATTTGAGTCATTTTGCACAAAATGATTACCCAATTTTCTTCCCAATTTGAGTCTTTCGTGGATGATTATAGCTGTAAATGTAACTGGTATAAATTCTTTTTTAATCAAGATAAATCCGTGTGAAAGCGAAAACGTGTAAAACAAGTACCGTGTAAATCGAGAGATAGGTGTATTAGGTAAAGCGGAAATAAATAATAATTTGTAAACGCGTGACTTCAAATTAGTCTGCCGCCGGCTGCCGTCAAGTGAGCGCGTAAATTTTGATTTTATTTTAAAAGTCTATTAGCTTACAACTATTGTTATCTAAAACAACTTATTTTAACCCTACATAAAAAAATCAAAGCTAGAGATCTGCGAAACACATCTACGATATTTTACCCTGTTATTATTTATTTGATAAAGGAATTAAAGCAAAAAAGCCATATGGATAGTTGTTACAATTTGAAACGTGCCATAGATGGTTAAAAAAATTAAAAGTGGTGATAGGGGTTGAAAACGTTCCCCAAATCAAGAAGGATTTTAGCATAAGACGATGGTGTATTAAAATTGCTGGTGGAAGCAGATCTTCGAAAATTAATAAAAGAGTTGTCAACAGATCTTGGTTCCCTTTGGATAACTGTAAAAGATCATCTTAAATGCATTGGAAAAAAGCACAAGAAAGGAGTCTGGGTTTCGGGCAAAATATCGCAAACAGCACTTGAGCAGCGAGAGATCACTCGCGGCATGGATCACAAAGAAAAATATCAGGGAGTTTGATTTCGAAGTTTTGCAACATCTTCTGTATTTAACCGATATTGCACCCTCTGACGACCACCTTTTTAGATCTTTTGATCATTCACTTAAAGATAAAAAAATCTTTCCTTTGATGATACAAAAAATTTATATAAATTCATTTTTATATTGAAAAACCTGCGGAGTTTTACAAGAAATGAATCGAGAATTTGCTTAATCATGGATCTTTGCAATAAAAGTCAGATAATGGCATACATTTTATAAGTGTTTTATAAATTAATGGGATAGTCATATATCTATAGCTTTATCAAATATTTATTATTATATATTATATGCTATTCAATATAAAGATTCTTAAGAATGCGATAAAAAACAAAAAAAAAAAATCGCTGATTATAGTAACTTTTACAGATTATGAAGAATTGGTTGCTCCATCATCTGTTATGTGTATGCAGTCGCATCTTTTACAATCGCCTGAAATAAGCTAGTACCAATGAAGAATGTAAAAGAATATTATCAACATATTCATGATCCCTCATTGTACAGAACGAATAATACGTTATATATATATATATATATTGGAATATGTTCGTATAAAATATAATTGAATGCTAAACAATAGTGCCACCTGTCAGCTTTAACGCAATACGTATGGTCCAAACAATGCTCAAACAGAGAGACAGTATGTCTGTATTCTGAGATAAATTTTATTTAATAATAGTCAAATATTACTAACACTCGATCCCATATTGGCCCTGGACGTATGCTAATAGAGTTAATAAATGTGCACCGTGTAGGCATAATATTCAAGTAAAATAATTTTTACTATGAAAATATCCACAATTGTCATGCTTATATACTGAAAATACGAGTATCACTTTTTGTCTATTAGTTCTTCTCCTTTTTTTCCTAAACTTCTACTAAATGTTTTTTTTTTTTGGATATCAAATTCATGGAGCGTTAAGATCTATGACGCGTCAGCATCAGAGCTCTTCAGGTCTCCTCCATCTCTCATATATAGATTTAATTTTGTTATAATTGTTGTGTCATTGTTGACAATATTAGGTCGCAGCTGAGCCGTGGAACCCACAATGAGTGCAGCTCACGCGGACACCATACGCATTATATTCACTCACGCATAGGTGTGCATACAGGCACACACACAGCCACACGCATGCATATGCAATACGTAAGGAAATAAAATAGGAAAGTCATTTTCAGATGCCGAGGTTGTCCTTGTTGGGATTAAGATCTGTAACAACAAACCTATGGTGGGTCATCGAGCAGAACCGCTCTCGGCCTTAGACGATTTCTCGGTACTGTCTCATCATAATTATGTAGATAAGAAATTGTAGGGTTATAATGTTTCCCTATATCGCTGTGAAAGTTTCGAGACATTTCACGAACGAACTCTCGAATTATAGGCATTTTCAAGTCTCTATGTAACAGCGAATTGTAAACGTACCACGGGGCATTACAAATTTGTCGCAATGATTTATTTTGAACAATTTGAAGTGTCTTAAGATGCTTCTGGTGAGCATAAGCCACACTGGAGTAGCGTACACCATAATTGGCCAAGTTATAGCTGTATAGAAGAGCTTGCTTTTGAGAGTAAGCTTGCTCTTCACACTGAGCATAAAGTTTAGTCTAGCTTTTACACCATAAGCTGGACATTTTTTAATCGCGGTGTGCTCATTGAATTTTAGCCTATTGTCTAGAGTAAGTCCTAGATACTTGACAGTATTGGACCACTTGATTTCTGCATTTTGCATATGAATGCAATCGAAATTGAGTTTTCTAATGAAACCCTTTGAAAACATAACTGCAGCGCTTTTTTCGGTATTAATTTTAATTCGCTAGTTTTCACACCAGTCCACTATGGTATCAGCCAATAGCTGGACTTGTATAACAGCACTTTGCCGATTACGAGATTTTGATAAAATAGCAGTATCATCGGCGTACTGAGCTTTAACTGCTTCGCTTTCCCCACCGCAAGGAATGTCATGCGTGAATATGATATACAGTATAGGTCCCAGGACGGAGCCTTGCGGGAGGATCGAATTACACCCATTTTGACTTTGAAATGTCTATCCGTCACGAACGAGCTTAGAATCTTTACAAGTGGTAGTCATATGCCAGCCTTCGACATTATGAATAAAAGCCCTTGGGTCCATACCCTGTCGAAGGCTTTAGCAATATCTAAAAAGAAGCCCGCCATGACCTCTTTATGAATGTCTCCACTTGCGATCAACTCTACTACCCGAAGAAGTTGGTGGTTTGTCGAGTGATTCGCGCGGAAACCGTGCTGTGTGTCTGGGATTATCTTTTTCTCTTCCACCACTTCTTGCAGTCTAGCTTTAATCACACGCTCTAGAATTTTGCTCATTGCGGATAGCAAGCTTATTGGTCGATGGTTTATCGTAAGAGTGTGATCTTTCCCAGGCTTTGGGATTAGAATAATATCCGCTTCCTTCCAACGTGATGGAAAATATAGTAATCTTAAGCACGCGTTGATAATATTGATTAACGAGCTAATACCTTTAAGCGGTAGATGTTTGAGAGATTAATTACCGATTCTGTCATTTCCCAAAGCTCTTCTGTCAGGAAGCGCTTTGATCAGTCCTTTCACCTCGGCAAATGTCGAAGGACAAATAGCTACAGGATAATAGGACAGTCTACAGTTAAGGATTGTTCTAGGATTAGCTTAGCGGTTGCTTCTATATCTAACACGCTATTTTTCAAGCGTGAATTACTTGTGTCAATTGTATTGGGTGTAAATTGTTTCTGGAGGCTATCCGCAAACTCTTCCACCTTTTCACTGATGATGAATACGGGACCCTTTGCACCGTGAAGTGGCATCAATAAAGAAGGGCGAAGCGAAATTTTGCAATATCTCAGTAAAATATGTATAGCGTGTTTTTTTTAGAGATTTAGAACTTTAAGTTGGCAACAATTTTTTGACTGGCAGCCATTTTACCAGTTGTTAAATGATTTATGGTAAGTTTGATTTGGCATTTTGATATATTATAAATAGACTAATGCCTGAACAACGCTTCCAAATTGTGCAGATTTATTTTGAAAATCATGGTTCTGTTCGAAATACATATCGCGCGCTACGTCCATTAGCGATGAAGCTCACTTTTGGTTGAATGGATACGTCAATAAACAAAACTGCCGTATTTGGAGTGATGATAATCCTCAAGTGTATGTTGAGACACCGTTACATTCAGAAAAACGACTGTTTGGTGTGATTTGTGAGCTGGTGGAATCATTGGTCCGTACTTCTTTAAAAATGATGCTGGCCAGAACGTTACAGTCAATGGTGACCGCTATAGAGCCATGGTTACTGACTTTTCTGTTTGTCAATTAAACAACCATGACGTGCAGGAGCTGTGGCTTCAACAAAACGGCGCAACATGTCATACAGCTCGCGCCACAATTGATTTACTGAAGGAAACGTTTGGTAACCGCGAAGTTTCACGTTTCGGACCCTTGAATTGGCCTCCATGATCGTGTGATCTAACGCCACTAGACTATTTTCTTTGGGGATATATGAAGTTGCTAGTCTACGCCGATAATTTGGAGGACAACATTCACCGCGTTATTGCCGATATACGGCCACAAATTTTGGAAAAAATCATCGAAAATTAGACCTCCAGATTAGACTACGTAACGGTAATATGCCAGAAATCATATTTAAATTATAATACCAAAAGATTATCTTTTGAAAATAGTATATTTCATGACTATTTAAAAAAATCTTTGTTTTATTCCATTTCAAAGTTATATACCTCTAAAAAAAGCACCCTATATTAAATAAATACTCTTATATATAAATGTTATATTAAAAAGCCTCAAAAGTTGATAGTCACCCTATCATTGTGTGTATTTTCTCATACATCTCACCGCGGTGGGAGTTTGCTGAAGCCAACAGGAATATTAAGCTACTGTTTTCCATATTCGTGAATGAATAATGTAGTAGCAGCCTCCCTAGCCGTTCCTGTGCGACTCCACGGGCCACTCTTCATATTTCAATATTATAATAAAATGAAAAAAAAAAAATCAAAAGAGTTTTGAATAGAATGCGATTTGGGAAACCGTGTAATTGAACCGATGGAAACTTCTGCAAGTTAGCAGAAAACAATTCAATAATATATGTCTCGGTTTTTTGTTTGGAGAAATAAGCCCAACACGCACAATTGTAATATTGGTCAGCAATATATTTATCTGGAAATCAAAAGAAAAATGAGTTGAATAAAAACATACTTTATATTTGTGAACCTAAAACAATAATTGGATTCGGGAAAACCTCCGGACTATGGACCTTATCATTATATTGATATCATTACGAATATTTGTATATTGTTTCAAATGGAAGCAACACAACCTTTCATATTTTTATACCGTCATATAACTGGTAACAAGACTCTTTCAAAATTATTATTATAATTTGATTGTCAATAATATTTAATAAATTAATAAAACATGGATATTTGAAAAATTTATCCATCTTCTACCTAACCAATCGTAAAACAGTCAATTATCGATCCCCATTCAAGAAATCGATTGACCGAATAAAAAGCAACTATCGCAGAATAACTTCTTATGAGATGTTCCAATGAGGATTCGTATGATTTACTTTGGGAGTGGATAAAAGTATGACAATTTTCTTTTGGCTTATTTATTTCGGTAATGAACGAATGAGCATACCGCAACTGATTTGTGAATAATATGGTACAATATAAAATTTTAAGCTGTCTTAAATTATAACACTGAATTTGGAAAGTAGCTCTATAACATTTAGAGTCGAATATGTAAAGTGTGTGTCAGTTTTATTAACAATAGAAATAAATTCCTAAATGTGTGCTGCGATTCTTTGAATAAGGAAATCGTTTTGATCCATTTCATGGCTCATTTAAAAGAGAAAGAAATTCCTTTTGTAGAAAAAACAAAAGCCAAAATGTGGCCGTCGAATCGAAATGGGTATTTAACTTTTCATTGTCTTTTTTAAATATATTTATATCAAAGTGGAATTGATAAAGTTTATTTAATATGTAGCCCCGGTTGGAGACGAGAACAAATTATTCTTGCGATCTTCAAATACGATAAATATCATGAAAAGATCGTTTCCGCTCGAACAAGAAGATTTTGCCAGGAGACAGTAAAACAAATAACTGTAATAGGGAGATAGTATATTATTGATTTTTGTAGGCCTTTACCACATTTATTATTTTCGTAAGAATAAAATATTCATGTTGTTCAAATATTCTCAGTCTAATTTCAAAGTCCTTGTTGGCGTAATGATATCAATTATAAAATAGAATGACAATAACTGAAGTAAAATAAATATTTCAATTTACCATGCCACAAATATTTGATATAATTCTTATTAAACACTAGTTAAAAACACATACACAACAGAATGTCAGAGACAAAAAATCTATTTACGAAAACAAATAATGCTATACGGAAAACTATTTAAGTTGGCAATGTGCTCATGTTAAGGAAAGAAATTGTAAAATATTCCTTTGCACGGACGGTACAGCAAAATAAGATAATCACATATTATGAAAAATAGCTGAATGTTTGGTAGGTGTTGAAACGTACAAAGGCAATTGTTATTTTGTAAATGTTTTTTCTTTATTTTATTCAGATAAATTGTCAATTGCCTATCGACATGCAGGTTATATGGCTAATTAATGCTAGAAATAACTGGTAGGTGACTGAAAAAAGAAACACAAAAAAACAAATATTACGTATTTAACTATATGGATATAAATACTTCTTGACTGATTGTAAGCTTAAATAAATATGCAATAACGAGAAAAAATATTCATTTTGGAAGCAAAATAAAGTGGTCCTAAAATTTTGTAAGATTTTTTTTATTTGGTTCACTGATGAGAGTGGAAGTTAAATTTAGAATTATTGTTTTTATATACACTCCTCTTCGGAGTATTACAGTTTGAATTCATACTTTTTATCAAGTGTTTTAGTATGTGAAGTATTTTGAAATTTAAATGTGTCATTTAGTGTTAAACATTACACAAAATGAGGATTGTTTGTATAAATTTAATACACCACAACTCAATAAAGCTGAAATTATTTTACAAAACTATGATACTGGAATTTCTTTTACATTCAAAATCGTCAATCGAATGGAAACGCTATTGAATGAATGGGAAAATCGTTACGAACATAATAAAATAATATGTTTAATATTTTGATTTCATGTTTTTGTCATTTGAAAATAATTATACTGATTAAACTTTGGCATTTCAATTTGGATTTAATAGCATATTCATACAGTGGCAATTATTGTAATGAAATTATGACGGTTCTGAGTTTCAATCAAAGCTGAGCTATTTGTACCTATGTATTATGTTGACACTACAAACAAAATCGCGTACAATGGCGTAAAATTATGTGATTAAAAAAATATTTCAAACCATGAACGAAACATATACAAACACGATTAATCTTAAAAGAAGCTTCCTACACAATCGATAGAATTCAATATAACATACATGTGTGTGTATAAAATAATCTGTGAAATCCAGAGAGTGTATTGGAGTATTTTGGATACAAAACAATTGAAGATATCACACGTCGTCTTGACATTGGAATTTTAAAATAAAAATCATATTTTATGAAATGTATTGAAAATTTATGACGTATTTAAATTTTATTTTGATATTCAACAAAAGTATTAAAGAATTTTCTAATAAAATTTTGAGATTTTGAAGTCTGATGTCTTTAAACATTTATATATAACATAGTATGAATAAGTGAATTTATCGGTCCTGAGATATATTGAATGACGATTTATAAAATGTGACTTTTTTTATTTTTACAATATATTCTGTTAAAATAAGGAGTGCAATTATCACGGGTTTCCATGGATACTAATTATTTTCATTCGTGTATTTTCCTGTTCCGTAGCTATATATATTTAAAAATTCAAAGGTATTCAACAAGAAATATCTATTAATTTATTTACAAATGAAACCATTTTTATAGCTAAATAGTATGAACACCATTGTGCACGTGAATAAGAGTTCGTCAACAGAATACGATTTCATTTATTATTGTAATATGAGTAAAAAAAGAAAAATATTTTTTTTATCAATGCGTAGATAGGCTGTGAAATATTATACTTTAGAACTCAAAATAAGTCTCAGACAAATGTTTAAGTCCCAGATTAGGCAAGTGGATTCAAATTAACGTTTTGGGACTAACGTCAGGTTGTGAGCTCATATTTATATCCTACTATTACTCAAGGTAGCTTTTAGAATAAGCTTTAGAAAGCTTAGTATGAAGTAGAAAAATACGGTTCTTAAATGATATTTGAAACTGGTAAATATACTTTTACTGTATGACAAAAATGATACTTAAATTTATGAGATTTGCAGGATTGTATAATTAACATACGGTCAATTGGAGGTCAAGTTTGTTGTATGTTTTCTAAATAAGATAACATAAGAGAATATAAGAGTCTCTTGACTTATTTAAGAATATTTTCAATTTGTTTCTATTAAATTTACTTGATTTAATTTATGAAAAAAATATTTATGATTGCAACATGAGACTTTGTTTTCAGCTGTTATAATACAATAATAATGTAGTCGACAGCGGCTTTTGCTAAATCATCGTTGCTTTTATTTGTTCTAGTGATTTTTAAAAGCCCAACAAAGAGGAAAAATCTCAATCATTTCTTAATATTAAGTGAAATAAAGCATTATGAGACTCTCACAGATGATTATATATTTGATAACATTGATTTGAGGATTTAGCAAATAAAAAAAGTATTAGGTATTTATTCCAAATAAGCTTTGTACAAAGATTTTGACATTTCATAACCACTGAGAAATCCTATGGCCAGAGTCTAGTTTGAAAATTACGTAATTATAAATCAGCTTACATGTAAAATGAAATGCTTTGCCGAGAATTTCTTGTTGAAATTTCGATGGTATGTGTGTATGGTTTCCGAATAGAGAATACTTGTTCTCAGTTTGAAACTACACTATGGATTTAGACTCATCCCAGTCCAATTGTACCAAAGTAATGTTATTGTGGGTACAAATTTATTTGTGATTTTAGCCCGAAAATTGTGGTGGAGCAATAATTGTGAACTGATTTAACAAAAGCTCCTTCAGCCAGTGTATTATTTGAAGAGATTGTCCTTAAAGTAAATTAACAGACGTCTGAACGCAAAGAGAGATGAAGTTTTTTCCGAGCATTAAAAGCATTGTTCTTTACCAAGACTTTGTCTAATCATTGTTTATTTGCTGTATAAGTATTTAAAAAACAGGGCAGGATTTTTAACGCGTCAAATAATTTAGGACAATTAAAATAAACCTACAAGTAGCACTTTTTATTATTTCAAATGACTTTCTGATCATAACTGATCGAAAAATTACAAAATATGAGGTCGTTTATAAAACCGAAAGAGAAAAAAGATCACGTTCAATTTGCTTACGTCAAGTATTTTGTAAAAAAATTGATTAAACATAAACAAATCTCGCATTTGTCCATTCAGTATTACAACTATCATTATTTATTCGATCAATGGTTCTGTTTAAATGATTTAAAGGATTATTTTCTACATAATTATGGGCGTTGGTGAAAGAACATTAGGAAACAGTAATCCACAATTGCTCATCGCTCAAAAATATAAAAAATGATCAACGAAACAATAATAAACAAAATAAGATTTTTCATTACCATGTGCATCAAAAAGCAATCAGTCTAGCCCTGGTGACGGGATATTTACTCGTAACATTATTATTTCGAATCATAAAAGTTTCTATCTGAAAATATTAACTTTTTTTGCAGAAAAGTTGCCTTAGAAAAGCATTTACATTATTGGTTACGAAAATATTCTTGCCGAAAAAAGTAATGGTGAGCTTTTTAATGCCCTATATAAAGTTAAATAATGCTTGCGCAGCGAAAAAAGCTCTCAAACGAGAAGAGATTTTGATATTAAAATGTTGTATCAGTTTTACGTTTTAATTATGAAAAACAAAGGAAAAATGATTTTATATTTAAACTGTATAATAAATTTCGCTTGCTTTGCTTGAAAATAACGAAATGAGATATTTTGATTCCAAATAATTTACAAAACAATGGCATTTTTTTATTAAATACTAAGGCAAACAAAAATAATCCTAGTAGCGTATATCTTAGGCTGTATTTGAATTTAATTTAATTTATGTTAGTTTATTTCCTAAAAGTAAAGTATAATACGTCAAAAAATATTTGAAAGAAGAATTGAACATATGAAAAATATTTAGTCTCGTCATATCAATTGTAAATATATTTTTACCATATGTTTATTTATACAGAGTTATGTAGAATTTATAATAATTTGCCATATTATATTATGTTTTCACTGTATGTTGAATACAATATTAACTTATGATAAGTAAAGCAATGTACTAAAAAGAATACTAACAAATTAATTGATCATCAAGAAGGTCTTGACTTCGCAATACTATATAGAGTTTAAATTTAGTGAAGTGGTTTATGATTATGGAATAAATATGTCAAGAAATAGCTGTGAATAGTCTTTCTTTTGGTGGATTTTTAGCGTACTGTCGATGAAGTAAGTATTTATGTTAAAGATTATTTTCATAAACGCCAAGTTATCATTTTTTTTGGAAAATATAGTCAAATGGAAATACAATTTTTTTTATTGAATGAACAAATTTTAACATCGAAAAAATATTTTTTCACTACGAAATATGGTAATGAAAGTTTTCACTGAAACCAAATAAAAGACCAAAACAGATATCGACATTTGACTTAAAATTGAAATTTTCCGCAAAAAAGAATGGAAGCATGTTAACGAGTACAATACAACCTACACAGCTGTTCACAAGAGAAGTATTTTTAATAACAAATATTCTGCGATGAGGCACAAGATAAATATATTAATTTTTAAATAATCATTACCGTCCGAGATATTTTGTTCGGTTGTTTCACTAGGAATATAAAAAATAACGAAACTCTTCATTTATATATCGTAATTCTCAAATGCTTAGTTTTCTGAAAAATAAATAATATAATATTTGTTCATTTTCCCTCAAAGTGGTTTACGCATTGGTACGTAAAAAGGGTAGACATTAAAAATAAATCAAAATGAGTAATTTGAAAAGTAAACTCCAATAATAATCTGTACTAAAACTGTCAAAAGTAAAACAAAATTTGACAAATATCACAGCCCAAGCTAAAAATAGCCTCATTTCACATTCATAACATCACGCAGTCATATTTACTCACGGAACGAATATTTCAAACGAAAATAATATATTTGGGTTTTACCTGTTTACTCGAGTTCATCAGTCACGGTACCGCAGTAGTTGATAGCCAGGTTAAAAAGTTGTACTAA
Source organism: Himalopsyche japonica (assembly GCA_028555115.1). Taxonomy (NCBI): domain Eukaryota; kingdom Metazoa; phylum Arthropoda; class Insecta; order Trichoptera; family Rhyacophilidae; genus Himalopsyche; species Himalopsyche japonica. The sequence continues at coordinate 1,806,608 of JAHFWJ010000620.1, forward strand.
TAGGAAGTTTGGCAAATAAGTAGTTATACAAATAAGCTCGATCGAATAAGTTTTTTCCAGTTAAAAGTGAGAATCATTATTTACACAAACAAATTAGTGAGCGACGAGGCTTTGAAACAAGTATGAGGCATGGGAAAACTTTCGGGCACTTATTTTCCACTCAGGAAAGTTTCTTGCGTCAAGTTTTGCTGGGCCTGAACGGTTATCTAGACGGGAAGACTTTCAAATTGTTATCACCACTTAAAACTTTATCTCGGTTTTGAGTACTCGACGAAGCGATGCTATCACATGAATATTGAAGGTTGTGTTTTTCATATCCCACTGCGACATATGTATGCCTATGTCGACCGCTAAAACTTTTTAATGATATGTCTCGACAGCTGAAAGAGTTTTTGAGAATGTGTATATATATTCACTTCATAAAAGATATCCTTTTATATATTGAATATTGTGCTGCAGTTGAAACTCAATTATTGTTTCTAGTCAACTCAATTCTACATACACAAACCCACAATAAGAAAGCTAGATTACCAGCAATTCAGCTGTTAATAAAGTGATATTATGACGTAATATCACTTATTTTTAAACAGCTTAATATTAGTGTTACGTCTTTCTAATATATTATATTATTTTAATATGTTGGACTACGTCCGGGACGCACATATGTAAAAATGCCATTTGTTCTGTACTAGCATTCTACCGATACTAATTTACGGTGACGAATCATGACACAAGAAGCAGTTTGATTTTGCGAGGAATTCAGACGTTAGCGATCGTAAAGAGCTATGTATTGGAACGTAAGTGGACATGAAAAGATAGTGGAAACCAATGGGTCACGAGTTGCGGTCGCCTCTGAAGAACCTTATTCCTACCTCTCTCTGGCCGGTGAGATTCTAATATCTTGGATACTAGTGTATTATTTATCGTATTATCCGACGAAAGAAAGGAATATGGAATTATGGCATGTCATGTAAGGATGCTAAGCTATTTGTGAGTAGGAAATGGATCTTAGAGGTGCTGCAAATATGATCAAGGAATGCGATTACTCAACAACAGTTAGTAAACTCAGTTTTAAAACTATAGGGCCAGATTCGATTACAATTAATAGATTCTAGGATTGATAAATTGCATTGTTAAGTTCGTGGGTAGAATAAAAAAAAGTGAATTTAAATAACAAATAAAAAATATCCTCATCGGTTTATTTGTCCCTCTGTACAAATTCATGGAAATTGTTAAAATATCTTATTATTTTTAAAAAATTTGCAATACTGTGTTAAAATTTTTTGATATCGACTGAGTTTGCGTAGCTGAATTTCTGTATCAAATTGCTTAAAAATGGGAAATTCTACACACTTTTAATTGCCTCAGATACTTAAAACGGAATAGTGATATATTCGGTTAGAATTTCAATATTTACTCTCCTGGGGCAGTGGACACTAGTGTTTCTCACTCTATTATAAGTAACAATTATAGAAACTGAGATGTTGCTTTGAGTTATAAAACTTCATTTCGGAAAAGTAATATTATGTAAATATTAACTGCCGCTGAAATAAGTAAGTCCTCGGGCTCTGTTGAGAATATATAATATATATATTACAATATATATATGTGCGATCCCAACAAAGAACTTCTACAAAAAATGTTTTCATAAGAACCGTGTGTCACTAACTTATGCTTAATCATAAACTTTTGTAGATAGTAAATATGAAATTATGAGACCGAAAGAAATTGAAATCTACGTTCCATTTTTCAACAACGATAAAACGGTGGGAGGAGATACAAGCATCACACCGAAACATTAATTTGAACGCAAATCAATAAGCCGATTGAGAAAATAATCCTAAAAATTGTTATTTATTATGCTTCTGTTTTTTGTAATAATCACTGGCTTAAGAAAATATTAATTTTTTTATTTTAAGGTTGATATTAAAATAAATGAAATTATTAAAAAATATAACAAACTTCAGCGCATTGGAAACGTTCATATATCATCCATTCCATTATAATCCATATTTACATACAAACATTTTATTTCTTTTGTTAAAATGTAAACAAAATGTTATGATAAAACCTTTATTTTCCCAGATACTGAATTATTATAATGTAAAGAAAATCAGTAATTAAAATAAATGTTACATTTAAAAAAATTAGACAATTTTTTACTACTCCATTTTGTCATAAAACAAAAAAATAAATACGATAATTTTTGATTTGGATCATTATTATGAATAAATTGCAATGTTTACTTCAATCAAATTATTGAAAATAACATGAAACTTTTCTACATTTCTTTCAAAGATGTGAAATCTTTGTTAATATCATCATAATGTTACTTATGATAAGCTTTTAAGAAGCTTCGATATTTAGTAGTTAAAACAATATTGGAAAAACATTTTTCAATTCGTTGGAAGATAGGATTGAAAAATTTTCTGTATCGATGTGATAAAAAATGAAATAATGCTTATATATACTTTAAAAGGAGGTAAACTAATAAAGATTTTCACTAGATAAAAAAAAACTGTCATAATCCAATTTAAATTTCAATAACTCCATGGACTTTCAAGGTGTTGTTTATTATCGCTTAACATATATAGTAGATTAAAACATATGGAAGAGTTTCTTTTAAGTGAGCACAATATTCTGTTGGAAAACGGTAACATACCTATCCATCTGCTTAAAATATATAAATTAATTATCGTGTTTTTATTTATATTTAGTATTTGAGCTTAATTAAACAACATTTAAGTAATATTTACTTTGAAAAGTTAAGTCTAATGTTTTTATGATGATATTTTTTGAGAGAGTTTCCCAGAATGTTTACAAATCGTTAGCAAGCCAGATAGTAAAGCTGAAAACAAAATACTTGAGTTTTATTTATCTTACTGACTTTGATTTCTCAACATGCTTTTAGTAAGAAAAATCGCAAGCGGCCTTCTAAACTTTCACGATATGAGTCTAGTTATTGTAATGTTCCGCTATCTTCAATTTCAACTCAGGAAAAAAACTTTTTATTATTCATATTATTTATATGGGATAAACTTTTTGCTTGATGGGTAAACATATCGGAAAGTCCCGATGGAAATGAGCATAACTTTGCAATATGGAATAAAACACCTTATTTTGTATGGCAGTCCCATAAATATATCTTAATAAGAATAAAGCAGAGCCTTGCTTTTTACTGTGGAGTATATAATAAAAACCCATTTCAAGGTAAATGTATCATGAGCTCACAGTAAAATAATACTGTTGTCAAAGATGTAACATTTAAAAATATATGTATTGGTATTTTCTTCAGTAGTACAACAAATTTGTATATTCTACTAGTAGATATATAATAATACAAAAAATCACTAGTTACAAGTATTCGTCAAAGTGCATATCTATAATTATTATATGTTATTCCCTTAAGTAGAAATTAAGGGAAAAAGCAACCTTCCGACAGGTGTATAAATATATATATAAGGTGATAAATTATCCCCACTGAGAAATGAAAATAGCTGCAATTAATAATACATTACAGGAAAGGACAATATAGGAAAAATTAAATGTCCATCGGATAGGTAATTTTCCTTTTTATTTAAACGCGTCGGAATATCTTAGGTGTTGGTAATCTAATTCAGTACTCTAAGATAGTCGTGAAAATTGTTAAAAAAAATGAATAAAATAGGTAGACAACATTAATGTAAAATTTCACATTATGCTGAAAATTGGTAACAATAGAAAGATAACATGTATCATCAATAAGTAGAAGAGGTAATTTATCTTTCCGAAAACATATATAATAATATATATATAAGTGATGAAATCATATTTTTTTAAGTGTATATAAGTAGTGAATTCAAACTTGTGACCTTAACAAGAATTTGGTGTTTGCAAGCAGCCCGACATCGTTTTCAAGGGAGGGTGATGGAATAATTGGGACAAGATGAAACCATCACTGTCAAATACTATGCCAAATAAACCATACATCGATAGGATAATCGATATATTAGATAATATAGTGAGAATGCGTCAAATGAAACCAAGAAAGATGTGTGTTTAGTTTCTCTCTTCATATTTCATGCTTTAATTGAACTTACTGAATTGAATTAATTGAACCAGAAGTTATTTTAAAATAATAAATTTAAAGCATATATTCAGTTTGAAATCAATCGCGATGAATTAATAAGAGCGTTTACCATTCTTTTATAGACTTAATATCGCCAATGTATTTTTTGAAAATAGTATATTGAAACCTATAAATTGTATTTGGTTGGTGAGGACAAAAAAGCGTAAGCCGTCTTTGTGATGTGTTGTTTGTAGATCAGATTTACTACGCAATGTGAACTACATAGGCATAAGTTCAATTTGCTTGTGGCTTTGGTGTACATCACCCTTTGAGACGTCATTTGTCAATTAACCGTGGCCAATGCTATGTGATAATAGCTTGTTTTGTATTGCAGTGCCACAGGTCGACTGTTAGTACATTCTAAGTCACCCGCAAATAGCCTTAATGGACTGTTAGGGATCACCAACAGGAGATGATGAGGAGTTATAAATTAATTTTAAAACACATTTACTGTTCGTAACTGTCGATCCCTTGCGGGTTGTCATTATTGAAGTTAAAATACAGCTTGTTATTTGATGTGAATTTCTCACATTGAGGTAAATATGGCCAATGCTGTTTTGCTAATAATTTATTCAAACTATATTCGCTCCCAATGAGAACTTAACAGAAATTATAGAAGTAAACAAGCTATAATTAAATTGATTTATTGAAAATAAAACGAAGAAAAATATTAAATCTTTGTTTCATATACTGAAAACGTTGTAATATCCTTCATTAAAATCATATTAAATTAAGAATATGTAATCAGGTTAAGTCTGTTAAACAAAGATGATAAATGTTTGATAACAATTAACTTGAGAACGATAAAAAAGGGAGTCACTGTATCCTATATGAAAGCTAACCACACACTTTTTTAGTGTTAAGTAAAGTTCATTTATCATAGATTATAATAACTTTATATAAACTTCAAAACAAATGTAATTTAAAAATCAATGTGATTATTTTGCAATAAAGCTAAAAATAAATAAACGAATGACGTGAGCTAATAAAACCCTCTACTATTGATATGAATGACACGAAAATTCAACATAAACACCTCCGTAATTATGTTCCCACATACCACATGTCACGTGTATTAAGTATTAATATTGCGTATTGCTATGTTGTTAAAAACAAGCAAAACAATCATTAATATTAATTAACATAACAAACTGTCAACTTATTAACCTTTATTAAATCTAAAACTTACTGTACCTTTTAAGTACATGCATAACAACGATTTTGTTCAAAAGAATTATTAATACGTGCGTTGACTAATAGAAATAATCATTGTTTAAGAAATTGATTAAATTTGGTGTCTAGTTAACGTAGAAATTATACGGTAAATTTAATCTACTCTTCAAAGGCGTGGGTTATTAACATCTATGATATATGAGTTTTTATAGCAATTTAATCCATAACAGTTTTTTATGATATCGAATGAAGGTGTTCGATGGAATTTCAATATCAAATTTGAATCGCTGAAATTTTGTACGATTAGTAGTAGACTTAGAACAGTCAGTTCTGTTGCATCCGTGTGATGTAATGCACGAAGATGTCGAAAGACGAAACCCAAGCCACTAGTGACAAAACATGTGGAATCGTACAAAGTTTCAATAATTAATATTTCATATAAATGTTTTGTATAAGCTTGATAATGCCACGGTCATCAGATTGAATAACATGAGTAGCGATCCAGTTTGAAAAAGCCGTTCTTACCTTACATGATCGAGGACTGAAAAGTAAGCAAGTTAAGCAATTATCGTATTCCCTGTAATGTGATAAAACAATGAGAAGTAACCTTTGGTTCAAGTTGAACTTGGTGTCAATTATTCATGCAATTCGCCGGAGTAAAATACTCATAAAAAAGGTGATTAAAAAGCAAAATAGAATGTTGTTGATTTTTGTTGACGGTCAAGAAGTTCTATAAACGCAAGAAGAAAAATAACATTTACAGAAAAAGAATGCAAGTGACGGTTTCAAACAATATAAATTTGGCATTCTTTTCGATAATAATTGGAATCCGTTTGAAAGTCAATATCGTTTATTCACCTAAAATTGCTTCAGAAACTCCAATGATTACAAAGTGCTTGTGTAATATGAAAGGTCTGCATGTGCCCGTGCGCTAATGCACGGGAATTTGCTCAACCAGCCCGATTAACGTATATACATTTTCTGTAAAATATTTGATTGAATATGTTCGGGCCATGGGTGATGCGTCTATATCAGTCGTAATAAAAAAGTTTATACGTAAATACTTTTTAACGCTTAAATGATAATTATTGCGCCCATCATGAATAAATCAAATTTCGATGAAAATAATTCAATCGTTAAAAGCACATTTCACCAGCAATTTGAAGTGATTTTAAAACATAAAAATTGTAAAAGGTATAACGCGTTATGAAAATTTTGACCCAAATCATTTTAACTATGTCAAAAAACTTATAAAAGTTTGGGTGTGAAACGTTTAAAAAGGAAAAATAATACTCATTTTACAAAAATGGGGACGGAGGCGTTTCATTTAATTCAATTATAATTACATTGAGTTGGACGTCACTGAAAGTGGTAAGTAAATTTATTGCTTTAAATTATAGACAATTAGTGTGTTTTCACTGGGAATTTGCATTTTAATTACTTAAATTATTTGAAAATGTAGTTTTCAGAGGAATGAATTTTTATTAATTCGAACCAGCTAGAAAAATGTTGCTCTAAACGTAAATTGTGAGTCTTCAAACACGTGCATAAACTGAAAATTGACGTAATGTACCATAAATTTTTATTTTAATAATATAATTAATATTTGGTATAAAAAATAGAATCGTAAGTTTCTAAGACGCACTAACATCAAATTTTATCTATAATATAATGTCAGTTGTCAGTTCTGTTGCATCCGTGTGATGGAATGCCTGAAGATGCCGAAGGGCGAAACCCGGGTCGTTTGTGACAAAACATGTGGAGTCGTACAAAATTGCAACAATTCAAATATAATATTTTTCTTTAATGTGATTTCTTCATTGTTGCGCTCGAAGAAGAGTGCTGTCGCTGCAGAGGTGAGCATCTAAAATTGACATAGGTTCACGTTTACTTATTAATACATGCGTTTATCTACCTTCCAAAACTTTGTCCTAAATAAATGTAGTGATGGGCTGCTAAAATTATAATAATTTAGAATGAGGATAAACAGATTTATTGATTGAATTAACATTAACTAATGGTAGAAATTCATTATAACACGGTGAAAAAAGTTAATAGCTATTTCGGCTTACGCCCCCATCAAATCTTTATATGGCAATTGCTATTTTTTCACCGTATAATAAAAAGATTTTCTAACAAATTCGAATGAGCAATTTTTCTTCACTTGTTATATCGTTGGTATATTTTATTTTAAAATATAAACGGTCCGTCGAGTTAATAAATATGTTTTTATAATTTTTTAAAAATCAAACAAATATAAAATAATTGTTGTTATTACTACACATATTGTGAGTCCTATATTTTGAGCACGAGTCACCAAGCGAATGACTTTGTTTTAGATAAACGCTTCTTTATTTGAAACTGTAAATAATGTAGTATGTTTTTATCTTCCCGTTTTAAATAGATGTGTAGACTTATTATTTGAATACATAAAGAAATACCAAAGAAAAACTGAACATTAATTTGAATACACAGCAAACAGAAGAAAATTTACTGTAAGTTTTGAATTGAGGATTCAAAAAGTCGCTTAAAATAATGTTGTCATTGAAAATATTGAATAGTAAAAGAGAAAAATAGTCGTCGGGGAAAGAATATCGAGAAAGGAAGCTTAGTTAAATAAAGATGGCCGTTGAATGATTGACATACAAATGTGTATATATTGATAAATCCATGGAAGTATTAATTAAATTTAATATTATATTGAGATGTTTCCTGATTGTAAAAAAAATTGGATGTAATCATATTCTGTCTCGATATGGAACAAGTGTAATTCTAATACATTTAATCGCAGACTTCTACACACATTTTCATTAAGATTTCAATGGGTGGGCAAAAGTTTTGACATAAAAGAATGCTTTTTATATCTTGCACGGATTGAAAAGCAATTTGTGTAACTGGACGTGTTGGGATTTGTGCCCATGAATACCGCAACTGAAGCCAGCCACGTTGACCACTTTTTAACAAATAACAGGAATATTATTTTCAAAAATAATAGATTGTCTTTTTTTATTGAAAAACAGAGTAGTCACTTGACAAATTTTAAGAGGCGGTGTTGCTATCAAGCTGTTTCATCTCCTGAAAAAAAACTTAAACTTTTTGAGAAACAATAAAATTGACTTCATGTTTATGGACAACCACTTATTTTCTTTAATTCTCTTGACCCGGTTTTTCAAGCAGCATAGTTAGCAACCTTGAGATAAGTTGGTTAATTTACTACGAAGTGTACATTGTATATTTTTATATACCTATACAGGTGAAAATACGCAAAGTGTATTTTAGCATAAAATTCGTAATGAGTGTAGTAATTTAACACAAACGTATTCTTTTTGCTTTACCCCAATTTTATGTCTAAAATCTTGTAATTTTTTAATGAGAATTGTAACAATGCAAAAATACTATTATTTGGTTAAAAAATTACCTATAATTGGGATTAAGTTTTTTATTCTTCCAATCAGTGGAATATTAAAGCTGTCATTAACGTTAACTTTTTATGTTGTTTTTGAAGAAGTAAGCGACATCTGACATTTTATGGAAAAGGGAATAATTTTATATATAATTTTAGGACAAATATGTGAAATTTAGGAACAACATGTTAGAGAATATCGTTTTTGGTAGGAATAATTTATTTACAAGTAATCTTTAAAATATTAATTTTAGACTGATGATAGGTTGAGTCAATGATTTTTTAAGTGGTTTATTGTAAGTGGGACTTTTTTAATATTTAGAAACATCCAACCACAAACACAATAAAACGTGGTTATAAAAAAAGCAAGTTTAATGACATTTATACAATTTTGGTTCTATTGTACATGCTGTAGAGATGAATACATCTGTTTCTTTTGGTTTTCAATCAGTCGCTACATCTAAAGTGAATTGTGATGGAATAATTAAGTTTTTAGTGGATACTCAGCGAGTCATTTATTGTATAAGATGTACTATTAAAGCACAGTGGCGGTTGATTTTTTAAATCAAAATGTAGATAAGGAGATAATTAGTGGATAACATATATTCAACATTGGAAAAGTATAACTAAAGTTTTTAGTAATATTGGTAAAAGCAAAATTTTTACGTTACGTAAAATTCTATGAAATCAATAATTTTTTTTGAGTTGTTTTAGGTAGAAATCCCAGCCGAGCCAATTGTTTCTTTGTATGATGCGACGGTTTCTCTTCTGATGCTAGTTTTGGACACTCAGTACACTTTCATTATCTTATGTGATTTATAGCTTATTAGATGAGCATCGTATTATGTTTGCTATAATGTCAGATATTTTTTTCTGTGACTTAAGCTAGATATCATCCTGCAATTAATATGTCAAAGACTAAGATGTCAATTTATAAAAGACGTATTTAAAAAAATATTCATCTAATTAGGTAAGCGTTATAAAAGATGATCCAATGATTGTTTTATTTTTATAAGAAAAGTTTTGTTTTGAAGCATAAGGAAAAACTTTTTTAAAGCTTTGAAAAAAGCCTATTTTCAATTCTATTCAAGAACTCTTTATGCAAGTATTAGAGTTTTTGTTCTTTAAGCGATCCGTTAAATTGGTACAATCGAACAATTTCTTATCGTACGCTATTTGAGACTTTTTGGCAATGTTTTTTTCAGCTATCGGAAAATTCGTAAATCAAAAATATTGCTTCGGGTGTAAGTTAGTATCAATTGATTTTTGTTATCTGCTTTGCTATACGGCCGAGATAAAATTAATGTAGATATTTATAGTGCTTTCATATTAGTTTTATTTATTATCTAACGTTTTTTCTTTTCAAAAAGCAAATATTATGCGACACACTTCGAGATAAAATTATACAAGCGTAATTTATAAAAATGTAACGCTCTTCTACGAAAATATAAGTACTTTGCACAATTTTATGGGAAAAATATAATCATAATGTAAACTGTTATAAAACATTATATTTATCAAGTTTCTAAGCAGCCGTAAAAGTATTTTATAAATGATATAAATCTAAGTTTTATATACTTTCAGGTTTTTAAATGTATTTTTAGTGAAATCAGTTTTGCCATTATATGAATAGTTTCTAGCATAATAGTTTTTAATTTGAGTAAAAATTGAAAAAAAATAATTACCAGGATATAAGATATTCAATAAATTCGACCATAGATTCGATTTTACAATTATTGGTACGCCTCTAGTCAAAGTCGTTGGAATTGGAATCAGTATTTCTATCGTATAGTTCTTATTAAAAAAAAATCATCAATCGAATGAAATATTTAGATAGGAAAGTTTAAGGATAGCGTAAATTTTAAGCTCACTAATTCTTTATATATCTACAATTTTTAAGCGGCAAAGGTCGATCAGCTGAATAATAGCTAGTTATTTGTGATTTAATACAAAAGATAAAAAAATGTTTTGAATTAATCAGAAAAAAGAATCATCACCTATCGTTAAGTTTTTGTAATAATATTACAATGATATCTGATGATAAAAATATACGGTTAAGTATTTAATGCAACAAACTGGAGCTAAAAATGTAGGACGGCTGAAAAAGAACGAATATTTTTTTTATTCTGTTTCAATACTTGTTAAAAAATACTCTCATTCTCTATTTTTCATTCCAAGGAAAAATTTTAATTGAAATATCATACATAAATCAATCAAAGTCAATTGAACAAAGCACATTTTTATTCATTACACAGCGTGGATATGTCCTTCATACTTCATTTAAACTTCTAATACTATTTAAAATTCACTACCTGCGCATCGCGGTTTTTAGTTAAAACTGTTTTAAAGTTACCCGCTGTGCAAAACCTCCTTCAGTTTTTCGGAACTTTCGCGGTTGAGGCCAAAGCCTGTGAGGAGCAAGGGGGGAGAAGGTTCACCGCGTTTGTTGGCTTTCACTTTGCTTTTCATTGTTTACTAAAGGCTGGGGAAAATTTCTGATGATCCGCTCAAAAAAACGGCGGTGTCGTTTTCCCTCTCGAATTTTTTTTATGCAGAGAGATGAATTGACTATTCATAATACAAACAATGAACTCACTCTATAATGACGTAGTTACGAAAAGTAAAGTGTTTTTAACCGTAGATTAAAATTAGGTTGGACGAAATAGCATTTTGACTCACTATATTTGAATAGTTTTGACATTTTAAGGATAATAATTCTTTTATGCTAGAATATTGCAGGAAGAAGAGAATGTTTGTAGAATATATATGAATTTTAATTAAAAAATAATTTTCTTTTAAAACAAACTAAGTGGGGTAAACGAAGAAAGTATACCGACACCCAAAAATTGAAATTTGGAGAATGTCTAAATTAAATTTTAATTGTTACAACTTTGTACGATTCCACATGTTTTGTCACTAACGACCCGGGTTTCGCCTTTCGGCATCTTCATGCATTCTATCACACGGATGCAACAGAACTGACAGTCAGTCTATGACTATGTCAGTTCTGTTGCATCCGTGTGATACAATAGAATGGCTGAAGATGCCGAAAGGCAAAACCCGGGTCGTCAGTGACAAAAAATGTGGAATCGTACAAAGTTGCAACAATTCAAATTTGATATTGAAATTTCATCAAGCACATTCAGTCGATATCATAAATAATGTTTAAATTAAAAAAGAAAAATAATCATCAATTTTGATTGACGATTGCAGCGTGATACGCGTGCTAGTGCTTTTTATTGTGAAATATATAAAAAACAACTGATTTATATGACTATAAGCAAAAAGTCTGCATCATTACTTATTGAGTAACATTGTTTTGTAAACAATGAATTGAAAAGAACATGAATGATAAGCATTGCGATATTTTATGTAAATAGGACAATTATCCGCTTTGCTTGATGACTGATATACATAAAAACGTAAAAAGTACATATGCTGCCTTGATAAAAATTACTGATGTGTCATTTATTTAAAGCAATATGTAGAAGAAAAGAGAGCATTTCCGGAACGAAAATATTTGGGTTGGTCGAGCGACCTATATAGACGACGTCCGCTTTTACAAGTCACTAAATATGATATCAAGATTTTACTACCGCCTTGGATGATTTCGAAAAAAATGCTTATCTGTAAAACAACGGCGTCACCTTAGGACTTTTCCTGTTTTTATTTTTTTGCATTTGTAAGCGCGGCACGTTTCCGCGAGTTCTTAACTCGGCAAATTCCATCGTATCGACGGCTAAAACCACGGATTTATAGAACGTCTGATATGTATATAAGGTGCGCTTTGATACCTGGAAACCGTATTATTAGCAGTGTCTTATAGATATTTTTTTCGGTTTTTGGTCAAACAATCGTACATTAATATAAATGTTTTATCATTGCTAGGGTGTTAACGATAGTTCTTTTATTAAGTATAAATAAAAAATGATAATTAGCAAAACAAAATTGCATGTTGTAAATATGTCAGTTTTATCGATGGTACAGATTGTACAACTAATATTCGTTGGCTATGGTTACGGTGTTGATAGGCTTCAGTGACTATTTTAAAAAAACTAGTTTTTAAATCGATTCGTACTCACAGGCCGAGGTGATTGATATGACTAAAAAGTCATCTCATCTAATTTAAAAGAAGCCTCAGTAAAAGCCTTTTTTAACCAGTAGATTTATACTAACATTATTCATTTTCCTTATTCATAGAAAATGAGAAGTACCCAGTAACTAGCAGTTCTCGTAGAAATGTAAGTCTACAAGAAAGAAATGTATTACGTTCTATACATACTATTTTTTTACCGCGTTGTAATGGAGTTATACGAAGTAAATTCTGATTCAATTAATAAAGATATAATTATTATTGAAATGCCTAGAGTGGCTTAATTTGTGCCACAAGTTTCGACTTAAGAAGTATTTTGCATTACAAGAGGATTAGTTTTGTGTACGGCTAAAAGATAAAATAATATCGCATTACACAAACGGCACATAGCTGCAGGTAAGCTTGCATAGTGCCAAATCTCGCATTTCATAGAATATCTAAGCTCAAACAACCCCGAAAAAATGTTGCTGCCACCGATAGAACTGGTAAACCCTACTATCTGCAATGGGATCAACGTAGTTCAAATTGGGGAAAATTCAGAATATAAAATAAGTACGAAAAATGACAAAAACACCGACTGCTTCGCCACTCGCTCGCTTAAAATTCTCCCAAGTCTAATATGAATAAATTTTAAATAAAGCTCATTGGTCGGTAAAAGTTATACAAAGTCGGAATAATAAGGATATTTTTTTAGACGGAGACATTTTGAAATCCTCACGATTTGGAAATGTAAACTTTGACGGTGAGCGTAACGGTAAAATATTCTCGTTCCTGTCACAGAGTTTAGCCTTATTGACGAAATATCCCATTCATTTTAGGCTTATTAAATAAATTCATTTATGTATGAATAAGTGTTCGTATGAATGAATTAAAATAGATGTTGTTTATAGAAAATAATTAAAACAAGTAAGCAAAATTATCAGCATATGAAGACATTTCTTATGGCATGAAATAACTACGTAAATTTGAATGTTATAAAAATAAGAATGATTATTTTTTTTGTATCTGAAAATTGGTTTACAAAATATAAACAAAAGAACGTTTGAAGGAAACCAGAAGATAATAGTGATGAATTAGGAGTAATTTAATCATGATAGTAAGCTGTAATCAAATAACTAAATTTTTTGTGTGACTGAATTATTAATATAAGAAAAACTATTTTATGATAACTGCCCTTTTCGTTATTTCATATATTATATAATGCTTGTCAACGTTGCTATTATTATGCCCATATATTTTGAAAGTTTGAGGTTAAAAGATGTAAATTGGTCATCATTATGATCCTACGGAACTAATTCAATAAGTACTATTGGCACATATATTATATTATACATAGATCACAATTGGAACTTTAACTTGATACACTTTTCTATGCTTTGCATTCAAAATCTCTTGTATATTATCATACTCGATAGTAATTGCAAAATTTAATGTGTAAAAACAAGATTCTTATTAATTTTAGTTAGTTTTTAATTGTTGGATGTTACTTCTTGGTTGAAAGGCATTATATTTAAATTATAAAAAAGTGTTTTTTACTACTTTCATATTATTATATTATCAAGATCAGGATCAGCTTTGATTATCGCGATCAAAATCAATAACGGTAGGTCTCGAGTTATTTATATTTTATTGATTGAATTGGCATTCACTTGGTAGAACTCCATTATAACACGGGGAAAAAAATAAAATAATAAAAACCGCAAAATATATTTGACTTTGATCGAGATACTGCCAAATGTATTTGTACTAAAAAAAGGTTTTCTTTACAAAATTTGTAATCGGTTGAAAATTTTTATTTTAACTTCTTTTTTTAGTCTTTTTTAAATTAGGTAATTATTCAAAATGTTTCATTGCAAAAAATATTTCACATTTAATTGAAATGTATCGAAAGTACGAAATTGAATCAGTTGCTTTGTATCGTTCAGGGAATATTTATCAATGAGCCAAATCTTAATAACACTGTGAAAAAAATAGCAATATATTTTAGTTCTACAAAATTATTTAAAAAAAAATATAGTTGATAGCTATTTCGGCTCACGCCATCGTCAGAATTATGCTTAAACGAACATTTGCTTAACTATATATAGCTGTGTAGAAAAGGTACACAATACATCTTCTTTCCTGTTTTAACGACCTAGCTTGTTTCTTGCTCGCAATAAAACTAAAAATTGTTAATGAAACTAAAAAGGTGGCTATGTCAATAAGTTTACATGTGGCACGGAAATGATCTATTAAGGAAGCAAATCAGACCCCAAACCTCGCGGAGAGGGTTAAGTAATGGAGAAGACAATATATTAGTTTGTTCGTTAAGAATCCTTTGTGATAGTTTATGTCTATTGATTTCCAGCTGTTCCAACGCCGTCATCCTGCGACCCTTACTACAATGATGCAAACACTTAAGCGCTGAGCTCGAATTTATAATATGTGATTCCTTTATAACGTGATTAGCGAATTGTGAGCTGTGAACAGATTCAATAATAAACAAAATCAAGAAACACGCCGCATTTGAACAAAGAACTCGTTCAAATTAAAAGTGCTGTTTTGTACCTTTATGTAAAAATTTTGAAAGCATCATGGAAGATTATAAATGCCTCTATCATTCCAGCCACTGTAGATTAAAATTGGATACGAATGAAACATACAATAGTGCTATTTAATATTTAAAGGATTACAGGTTTTTTTTTTATTAATTATCTTCGTTTATATGTCGTTAAATGTAAACACAGAATATGTTTTGTTATTTAAATAATCTTCTTTACACGCAAATGAAGCCAACTTAAATAATATTATATTTATAATCTTTGATAATGCGACTTTAGCCCAAGAGTAACGCAAACTAAGGTATCGATGTTCACCACTAGTACACGGAACTGACGTCGTAAAATAATGGGTGCTTATTTACGCCAACTGGTAATATTATTTTTATATTAACTTACAAAAGCAATATGAGTGATGGCTTGAAGGCAATGGAAAGAAAAAGCAGCTCTGCAGGTTATGTTTTTTGAACAATATGTTTTTTGAGAAATTTTCATTTTATTAAACGCTTCAGTTTTATGCTTCTTTCGAGCATAATAGAAGGTCATACTAATGAAAGGAAATATATACACATACATAACGTTCCCCTGAAATATTATTAGAAAGTATTCAACCGAAAAGAAATTTTCAAATTGATGGCGAGATTCTTTTATTATTTGAAGCCAATTTAAAGGAATAGGAATTTATTTCTATTGCGACATTTATGAAAAATTTCTCACGCTTCAAAATAAAGCAAGTGACTCAAAGACTGTCATTCAAAAATCATTATGGGCATTATAAAAATATACAATGATGTGTTTTTGATCGTTCTCAAGGATATTCTATTTTAATTATTTTTTTGTAACGTATTACACACAGTGAAATTAAATTTATACCTACAGAATCTCAAATTATAAGATGTCATTGATGTTTCTCTAATTAAATCGTGATATCAATTAGCTATACAGAGCCAGTCATTGTTTATTGTAAAATATAAAATTTCACAACTGATTCAAAGGAAAATAATTATTTTATCATTCAAAAAATAAAGTTCATTAGTTCTATAAAAGCTGTAAATTCCAGTAAAAATAGCGTAAAATCAATTCAAAATTTATTGATATAAGTGAAAATAATAAGGAATTTAATGGTTTTTCTCAGAAACCAATATATATTTGATTAGTTCAATTGAGTATTTTGAAAATTACTACAGAAAATCATTTAATACATTAATTCCGTCGTATGTTATATTTACATTAAAAGGATTATTTCAGCGAGCAATGTAGTGATGAAAATTCTCAATGAAATGAACAGTAATTGATTTTGAAGAAGTGTTTTAAAAAATGCTCTATACGTTCACCAAATTACTTGGAAAAACAAACGTGTTAGAACTAAGAACATTATTCTCTAATTGTCATTTTCGCAGGAAATGTTATATCGTGGAAAAGCCACAGATGTTCTTGAAGTATATTTGAACGATCTTTTTTGTCAGTTTTTCCTGTCAGATTTTTTTGACAAAAGTTTAAATTTTATACCGACTCATATAATGGATGAAAAACAGTCCGACTGTTTTACGCACAATTACATTTTAACATTGCCGACACAACATAAATCATTACTATCGTAAACAAGAGTGGAGTTTTTAAGTCAAAAAAAATATGCTCGGAGTTGGTACACTAAAATATTATATTTTGTGTAATAAACATTTTATAAAAATATTTTTGTTGAAGCTATATGATTTTTATAAAATAATAAAGTTAAAAATGAAATATTTAACGATGGAAATAGTTTATTCTTATCTATTATCAACTTCTAACCTAACGCCCCTAGCGTCCAATCAACATGTAAAGACATTAAAAAGATAATTATTTGTAGAGAATTTGTAGAAAAAATCAATTTTTTGATGTTATATATTATGATTTTTTGGGAGTTTTGAAAATCTTTACTTGAATCAAGTTTTATTAATTTATTAGAGACTATTTTTTTCTCTCTTTTTTTAAACTAATTTTGTCATTCATATATAATATATTAAGGTAATCTTTGAAAAACTAATAAGTCTAAAGTAGTCACGCTAGAATTGAAATTTAAAAAACCAAAACAATTAAACATCAAAATTGATGAGAGAAGTAAAAGTATTTTGAAAATGGAACTTTATTTGAATATTGTTATTGTCAATTATAAAATATTACCAATCCCGACGTGACAGCAGACATATTTCAAAAAGTGTCCCCGAGTGTATTTTAAAATATCCCAACGAATATAAATTCAATTGAAAATACGACACGACAGCATGTGTGCTCCCAAAAAGAGAATTTAATTTAAAATGTCGGGTCTCACTTTTGCTAACTACCGCCAGAAAAAAAGGCGTTGCCCAGGAGCGGAGCAACCCATTTCCATACATATATTTAAATTCATAGTAGCGCAAACCTTGTTTGCAGTCGGCTGAGTCTCACGTTGAGCCTTTATGGAAATCTCCGCTGAATTTAATCCAATTTGATATATTGCACCCCGCTCACTCATACTTTTACACCAGGTGTATTCAAATTCTGAATGAGGCCACTCAAAACGTTCGACGTTGTCCATACTTCGAATGATATTAATTGCAAAATGAAGCACATCAAATATTCTTACGCTTAATTTATAGTGAAACATTGGTGCTCTATAATTTAATTGTTCGTCCTTTATCAATGCAAAAACATTTAACGAGCAAATAATTAATAATTCAAACTGTATATCGTCGCCAGACTGGTAAAAATTGGTAAGACACAAAATCTACCGAAACAATGTAATTGTACAATGGGATTCTTGGATATCAATTATTATTTGACTGGAATATTGGTGAGGACATTAAATACACATAAGTAGACAGAATTGTTTCACAGCTCGTTTTTAATTTCATTGATTTATTTCCGATAACATGTCTCATGGAATTTAATACATATTATAATTATCTAATTGGGTAATGATTATGCTATAGAACGAAGTGGAGCAAAAGTTCAAATGCTAGTTTGATATTTGATCAGATCTATTAATTTGATATCAGCAATCCTCTGTAGTCACAGTTATACTATGCGAGATATAGCTTCCTCGTTCAAAAGTTAAATATTGTATTTTTCACTAATTAGTATATTTACAGAATGATATTATTTTTTACTGAATAAATGTAAATAAATTAAATTTGAGGTTTTATTTTCATTAGATCATATTTGGAAATCGAGAAAGTTGAGTTTTATATTAGGATAAAATATAATATAGTTATACGTGTGTGTTTTTAATGTTTTTCCTCCATTATTTGATAGTGAAACTTAATCTATAGTCAATCTACTCATAGATGAACAATTAAACAGATGAAAGTTAAATAACAACGGATAGAAAAGCATTCGCTTTGGATGACGAAATAATTAATTATTTTGAAAGAAATAATGTGGATGATAACCAATATTGAACTGACTAAGAAAGTAAGAATTTTTTCATGTCAATACAAGAAATGATAAACACCTAAGCGAAAGAACTGACAGTCAAATAATAATTGCAATTTTCTACGACAATGAACAGAACATTACATTAAATTATGCACGATAAACATGTAAATACACTTGATAAACTGTAAACGCTTTCGAGAATTCAGTAATTTCATACCCCTGATTTCCATGGAGATTCTTTAGGACAGTACTGGCCACAATTTACACGCCAAAACCAAAAGACAGCAAAACGTAAAGAGGTTTTCTCAGCGTGTGTCTAGTTAAAGATATTATATTTGTACAAGTTTGTAACAAAGGGATAATTTTAGTTAATGATAAAATTACACAATATGCTGTTAGTTGAATAAAGAGACACTATAGTCGAAAGGTCAAAGACATCTTTCAAAATAATTTGTGTGACCGGATTTGTGTAATAATTGCGTAAAATTAATGGAAATTTATATTTTAAGCAACATGTCGTTTTAAACCTGAATTTGTCAGACAATTAAAGACATTTTAGCATACATAAAAAATCAGAAACTAATTACGTGATAAATTTATATATACTAACTAAATAAATATTAGAAATTGGGCACGTATATAATAAATGGTACACAAAAAACTATGCAAAAAGTGATAAGGTTAGGCTTCAATATGATTGCTTAAATTTGCATCAGTTACTGACTGATTATCTCTGTAAATGATCATAATTGTTATGATTACATTGCCTTTTTTGTCCATTTGTTAAATATGTTCAGAGGTTAAAATTATATTCAATTAAATGCACAAATAATTGATTTACATACTAGCCCAAAAATAAATGCCTAATTCAATAAATTTCATCGAATATCATGAGTTTATCACTATTAAATATTATAATTGTTGTTTTTAATCATCTATACTTAAGAAATACGTAGCCATTTTCCTAATTATCACAGAATATTTAGCAAATATCTGATACCACTAACGTATAAATCATCTGCAGCATTCGTTGAATCGGGGATTGCAATTCATTGCTTACTCTATTCTAGCTCTGATTAAAAACATAGATCGCGATGAAATTGTCCTATTATTTAAGTATCGAGGAAGAAATGTGGCTACTTCTATCTGTTGAGAGTTTTAAAAGGTGTTAACCTAATCACATACCTTGCAAACAACGATCAAACAATTCTTGGGCTAGTTTGAAATATGATTACAATGGTTCGCATCGCCACTTAGTATATACGTTATCTCATAAAACAAAACAGAATTACAGCGTTAAATGGATGGTTAGTCTTAAAGAACACTTAGTAAAGAATTGTACATTTTTGCGATTTCTATATTTCTCATTCACTTGCAGCAATCGTTTGAAAGCCTTTACGCTCAGCACAGTGATGCTCGAAATTGAGTACCCAAGCAGGTTATGTCCTTTGAAAATATGCAAAGTTAGTAAATTGATTTTGTCAAGAATTAAAAAAAATATGTTTATTCATTGTTTGGGCGAGAATTTTAAATTGAGAAAAAAAAACAGAGAGAATTAAAGAAAAATGAAAATCTGTTTTAGTTGAAAAAAAATAGCCATTAGTTTTATAAAAGAACGGATTGTATATACAAAAATCTTACTTGGTAGTTAAAAATTTATTGAAAGTATAACAACATTTTAGCGATAATTTGGATGATAAACAGAAAAAAAGGATTGATTTAATTTAAGATGAATAAAGAATTTGAATTACATAAAAACAATATAATATGCATTACTTGTAATATCACACATTTTTTCGATTGAGAACGGAAAAATACAAAATATTACAGCCTATAAAAAGCTGACGCAGAAGCGCAGAGCAATAACGCTGTTTTTTTGTTTATCTTGAGATTCGCTTGTTTCACACACTCAAGTTAATAAATAAAACACTTTTATGATGGTTTACGGATGAGGGCTGCATTTCATTTCACATCCTTTTCCATGATGGCCAGAAGCAAAACTTGCAAGATTGTTGTTTTATTTGCCACACTGGCGGACGGCTTTTATTGCGTTTGTCTATTTATGTTCAATAAATGTCACTGTTAAAATATCAACAATGTATTAAAATATCTGGTTGTTTGCAAGCTAAGACCTAATATCTTAAAAACACATAATAAATAAAGTAATATTGTTTTTCATATTCATAATAAGTGTTTCTAAAATAATGTCCGAAACTATAATTTTCCTTAGATAAATTTGCTCTAAATATTTTCATTATGTGTATGACATAATAGTTACTTTTGAGTAGATTAACATTGTTTGAAAATATTGTCTTTATTTGTAATCTAAGCTAAGGAGTCGTTCAAAAATATTGTAAATAAGAAAGCTTCGAAAGGCTACGGAATCTTGAAGACCTTTGGATACAATTTTATAAACATAATATAAATTCAATGATACGATGTGCTATGCAAAAAAACGCAAGCTTAAAAATTTCGTTCAATGAGCAGTTGTCATTCTTAAATAGTTTTGGGATCATGGTGAGGATAAAGTATCAGCATTATTACCAGGCAAACAACTTTTATAAATCAAATTGAGGAAATAACAAAAGATTTGAACTTGAACTTTCATTCTTGAAAACTTTGGACTTATTTCGTTGAACTTTTTTCGTGTTGATGGAACAATATGTATTGTATTTAAAAATGTGTACGTCAAAATGAATAGATATTTACCGCTTCCTTTAATAGCCCTCTTCACAGCCGACGATGCTTAATTGAGGCGATAAAGAATTTGATTGGGCAAATAAAACATTTTGATTTCATTCTTTGTTTTTTGTTGTCGTTTTTCGACGCGCATTCGACGAAAACATTCTTTTTGTTCACCAGATGAATAATTGGACAGTTAAATTGAACAATAAAAAACAACTTTTGAATGAGAACAAATATTGGTTTTGGAGAAACAAATTCAAAGACAATATTGCGCCCTAATCCATTTTATGTGCAGAGCTCGTTTTCGATGTACGCAAGAATAATATAAATGTATAACACATTTTCGGTATATGTTGAAACATTGTGTTGATAAGGTGTTCATTTTGTGGTTGTTCAATTTCAATATTTTCCGTGTAAGTGTTCCAATACAGCGGTCGTCAACGTTTATGTATCAGTAATAACTATTCCAATAATTTTGAATCTTAATGAATTTTAAATGAAAAATATTGAATGAAATAATGAATATAACACTCTTGTAGTTATGAAAAAATAGAGTAATGTATGTTGCTACCCGTGAGAAAAAAGTTAAATTTACTTCGCGGACTGCTTAAACTATCTCATATGTCACCAGTGGTTTAGTCTAGTCCTGAGATGAATTTACACTAATCCACATGATATATTAAACATACAATCGAGTGTGATATCAAGTATATACAACGTTAGTGAACAATCAACAAAGAAATTAAGTAGTACTTCGTACTTAAATCAAAAACCCTATAAAATTGAAAATTTAGTTTGGAAACGCATTGAATTTAAATAGTTGCTACTTAAAGGATATGTATATAGAATGAAATCGAGTGTTTGGTTTTGTGAAGTCTTATCTCCCGTTTAATTTTAAATGACTCAAAATAATAACAAATATATGGGTGTCATTATCAAAAGATAATCAAACCCCTGCAAGAATCTGTTATACAATAATAACAACCGAATAACGAGTAAAAAAGATTCTTCATTTGAAATTAAATTCGAATCTGAATACCGCATGTTATGTTAGCTATTAGCATTGAAATTTTGCTGGTATCTCAAGAAGCTAGACATAACTCATGCCTTTAATGTAGAATGTATTGTTATAATAACTGCTTCCCCTTAAGTGCTTAATCCATAATAGGAATCGAAAGAGCCAATATATATATGTAAATAATTTGCTTTTATTGTTTATTCTATTTTACCGTTCACATTATTGCCGAAAATAATTTGGCGTAACAATTCCGTTCTCAAAATTTATTACAAAGAAAAAGTAATTCAACAATAGAGCGGCCGTATCGTCATAAATATTCAGCATGCGCCAATACATTAAAAACTATGTAAACCAATCAACGTCGTAGCACCAGATCTGTTCAATTATGCTTTCGTGTCCATTACTCGTTACCATAGGATTGAGTCAGAACAATGTACACGAACAAACTGTCACCGTAGATTTATACACAGAGTTCATACTAAATCAACGAGCCACGTCAAATTAATACCGAGCTAGTAGGCGAACAGACAGGACGAATAATGTGGACGATTAAATATAATTTGTTTGAACGGAGAGTTAGTTTCTTACTCTCTGATTACCCATTTAATTAATGTTCTTGTACTATGTAAAACTTTTCTTGTAATATACTTTTAGAGTCTAATGGCAAATTCAACGAAATATCACGGTGAAAAAAATAGCAATGTATTTTAGTTCTACAAATTTTTTTTTTACAAATATAGTTGATAGCTATTTCGGCTCACGCCATCTTCAGAACTATGCTTAAACTAACATTCGCTTATCTATATATAGCTGTGCAGAAAAGGCACACAACACATCCTCTCTCCTGTTCCAACGGCCTAGCTTGTTACTTTAACACAATGACACAAAATTTTCAAAATTCTAAATGAAACAATAGGTGTCTATGACAGTAAGTTTATATGTGGGACGGAAGTGTTCCTTATGGAAGCAAATCAGACCACCCCTTTGTACAACGGCTGGACAAGTGGCGATACTATTATTTTAGTTTGTTCGTTAAGAATCCTTTGTGATAATTGGTGTCTATTGATTTCCAGCTGTTCCAAAGCCGCCATTCTCCGACCCTTACTACAAAGATGCAAACATTTTGGCGCTGAGTTTGGATTTATATTATGTGATTCATTAATAACGTGATTAGTGAATTGTGAATCTGTTTTTCTACTGTTGAATGATCTTAGAAATAGCTATCAACTATATTTGTTAAAAATATTTTGTAGAACTAAAATACATTGCTATTTTTTTCACCGTGTTATAATGGAGTTCTACCAAGTGAATGCCAATTCAATCAATCAACGAAATATTATTCTTATTAAATTTAAAGAAATTACGTAAACATTCAAAACTAATATGAATATTTTATTGTTGAAGTAATTTTAAAGCAAACATTCTACTGCTTATAGTGAAATAAAAACCCTTGGAGTTGTTGGTGAAATAATTGCTGTTTGATTGCAAATAACTGATTTTTTTAAAACCATTTTGTATAAAATCAATGAACATTGTCTGGTTTTAGTTATCTGAGATTTTTATCGCGTACTGATGAAAAGAACGAATCGTTGAAATTAAGTAGGTTTGCATCCTTTTGTTTGCTTTATATTGTAAATAATGAATATCATCATATTCCAAACATAATTGACTTATTAATCCCCAATAACTCAGCAACTTTAAATTATTAAATATGAAAAATTTACCAGTGCATACTTACTAAATGCTGATTTAATTATTATTTCAATATCTCTTTGAATAATTCATCCAAAAAAAAGTTCATTTTTCCGAACCAAAAACATATTATCATAACAATAATAAGATCTCGCTTCCGATTTACGCACACAGTGGGTGTTTCATAATAAATTTAAAATATGCCTTTTTGGACAGTCTGGAAGGCATAATATTGCAAAGAAGTGAGTGTTGGTTTTGGTAGTAACAATCTATAATATGATACAGAAATTCCATAAGTGAAAATATTGTTATACATTCTAGTACTATTAATCGAAAATATGATTGTACGTTAGTCACATTGACTATAATCAAATAGGAACAGCAAAAATGTAGAAAAAATAATATTATACTGTATGTCTGTAAGTGAAATATAAATATTTTGACTGCTTTTAGATAAAAACATAAACAGCAAATCCGTCGCCGATATCACTTGAAAGAAGGTAATACGTGTCAATTTTTGTATGAAATTAGATGTAAATGCATAGTAAAATAAACATTTTGCTGCGTTTATGTCTGAACTAGTGTTTTTAAAAGAATTAAAACTAGTCGTTGCCAGTATCTTGTGTATTGCTGTAGCGATCATAAATCTCAAACTTTATTCGGCTTTGGTGTTCGAGTTGCGGAACAAAATTGCAATTTACACGTTTGGGGAGAGTGGCCGCTCCCCCAGCGAAATTCAAATTTGATTTCAACAGGTATTTTATGAATATTTTGTTGATTAAACAGATTGCCTACATATTTCCACGTATAAATTGAGTGATTAAAATGTTCCTCGCCTGTGATAATTAAGAATATTGAGAAGGGCTTGCTTTTTACTATTATAAAACCAAATTTATAAGATGTAATATACTTAAAAAATATTCATTAGTCTTTAAATGATTAACTTTTGGAAGTTCAAATGGTTCGTAAAATAATTGAAAATAAAATGATGCATTCGAATTGTTACTTTATGTTCACTATGTATTTTTACGGCTATAGATTAAAATGTATTATTTTTAACCTAATTGAAGTAATTTGTAAGTTGAGTTTTTTAGTTACTGGAAAAACACCAAAATTACATAGAATCTTTTAAATGAACATGATATCTTTAACAGTCTTACAGCTTACAACCTACCAATATTTGTAGATTACATTTCAAAAACAGTGCCGTTACTAATATTATCACATTTATGTATAGAACCTTAATGCTTTTTTTTCATTTGTAAACCTTTTAACAAAAACAATATGGTGCTAATGGGCAATGAAGTGGATGTTTGCCGGAGATAAATTTATATGTATAATGTACCACTGTTACTAGATTTAGATTTGTGTTTATGAAACGTAAATATCAAAGGAAATAGTGGTTATATCATGTCAAACAGCTATACTTACAATGTAATAGAACGATTTACATGAAATCCTTGAACAATACCTCATGTAAACTTATCGTTCAGCAGTTTTTAACGTGAAACTGTTAAAGCTTGGATATTAAGTTTACAGTGAATTACGTTAAGTTATCTCGGGTGAATTAACAGGCTAAATAGTTCGGAGAATTATTTGCTAGTCTGGCATCACATAATGCTCCCGAAAGCATTGAATTATATGACTCTTGAGTGAGTGCTTAGTAAACGTAGATGTTTGTTGCCTCCATAAACTATTCGAATAGACTTCAAAACAGTTGAAAGTTTTGGCATCAATTCAAGTATTGAATCAGTTACGGATGGAAGTGCAATGGGGCAAAATTTATCGGTGTTATTTCAGATACCTATATATAATCATTAAAATATCTGACGTCATGAATTGAAACAGAGCTTTGTAACATTGTCCGATTATATATTATTCTCATGTCTATCACAAGTCTGAGTTGAAGTTTTGATTCGATTTCTATATTGTGAAATGAACAAAAGCTTAGAATAAAAACGCTATTTTAAAATGAATGTAACGAAACCACAAATCAAAACACATTTATATGTGACCGATAGACCTATCTCGTTTTTTCAAATGTTTTTCTAATAAAGAAGGTTAATAATTAATGTTTTGGTTTTATATTATATTACATTGCATATAATATTATTTATACTATTGAATGTTTGTGAAAATATATTGATCGACAATAATATAGCAATTGAAAAAAAACGGTTTATTGGAGATTTTGAACAAAACCGACATAACATGATTAATATTAGACTGGTTTCGAATTAGTTCAAAAAGAAAAAAAATGTTGAATACAAATAGCAAAAAATAATTTATTCATCTGTAATCAAAAAATAACGTTCTTCTCACAAGTAAATAAAACGAAGTAATGCTTATTATTTTCTCTTGACAAAATTACGCATTTATTTTGCTGATCACGGTTAACATGGAATGATTGCAAATTCTATATATTATACTAAAAGATTGTTAAATTATATGTTATCAAAATGAAATAAATGAAAAGATTTTCATACTTACTTCAGTGTAACTTCTTTGACCGTTTAGCGCAATAAATTTAGTTTCAAAACTTAGTCTATGTTATAAGGAATTTCTTTCATACATTTAATTCACGTCTATTCTCATCACTTGGGAGTTTACGGGTAAAACATAGTTATATCATTATATTTCTTCAATTACTAGTATAATGGATTGAAATAACAAAGAATGTATTATTCAAGTTGGTTTTTTTAATAATTGAAAAAAATATATAAATTTTAAGCAGAAACTATTATATATTATTAAAGAAATTGTGGCCTTTTACTTCTGTATTCATTTAATAGGTCAAAAGGCATGCTTTAGAAGGAGTTATAAGCCATTCGAACTTGTTTTACGCCCACTTGTATTATACTTTAAAGGTAATTCGGTAATATAATCAAAAGGAAACAAGGTCTTAACTGGAATATGGAAAAAATATTCACGATAATATATAATATAAATATAACGGCCTGGTTTAAGCCTAGAGCTTACTGCATTTCTTTTGTCAGTAGTGGTTGAAAGTTTGAAATTATGAACTGTTAAATTGCTGTGTCACCTGTTTGGATCACAAACAACCTTATTTGATTTATAAATAGGTTCATGTATTTCAAGTTTAAGAACATTCAAGTTTATTATTCATGAAGCTAGTTCTCGATAACGAGTCTTTGTAGGAACGTATGTCTAATTTTTCTTTCATTTATGATATCTAGAATGAATAACAATCATTTCTTATATAAAACTTCCATTAAAATAATGTGTCCATCACGTTGTTTGAAATGTTCTAAATTAGTTTTGATGCATTATTTATTTCCTGTGAATATCATTGCATGAAATAACGAGAATTCATTTTAACCAACGATTAAGTGATGTATATACAATATCAATTTATTTCGATTGTATAAACAAATATGGACAAAATATTTTTCGTTTTTTGCAACATCGGTAGGGGGTGCGGGTTTAAAAAAGCGTACAAATATGTGATTAGCTATATATTATGCGTTAGGTGAATAGTTTATGCCAAAATAATTTTTTTATAAAAAATTTTGTTGTGTTGTATTATTTTATTAAAAATTAATTGAATTGCGGCTCAGAAAATTTAATTATTTATATATAGGGTCCGCCATCTAAAGTTTTTTTTTCAACTAGTGCTTATTTCGTGAATGGTAACACTTAGCTCATGTCTGATTTGACAGATAATTAGTTTTATCTTTCCGCTGAACGAATATGGTTGTGTATACGCTTGAACAACGCTGGGAAATATTGCGACATTACTTTAAAAATCATGGTAATGTTGCAGAATGTGTGCGAAAATTGCGTACGGATTTTGGAAGAAGAGAAGCACCGTCAGCTCCGTATGTTCGTTATCTTGTGAAAAAAGTGAAAGAAACTGGCATCCTCATCGATAAACCAAAGCGTGAAAAGCCAAAAACAGTGCGTACACCCGAGAATATTGATGCTGTGGCAGAAAGTGTGCGTGAAGCGCCATCAACATCAATTCACCGTCGTTCTCAACAATTGAACATTTCGGAGACATCATTGAGACGAATTTTGCATAAAGACCTTGGTATGACGCCATAAAAAGTCCAATTGGTTCAGGAGTTGAAGCCAACTGACCATCCAATGCGTTTTCGCTTCGCTGAGTGGGCCTGCGATCGACTTACAGAAGATGCCGATTTTGCCAAAAAAATCATCTTTTCGGATGAAGCTCATTTTGATCTTTGCGGGTATGTAAACAAGCAAAATTGTCGCATTTGGGGCACAGAAAACCCGCACGCATACATTGAAAAGCCGGTACACCCAAAACGAGTCACTGTTTGGTGCGGATTTTGGTCCAGAGGCATAATTGGGCCATTTTTCTTCGAAAATGAGCAAGGAGTGGCCGTTACAGTCAATGGCGATCGTTATCGGACCATGCTGAACGAATTTTTGTTCACAAAAATTGAAGAGGAGGATATTGGCAACATTTGGTTTCAACAGGACGGCGCTACGTGCCACACAGCCGAAGCTACACTCGATGTTTTGCGCCCTGTTTTTGAAGATCGCATTATCAGCCGCAGAGCTGATGTCGTTTGGCCACCTCGGAGCTGCGATTTGACACCGTTGGACTATTATTTGTGGGGTGCCCTCAAAGATAAGTGTTACGCCGACAAGCCAAAGACAATTGACGCTTTAAAGGACAATATTCGTGAAGCCATTGGTGAAATACAGCTGCACACAATCGATAATGTGCTTAAAAATTGGACCGATCGTGTAGGCTACTGCATGGCCAGCCGAGGCAGCCATTTGAATGAAATTATTTTCCATTATTAACCGAAAGGATTGTACTTTCAAATAAAAAAAGAAATTTGAGAAATTATTAGTAGTTTTTTTTTATAGCATTTTTAAAAAAAAAAGTTATTTGGCGGACCTTATATTTTAGATAATAAAAAGACATTTTTTTATACATATTTCCACTATAAATTTTATGATCACGACCGGTTTTGCTCATCGCGAGCATTATCAACTGATAGAATACAAAATATATGCAAGTCTATTTATACAAATTTTGAGTTAACGTTAGCAGGTATAGAAAAGTATGGGTTTAAGAACTTAGAAAACATTTTACAGGAAGTCAAAAGTCAAGAGTCTTTCATGATTGTTTTGGGCCCTTAATGGATTACTCGTTTATTTTAATATTATTTGTATTGAAAATATTATGCCTTTCTATAAAAAAGTGTTAAATTAAACCTTAAAAGTTATTCTTAATATATTGTTTTATTTATTGCAAATTACGAAAATGTCTAAAATAATGATATTTTTCATGTAAACCTTCGAACAACAAGTCCAATAAAAGAAACGGCAACGAAATAACTTTCGTTTTAGTGTCCATCCAAATCTATTTATCGCAATGACAACAATTACCATAATATGGAAAATTTTCAAGAAGCAATCGTAAAAAACTTCCGACGAAGCTGTATTGACAATACGAGATTGGGTCGTATCGATTGCGCTGAAAAGTAATAACATAGCGTATTGAATCTTTATTACTAAAGTTGTTGTTCGCTGACAAAAATAATGGTCTTGCTTAAGCATCGTAAAAAATGTATTTCGTTGAATCGATGAATGGCATGTGTTCATTTTGAGCTTTGGGTGATACGCAAAACAAAAATGAGTTGTCAATAACATTTTGTTGCCAACTTAAGAAAACATTTATTTTATTGACGATACTCTTCTTAAGTAATATTGTTTATTACACAGATTTATTTTGAATTTAGCATATTTAGATTGAAAATACAATTTTTTGACTGCTTTTAATGAAACATTGTTCCATTCTTAGTTTTGAAATGAAAAATGTTAAGGAAAATATGTTATAGCACATGATTTACGTTGAAATGTTCAGTTGACGTAAATTAAATATCTTCCCTCCGGTATGTTCAATAATTAATTCTTTAATTTTTTAACATATATGACATATATACATATATAATATATATACATATATAACAAGCAATGTGTTAGTTATTGGAGGATAAAAAATTTGGTTTGAAAACGTGAGTAAATAAACAAACCAATTGCAAACATATTTTGCTGCATTTAGAATTGATAGCCTCGAATTTTCAGAAAATGCTCGGATACGTCATAATTCACTTAAACTGTCAATTCTTGAAGGAAAGGCATTTTTAATTACTATTTTCATAATATATTTTATGACCAGGACATGTTTCGCTTATCGTAAGCATTATCAACTGATCAGTTGATAGTGCGAAACCGGTTCTGATCATAAAACATATTGTGCCAATAGTATTAAAATTTGTGTTTTAATTTTTTTAAATACGTCCGTCATAACTAATAAATTCATTGAAATTTTAACAATTAGTTTTTTAATCTTTTCCTTGGTTATTTTTACAGCCAGACTTGTGGCCGTATAGACATAGCCGTTTTCACCATTGTCACTGACGATTATGTAAGTTCCAGTTATTATATTACACTAATTATTCCATTTAAAGGTGTTATCTGTCACTTCTAGACTTAAAGGCTAAATACTTTTTCTACAATTTAATATTTTTAAGATTGTTATTTGATGATGCTCGTGATAAGCGAAATGAGAATTATTTTTAAAATATTAAATTGTGGAAATTGCATTGAAAATTTTGATATTATTGTTTAAAAAAAACGGTGGTACAGGTTATTCTCGACTTACGACCGAGACACTTTCCTGGACTTTGGTCATAAGCCGGATTGGTC
Organism: Himalopsyche japonica; assembly: GCA_028555115.1. Classification (NCBI taxonomy): domain Eukaryota; kingdom Metazoa; phylum Arthropoda; class Insecta; order Trichoptera; family Rhyacophilidae; genus Himalopsyche; species Himalopsyche japonica. Next base: position 1,837,424 of record JAHFWJ010000620.1, read on the forward strand.
GTAAGTCGAGTTTCATACAAAATATATTTGTACTTAAGAGTTTTTTCTAAGTCTATTGCATTTCTCTCGTTTTTTTGTCACATCTACTCCGTTTGTCAGTAATTATAGGCACGATTTATTGATTATTCACTTCAGAAATTAAATGGGTATATGTATTATTTATATCTTATCATATTAACCCTTTTTTGTTGAGGGTAGCCTCAACTCGTAATTAATTTCACGCATTTTCCAAGATTCATAAGAAAAACTTAAAATGAAAATAAATCGTATTTTCAACGGATTTTTGTTTAACAAAAAACTTACACAGCGTGCATAAGACTGTTTTTTAGTATTTTTATAGAAATTCAATGGTAAAAAGTTTTTAATTTCTATTTTACGAAACTTTTAATCCGAGTATATGAATTTTAAACATGCTATTTTTAAAAGCTTTAAAAACATTAAAGATAAAAAATATCACATATATCGTCTATTTTCATAAAGATTATTTATAAAACTCATATTTTTAAAGTCAAAACAGACATTTGAAATACATAAACTTGAAATTTTTTAATAATAATAATTATAAGGTACAATCCAATTCGATACGATAATCGAGCCTCGACTTTTGCTTTAAAATATCTATTCAAATTAAACAATTTCATATGAATTTTTATCATAAGATAGAGAAAATATTATCTGCACGATATATATAATATGATAAAAAGCAATGAAAATCAATAAAATGTGTTACATAGAAAATATTCAAGCTTAAAGTTTTGGTTCCCCAGAGGGGACATATGAGTGGAAAGGGTTAATGTATATCTATGTCTAAGTTCAAAAATACTGTGTTATCTGAAATATGTATATATAATTTAAGAACAACGAATGGAAGAAGTGAGAAACAAATTACGTTCTTTGCGCACATCCACGATCTACAGTCCGGCAGGAAGTATTTATGGCATCATCTTTGTTTACGCATGAATTAGGGCTGACAAAGGCTCACCGTAATGCATTTTAGTAAAAATTATATTTTTTAGGATGTAAGTGCGAATAGTCGTGGGTCGAACCGTCGTTAGTCGAGGACTACATGTGTTCTAAAATTTTCATTCTAAAAATGCGTTAGTACTAACCGGGAAAAGATATGATAATTTTGTTATTAGACCTCCCAAAGATAATACATTATGATACAAGTAACGAGGTAAACATTTTTGTGCTGTTTACTTGGGGTCACCTGAACAACTTACGGTCAGTATAAGGTTCACTAACAAAGTATGTCGAACCCCAGATGCGCATACTTTGGGAGTTTTCATCGTAACAACTTTTCTCATAATGTAATGGATATTAGCTGGAGAAGGCGGCCGCTAACTACCGGATTTCCGGAATACACTGGACATCATAGAGACGAGAGCATCATCAAATTTGCATTGTAAATAGACTCTGGCGGGGGAGGCTGTAAGTACGCGGCCAGGTGCAAATTCAGGTGTAAACGTCAAAGTACGCTCGGTAAATTATGGTGAAAGTATTTACCGTTGAGCTCATAGAGAAAAAGTGAAGGGTGTGGGGAAGGTGTATGCTTTACGTGTATAACGTCCATTATGATATCAAGGTGACCAATGATGTGTAACTATATACGGTTGATAGATTTTTACAAAATACGTCTATTGTTGTTGATAAAATTCAAACATTTTTCATATCATATCATATCATGTCGTCTTTGTGCTTTTGTCAGTTAATTTATACGTCGAAGTGCTATGATCTCGTTAATTACTTATAGGTCTGTAGAATGACAGGTGTTTGTAAACATGGAACGTAATGTAAACTATTTTGTATTTATTTACGTGATTCCTTACTTATACCTTCATCATTATTCTATTATATACATAAAAAAATATCCATTTTTTCAAAGTGGCTAATGAAATTACAAATCTTTAGCATTTTTAAAATGTATTTAAGCATACCTTATTGAAAGGAAAACATTTTTTTATGGATTTAAAGTTGTTCAATTAAAATTTAAATAACAATAAATTAATCCAAACATAAAAAGTTAAATATTAAGTCAAATACGTAAAGAAGAGGTTCCGTTTCAAATAAATCAATTATTCGTGTGCTTATTTTCTAAAGTAAATTTACTTTTGATCCAATTTAGTTTAATTTAAAATGTAGCTGTATTTGGAAATGTCGAAAATCAGACGAAAAGTTATCATTACTCTTTTATTGACTTATCTTGTTTTGATTAGTAAACTTTACTGTCAAATAATTTAAATTTTCAGTTTTTACCTACGTTTCAAATATCTCAACTGTTTTCTCTCAACTGGTATCTCAATTTTGTACATAAGTAAAACTACCATCACGAAAAGTATAAAATATACATATCTACAACGAAACATGCATATTACTTAAAGTACATCTTATGACAGTAATTATAATATTATATGAACGTATAATAATTAAATTTTAATTGATTTATCTTTTTAATTCACATTTTCAGTTATATTGAGAGCTTATACCATTAATGAGATCTTTAAAAAAATAAAATTCCATAAATATTACTGTTTCTCAGAAAAGAGCTATTTTAAAGCTTAAATTCTAAAACAATTTCAAGGCTTAATAGCACTCAAAACGATAGGCATCAATTCTTTTATTTAAAACAAAACCAATAAAGTATATAAATATTTTTTATATATGATTTTGATGTGTATAGTTAGAAAGATATATCAGTCGGTTAGAAATATTATATTAAAACATACGAATGAATAATAGAAAAGTATACATAATTTATGTAGCACTACTGGTAACATTTTCATTTCTTATGACTTATAACTACTGAAATATCTCTCTTTGAAGAATTTCGTAATCGAGCAAGTCAACACGCGGTAGGGGTAGGTAAATCGTTCTTGGCCCAACCAAACACGTGTGACACGCATTAGGCTCACTTGCCAGTAACGCCAACAAAGTCACCAAAACCGGCGCTCATAATAACCCGAGAGGTAACGATCACTGCTTATGTAGCGGAAGGTCAGGTCGTATTTCCAAACTTGACGCGTTTTATTGAGGTCTGCCTAATGAAAATTGCGGCCAAAGTAGTAGAGGTGGGGAATTTGTCGCAGCTCCTTCGTTGAGAGGGCCAAATTTGTAAATTAATATCACTGTTCGTTGCCAACTACATGTACTACACATTACACAATAATGTACCACACGGCTCAAAGCCATCAAGTTAAATGTTTTCTTTAGCAGTGGAGTGAACCTTAAGGAATTATTGCTTAGGCTCAGATGAAGATTACTAAATCACACACTCCATATAATATACTTATCAATGTGGTAAAGAGCAAATAAGATATAAGTTTTTTAAGCAAGAAAACAGAAACGGTGTGAATCAAGTGTTGTTTTCAAAATTTATTAACTCCACTGTACTTTTTTCACAGGAACCCCTTATCCGTGCGAAAAATCACAGTTATAGCAGTGTATATAAAATTATAACAATTGTCATATTTTTTTCATAAATCGATCAATGGTCCAATAATAAAAGTTTCAACTTTTTCTCGTTACATGAATGTTGAATGAACTTATATACTGAAAAATATGTTACTTAAACAAATGTTTTTTGCAACTTGCTCATGTCGCTTGTTAATTTTGACTTAGGCCACTCAAGTCAAAGGAATATTTTGAAATTTCAACATTTTTAATACATCTTCACATAAATCATACGTAAATTATTATATGTGAATCACTCAGCTGTGATAACTTAAGTGCGTACTGGCCAATGATTAATCATATAAGGAAATCGTATGGACGTTGTATAAAATGTTAATTTGTTATGTTATTCATATTTTCAATAATTAGAGAGGCGTAATCAACTAGGAATCATTAAACAATGCACATTTATTATAAAGCTAAAGAGATTGCATAAATCCTTTGGCATGCTTATGATTCTGAATATATCCTATGGACTTAAAATCCATCCGTAATACTTATTTAAGATACGCGCTGAAAATGTACATTTGTGTCATAAAACGTGACAAGGAATACGATGAGAGAGAGAGAGCAAGCTCCGCATATTTTCTTCAAAACTTTAGAACGTTGCCTCGTAAAATTTTCTATGCACTTTCCTGAATAGTGCAAGTCGCGTTGGGCACAATATTTAACTTTTAGTGTCATAACTTCCGCACCATAAAATAAACACGTACGCTACGTGCCCTACTGGTTTATATTATAAGCGATGACTTGGCTCTTTATTTTAGTCGTAGAAACCATATTGAAGCGTTCACGCTTAAGCGTTGTAAAAACCAAAAAAGTATGGCGATAACGTTTTCCGATATAAGTGAAAAAACTAAATTATTTTATTAACGCTTTGGCATGACATTCGAAGATATAAGTTTTCCGTCAATGTCTAAAGCGACGTCATTTGATTCTTTGCTTAATCGAAATGAATAAAATAAATTGACGTTTATAATCAAATATAAAAAAATAATAAACCGAAAATATTTTTTGTATTTATTTAAAAAAGAATAGACGGACATTTCATTTTTTTACCATTAATCAAAATATCTTTTTTGGCCGTCTATATGCGCAACATTTCATTATTTCAATTGAGATATAGAGCTATCTCAGATAATATGGAAAGGTCAAGTCAAGTGTGCGTTCGTAATTGATATTTTCTTGGAAATACAAAATAAATTTTGTAAAAAATTATTGCTAGTAATTGGAAAACAAATATTAGAATGGCTTAATTTTATAAGTATTTTTTCAACATTTCTTTTAAATAAAGAAATGAAAGGTAAAAGTTTACTTTAAACTATTTTTAGGATCCGTTGATAAATATTGTGATACTGTGAATTTGAAAGATTTGTAATGCATAAAGTTGTTTTAAGGAATAATAAAATAAAACAAACAAAAAACATTTATTTGAGTTAACCTTTATTTATATTTTATATAATATCTTATAATATTTACATACAAATTACAACTTATGCTTTAAATTATCACAGGGAATCGTGTCGAAATGTTCAATTGTTATTTTAGCTTTTACCACTTCTTGCTGGATTATTGATCTTCCGTATATTACAAAAATTATTATTTCACACAAAACGTTAAATTTATCTACTAACAAGCACATGCATCATGTTTATTGAAATAAAAATATCTGATGTTTTTTTTCCTGTAGACACAACTAATTTAAAATGTACAAAATATTTCTTTTTAATACAGCGATTTTCCCGTTATGCTATTACGGATATGAGATTAAATGAAACAATTATTTATGATTAATTAACTATTATTGATACAGATTTCATACGTCGCTCACTGTTAAATTTTACTAGGTATATAATATTTTATATCTTTGTAACTGATATATACACATGAATTAATGAAAAAAATATATATACGAGGCAAAAACACGCGTTTTTTGCTCGTCACATTAGAATCTGAATTATGGGGCAGTATTAGGTGAACAGCGTTAGTAGGGAGATAGTCAGTTATCGTTTTTCTGTATTTTATTTGGTACACTCACTGCTCAGCGCTTTATGTGAGCCGGGAAACGGCTGGTTGTGCTGGCAATTTAATGACCCTGTATAAGGTGTCAGGAGAGCAGTAAGACCAGAGCGGCAATCAGAAGGACGCGGTGCGCTAGTGAGGCCAAAAGTAGAGATTGTCCACCCCTCTGCATAGCCGCCGGGTATTCACCTGATAAAAGAAAAATAGCCATGTTATTTTTAGGCCAACAATATTTATACAGTATCCGAAAATATTGCATGTAAACTTTGTTGTTTTTACTCATCCTATTTTTCGCATTAAGACGAGTTTATACAAGAATTGTAAGCACAACTATATATTCTCTAGTGTGAGTAAATTTCATTTACGTAAAACCATAGAAAAATATTCAGAAAAGAATGCAAAATTTAAACCGAATTACACATGTATACGTAAAATAGTAAAACAGAATAAAAAATTTATTGTCAGGCTAAATCCAAATAGATTTTCAAAAATTTTTTTTGGTGGATAAACAACAACAAAAACATATTTAGTTTGCATAATAAAAATGAATTATGATTTTTTTTAAACATGTTAATAAATGCAAATGATATAAATAATATTTTTTTTTAAGAAGTGTATCACCTAAAGTAAAATGTAACTAATTTAAGTAAAATAAGAATTATTTTTCAACTATTTTTGGGCTAACAACACTAAATATACAAAGGCAACATACATTGAAGAAGTTAAAGTGTGTTTTCTAGTTATAAAGTTTATGATCAAACTGTAACCTAAATATATATTATATAATGTAATTATGCTACAAAATTGAACGAAATAATGCTTTTTATAGGACGAGACTTGAACAAAAAGCTAGTCATAAAATATAGTATATTTTTTTTGATTCAATTTTAAAGTATACACATGAGTTGAATATTAATGTTGAAAGCAGGACCACACTAAGTTGTGGAAGCTGATAAAACAACCAAATATAAAAAGTAAAGTAATGTTTCTTTTTTTCACGTGGAGATTGATTTATCATACGTTAGATTAAATTAAAATTAAATCAAATCTGTCTATAGAAACAATTAAAACAAGCGAACTTCAAAATTAAAAACCAACAGATTTTATGTTGGCAAATTGTTGTTGAAAATTTCCAAAATTATCATAACCCTACCCCAACAAACTAATACACACAAAAATGATTTTCATCTTTGAATCATAATATTCGGGAAAGTTTCACTTCCGCATATAAATTAAATCATACTATGCCCCGGGCTATAACAGCAGATAAGTAACATTTTTGTTTATCGAACCTGTGATAACAGTCCTATGAATATAATTTAAAGTCACAAAACGCGATGGGTGTTTAACCCGTTTAAGTCTCATAGCTTCGATCTTTTGCTACAAATAGACTGTGCGTAATGATTCATAGCGTGTGTTTTACAAATTAATTTATTTAAATGATACAAGGTCACTCTAGGGGAATTTTGTTTAAAGATTTTTCTTATGATATTTTCTGTCGTATTTTATATGAAAGATTTTTCAAGCAGACTACTGATAAATATGAAGGAGTAACTTAATACTTTTACGTTTAATAATCTTGAGATCTCCTTTTTGAATTCTTCATTTTGAAAATTACTGAAAAAATATTTCTTAAATTAAGCTAAAGATCAAGAATAAGTATTCAATACTGATATTTAAAGGATTTTTAGCAATTCACCTAACGTAATTAAATAATAAGATTATCGGAAATTTTATTGAAAAAATTATTGCTGAGAGAATACGGTAATTAAGTTATCGTAACAAATAATGTTTAAAACGTTAACAATCTCACTTTACAGTCATTATTCAAGACAATTTTCTAGATCGCAACGAATATTTGATCCCAATAATTAAAAAAAAACGATTCTTCTGATATTTAAAAAATATTGTAATACGATTAATAAACTAATTTTGTCCTCTTTAGTATCAAAAGACAAAATATTTCAGATGGAGAGAATTAAATATTTTTCAATGGAAATATTCATATTTTCTGTTAAAAGGCTACTCAGTATTTATTATTTGTTAAAAAAAAAAAAAAACATTGTTGGCTGCGACGCAATGCAGAGCTTTCGATATACCAGTTATGGGATTTACATCTCACTTAAAGAAATATTATTCTTTATGAAAATATTATTATTTTACTATAAAGCTCGGAAGCAGAGATATGTAATGACTAGGAGATTGTTTTGTTATTTACCCTCAAGAATTATTGTGATTTATTTATATTAAATTGATTTTTTTTCATACATTAAATCAATTTTAAGCAATAAAGATATATAAACATAATACTTAAATAGTACCGCGGTATGGTCTGTGTTGATAATCTGAAAAGAAAATGTATAATCATTTTTTAAGTTAACCCAGATTAAATCAAAGATGTATGAGAAAATAATATTTTGAAGAGCGACACACTTAAACATTATAGATATTTGTTTCAGGATGCAAATGAATATAATCATAACTATTTTGTTGCAGGTCTGTAATATAGAATTAATACTAAATAATTAAAAATTAAATCGATATAAAAATAGTTTTTTTCCATAATTGAATATCTAATTATGAAGGATTTTTGCTTATAGCTAAAATGATAATGGTTTTGAAGGATACACAATATGTTGAATAGGTAATCATATTTTATTTCAAATATTATGGCCACTAGGATTTTTTTAGACAGGCCATGAGTGGTATACCAACCCACCTATAAATGACTCATAGATAGCGGTAATAAAAAAGGGTATTTTTGGAAAGAGGGTAAATCAATACAATGAATATCACTGTTACATAAAGTAGGGCATAAAATAAAAAAGAATTCAGATGAATAGAGAGGATTTTTGCAAACCATTTAACACATGAACTGAAATAGTCTTGGGCTGGGCGTTGCTGGGATTGCATTGATATTGCCCTGAATCGGATGGTCTAGCTTGCTGGATCAACAAGAAGGATGTGGTCGTCTCGCCTTTGTCTGTTATCACGCTGACTCCTCCGCGCGGCGATTCATAACTAATAATCTGTTTGAATGATACAAATTGAAACATTAATAATACTCCAATAAAATATAACTTTTCATTTAATGTAAAGTAGAGACAAAATCGTTATAAGAAAAAAAGTGTTTATGAATATAGGATTTGAAATTTCATTCATTTATCTACCACAGAAACGTATCAAAACCAAAACATTCATTTTGTACAAATTTGTTTTTTTTTTCAATATAGTCGAAATGTAATTATCAAATTTAATATTTCCTTTGAATATATAAATGCTGATTGATTTGTGGCTGATCGTCTTGCATCACGATAAAATAAATGAAATTTACTAAATAAATTATTAAGATTTGTCAAATGAATTGGCATTCACTTGGTAGAACTCCATTATAACACGGTAAAAAAAATAGCAATGTATTTTAGTTCTACAAAATTATTTAAAAAATAAATATAGTTGATATCTATTTCGGCTCACCCATCGTCAGAACTATGGTTAAACTAACATTTGCTTATCTTTTACATAGCTATATAAAGATAAGCAAATGTTAGTTTAAGCATAGTTCTGACGATGGCTGAGCCGAAATAGCTATCAACTATATTTTTTTAAAATAATTTTGTAGAACTAAAATACATTGCTATTTTTTTCACAGTGTTATTAAGATTTGGCTCATTGATAAATATTCCCTGAACGATACAAAGCAACTGATTCAATTTCGTGCTTTCGATACATTTCAATTAAATGTGAAATATTTTTAGCAATGAAGCATTTTGAATAATTACCTAATTTAAAAAAGACTATAAAAAAAGAAGTAAAAATAAAAATATTCAACCGATGACAAACTTTGTAATGAAAACCTTTTTTTAGTACAAATACATTTGGCAGTATCTCGATCAAAGTCAAATATATTTTACGGTTTTTATTATTTCACACGTTGTCGTCAAATTTTCGCAAATTAAATCAAAGTTAAATTGTATTTTGAGTAAATGTTCTGAACATGCCGAATTTAAATAATTAAATCGACGTAATCCTTCTATAGGCAAAGATCCAAAAAGAAAACTTACGAATGCTTTCACGTTAATCAAAGGCAAAATGACAGTCCATAAATAATTCATTTATCAGGCCGAGTAACAAAGTTTTGCTTTTTTAACTTAATGACGCAGATTTTTCATTATCATTTTAGGGCTTCTGAAAGTTTAAAATACTTTTCCTATAAATAAAAAAACCGTTTCAATCTCAATTTGAAAGCGAGGAAGACAAAAAACGTTCGAACGAAGAAAAGTTTCAGCATCCTCAATTTATCATGGTGCATTTAAATGAGCCCTATCCATCAAGCCAACTACTATTTCTTCGTCTTTTTCTTCTATATGCTAATGATGTTATTTTTTATAAGCGATTGTTTTAAGGTAATTAGTAATGCCGAAGAAATGATTTATTGAACTTATTTTTTGTGTCCAAAGAAACGCGTTGTTTTTAATTCTTTTTCGACTAATTACACATAATCTTTAATGAGTGTTTGCGTAATCCATTTAATGTCGAGAAAAAGTGCTGTCATCACGCAATTAATCTAATTTTATTCAAAATCTTTTGAAATTGAAAAGATTTTGTTTTCATTTGTTTCTTATAATTTTTAGTTTTTATAAATATTTTGGATGTTTTGTATTTCATGAAGTATGAATGAAATTTTAATTTTTTTTTGACGATCTTATTATGCGCATAATTAAAAACAAATCTAATGCTCTGTTACAATATGTTATGTCTAAAAATTAATATTTCCAAGTAAGGTTTTCGCCATTTAAATGTTTGCTCACAAACACAATGAAATGAAGAGACTATTAATACAAAAGGTAGTTGACGAAATATGATTCAAGGCATGATTATATAATACTCAATATATATATAATTAAAACAGTTGATATAAATTTATTATGCAAAATAAAAAAAAATCCAACAACAAAATTATCTCGTTTTTCTTGCTGGAATTACATTGATCTTTTATATTGTATTTTATTGACAATAATATGTCTAGAAAAAGTGCCCACGTTATCTATGGATAATTTAAAATGAAATATTGTATTAGAGTTTATACACTCATTATCATTAGAGTTAAGATTGAAAATTAAGTATAGTTCTATCAAATTATTTATATATTGCAAAAGTAAATGATATATGATTAGAACTTTCTAATGTTCGGAAGAAACTGTTATATGTGACTTTTTTCATAAAATATATTATGAAATCGTAACACTCGATATTTTAGTGCCTTAAAGCGGTTATTAAAACAATTTATTGTACAAATGTTCAACAGAAATCGGAAAAATTAAAAAAGGAAATATATTTTTTGAACTGTGAAACTGAAAAATAATATTTAATCTAATATAGCTCATTAGTCTCATATATTAACGAATTCTCAATTAACCCTTTGCATTTGACGCCACAGAGTGACAAAATTAAAGTGGTCACTTGTATAATGAATGCAGAATTAAAATATGATATCCTCGAATGTATATAATAAAAAATAAGCCGCCGACCATTACTGATATTGAAGTAACACAAATTATATTTTTTTTTTGCTGTCAGAATGGTGAGATTCCCGATATAAAAGAAAAAAATCAATCAATTCGAGTGCAAAAGGTTAAAATCTACGTATCTAACTTAAGGTTTATGTCTAAAATTATGTGTCATATTTAATATAAAGGTTTACTAACGGCATCATTATGGTTCCAAAAAATATAAGCAGGAGGTTCTGGTGAAAATAAAACCACGCAGGTCAAGTTGATTGTGCTTCCACGATCGATGAATAACTCCGGTCCTCCAATTATATCAGTTGTTGGCTCTGAAACAAATTAACAAAAGTCTTTAATAATGAGAAACGAAACAATAATGATAATTAAAACGATGGTTCGCAACAATATAACTCATAATTGAGATATACGGAATGACCAGGCATACAGATAAAAATGAATTTTGTTAAATATTTAGTGTATTGAAGCTACGCTCAACATGTTTGATCTATATTACGGCCCAATTCAATTCCTTCTGTTCTAATTTTTAGAAAGCAAAATGAAGACAACTAAGTTACATGCAGTTCTAGTTAAGACGTTTGTTAAGATAGACTATTGTAAGTAAGAAGTACATATGCTCTAGTGTTTCGAAAAGAAATTTGTGATTAAAACAGACATGCTATATTTTCCATGTATACAAAAAAGACATTCCTAATTCAAAAAAGTTACTCAAGAAAAATTCGAAGATAAAATTTTGCAAGCATATTGATTAAATATAAATGAAGTTTTTCATTGAAAATAAGAAATATTCATTACAAAGCCCAGTCAAGAATTTAACAACGAATATTATATCAATTTAGATGGCATCTTCAATTGTTTTATTAAAATGATAAATTGCTTTCCAGGTATATTTATATACAATAGTTAATTTTATTGGAAAAAATTTCGAAATGGCGTAGTTATTGTTTTAAGTGTTATAAATTAGCGTTTTAAAAGTAAATGGCTGTACAGTTTTGAGCATTGCTTAGAATAAAGTGACTAAATAAAAAAAAATATATCGTGAATTAAGAAAAAAAATGTTTTTTTTTATCTAATTGATTGATTGATTTAAGCATATTTTTTTGTAAATTGAAACAACAATATTTGACAGAATTGATTCCTTTCGGTTTTGGGGCAATATACAATTTTTCTTTGAGTTACATAGTGATCTGGTTAAGAAAATCTGGAGATAAACTTCGTTTATCAATTGCTTTATTGATAGAAGTTCAATATACCTTAATCATATATAATATATAACAAAAAATACATTTGAACAAAACAATGCACTATTGTCTCAATAAAGAGATTGCTGTGCATCACATATTATATAAACATTCTAATTAATATTTTAATATGGGGTAAAGTACAATATATAAAAAAATGGTTATCTATATCGGATATCGAGCGCGTAAGCGGATACACCTTTGGCAAAGTTTATTTCCTTTTAATTTAAAAAGCAAATTTAATCGTAGGTAAAATCTCAATTTTAAAAAAATTATACCGCTCCGCTTAAATCTTTTATTTACTATTATTGTTTTAAAATTAGGTTGTGACAACCATTACTTTTTAGTAGAAATACATTATATTTTATTGAGTAATATAAACACTTTTTTTCTATGTTGTATGAAAATTATCAGGAATACTTTTGTAAGCGAGAAAATTATCAAGTGATCTTAAAAAGAATATTTACATAAGATTGCTTGCCAATTAAGGTCTGTAAAGTATATAAATCAATTTTTTTGAGAGTAATAACATGTATTTACAGATAATCATAAAAATAGTTGCAAGCCACACTAAAACTCAATAAAGAAGTTGAAAAGTGTATAAATAGCTTAACAATATGTTTTTTTTATATTAGTTATTTGAATGATGCCATTAAAACAATATTTTTATTCTATCTGGTTTTTGGTGCAAAAGTCAAAGTTGTATGTTTCCGTAACGAATTTCACAGAATATCGATATTTGGATTTATAGTTGAAGAGGTTGGTGTTTTTGATGTAAAAAAATCACTGCTATCCGATCTCGAAAAAAAGAGCGATTAGTTTGCAATTAGTTCTGTATTAGCTCTCTTCTTCTCGACCTTATTTAAAAAAAATAATGAGTAACTGAATGACAATCACTACTCGTAGAAAGATTTCTACGGGGCTGTCTCCATAACAAGCTATATGTTCAAAATTGAGGGTGGACGAAATTTGAATGAGTGAAATGAAAAAGTGAACGGTAATTTTTTTATTGATTTAGGAAAATAATTCCTTTAATGAGAATAATAAAAAAAACATACATTTGTTAATGTTATGATAATATTTACTTCAAAATTGACTGATGAAGCTGAATATAAAACAGACAAATACATGAATAAAATAATTGTGATATTCTGCTGTAATTTTAAGCAAACAATTGGGCTTTGATAAACACTCAAACAAAAGAAATTCCTTTGTAACAGTTTGAACAATCATATTAGTACTATGTGAGTAATTTTCTCGGAAAATTGCTAATGCCATTTTCAAACAGGAAGTGTATACATAAATACATTATATATAGCTCAGAATGTCGAGTCCATAATACCGTGTAGAATTATCACTTCTCCGCCAAAAAATCGCAAACTTTGTTAAAATTATATTTTTTAAGATTTAAAAAATTGCTGCCGGTGTATACATATATACCAGCAAAAGTTTGTTATTTTAAATAATATAAACACATTTTTTAGTACTTATATCCACAATATATTTTTTTAGTCGGGACCGGCGATGAGCGAAATCGGTTCTGATCAAAAATAGGTACTAAAAATGTATGTTTATTAAATTTGAATTGTTGTACTTTTGTACACATGTTTTGTCACAAACGACCCGGGTTTCGCCCTTCGGCATCTTCAGGTTTTCCATCACACGGATGCAACAGAACTGACAAAAATTGTGTTTTTATTATTTAAAATATAATGCCTTTCCACCAAGAAGTGACAGATAACACCTTGTTGATTAAAAAACGATACATTTTTTTCTCTCAAATCAGGTCACAATTATCCATTTATTTTAAATAAAAAGCTATATATTATAAATACTTAATGAGAATAAAAAGTAGCATGTGTGTTAGTTTCCTTGATGTTTCCGATTGAATTCGATTCCAAGAAAATTCATTCCCTGCAGATTGCCAGTGTTTTCAGAACTAATTTGACGCTATTCCCTCTCTAATATATTGTGTAATATCGTTCAGCTGTTTAATAAGAAACTGATTTCGAAAATTAAGGTAATTTTAACATGTGCAATATATGTATTGTATCTATAAATATGATTGATTAAAATTCTTAATAACGGAAATTAACATCTAAAATTGTTTTTGTACAATTAAAACAAAAAATAATTCTGAAATTACGGAGAAATAATAAGAGTGTGTCTGTATACCATACATGCAGATAAAACTTAAATCAAATACACGAGATGTCTGTCTTCTACCCGCATATATATTGATACCTATCTGTGGTATAAAATGTATATGATTCGCAATAGTTGAAATTATTTGTAATATTAAGTAATTAATTAGTCATGATGAGACTTACGATCTTTCAGAGGTAACATTGAAATATTTCAGGAAACAAGATCCGGACTGTATATTTTTGGATTCGCCCTACGGCTGATAATATACTCTCGTTCATCAAAAAATTTAAGGTCAGTAGCGTAAAAAGTGTTGGGTCTTATATCTAGGAATAAAACGAACATTAATTCTACGCCACTGTATGTTTAAGCCGAGTCGTCGACGTCTTCGATTTTGGTTGTCGTTGTTACGGGCTTGAATCACTACCGACGGTTTCATATTTTTTTCAGTCAATATTTGTAAAATCATTTTTCATATTTATCAATTTTCCGATCTTAAAAACGGAACGGAGTGAGATCAGTTATTTTGCCATAGTTGTACCCTTTCTCTTTTATTGTAGCCCTGCTTCTATTAAAAAAAGAAGACAAGGGACTGGGTAATAAAAAATTCTCGTAGGAAAACATCACATAAGAGGTCAAATTATCCACAAAATGGACACGGTTGAATGAAAGATAACATACGCGATATAATGATTTTCAATTTAACATTGATGACTTTAAAACGAACTCGGTGAGGGTTGAAAGAAACCTACTCGAAATCCAACTTTCAGTAAATTGATAAAAAAGGCAAACGAAATCTAATCCATCTGGGGAGCAAACCTGTAACTTTTTAAAGTTGTATAGATATTTTATATTTAGTTTAACAGTTCTCAAAAGTATTATTTTCCAATATTTTGGTTTCTGATCGCAAACTTAACATTTTAATAACAAATAATGATAATTACAAGATATATCAATTAATATGAGAGGCGAAAATGAGAAGAAAGTTTTCTCTTAACATAAGATAATTTTATATTTGATTACTGAAAATGTTTTTTTGGTTTTAAAAGAAAAGATAATAACATTGTTGTTTTATGTGGTGTTTTACAAAAATTAAAGTGAACTTCCACAAAGCTACTGTCGAAGTTATTGTAAATATTTCTTTTTTTAATGAAAGAAGAAGCACTAAATTATATAACAAAATTCACGATTATATTGGGAAAAAATATTCGACCAGAAAAAAGACAAAATCTCAATAAAAAATGTACTGAATGTTAATGCGAAACCAAAATTAAAAACTTGATATTAAAAAATCAACGACGTCCCGACAAAAAATTATAAAATGTTTCAGTCTTGTCTATGAATTTGAATATGTTGATTGTTCAGAAGTAAATATCCTAAAGCTAATAACATCGAGAACTATTTTAACCCAAACAACATGCTTGAAACAGTGCATGCAGTTCATTTATCTTCATGAATATTAGAAGCACTCCCGTTTGCATTAATTTATATATTATACATACGTGCGCCAATGAATAACATGTTTTTAAGGGCGTATCTCTTGTTTGCCTGCTCGTTGAACTTTGTGATCCTTATTGTTAAGCCTCTTTAATTAAAATAAAGCCTTGTGGATACGTTTCAATATTCCATTAAATGAGAAGTAAATAAATTTTAGTTTGGGTGGTTTTTCGGTAGAACACCAAAAGAGGAAACTGAGGATTGCTTATCACCAAACGGTGAATAGGTGTATTTTACAAAATATCTAAAACAACCTTAGTTGCCTTCGTTTAATTAAATGCGACAATCGAGTAAGCCCATCTTTTGTTCTGATAGTGTCAAATATTATTGAAGAGAAATTTAATTTATTGATATAATCCACAAATACGGTTTTGTGTTAAATGTTTCTGTCTTTGTGTTGATATCATAATAATTTCAAACATAATATTTAATATCATGATTTATCAAATTCTGTTTTACTGTTTGTTATAGTTTCGTAGGAGTAAAATAAATTGAATAATCCTGTCTAACTTCAGTTAAAAAATGACTTGTGAAAAGTTTTGATAAATTACATAATGTTTCAAAAGAGTCAACATTAAAACCGTGGCTTATTGCAAATTTGCGAATGCTCTTCGCTTGATCGCCACCCATTTCGATAAATGTGAAAGCAATTTTTGTCTTGAAAATGCACATATAACTATCCTAAATTTGCCATCATGACTTCATGTTAATTAATAGCCCAGAGTCATTCAATCATTGAAACAACCAATACATAAAAAAATTGCTTTTAGTCATATTTTTGTTCGTACATATTATATGTAAATTGTTATTTAATTAAAATATATATATATAACTTAATGTAAGAATGCACTAAAGTTTCTTTTTTATCCAATATAATAAGTAGTATTTCTCATTAATATTTTGAAAAACATTAAAGAAGCCAGAATGTTTTAACCATAATAACATTCATTCTAATTCCAAGTCGAAAAGCTTCCAGTACCTTTATATTTTTGGGTACAATTTTTCATTAGATATAATCTCACCTGGAAAGTTTGAGCCTAATGGAAGACATAATCCACGAGGAAAAGATATATCCATCGGTTTGTTGTTCAGTTATTTAGGTAACTATATAGTATTCTCACATATGGAAGTGTTATAATTTTGACAAATATGAATATATAATGCGTAAAAATCAAAAACCAATGTGCACACTTTGAAAAATTGTAAAAATCAACGCTTTATAGAAGAAAATAGAAAATTTAAAATATTAGCTAAAAGTCAACAAAATATATAGGATGGGAAAAAAATATTGTCAGAAACATTCAAAAAAATAAAATGTTTCTTGTTAGATATTTAAATAAAAACATCTTCATAACTAGGTCCAAAACAATTTTTGGTATATAATGGAATATGATTGTGTTTTTTATTTAATATGAGTAAGTATTGCTTTAAAATGAGGTTATATCAAGGCTTATTTATAGCCATAAAATTTGAAAAATTATGGATGAAGTTTTTACAACCAATAATTTGAAATGTAATTTTAAATTATAACAGCATTTGAAACAAAGTTCTTTTTATGTATATAATGCTTTAATTTCGACAAAGTTTTTATGTAGAACAGAAATTAAGTAAATATTTGTAAAAAATAATATTTTCAGTAATAGAATATAAAATTATGTTATGTTCAGAGAAAACATTCTTCTCATTTTCGCCTATCATATTAATTGATCTATCGTGTAAGTATCATTCTTTGGTATTAAAATAATAAGTTTGCGATCATAAACGAAAATATTGGAAAATAATACTTTTACGAACTGTTAAACTATATATAAAATCTCTATTTATATAATGCTTTAATTTCGACAAAGTTTTTATGTAGAACAGAAATAAGTAAATATTTTTTACAAAAAATTAAATTCAAAAAGATTTAATCATTTAGTTTCTTGTATTCAATCACTTGAAATCATTTAATCTAAAAGATGGGAAATCTTAAGGGTTTTTATTGATTTACTTAAGGGAAATATTCATATTTATATAAACTTTACACTAAATACACGCAGGTACCTTATATGTTAACAAATAAAGGTGATTCGTGCCAGCAAATTTTCTTTCGAAAGCTTCTACGAAAATATTATGTTGGAAATTACAAAAATGCGTACATTTTCCAGCTGATCGATGCCATTCCGTGACTCTCCGTCCATATTCACAACTCTAACGTTGCTTAAAAAACATTTTCCGTGAGCTTTTTCTCATGAAAGGAAACTATTACGTTGCTATCGAAGCTCCGGGCAAAATTTATATTTAATGCTGGCTTAATAGTTAAACAGGCATGATAACGAGTAATTACGCAACCCGACTGCTGGAAATCTACCATCGTAGTTTTGCTTGGGTAAACATAATTATTAGGGCCTTTTTTCCCTTTCGTTTTGAAGTAAATCAGCAAAGTTAACCTAATTCACTAATGCGCAATTAGAAGTATATTGTATAGAAAAAATGAACTTGCGGATCAATTGACATATTAATGTCATAATCAATTGAGTCTCAACTAGCCTTTGGCGGGATTTTCTAACTTCAATAATATTTAATCGCTCCCAACGGTTGAACACTTTAATATTATCGTTGCTGTTAACATTATTATTACTATTATCATTTATAAAGCTACAGAAAATAATCTAGAGATTGTATAAGTACATTTAAATAGGCTCGTGGACTTTGATTCGGGTATTTATGACGACAGTTCCATTTATCAAAGAACCCTTTATGTCGTTTATATATAATGATAGTCGGTAATATTTTTTTGAATCCATTCTTCTTTATTATTTATTGATTTTCATACGTTTATACACATTTAAAAATATTCCAAGCTTGAATTAGTATTTTGCAGCAACTTACAGCATCTCTTAGAGGAATCGAATCCAGTATAAAATATAATGAATAAAATATGTAAGAAAGAACTTTAAAGATATATAATATTAAAGACACGAATAATTTTGTCAATAAACTAACGAATCCCAATTAATATTGAGTTAACTAATCGCGTGTTTTCTAACAATTTCAAATAGTTTCATTGAATGGCTGTTTTTATTTAGAATTCACTCGCACAGCGTTTTTCAATCTATAGTTTGCGTATTGGTAGCGGTCCGAAAAATTCCTACCGATCCACCAAAGAGTTATGTCTTTTAATTTAGAGTACAAGACATTTAATTATATTGGTGCTATTTTTATTTTTCAATGAATTTCCAATGTCGGTTCGATAACTGTAAAATTTTCAGTTGATACTGTGATTAATCACTAATGCATAAAACCCCACCTGAAAAAATAATAAATTTCGAATACCTGGTTTGCTAATTACTTTATGTCTCACTTTTAAGATGTTAGCTGCCACTTCTTGATGGAAAGACATGATAAATACTTTATGTCTTTTAACAGATCCTTAAATGTAAATATTCGAAGAAAACTACTTTGGCAAAGTCAAAAAACAAACTTTTTAAGTCATTGAAAATCATTTTATATGTTTAATAAACGTGGCTATCTATTTTTCATTCAAATTTACTGTCAGTCATGAAATTTTGATAAATCAATGAATTATTATGTATTAAGTATTTTTTCACAGTTGAATACATATTTAAAATGTTATGAATGGTAAAACAAAATGTCATTTCGCTCATCATATATTTTGGTAGATCAATAGTGTCAATCGCTATATGATAGTATTAAAATTTTATGGTGTTGTAATTTTTCAAAGTATTAATCCAAAATGCAATAAATAATGGATTATACTTTCACATCCTACAATTCTTGACCAGCGAAAATAAATTCATTCAAAAATTGTTGATACTTAATCAAACCATGTTATTGTTATGCAGGTTTCTTTGCAACTCAGCTATTAAGCGAGTGTTTCTTTCAAGCCAATATTTGAAAATATTGCAAATTTGAAAATAATGCCCAGATAGATAAATATTGCCAAGATAAAAAACGCCTATGGTGTCACAAAAATTTTCTGTTTCAAAAATCACCAACGTGTGAAATGAGAATCAACGCTGGTCAACATAACTACCTACTAAGACCCTTCGGGAAATTCACCCTTGTCTCATATGGAAAGTGCGGCACTAGCTTTAAGTACTCAAAAGGTTTGGTTTTAGTATATTTTCGACAGGGATGATCTTGTCTGCCTGCTATAAAATTATATAAAACCGAAAAATAGGATTCTTTTTATCGCACACCTTACAAAGCCGCTTCTTTTTTATTTGAGAAAATTTTGGGTGAAATTCGTCAATCGTTGAAAATATTTTTTGAAAATCAAGTATATTTTTGAACATGATCACTAATGAAATGCGAGCTCTATCTAATTGTGGATAAATTAAAATGAGTTTACATGAAGTTTTCCAAATATTTTTTGGGATTGAAAAATTTTCTTAAAAATCTTATTAAATCAAAATACCAATGTTCATCTCTGATAGACTAAGCTAGCTATTTATTAAATGACATACCTCATTTAGCTTTGCACTATTGACAACATAATCAGCTTTAATTTTGTGTTTTTGCTTTATGATACTATAAAACATTTTTTTTAAATGTGGGTTAATTGAAAAGCTATAACTTGAAACGAATTCGTTAAGTCCCATTTTCTTTAAACAGTTTTCCTCTCAAAAATCATCAGTCCATTTATATCAACCACGTAAATTAATAAGCAAAAAATACTTAAAAATCCCACCAACAAAAGCCGGTTGATTGAAAAAATTGATGATATTGAACGGCAAAAAAGATGCAATAATTCTCTTACTTAAATTGAAAGATGTTATGTTTTTTATTACATGATATAATATGAAAAACTTTTATTCACTGAAGCAGTTTCAAAAAATATGTTATGAATTATAAAATGTTTAAATAAAATTTAAACCTTTTTTGATTCGTCTATGCCACTCAGAACCGTTTCATTAAATGTCAATCATATCAATACAAAATAAATATATTAAAAAACGACGCTGGGTTGAATTTACATGGAAAAAATAGTAACTAACCATTTAATAGTGATGTTGCACATACATTTACATAATAAATAGCTAAAAGATTATGACGGGTAGATTAGTAGTTTTTGTGGTTTTTAAAGAATGATTTTGATTGGGCCGAACAAATATTTGAAACTGAATCTGAAATAATTTGAATTCTGCAACATTTTCTCTATATTTTAGACTATATATTGGTTGATATAGTGGGCTAAAATTTTCTTTAGACCGATCACTATCTGTTATGTGTGTAGATTTTGATTTGTGTTCAAATTCCATAACGTAATCCACCAAGAGAACAAATAAATTTAATCTAGCAGATTTTGGTTCAATGCAGAGCTGGCCGCGATTAATCGGGTAATAAAGACTTATAATATATATTTTAATACGGCGAAAAAATGTATTTTAATTTTATAAAAATGATAATAAATATAGTTAATTGTTATTTTAAGCTTACGCCCTCATTCGAACTATCTATCTAACAATAGTAAATTTATAGAATTTTAAATGCTGTAGAATTAAAACACATTGATATTCTTCACTGCGTTATAATGGAGTTTTATCAAATAAATGCTAATTGAATCAGTAAACACTATTATGCAGCAAAAAAGCTTTTATTGCCAATAGTACAAGTATACTGTGTAACCATTTATATTTAAGCATGAAATCAAAGGAGAATTTTACATTTATCAGTCTGTCTAAATACAGAGCCAAGAAGTAATAAAACCAAGCTGGTAATTGAGAAATAAACTTAAGCCATATTGTAAATATCTTTTTTTTAAATATATTATTTGCGTCCTAACAGATTGGCAATACACACTCCCGTTTTCCTATTAAATTTAAACGCGGTAGTGTAGGTGTCAGGAACACGTGATCTCTTTTCATATTTTTTATTTTTTCTGTCAGCATAAATTACGTTATAAAAAAACGTTTTATATTGGAAAATGTTTGCTCATGAAATGAAAAATGACATTATACATACAAAAACCAAAACATAAACAAAAAAATAAGTTTTGAATCAAAACGAAATCAGTTTTGTCTATTTTATCGAAATATATCGTGTGACCAAATATTAATAGCAAAGATCTACTAACCAATTATTTTAATATTGGATGTTTTTGGATGATTAACAGTGAACTAATTTTCTTTTATGATAGAGAGATTTGTGTGAAGTGTAAGCAACAAAGTTCTAGAAAACGAGATTATTAGTTCAAAATATTTTTTTTCAAATTTCACTAAATTTTGCCGAAGTTTTATACTATAATGTAATCAAAATAACGGATCTGGAAAATTTCCGAAAATTAACAAAAATATAATTAAAAAAAAAACGAATTTTAATGGAAAATAAAATAATATGATAATTCAAAGCTTTGTAACTAACAATCATTTGTGACCAAAAAATCGAAAACAACTGGCTTGAAAAGTATTATCATGTCATTAAAATCAGAAACTATCTCATAGACCAAAATTTAACAACTGCGTAATTTTTCGATACTTTCCAGAGTTTAAGCAGTGGCAGAAAATCAAAACGTAATTAATATTGTTTTATATTAAGAAAAATTTTACCTGTGTAACCTTAATAAAAATATTTCAAACCCAAAATAATATATAACTTTTTCTTAAAAAAAATGTTTGAAAGGGTGTTGATACGGTTAGCAAGTTTCTTATTGAATGGAGATACAAAGAATCATTATTTGTTGTGTTACAGCCAAAGTTTAATGTTATTTTATCTTTAGTCGGTGAGAAAATGCACATTTTGTATGTTAGTATAGCAGGTTAACATTCCATATAAAAGTTTGAAAGCGCACTACATCAATTCATATATTAAGCTCGAGAAAAGTTTGCGTTTTAGTCTTACAAGATTAGCAGTAGCGTATTTAATGAATGATAATGTATTATTCGGTTAAAAATGATTGTATTGTAAATTAATAAACAGAAAGTTGTAATAAAAGTTGGTACATGCCACAGCGTTAATATTTTTCAACATATAAAAAGAAAATAATTTGAATGACGCTACGTAACATATAATGACATAAACATTTTATTCAAGAAGAGTTTCCATCCTGTGATTGTGTGTAAAAATCTAATGAAAATGAAAATTGAATGAACAAAAATTGTTCCACTTGAAAAACACTCGACAAATTTGAAACGAATCTCTACTGTCGACTTCCTGTATAACAAAAAAACCATGTGTAAATCTGGCAGTCTATATATTACAAAAAGTCCTGAAAGGCATTGTAGATAGTGTTAACGCTATTCTTCAGGTTTAAGCATTTAGATTGATTATATACGATTCTTGATATTTTTAAATTTGTTAGTAATTCGTTTGTGGGTTTGACATAAGAAGAGTTTCAGTGAAATATTTTTAATGTACACTCTATTGTTTTAGTGAACCCTGAGGTACGATCCACGATGGTGATATTCTGAATATTAACGTTTAGACTTGCAAAATTAGTTTGAAACGAAATAACGTTGAAATATTAACTCTTGATCTCTGGTGAATCGGAGTGATTGATAGAATAAAGAAATATAATAGAGAAAAAGATATTGACATTTAAGGAAGTAAATCTTTTGTTATAATGTTCATTTATGTTTATACATTGAAGCCTACACAT
Organism: Himalopsyche japonica; assembly: GCA_028555115.1. NCBI lineage: Eukaryota > Metazoa > Arthropoda > Insecta > Trichoptera > Rhyacophilidae > Himalopsyche > Himalopsyche japonica. Next base: position 1,860,904 of record JAHFWJ010000620.1, read on the forward strand.
AATTAATGTGATACCATTAGCTTTGTGAAATAAAGGAAATTTTAAAATGTGCGAATAATTTTGAACTTTTTTATTAAACATTTTAATTATTTTTTTGTGTCTTTCAAAAATAGCTTAACTCTTAATATTAAGCTTAAGATGACAATTTGTGAAAATTTTAAGTTGATTTTCAATACTCTGTTTGTTAAGTGGTGGGTGTAATGTAAATACGCCACTGATTCAAAGATACTCTCCGTAAAAAGCAAAAGCTCTCTACTACCCTTCAGTAAAAGCTCTCAGTATATTTTATTTATAATACTCTGAATGATTTAGTAGACATTTTTCCATTTTTGTTTGTTTTGTCGGTGTGTTTATTTAGTAGATTACAAAATATATTTATTAGACTATCAAATATAGATGCTTCTACAATAAAAGGAAAAGCTGAAACTAACAATAAAATAAATATATTGTTTATAAGTTTTTGAAAATACACGTTTTTATGTAGTTCGTAACATAAGCTGGGTTTTCATCTAAAATATAAATGGAATACACTTAACAACGGCTAAATATTATATAAAATAGCCAAAGTCCTATTTCGGGAAAATTTCGAGGTTTTAAGTAAATGAAATATGAAAAGAAAATATAAAATAAAGCGTAGAGAATCATAAATAAATGTAGCGTAACTATTATAACAAACAAAAACATACTAACTCCACAATTTGATTTCCTGTCGACGAGATAATTTAAATCACTCAACAATCTTAATAATTCAATTCGTACTGTGATATGCAATCTGACAATTTATCCTACCAAAGTTTCACATGTATTATTTCACATATACAATTGGGTGCGGTTTATGATATTTTTCAGGTCAATCTCTATATTTTGATAATGATGTATAAATTTCATTTATTTTAAATATCGATGGTAAAGGTTTTATATAAATAAAGTATGCACTTAGATTTTGAAAGGTATTTAAAAATCTTTGTAGCACAATTATATTCAAACAATATAAATAGGATTTCAGGGCTTGTTACAATAATGTTGTTTCAAGAAGACGCCAATGAGTGATAACAGTAACATTATTAAGTAAAAAAAGGGATTTTCACACTGGCTACGGTTTACACGAGTAAAACGGGCTTTGTGATAATTTTTCACATTCGTCGTCACTGCGTTAGAAACAAGAAAGTTTGAGTTATTCTATTTGGGAACAAATAAAAACAATGGAATTTATGCGCCGGGTAAGTAGCCGAGTAAATAAACATGCAAGGAGTATTTTAAATGACAAAATGAATTGAATTTTTCGCAGCGCGTACTACCCAACTGGGGCTGTACAAATAGCGAGGAATAAATTCCACAGAAATTCGAGATAGCAAATATTTGCCATATATAAATATTTCTGCTGTGTATCATTATTGCGGAAAAATATTTGTTTTGCATTATCTTTCGCGTAAACATGCAAAGCAATGAAATTGATGATTGTAGAATCAGGAAAAACTCCAGCGTTCGTTGACTGCTGAGAGAAAAATACCAATAGAGAAGTAGTATTTTATGTTGTAGTCATATTTTATGAAAATTGGTACAAAAAAACACTATTCAACGAAAAAATTTTAATATTCATAAATATTAATTTGAATTCATTTGCAATTTAAAAGCAAAGAAAAGTTTGACTTCGAATCATTTGAAAAATTGATTTCGTTTTAGTACAAAAAATCGGATTCATGAAGGATTTAAAAAAAGAAATCATGAACTGGTATGATAAATGTGATAAATTCTGAAGCATTGTATATTTTCATTCAAATAAGAATGATGTGATAAAAATTCTTCTAATGATTTGCCTCTAGAATACCAAAACATATGGTACACAATCTGTCTTCTACAATATATTTTATAAACATAAAATTTCAATACATAAAAAAAATCAAAGTGCTTAACTTTTATATTTTTATTAAATGTGTTGTGAAATGTATATAGTAAAATAATTTTTTAAGATATATAATATATTCGCTTATTTTTATCTTTTGTGATATTTTATACATCTACTTTAAATAACTTTTATTTGACATTCACAGGGAAATTGTTATTAAAAAATATATTAATTATTCAATTCGTATACTATCACTTCCTTGCCTTAACAATGTTTATCATTTAAAAAATATTACGATAGTTAAAACCGGTACCGATCATTACACTTAAAAATGAAGACAGAAAACTTGAAAAATGAAAACTATTTTTGATATACTATATAATGTATTATCATTAAGGAGTAATGCACATATTAAAAACGATAAAAAATAATGTTCTTTAATTATGTGAGAAAAATAGAGTTTATTGACGTATTTGATAGTGTTTATAAAAATATAACAATACGACTTGTATACTAAAACGAAATACATTAAAGGTTTGGTGAAATTAATGTCATAAATAACGTGAATAAATTGTGTTATAATATGTATGTTCATTGAATAAGTTTTATTATGAGTTACTATATAAAAAAAAGTAGACGATAGTTGCGGGTAAAAAAAAGTTTCATCGTCAATAATCTAGGCGTAATAAAAATATAAGTTTGCTCATAACTAAGATATAATTTCAATTAAGCTCGCATTAAAAAAATATGATAAGGTTATTGTGAGGTGGCACGGGTGAAAATTTTGAGGTAGTAATAAAGTGTCAGGCCTTTGTTTATTGGTCGGCTTTTTATTTTCCCGCCCAAGGCAAGTTTCTATGAGTTTTCCCGCCCTCTTTAAGATTTCCGTTCGTGCGAGTGGTAATCTCTATCCGAAATCAGAAATGAAATTTCCCCACCAAAGTGAGATTAAGCGAAAAACAAAAAGACCTTTTTAAATTATTTATTAGCCTGAATTCATTACGGCTTACACTGCTTTGTGAAGTTGATTGTAAAAAATGAATAATATGGCTGAATGCCAGCAACATAATACGTTCGTAATGATATTAAAATACGCAACACGGTGCCATGGAAATATTAATAATGCACAAAAATGATAAAATGCCTATTTGAAATAAAAAATAAACAAACTTGAGCTAACGTTTATTTCTATGAGGTTTTCAAACTATAGTATCGCTATTCAAACAGTGTTCCAAGATCAAGATTAAAAGTTAATATTACCTACAATATAGTTCAAATAATATTTTATAATTATTTAAGCAATAAGATCGAAGAAGATGATGTGATTCTAGATAGTAAATTAGAGATATGTTACCTTATATTAAAGTGTTAGCTATATCCATATATTATTTCTTAAATTGGTTTTCTCAATCAATAGTTATGATTTGGTTCAATTGATATTGTTTTCAATCTAGCTTAAGAGTTTATTACTTTTTATTCAAAACAGTAATATATTTATATCGTATTTTTTGGGTAATACTTGAGTTTTTTAAAATAATTTTTAGTTAATTCATATTATTCTTCAGTACATTGCTGGACAAAAATTTAAAATAACTCTTTCTCAAAAAAAAAGTTATTTTGAATTGTTTTTTGAATCTCAAATTGGATCTGTGGATGATATAAATAATTGAGAAAATACATTTTTAGTAAGCTTGTGTAGAAATTTGTCTTAAAAAATTTGTACTTGTAAATCGATATTTTTAATAGTATAAAAATATTTAATCGAAAACAAAAGTCAGATTTTTATCACTTTTAAAATTTTCATTCGTGTAAACTTTATAAAAATGAGAAAAAGTTAACTTAGAGGTTATTTTTATAAAAAAAATCTTTACTTTAATCTTTATTGAAAATAATAGAGAAACAGTAAAAAAATATGATGATGTGTCAATGTTTCAAAACTTTCAATAAAGAAAAGTTTCTCATATACATGTTGCGAGTTTTCAAATAGATTCAATCAAAACATTTGGCCTTCTATAGCCTCATAATCGCACTTCATTTATACTTTTATAAGAAACAAAAAAAGCCATTCTTAATAACTAATTGCTTTAAATAAAGTCTAGCACACTTTTTTAGTGTTGTAACTCACTAAACTACGAGTATTTCCTCTCTTGTTGAAATAAAATAAACTAACTACCTTTCCATTCATTTGAGAATAGTTAAAAAGCATTAGGCAATAATTCTATCTAATGCTGGTGTGTTTGAGTGGCTCAACTCAGAGAGTTCTAATGGAAGAGCCTGGTTAGCGTTAACTTTCTAAATCTGATAAGAGATATCAGTCCAATTTAGAACAGAGCGTTAAATAATTAACATTGCTCTTATTGCGGATAAGGTGGAAGTGGTATGTTTTCGTTTAAATAGGCTGACATTAAAGTAATGGCCAATAAATATCAAATCACTTTTTCATCGGTTTAATTTTGTGAGTGTTTTATTTATAACAAATATCAATATTTTTTTGATATTTATAATAAATAAAACCCCCATTTTTCAAGAATTTTATATTAAACATTACAATAACAAAAAGATTTATTATATAAGGTTTATATCTGTTTACTTCTTTAATTATGGTGTTTTTTATATCTCAGAATGTCTGCATAGTGAAAAAAAAATACTTAATATAGAAAATAATATTCGCGATAGCAGTAAAACTAAAAATGATATGCTTTAAGTAATCACCAAAAATGTTTTCTTTTTAAAAAACGTTGGTTTTGTTTGAAATACTTAATTTAATGAAACTGTTTAGAGCTTGTAGTCTTCAATTTATCATCTTCAAATACAGATAAAATGAAGGTGTGAGTACTATTTTTTATTTATAGAGAAAAAAATATTTTCTTAAGAAAACAAATGAAAATAACTTCAGTATAAAAAAAATATTTTCTGAAAGTAAATACGAATTAAAACGCCTGCCAATTTTGATTTCTAGTATAAATGAATATCAGTCATTAGAATTCTTTGTATTTAAGCTGCTAATTAAGTCTAGACGTCAAATATTTTCCTTTCATTAACAAACATTTGAGTAAAAATCTTTATAGTTGAACAGTGATATTATTTTAATGATGACAAAAGAAGCGGTCTATGTGACTTATTTGTATATCAAAAGACGACTTTACAAACTCTAAGTCACGAAAAAACTTTATTGCTGCGAAACATTACAGAGGATTTGAAATAAAAAAAGATTTTATTCATAAACAACTCAAATACTCGTTATATAAGCAGTTTGAGATTACGAAAGATTATAAGTATTTTGAAATATTTCTGTCGTGTTTATAAGTGTAACAAATAAGTTATTGAAAATTATACGAATACCTAATTGTACTTTAAAAAATCTAACGAAAGTTAAGGATACTGTATATTGTAAGAGAAGATTGTATAAAATGGCTTTATATCTAACTGAATTGATAAATAGTATTTGTCAGTGATACTCAATTTATTTTATTAAATAAAAACAAATTATCAAATCACAAACAAGTCATTTTTCGATCAAGATTATATACAAATAACAATATATTTCCCTGATATAAAAGCTTGTGAGCTCTGTTAAAAATGTGACATATATATATAAGCGTTAAAGTAACGTAATATATTTTTTTGAACAGTTGATGACAAAATAAACAAACTTTTATGGTAGAAATTTCGAAATTTTGTATTCTTTATGGAAGGGAAGGGCACTAAATTAATGATGTGTAACCAAAACAAGAGGATTTTTTAGTAGAAACTGTAGAAATGTTCCTATTTTAGAAATGTGGTTTACTATTTTCATAGGGTTGTTTGTGACATAGGCCTTAACCACGGCAGGCTGTTGCCATAATGCTAAATCCTAATTTAATTTATACCTCTTTTGAGTGAAAAATATGGTTCCTCACAAAGAAAACGGTAAAATATTCCGTTTGCACAAAATAAATTACTTAAATTATGAGATGAAAATTTATTTCAAAAGGAATACGACGAAACGGTTTAAGCAGGCTCAAATAATTGGATAAAATATAGTTTACATTTTACCACTGCCAATAACAGTAAGATACAATCCGTTTAGATGTTCAACGTTATTTTGAATGTTCCGAAATCCCTACGATGAATAAGTAAATGTATTTTAAAATACAAATGTATTGAAAATATAGCGAATGGGTAATTAAGAATTATTAATTTGAAGAGGAGTATTCGACGCGTAGCAAAGAGCTTATCTTCAAATAGTTTAAAATGAAGATAGCTATTCCGATTAGTAGATAGAGAATTTTTTTATAAACGAGTTGAAATGTGAAAAAGAAAACATTATTTCTTGTGATATTAGTGTCATTGATTGTACGGAGCACACTTTATTAACAGGAAGTAAATAATGTTTACCAAAACTGAATTTCGCTATTATAAAGGTGATGCTAAGAAGGTCCAGATTCTAGATACTTTAGATTCTATTTGTGGTGGGCTTTAATTGGGTGTGTGGTGAATTGTGCCAAATTCCTATACTTTTGGGTATATTTCTAACAGTAAATTATTAACTACAATATGTCAATTATTCGTAAGCTTACTACAATATTCAGTTAACAATGTTGAAGTTAACGTAATTAAAAAAATGAACCACTAGTTTCATTTTTATTTATAAATTTGTGTATAACGTTAAAATGTTGTCATGTAAATGCAAAATTATGTAATTTTTAAAATTCTTTTGTATTTTTTTTTAAATTAATCGAAATTATAAACATATCGATTTTATATTGGAATTGTAAGCATAATATTAAATGTTAAATAATTATCTAAATAAAAATACCATGCCTATAGTTTTTGTAATGAATCATAAAAGTTATTTTTTTTAACAAACACTTCATGTTATAACACGGTGAAAAAATAGCAATGTATTTTAGTTCTACAAAATTATTTTTAACAAATATAGTTGATAGCTATTTCGGCTCACGCCATCGTCAGAACTGTTCTGACGATGGAGTGAGCCGAAATAGCTATCAACTATATTTGTTAAAAATAATTTTGTAGAACTAAAATACATTGCTATTTTTTCACCGTGTTATAATGGAGTTCTACCAAGTGAATGCCAATTCAATCAATAAACTTCATGTTATTATTATCACTTGAAATAATGAAACTGAATGTATTTATTAATGTCTTTAATGAAAATTATCGTGATAGTTCTTAAATAAAATCCGATCGAATATTGATAATTTTTAATAGTATATCTAAAAATATTTTTTAATTTTATTAGAGAACATTATTTGCGACTAATAGAGAACCTTTGTACATAAGAATGAATTAGGTTCTAAGACATTTTCAATGTATCATAACTAGGGATTGCATTACCGGTTAGCCGGTAAATGGCCCAAAATGCACCAGCGGTAATTACCGGTAAATGAAAAAATACCGGTTTTTACCGAAAATGTTTTTATCGCGAATTAATGCCAGATACAGGCATATTATAACGAATTTTTATTATGATATATGCATGAGTGAGTGAGAAGTTTTTTTTCAACTCCGGCAACATTGATAAAAAGTTTTTTATTCGTTATGCTGGTGTCATTTGTCATCGCAATCGCGGTCACCGTGATGCCTACTGCAGGCTGCAGCTGATTCTAGTTTTTACAGGATAGATAGCGAAGAAAATTCGTATTTAGGTACATATTCAACTATGTTTTCATTATACCAAAGCAAATAGCCATTTATTAATAAATTGTATAATCCAATACATTGTTTTTTTAAATTTTATTTTAATAATTAATTAATATTCATAGATACAAATTATGCATACATGTATAAAATATATATATATACTTCATCAATAAGTTAATGGATAAACTAATTGTTTAGCGTATGAACTTCTTTCAGGCAGGTAAACCAAATATTTCACAGTCCTAATTTAAATTAATCAATATTTGTGTGGCAAATAATAAATTATCCGATTTACTTAAAAAAGTACATTAAAAACATACATATATTCACATGAAACATGTTTAAATTACATTTTATGACATTATTATTCATCTGAAATGTATTTTAAATTATTTATGGTTCAATCCAGGATACCATTTTTAGTGAAAGTAGCCACGATCAGTTATACTTTAATGATACAATCCACGTCTTTTTACTTTTTTCAGAGGACTTTGGTAAGAGGTGAAATTATTTACCGTTTACCGGTTATTGAAATTTGACGGTAAATTGCAATCCCTAATCATAACCTATTCATTGCTTAAATTTCTCGTTGAAAGTCATAATTATATTGTGGGATTTAACTCAAAAATGCTGTATACTCACCAATAACGCTCAAGTGTATGAAGTGGCTCATATGCGGGGTTGTCGATATCTGACACTCGTAAATTCCAGTGTCGCGATGTTGCGGAAACTTGATCTAGAAACAGGGAAGTGCATCATGTAAAAGTCTAGCACAGAACGTATCAGAAATTATTTTTCAATAGTGTGTATATATGTAGGTATGCAGAGGTAGCAGTGCTATGACGTCATTAACCGGAGAAAATATACTCAATACAATACAGGAATTGAAAAAACTTCACAGTAACGAATTGTATTAATTGACATTTTTACATTATGTGTTTATGATCCAATATGAAACGTTTAAAGTAGAAAACCAATTCTCAAACTAAGATACAACAAAATGATCTTATGATTTACTTTATAAAGAAGACCAAATATTTTTTCATTTGGCAATTCAGAAAAAAATGATTGATAATTTTTAAAGATAACTCTCAACTGTTTTTATGGATTATGCGTTAACATAAAAATCCATTCAAAGTGTTTATTGAAATGATTAACAATAAATAAATATTACAGTTAATTGATTGAATTGGCATCCACTTGGTAGAACTCCATTATAACACGGTGAAAAAAATAGCAATATATTTTAGTACTACAAAATTATTTTTAAAAAATATAGCTGATAGCTATTTCGGCTCACGCCATCATCAGAACTATTCGGGTTATATAGGTTAGTTCTGACGATGGCGTGAACCGAAATAGCTATCAACTATATTTTTTAAAAATAATTTTGTAGTACTAAAATACATTGCTATTTTTTTCACCGTGAAATATTAAAGTGTTGAATAGTTTATTCGATTCGATTGATCTTAGCGTTAATTGTGACATAGAGTGATAAAAAATTTGAAACCAAAATTCTATGAATATTAGAAGATTTACTTTGTCATACAGCTAGTCACGAATAATTGAAAAAAAAACGATAAATGTAACTTGGTTTTGTTCTAGTTTAAAATAAGCATTTTTTTCTATTAATATTATTTACTTATTATAGTTATATTACGTCAAAGTAATATTTAGACGAATAGCAATACCGATAGTTAAAGGAAAATAGATTTCTGTTTTATCAGTCGCACGATCGTGCAAGAGAGTTACCGGTTTTTGAAGTATGACAGGTCGAAAGCGTGTTGTGGAAATAAAATGAGAGTTTACTGCTTAAGTTTTAAAACAAACATACTTTTACATTGTCTTGTCGCCGCTCGGAAAGTTAAAAAATGTCATACTTCTACAGTAACTATTATATATACACAATCACATTATTCTTTAAACAGTTGGAATACGTGTAACACAACATTGCAATGTGATAATAAAATACATTGGAGAAATATATTTATACTTTAAAATACTTCGTAAGATTAAAAAGATTAAGCGTAAAACAAATCTATTAAATATCCTTATGAAATCGGTCGGTAAATGCTTTTCAAATTGCCGAAATAAATATACTAAAATTTATTAGCACAATCATTTAATTTCTTAAATAATAAAAATACATTTTTTAATACTTATTTCTACAATATTTCTTTGATCAGGACCGGTTTTGCTCATCGCCAGCATCGGTTGATAATACCGAAACAAGTCATGATCAAAAAATATACTGTTGAAATAAAGACTAAAAAATGTGTTTTTATTATTTAAAATATCATGCTTTTCCATCAAGCAGTGACAGTTAACCACTTAAAATTATCAGTTAAATAGCAAAGCTATGTATCAAGATTTTTTGCTATTTACCAAAAAATATTTGTTGTAGTTATCTTGGTTCCACTTTTACTAATATTAATTATCTAGAGAGTTTCATAATTAAGTTAAGGATGTCAGTTAATTTATAATGTCGACTGAAAGTGCTTGATGGATTTTCAATATCAAATTTAAATTGTTACAATTTTGTACGATTCCAAATGTTTTGTCACTAACGACCCGGGTTTCGCCTTTCGGTATCTTCAGGCATTCTATCACACGGATGCAACAGAACTGACGTAGAATAAACAGTAAGCATAGTATATTTATACATCTTATAGATTAAACAAAGATACTTCTACGTTTGCAATCCATTTGCTGTCGGAGGGACACTCGTTTGACGCAGATGAGGGGGTTCAATTATTGTATCATAACACGGGGGACCATAAACTTTTTTATCAGGAGATTCTAGAAATTAATAGAGGCCAGTTATTTAATTAAAACTTCATTCTCAATGATCAACTCAATTTTTTCCAACTCCCCCTTGTTGTACCCTTTACGTGAGATCGGGTCAATGCATCGACAATCTCATGACGTAAATTCTTATGTTTTATCACTAGATGTTTGATAGTAGGTATTCTCTATATGAAAGGAAAAAAAACCCATTTATATTTTAATGTTACTTGATTGAAATTTATTGAAAAAACCCCCTTTCAAGAATGACTCATTAGCAAGATCGTTACTGAAAATTATCACAGGCAATTGAGTTACTTATTATTAGGTTGATATTGTTAAATTTGTTTTAGCTGTAATTTACTGCTTGCCTAGGGGTAAGTGTTTTCTTGTAATTAATAACTTTTATATATATACGATGTTAACGGTTTATTCTATGTCAGTTCTGTTGCATTCGTGTGAGATAGAATGCCTGAAGATGCCGAAAGGCGAAACCCGGGTCGTTAGCGACAAAACATGTGGAATCGTACAAAATTGTAACAATTCAAGTTTGCTGTCAGTTAAGTTGAATCAGTCAGCAATATATACAAAATTACATACTTGGAGTGTCCAGTCCTCCGAATGGGGGTTGTGAATGGCTCTGAATCGTAAGTCTGAAGTGTACGTGTAGCGGCCTACTGTCAACAGATGTACATCACGGTGTCGTACCCAGGACACTGTGTGAGTAGACTGTAGATAGGATAAGGAAAAAACAAAATTAGTGATTTAGTACAATTAAATAAAATCGAATACAGTGAAACCTCGATTTTACGTTTTCCAAGAGACCCTGAAAAAATAACGGTTATTGCGGGAAACGGTTAATGCGGGAAAGCTTCAAATAATAACAAACAAGTTAAATCGTAAAAAATATTTATTTATTGGTTACTTGTACATACTATATATAAAATTTATTTTTTAAAAAAGTCCTTTATGTTCGTTTGCTTCTTTGTTATTTGGCACTTTAATCGGAACAAAGACTTGTTACTAAACTTGTTACTAAAAGTTTATATGTACAGGAATCATTATTACCATGAATTTTAAACAACTCTACATTTGCGTCATAAACAATAATACGCGTGTGGTGGATTTCAACCCAAAAAATAGCACATGCGTCCAATGCGTTACGTCTAACATGTACAGCGGATTTCAACGTGTCTAGACATAACACCTGCACTCGTCTATGTCAAACTTGCTTGCCGAGATACGGAGAAATATGCAATAAAAACGGTCAATCGGGATAATATTTGTGACGGGACCAAAATATTTAGACGGTTTATCGAGGAAATCGGGGAATCGGGAAACGGTCAATGCGGGATTATTTAATATTGTTCTTATGGGAGTTTTTTACGGGACTATAAAAAATAAGAGTTCCATCCGGTAAAACGTATTATGCGAGAACGGTTGATCGATGTTCCACTGTATACATTTATAGACAAGCAATACATCTTTAAGGAGAAAGTAATAATGTTACATTTTATAATCCCTTTAATTTATGCGACAAGAAACTTAGTTTGATAAAAAACACTATTTTTTTTATGCTTTAATTAATCATGAACAAAATATCTTATAATCATCATGATCAGATTAGATTGCAGGTTAACTAATTTCTGTCTTAGTGATAGGTTCAGATAACAAAGAATTAAAAACCCTATTATAAAATCTTGAAAATGACTATCAAATGGTGGCAGTTAAGATTGATGACATCTATATATTATTATTTAAAATTATACTATCCATTCTTAAAAGAATGGATAGTAGTTTTATTTTTGAATAATAGAAACGTAAGATCTTTGACTGAAGTCGGTTAAAAAATTACGAATGCAAATCAGATATTCGTTTTGAAAAATTTTGAAAGATTTAAACGAAAAACATAAAAGCAAGGTATTTTTTTCTTCTTTTTATTTAGGCTTAAAGAAAATAAAGCTCTGTAGTTGAACACTCAATATCAAATGTGGTGAGATAAATTAAACATATCAAAATAAGATGAAAATAATTTTTGTTTCAGAAAACACTGCCATAAACAAAATAAATATGTCTAAAACAAAACAAAAGATAATGTTATAAAGTATAAAGTATTGTTCCCACGTGAAAGCCTTATATGAAGTTAAAAGCTTTTAATGTTTGATATCAATTACGAACTTCGCAGAATCATTAAACTAAGGGATAGCATACAAAGTAACACAAAAGTTAATTTGCCAATTCAAATTGAAGGAAATTTTGTTTGTTAACTTAACATATGAGTAGGCAGTAATGCTAGAAATTATGCAAACCTTACTGCTATGAGAAAATTAACAGGTGTTGTTTTTTGTTACCAACTGTTACAATAATATTTAATTTACTAATAAACTGAAACAATTTAATGTTGCAAGTATCAGATCATTTCTCAATTATATAATTATTGTATGGCAAATGATGCAAGCGGTATAAATTAAGCTATGCAACAGTTGATAAAATGTAGCAAAATAAACATGTTAAGATTGTTATTATAAAGAAATTATCTTGAAAATGTTTTTGTCGCCAACACATAAATTAAAATGTAAAATTCCCGAAATCTCATTGGCTAGTTACACTTTATAATTTTTGAGAAAATAGTGTACACATGTGATGAAAAAAATGTGTTTTTCAATTAATGTATAATCTATACGTATTGTTTTTTCAATGATTAGTAAATATAAACATTATTTGAAAATAACAGTTAAAATATTTTCGTCGCAATGGAATTTATTTTTTGTCTAAAGCACTCGTTGGAATTAATAAAAATCGTACATACTTAGAAAGAAATCAATTTTAATTATGTGTTATAGCTGTTTTAGAATTTCTGCTAGTTTTACATCACAAAACTTAATGATTCTTGAAAAGCTCATCAAACATATCCAATGATGTGTTGCTAAAATTCTATCAATCGGCAAAATTATAAAAAATGTCATACATTCTAATTTCCAAGTATTCGTTAAAAACCCGTATCTTAAGAACCAGCTCTCAAAACCAAAATTATTTTAGCAACCGGCTCGACAGACCCGCGTAAATCCATAGCACCACATATCTCAAAATATCTACTATTACTCTAGAATAGATAAATGGAATCCTATAGGGTATGAAAATTAATATTTATTTATTTTCTCTACTTTTCATTTCATAATCGATAAAAAAAGAAAGATTGAGATGGAAAAATAAGTGTGATTTGTCAATTGCTTGAAATAAATTGAATGAAAATGACTATGAAAAAATCAATTTTTACTAAGTAGAAAAAATTGAAAAGGTGCAAACGTTTGCTAAATTAAATAAAAATTAATATATTTGTTAAAACCCTTTGCACTCCGTAAAAAACTAAAAAAAGCGTTGTACCAACTCCTTAATTAATTTTAAGATTTTCATAGTATTCGAACGTCATTGAATCAAATGGACGATATACACGCTATAATAAATTGATAACATATTTTATAATTATTTCATGATTGCTAAGCTTTAATCTATCAAATAAAAAAAATACATTTCAAAATATGATATTTTAAAAATAATATGTACTATTTATAACATTTGAAAGTGTGATATTTTTTAAAACATTCCCCCGGTGAAGCATACCTCTGAATATTTTTTTTTATAATTTATCAGTTTTACTACTAGTATATGTTTTCGGAAACACAGACGCGGTATAACTGCAAACTGGGTATCGTTTATGGATCTAGGATAATGGAAACAGCTGCAGACGTAAAAATTGTTTGCTTACGGTCGGCATTCGCATTTAGACATTGCTGCTTTGATTGCTTTATTGCCATTATAATATTAATGTTTTCTTATACCTAATTTTGCAATCGGACAAAACAAACCCTATGCAATAACAATAAATGGTACTTGAAAGTAAAAAAAAAGGTTGTAAATAATCGTAATTTAATTTTTTAAATGTGGTTAAATATCGAGTCAGGCTCGACATAGGAGTTGTATGTAAATGTTTTTTTTTTTATATTTGAAGAAATATTTATATACATACATTATTTAAAATGAAAAAATGTTTAGCAATTGAACATAAACAACGTAGGAAAGTAGATCTAAAAATAAAAAAAAACTCACAGGAACTGTCATTCTAAATATATACGGTATTTTTGTATTTCGAAACCCTCATAAATCGTATTGCGAAGAATTTAATGACAAAAAGTCAAAATTAACAATCAAAAACCAAAAAATAAAACAAACGACTAGAACACAATTTCATCAATTACTGTCAACGATGGCGGGGACCGTTACGAAACGTACGTGAGACGTTTTAAGCCGTATCGCGTCGGATCAAATATTTTCAAACCTTAAAATGATTCGCTTATCATTAGAATTTTTATGAAAGCCTTGACGTCGCTTTGGACCATTAGTCATACAGAGAGGCACAAACGGTTGACGATTTTGACGCTAAAGAAAAATGTCTCACAATTTGTACGAAATAGTGCGACACTAGCGCCACCTTTTAGATAGATCTCGGCTATGGAATGAAAAAAGTTTGTCGAAAAAAGCAAATTCATGATAAATTTTATGATTTATTTCTATTCAAATAGATAGAAATGTCTGGATTATTATATTTGTTACATGATTTTATTTAGCCCTTATACTTAAAATAATTATGCATTCAAACGGAATATGTAATGGACCGTATGATGAATAAGTAAGCCGGGAAGTATTATGTACAAAAAAAAAACTTATAAGTTACAATTCATAATGATTTTTTATATTGATTAACAGTTGAGAGACTTGTTTAAGCGATAGGAGCGGCCATGAGCTACTAAAAATACGATGGTAAAGTGCTAATCGAATAAGCACAGAACGAGACGATTAAAACAACCAACGACTAGAAAAAATATGAATTGGTACAAATATTTTGTATTTATCACAGTTTAAGACTATTTCGAGACGGGTTATCACACTAAAATATTTATTTGAAAGCTCTGATTCGAGCGTTATATGAAAAATGTAACTGTTTAGGTTTTGTTTGTTTTGTGATATAAGTACTTATTGTATTTTACAATTTATAGCAAATTTTTATGTTTATTCAGTGATAGTATGTCTAAGTGGGCGTTTTAAATTAATTTTGATAACATTATCGTGTGTTAAATGTAAAATATTTGTATTATAAAAACCATTAGTTTTTAAGCACAAAATGGACTAATGTAAATTTTTAGGAGTCATACAAAAGCGCAGATTTATGATGAGATTTATATTGAGATACAAAACTTTTTAAATAAAGTCGATTATTGTGATTTGTTTCTTTTAAATTTATACTTAATTTTTGGTTTAGATGTAAACGTTGTATAAACTTAACATAACATCCGGAAAGGGGCTTAAATGCTTGTTTGCAAATTTTTTAAGGAATATTACAAATTGCGAAAAGATGGCGCTGCCAGCCGTCCAAGGGAGGTTCGTTCACGGCCGAATTCGAAATTATACAAGAATCATATCTAAAGTTGGCAAAACACGGTGTTCAGCGATCTACTTACGGATAGGTACTGCTTTACTCTACTACTATTCGGATCCTTAATGAATATTCATAAATCACAAAGGCAGGCATTTTTTCCAGCTGTTGCACGTGAAATTCTATCATTAGCCTTGCCTCGCAATGTTTGTTTCGCAGGCTTCGCTGAAGTATATCTATAAACATCGACACGAAAGAGAAGCGTTGAATTAAAACAATGCAGTATTTTGAGATATCTGCTATCAATTTTGTTAAGAGGGCGTAAAAACTATGGCATATATGGCAAATTTTAATAGAGGTTATGTATAACTTTTGTAATTAGTTACAATAGCATCAATGAATGAGACAAATTACTCTTCAAAATTGTCCTAATTACATGTTTAAGAAACAAGTGATAGTGAGGACGTAATAAACAAATATAAGTGAAAACGTGTTACATACCTAAATTCTCATATGTATTGGAAAACAAACGTAAGATAACATACATTTACGACAGACGTAATGGTATGTGTCTTTTTTATACACCCTTTTATCAAATGAATTCAAAATAAATCGAACCATTTGAAACATTCAACGATAAATAAATGAATTGTTTTAATGGAACACCTATCAAAGAAAATGATGAATATACAATGAGTTTTAGAAATATGTTTATAAAAAACAAAATAAAACTCACGTTTCATTGATTTTGATTCGCTTTTATTTTTTGCTATGAATGGAAATGGTTTTGATTATAAAAATAAATACGTTGTGAAATATTGTGAAAGAAAAACAAAAAAAAAATATTAATATAATATGCCTTATTAACAAGAATTAACAGTAAGCACTGAAGAAATATGACCTTTGTTAAGTATCACGAAATCTAAAAATATTTCACGGTGAAAAAATAGCAATGTATTCTAGTTCTACAAAATTATGTTTGCATCTTTGTAGTAAGGGTGGGAGAATGACGGCTTTGGAACAGCTAGAAATCAATAGACACCAATTATCACAAAAGATTCTCAACGAACAAACTAACATAATAGCATCGCCACTTGTCCAGCCGTTGCACAAAGGGGTGGTCTGATTTATTTCCAGAAGGATCACTTCCGTCCCACATATAATCTTATTGTCATAGACACCTATTGTTTCATTTAGAATTTTGAAAATTTAGTGTCATTGTGTTAAAGTAACAAGCTAGGCCGTTGGAACAGGAGAGAGGATGTGGTGTGTGCCTTTTCTGCACAGCTATATATAGATAAGCGAATGTTAGTTTAAGTATAGTTATGACGATGGCGTGAGCCGAAATAGCTATCAACTATATTTGTTAAAAATAATTTTGTAGAACTAGAATACATTGCTATTTTTTCATCGTGTTATAACGGAGTTTTACCAAGTGAATGCCAATTCAATCAATACACTAAAAATATTTACTTATATATTTGCAATTGAAACTACTATTTATTGAGATCTCTAAACACCCTCTTTGGAATGATACCAATCATTCTGGTTGATGTTAAAATGTCGAAAATTTGTCAATTTATACTCGTCAAACAAAGGTAATCAAATAAATTCGTCGACTTAAAGAGCAGAGCTCAGTTATTCGTGATGTAACTATGAATTCGTATTTCCCTCCTACTCTTGTACTGAAAATGTTTTCATTTATGACGTAATTTATTCCGTTCGGTTCTAGTTTTAGGTAATTAAGTGATTTTTAATTGGGACTGGCGCGAGTTGTGACTCGTTAATTTCACGTTTGAAAGAAGCGACGACATTTTTGATGTCTTTTTCGAAGTTATCGCACGGTATTAAATTCACAGTTGTCATTTAAGGGGTTTAAAACACTATAATAATCCATATGGCCTCTCAAATAATCACCTCGATTTTTACTTGGCGAGCACGTGAGACGTAGAATGGAAGCAACTAGCTATTTCTAATTTAATTTTCAATGTATGTAACTTATAGTAGTGACACATATTAATTGAAATTTAAATGTACTTGTATTGATTTTTTAAACATGTTACATCCTTACATAGAAAAAATTGATATGAAACCCATCTCGACAGATTTTTTCATGAAAATTGCTTGCGAACAGGTTGCTCAACGTCTGTTTTTCGAAGAAGAGAATGGATAAAATGATACAGTTATGATATAACTAGTGGTTGGTCAAGCGCCTTTCCTACGCCCTGTTTTTAAGTTGGGTTCAATAAGTAAAAGCTTAAAACATCACGCATATCCATGCCTTCAAAAAAAAACATAAATAGGTTTAAAAATTTATTTATGAAATTATACGACGCTGACTACTAGAACACGAACCGGCTTTTAAAAATACTATAATATATTTTTGTATTTATTTGTATTATATTTTCTTTTAACATTGGAAATTGTTATTGTGATGTGAAACCATTTCAAATAAAGCGTAGTTGCTTTTAACATGATAATTATCATTGTTAAAAAAATATATGTAAAACACATATCTTTTACAGTTTATCATTTGATCAATTCAATTTTCATGAACCGCAATCAATTGGCATGGGAATTTTTGCTGCTGTCAAAATAAAACAGAAATCATAATATTTATTGATGGCGTGTCATTTGTTGTACATTTTTTGTTTTGAGCTGTATTGATATTTATTGAATATTCTATAATTGCCATGTAAAGAGATCGGTTAAATTTGCCTATAATTTTTCATATTTGCTTTATATTTTGTAATCATTAATATAAAAACATGTATACGCCTCCACTAAGAAAAAAATGATTTTCTTATAGGTTATCCGTATGTTAGTCATACAAAAGTTTTAAAGATGGAATCGTTTTATCTCTAATTGGAAAATAATGGAAAAATCATTAATTATTATTTGGAGTTATTAATTTGCTTAATGCTTACAAAGTAAGAAGTAAATATTATATTAAAGAACAAGTGGATTCTTCAAATAACAAAGCTAAATTTGATGCTTGAAAGAATTCAGCAAAATTATTTTTTTCTCTTCTTTCGATAATTTTAGATTTTCCAACAGTAGCATAAGCAAGCTGGTGTATTTCGTATTTTATTTTTAAAAATTAATCTTTATTTCAAAGCTCTTATAGATATTACTCAAAAATTTATGACACTGACAGTCAATAAGTAAAAAAAAAATTACATGATTTATTATGGCCGGCAGTTGTCAAGATGCTAATGGTAATGCGTTAGTTTACTTCCTGCGTTGATGGTAAAACTAGATTTTTTTCATCGCACTGCATTTCCCTCTATGACGAATAGACCTTTTTATTCAAGTAATTTTGAATATATTGTAAAATTAATCGCAATTTTATAAAAAGCATACAATAACGGTTAAAACACCGAATTAGTTGATGCCTTATTAAAATATAAACAGACTAAAAAAAAAAATTTTGATAATAATCTACTCTGGAAAAATAGAAAAAAATACTACTATTTTACGATAAAAAAACTAAAGTGTAGAAAACCATCATTATAAATATTAAGTTATTTACGAAGCATTAGATTTTTAGCGCATACTTTTTTTTCTGACATTATTTATAAAAACACTTAGTTATTAGAGGAATGCTTTAGAATAAGTGAATACCTATTTGTCATTGCAAAAAGATTGTTATCACGAATTTTTGGAAAAAAAATTAAAACTTGAATACACCAGGTCACTGACAAAGAATAAAATCACGTTGTTTTGTTGTAATGAATAAAAAACTGAAGGAAAACACTCTCAATATCGTTGCCTATGTAGGTATTATACAGTCAGTTTTTCCAGTAGAAATGATTTATTGTTTCTTGAGGTTGATATATATCTATGCATAAATATATGGTTTCAGATAAGCTTGAACAAAAACTGTCTCGACTAATGTATGTTATGAAAATATCTTTCAACAAGTCGGTCGGTGCTACCCATGTCGTTTATCAAGAAACAGTATTTTAGTTCTATGTTCTGTAAATAAATTTATCAAAAAGCGTAACTTAGTCAAACGTAAATTTGATTTAATTTAAATGTGTATTTAGAGTATTCTATGACAGGCTCTGTATCTTCATTTATAGCAATCATTGAAAAAATATTTTTTATTTAAATTTTTTATCGATTCACAAAAGAATATAGTTTTATAATTATCAGTCTAAAGTTAACTTGTCAGCACCATGATCTTTGGTTTCATGTTCACTTTTGGTCCATGGGCTTAAAGTGCTGTTTGGATACTTCAGTGAATTGATTATTAATATTTTATCGAATGAATGTAAATATTTATCAAAATTTACAATCATATTTTTTTCCAAATATATAAAGCATAAGCAGGAACGATTAGCAAGTACAGCTTATGCTGTCTTAGTTACATTTTTCTTTTCAAAAAATAGAGTGACAGTCTTTTCTTTTCCGTTTCTTAGCCGTTCTTTTGAAACAGCGCCCTAAGAAATGAGTTTTACATTTAGATATTGGATATGAAAAGAAACATTATCATGAATCTTGATAATTTTTAAAATTAAATTCTATGACAATATTATCTACGCATAATATCAATATGCATACGTTTTTCATACCTACACTTCCATTGTATGGATTCTTCAAATATAATATTATGTGTTTACTCAAACCTCAGCTTAATTTTTGATCCTCGCTATGATTTAAACTAAATAAATGTAGCATATTTTAGGAACGAAAGGTGAATTCTTAGTTTTTTTGATTATGTGATATTAATATAAAAAACTTTTCTCATAACTCAGCCATTATAATTAAAAATAGACAGATAGGTTGAGTGATATTTCAATCTAATCAGTAATCGAGGAAGTGAGATAAAAAACTTATATTTAAGAAAAAACCACTAGTTAATTAATTGTAATAAATAATGTTGAATTTAAATTACAATTCTTACGTATGATTAAGATTGAATATAATAAACAAAAGTATAAAGATTTTATAATTATATATCATGATAAGACATACAACAATTCGTTTTGAAGAGAAATACGAAACTATTTTTTCGCGTTGAACTTAATGTATCGAAAAAGTTCGTCATAAATCTGAATTTTTATTGAGCTTTCTTAATTGGAAGAAATAGTAAATTATCGACGTCTTATCTTTCCAAAAGATAGATTTCCAAGATTTAAAAATATTTTTTCGTTCATTTTCTAAAATAAATATTAAACTAAATGAAGCCTTAAAGTAAAATATTTAATTAAATTTACTATCGGTGATATCGTATGTCATAGCCGTTTCGTTTATGTAATATATTTAATATTTTCCAGGGCGAATCAATTAAAGAGATACTAAATCAGAATACACAATTTCGGAAATAATGCCAGACAATGTTAAAAGGTGAACCATTTTAAAAGTAATAATTATTCTAAACGACAAATTACATTCAATTTTATTTGAAAAACTTTATTGTCAAATTTATGGCGGAGTTAAATACAAGCTTAAAATAAATTTCATTAGAAAAACCATTTCGCGTGAAGAAATTTCGTCATAAAATCCATGAGTTACGTGTCTGTAAATATAGTTTTTATAATAAAAAAAAAAGTTGACAAATCATAACTTTCATATATATCTGTGGTAGTTCGTCAATCACGTATAATAAAATTCGGATATTCAATCATTAAATATATAAAATTGTAACAATTCTGGGGATATTTGTCGCTACAATATATTGTGTCGGGTCTGGGTTGTTGGTGATATGCTAAAAAAAACAATTTTGCTCGATCACCATAATAATAAAACTAAAATACAAGAAAAACACTCCCAAAGTAAAAAAATAAACGAAGAAAAATATAAGCACCATATTTGAGATGTTTCAACTAATTTAAGAAGATCTTTAGAAATTTTTAATAGTGTTACCATAGCTATCTAACTCGCTTTAATTAAGATCGCTTTTCGATCTGCAAGCAAATATTGAAAAGGATTTTTTATCACGTATAATGAAATTGCTATATGAATGTTCCATTTTGTCGATGTGTTTCCTACATAATCGAACAAGCCAGTTAGGTGGGCTTAATTTTAACTAAGTCTTTCAAAACATTTTTGTTTGAAATAGTATACTAGAAACGGTTTATCTTTGACTAATGTGAGACCTGTATATGGTTTATGCTCTTTAGATGCAATACCAATGATGTATAAAATAATTTTTAATAACCGTTCAATATTTTTTTATAATAGGTAGTGAAATATTGAGAAGTATAAATGATAAATTTTCATTAAAATATTGAACGAAAATAAGTATATTTGAGTTCAAACATCGAAATAGAGTTAACATATATTAAACGGTTCGTTGGCATAATTTAATTTTGCTCGTTTTTTGAATTTACCTCTTAATTAATTTTAACGAATAATAGTTGAAAAAAGCTGTTATCTAGTATAATGAAATATATTATACATTCTCGCATATTCCGTTGACAAAGATAACGATTGATTAATAAGATAAGAAATCACACATTTGTTATATAATACGTAATGTCTCTACAATAATATTTTGAACTTTCAAAATACGTAAAATGGCAGGAGAAAAATTGGCCTGTGAACTAACCATGTGGCATAACCACCGACAAAAAATTTACGTGATAAATGTCAGCATAATTATTGTTCCGTTTTCGGTACACGCTATCTGGAAAGGATTACCTTCGTCAAACGTTTTTTAGATGTGAAACGCCGAGAAAATAGTGAATGTAGCATATTTTATAAAGTGACCTTTATGTAAGACTTTCAGGTTTTTTCGTGTAACATAAAAGAGAAAACAATAAAAGGCAATACAAAAAATTTGTACCACTTTTTTAAGATCTCAAAGTGGACTTTAATAAGATTTTTTCACAAACTGACATTAAATATTTTTTTATGTGTAACTTTGCAGTCATTTGTTTTTATTTATGAAATTATTATCCGAATATAAAAACAAGGGAATAAATAATTAAATATGTAAACACATTTATTAAGTGATCGATGACTTAAAAGTTTTTTGTCGAATAACAAAATTTGTTTTGATTTAGAGAAGTAAAAGTACTACACCGGTAAAGACATTTTTGAAAAATAAAATGATAGCATTACATTCACTATTTATAAGCCGGTTGGTTTTTATAAGTTTCTCGCATCATGTGAAGTGTGAGCTTAAACTTATAGAAGCTTTTCAATTAGAATTAAGCATTCAACTTTAATGACATTGTATTACAATTAAGACACTTCTAGTTGTAATTAATTGTGCTTTGAGATACGCTCAATAATAAAAAAATGTCTGTCATTCGCGGTGATGAGTACCTACGCCGTTAATAAAACCAAGAAAATAGAAAGTCGGCTATTTTATACAATTTATTATTTTAAGTAAGTTTTAAAATACTTACCGTTCTATTTTCTAAATTTTTAACCCTACAGTTGAGGTAGGCCGTCTTCCCCAGCAGGGCAGTGACATTCTTAGAAGCTGAAGGGTCAAAATAAGGTCCAACGCGAGATTGTGTTCCTCCTACTCCAGCAGTGGCCCCTCCTAGCCTTTGAAGGGTATTTTCAGCTGCGCCAGAAGCGGCTTTTCCTGGCGTTGGATTACCCTCTTCACCCTGTTTTCCACTCGTCCGTTGAGCTGACAACACTGTTAATGAAGAAAAATGAGATTAGTGATTTTCAAAGGAACGTGAAATTGTAATATATATATATGTACTTCAACAAATTAATGACTTTTTTGAACTGCTTTAATGTAAATTATTTAATTGAGTGTTCTAAATCAAAGATTGCTGCAATTATATAATTGTATCACAATGTCTTAATCGTCGAAAGTAGCAAACATTAAAGAGTTGATCCGTGAATGTTACCGATCTTAAAATTCTTGACAAAATAAGCAAAATTTATTTGAAATTTATTTCTTCGTATATTTTATACATTTCTTTGACAAAAAAATAATAAGCATTTATTTGCTTGTGAGAAAAACACAATTAAAATATTTTAAATGAGTGCGATAATATTTCACATTATTTTTATAAAACTGGGTAACATATAAAATTTGAGTTGTTCAAACACATGATTTGGCTTAAAAACCTTTCAAAGGAGATCGAAATATTTCAACGTTATAAATTCATAATTTTGTAAAAATTTTGGAAAAATAACACTCGAACAACATTGTTTTTTAAATACACATTTGATGATAATATAAGAGCATCCGTAGAATAAGTCTATTTTGGAATTCAACATATAGCTAAAAGCAAAACGACTAAAGAGGTTTTTTAAGAGAAATATTATACTTAAAACAAACACAAAATTCTAGCAATATCGATAACGTCATGAAAATATTTTCGTTTTTCTCAATGTTTCATATTATGCAAAAGTTTTTTTTTGTTAGAATTAAAATATTGTTTGTTCCACATATCAATCGCGTCGCGCTTCCAGGATTACCCTTAATTTACATTGATTCCTTCAAGGTCATGGTAGTAAACGTTTCTCCTGTCAAATATATCGTGAGACTAATTTTTGATAGTCTCCCATGATACCAATTAGAAACAGTGGCAGACAGAACTGAGAGTTGAATTTCAATATCAAAATTCTATTGAAATTTCAAAGTTTAAACTCAAATGGAATTTAATTCATTACAAACTATTGAATGCTTTACATGTTGGGATTGTAATTTAATATGACTCGAATTTCAGTTGGGATTCAGTCAATATGTAAAATATTCTATGAAGTATGCAGTTTAATTTACAAATATACAAATAACTAAATTTGAGAAATTTATCCTACAGAGCCGCCGAGCGTGAGTTTTATGGAAAATTTTGTGAGGCGCTTTTTAAACTTAACTTCAAAAGGCTTTATAACAGTCCTTCAGCTTTGCAATGTAACTTATTTGAAGAGAATAAACGCTCGTTATATCGGGAACGATATCCCGGTACATTGCCAAAAGGTCGCTGACCACAGTTAATGGGATACTTGTTCATATGTAGAGGGTTATATGAACCCTAAAGTATGGGGAACGCATATAAGTATTATATTTCCGGTAAATTTAAAATACGGTAAATACGACATAATGTGCTACACAATATCAATAAGCTTCAAACTTAATGTGGAAAATTTTGAATGTATACGTAAAAAAATAACGAATGATAGGAGCGTACAATAAATTTCAAAATATTTTTGTAAATTTATTTTCATTTCAGTGAAAATATAATAGGATTCTTGGAATGCCGTTCCTAATGATACAAATTGTTTATTGTGTATAAGTGTTTATTTACATCGTAATTTACGTACAATGCCCGATATTTTACATTTAATATTATGCAAGAAAGATAAATCGTATTTTGATTTCAAATATGTGCATAAACATAAAAACAACTTTTTTTAAATATTTAATTCTGCTTCGTAAAAAGTGAACTGAAAAACAATGAAAGTAATTACATAAAAAAAAAATTCGACAATTGAAAAAGTTAGATAGTGCTTAAAATCTTATTAAATTTACTATTTTTAAAAGTTCACGATATAAATTTCATATACATAAATATTTATAAAAACCTTTAGATTTAAGAATTTAATACATACACAAAATCTTGGGTGTTCTATTGAAAATTCGAGCCTCAACTATTATTTTGGTTTTTTGGGGAATTACCATCACAGTATACCTTAATAAAAATACTACCGTTTAAAATGTTTCATCTAAAAATCATGTAAAATCCTACAACAATATAAACTTATTGAATTATTTTTCATGTCTAGAACAGGGCACATCTGATATAAAATTATATCATAGTTTGTATGAAAGGTATATGGTCTGATGCATTTAATCAATTTTTCTCAGATCTGATGTATTTTGCTCGCTCGTAATTTTCTTGATTATTAATTGCTAAGCATATTATATGCGTATATTCACGAATTACGATGAAAAAAAATAATATAATAATGTGAGATAATTATTTCAAAGTCAAAAATAAATCACGTTAAAAAATATATTCAGAAAGACAAAGAAAGGATTGTCTACTATAGCTCCAAAGTCTTTTTGGTTTTTAGAAAAATTTGAATAATAATGGTCCATTTTGATTTCCTTTGATTATATTCATGTAAGAATTGATAAACCGCTAAGGGTGCGAAGTGCTGAGCTCGACAAAGTTCATTATTACACTCAAATGGGTGTTTCAAATACTCTTAAAGATTTTTGATATTCTTTTGTTATTCGAATATTCAGTTAAAATTCAGTCAGCTTGCTTCAGAATTCTCTCCAGCGCGCTTTTTTGGGTCTTTGATGTCTTTTGTAAAGATAATAATGTCATTCGCAAATCTGAGGTGGCTTAAGCGATCTCCGTTTATGGGGATTTCCCCCTTTTCCAGTTTAAGCGTGTAAACATGTCTTCCAATGCCGCAGTGAAAAGATTCTATGAGATGGCCACTTTATTGTACCTCGATTTAATTCCAATGCATTTTTTACGGGGACACTTTCCGAATCGTTTCAAATTCGAACTAAAGTTTTTATCGTTTGAATACATACATACGCAAAAACTTCAAAGACCGTAGAAAATATTTCATATGTAAAATGCATATAAAAGCAGTGCGTAATGTGTCAAAATATGTAAATATGTGTGAAATATTATTAATACACATTTTTTCATAATATTTAAATTATGTCACGGTGAAAAAAAAAATAGCAACGTATTTAAATTCTACAAAATTATTTTTTTTAATATAGTTGATAGCTATTTCGGCTCACGCCATCGTTAGAACTAGTTCTGTCAGAATATAATAGATTGCTATTTTTTTCACAGTGTTATAATGGAGTTCTACCAAGTGAATGCCAATTCAATCAATAAATGTGTATTATGAATCAATTGACAAATTGACACAAAAATTGGGAACGTACATGTATGTAAGGCATGGAAAAACTATTTTGATAATTTAATAAATAAAGCAATGGTCGTATTGGTATGTGTATAAACGTCAATAATTGGCCACACAAGAAACGATTATGCTTAAGTTGATCGAATATTTACGATTTTAAAAAAGCTTGTTAATGAAGGTTGTAAGCTAATTTTTATAAAAGTTCAGTTAGTTAAATAAACTCCAAATACAGTACAAAAATTATATTTTGTATGTATAATAAAACACGTAGCTTACTGTATGTTTTTATTTTGTCGCTTAAGACTCAATAAGTTTCTATAGGCAGAGATATATAAATAACAGTTTAATATCGTAATGGATGTTATGATACAATTGGCACTTACTTGAAAATACGCAATAGAAACAGGGAAAAAATACATTGATATTCTATTAACCGTGTTATAATGGAATTGTTTGGTTGTAATATGTATTTTTTTTAAATTATTAAAAGCTTTATTAAAATTGTTTGTTCAAAGAAAAGTGATGAAATAAACGAAAAAATGGATACTATCGCATTTGTAAGCTCAGGTAAAAATTTTTCTTTAAAATATTGTTTAATTAATATTATGAGGAAAATAAACCAACGATAATATTAAAATAAATACCGAAAACCGTTTCATATAAAACATATCATAAAAAAGCTTACTTTGAAACAATTTAATACCTCAAACTTTCATAATAAAAAGACGTGGCTTATATTGTTTTTTTAGAACGCAGGATATTATAACTTTGCAAAGTATATTCATATCTATCAACTAAGTATGCGGTAATATCAGCGCATATCTAAAGTTTTTTCTTCATATACACCGAAAGCGTTCGATAAACTTTCAAGTACTCTTACATTATATTATGATAACGTTTTTATTGAACACTTTGGTAAAATCACAGCCTCTAATTTACAGTAAGTACATTTCAAACAGTAACTATTACAACAACGAGTATAATATATTGACGATAATCCTACCTTTATGCATAAGTTGTACTTTAATATTTTCAACATTTAAAAAAACTTATAAACCTCATTTAATATAAAATATTTAGTTTTGTGATGTGACGACATGTGGCTATTGATTGAGTATTTCGATACATACATTTAAATATCACAACTCTTAAGAATCCTTTTCAAAAATTTGCATAATGGGCTTAGAAGGAGATGAATAGTAAATAAAATTTTGCTTCTACACAAATAATGCACGGTAAATGTTATCAAAAGTTTATCATACGCTATGGTTACGATACCTTCGGGCCTGAAAGAATTGATACTGAGATCAATTCGTAAAAGTCTTTGGGTGTTATTGATGTAGTTGTTGTCTTTTTTTTAATGTTTATACATTTATATTCCGAGAAAGTCTGAAGTGTATTTAATCTTTTTTAGTGTACAATGAAAAATATAGAAAATAGCATGTGGGTGTTATAAATATTTTGTGATATTTAATAAAATGAAATTATAGTATCAGAGAGGAAAAATGTTGTATTCTTATCAATATTATTATAAAAAAAAATCCGAATATTTTCAAGTGATATTGTGTTGTGTTCTTTAGTGTTTTTGTTTGTGGTTTTTTAAAGTTTGTTGCCTAAATGAACCAATATGTGTTTACATTACGAACTGTTCTTCGTATATGGCTTCAAAGTAAATAGTCCACCATCCTTTCTATAGCTTGATATGTTACGTTTATCTATGGCAAATACTTCGAGAAATGCTTCCCGATGCTAAAAGTTAAACACACGACGCGATAAGTCAGGAATGTTTCCACTTTTCTGTTAAAGTTAGCATATTAAGATAACACTGAGCGGTTGGGTAAATTGCTAAGAATTCCGAAAGTAACCTAATATATACGATAAAAAATACAGATCGTCTTTTCGATTAGAATATTGTTTTCATTGGTGGCGTTTTTTCACACATAGGCAAAACTGCCAAGATAAAAACGAAAGATCGCAAAAAATATTCTTCGATATTGAAAGACACATATTTATTTTGCAGACGAAAATTCTTGCCGATTTTTTTTTTTTAAATAAAATATGACACTAAAACAGAACATTATGATTTAGTCTTGGCGATTGATAAAAAAGTTTAAATGTAATTTATTATGTATATTTCATCAAAAAATAAATGCCAATTTACCGATTTTTATAAGAGGTAAAAACCGTTTATATTTAAATTAAAATTATATGTTATTGAAGAAAAACAATATATATTACAACTATTTAAAAAAACATTTATAAGTAAGATTTTAAGCCTTTGATCATTAGAAATTATGCGTTCTGGTATCATTCATAAGATAAAATTAAAAAGCAACGGTAGAATCTTCATTGACATAGTAAAAAAATATATATCTTTATTTTATATAAAAGTGTCCGTTTGCTGCGTCTAAAACAATTAAATGGAGACGTTAGGAATTCTAAAATGACAAGAAATATTGGATCAGAATTGAAAAATAATGTGAATGGCTTGATATTACTGCGTAGTGGCCATTTTCGCTCGATATAAGGAATGGATGTGGTCGAATAAAAAGCTCAATAAAATTATGAAATGAACTTTGATATTCAGAAAATGGTATCAGTCATAATAAATTTATGTGAAAGTATAAGAGTAACAAAAATTATTAAAACATATAGGTATTCTATATTCTGTTAAAGGGAAATTCTTATGTAAGAATAAAGAAACATTCTTTATAATATAATATTCAAACACTCATAACAATTTTACGCTTCGAAAAATAGGAAAATTGAAAAAGAAGCCTTTATGTTTGTACAGGAAATTAATATAGCGAAAGAATTTTCTCAGAATTCATAAGAAAGATCATATGTATTAACAGAAACGACTGACTCGTGATCGTTAATACTTTCAGTTCATGACTCAATGAAACATTTTCTCCAAAATATGATATATCTTATTACGTCGTCCTACCTTAGCTGTTCCACTAAAAGTGATCGATGGGATATCATTATTGGTAGAAAGTTGTGCTCACAAAAAACTGAGCAATTTAAAGAGTTTTACTGCCGACTTTTTTCTTCTAAGCTAAGATGCGTAAAACGATTTACATAATTCAAATATAAAAATTGAAATATTCTTCGCATTACAATTTCTGAATAAAGAACAACCCATATTGTATTTATGTAAGAGATAAGCTTTAACATGAGACTGGTACGACGTGAGCTTATATTAATCATATAAATTAAAGCAAAGTCAGTATATTTTTTTGATATTGAATGAAAAAAAAACGATATTAATATGCAAAAACTGGTTTAAACATATTAATATAAATACAATATATGTGTTTAATAAAATGTAGTAACAAGAATCGACAATGACATAATGAAGATTTAAATGATATTTTATACTTATTATTTAAAATATCATGCCTTTCCATCAAAAAGTAATCGTAAACATCTCAAAAGTGATATTTTATTCGTTCGTTTTCACAAAAAATATATATTCAAACATTTTTTTAATATAAAGCATTTTAATATAAACACATCAGTAAATCTTTATTTTAGAAGACGACAAGATATTAAAGATATTGCTACAAACGCCAATGAGATCCAAGCCTTAGGTATAGGATCTATGAGTGTTTCAAGAAAAGAATTTTACTTAAAGATTTCGCATCCGAGTAGGAAGAAAGCCCAAAAGCATTTAGCATTCGGCTGTCGGGGTTGGATGAAAATATTTTTTTGCAAATCATTGAAATACGATTTGAGCTTTTGATCGTGTAACGGATTTGGTCGTAAGAGCACACAGCCATATTGATCGGGTGTGTAAAATTGTTCCCTTGTCAAGTCATCTCATTTTTATATGTGGAGGTTATTGATTTTTTATGAAGTTATATGCAATACTTGATATCGAATAATTAAGCAAGAAAATATTTCAGCTACCCTTCTGAGAGGGTGATTATGGATGATTATTCTTAGCCTTTTTTTAAGTTAGGCTCAAAGGTTAAAATCACCATGACTTATTTTCACATCATTGCCACACCACAGTTTGTTACCTAGTAGCTATGTAGTCTCTTTACATAAAAATGTAATTAAGTATTTGTTTTCCAACCTGTAAAATACTTTATGAAATTTTAAAAATATTTGAAACCCTACACAATATGTTTATAAAGTAAAAATAATACTTCAGAGCTAGTAAAACTTCGCAGAAGCGAAGCAAATTCCTCATTCCGAAAATTGATAGTTGTTTTGAAGATAAGAAAATCAAATTAAATTCAAGTGTTTCATTTGGCAAGAAATATTTCAATATCGTAGTGTTTTGACTGGAGAGATTTGTTACGATTGACAGAATGGCGTAAACAAATAAGTTTTTCATAAAAAAATATTATCGTTTTTATCCTATGAGATATGGATGTATGAAAAAACAACAATGGCATTCATTTCTCTGACAAAATTTTATTTGAAGTTTCAATTGTAATTTAAAGTATTATTTGAATTTTCATTAAAAAAGAAAGATCAAGTTAACATGAGGATCATAGAATTTTTTTAGTGTTGTTTTTAAATGAAAACAAAAATCGCGTGAGAAAGCAAGCTTGCTAGATTCAAAGTCCTGCTTTTCAAAACTGGTTCTGCCTGGAACTAAATGTTAAATATCAATATAACATATAATGTGAAATATATTATCTTTATTTTATACTCATACTAAGAGTGCTTATTTATTACATAGTATTTCGAATATGAAGAAAACAAAATGCGAAGAAGTAAGAACACTTCTTTAATTAAATTCGTACATTTTTATAATACTTTTAATATGACTAGTTTACAAAACGTTACAAAACAAATTCCATGCTGTTTTGGTGTAAATTATATTTCATTCATCAATTCAGGTATTTACGATAAAGTGGCTCCACTTTATTCGTATATTCAAATGAATCCAATAAATATAATCGGTTTGTTAAGCTTAACTAGTTTTTAAAAAGTATTTAAAAAAAATCAAAACGTTTATTTTGTCTTCGATAGTGGTGTGGCAATGTTGAAACAACTTGAGTTTGATGATTTATATAGTATCGTAGACATATTTTCTACAAAATTTTATGGGGGAAAGATGTTTCAAATTTTGCTTTACCGTTGCTTGGAAAGAGTGTTGAAGTAGTCACAAGTGCTGGAAGTTATAGATCAACATTCAGCCTCGGTAGCATGAGACAAAATCAAGAGGAATAATTCATTATGTATTGAAGTCATATCACAGACAAGGTTTGGTAATACCATTGATGTTGTAATGTTCTGCAGATATATTAAGATTAAAGAAATTTATAACAATTTAAACAATTAAGTGACAACAAATTCATTAGGTTTTTATCAATTGAGTACTAAACTCCTGATACTATCGATAAAGTTAAGTTACATAGCAAAATAATTTAACAAATTAGACGAACAAAAAAAAAATATTATTAACGAATACAAATTGATAAGCGATTTTATTAAACTATATTATTTATTCTAGTTGATCTATTGCTAATTATCATACATCATTTTAATCAACAAGAATAATTAAGCCTTCACTCAAAAGCTTTGATTTAAGATATGTTGGTCAAGAAGCTCTCAGAGAATTTGATATTACATACATAGAGTAGTGTTGTAAGCTTGGGATGACACCTTAATTTGTAGATATTAAGTGTGATCTTATATCAAGAGGTTTTTGATATCTGATACGTTTACTCAAACTAAGATACTTTGCCCATATTATATATCATTCTTTAACGAGGCAGAGTGTACTTTGTAGAGAAACATGTAAGCAAGACGTCTCTCCACAAGCGTGGAAATAAAATTGCTGTTCAATAATTCGGTCAACTGATGTTTTCAAAGAAGTAAATTTTAAGTCTAACAAAAGCAAGCATAAAATAAATTTACTGAATTTGCTTACCACCACAAAAAGTATGAGAAATGTAATAAAAATTGAAAAAGCTTTGTATGTAAAAAAATGGTACAATTGAGAATGACAGATGAATCTTTTTTGAGATGTCTAAATTCTCTAAGAAAAGTATAACGTCTTTGTGAATAGTCTAATAACATTAAAAATACATTATTTTTGATAGATTTATGGCATGGAAAAAGAATTCTGAACTTAAATTTTGATAACTGAAGAAAGAAAATATATTATACAAGAAAATGAAAATCCTGATTATTGTATTGGCAAGTTAATTCACAATATTGGACTTATTGGAAAACTGTGTGATTTAATTTTTATCATTTTATTTAACTATTTATTAAAAAGCTCAAACATTTTTTTATGGAAATATAAATTATCAGATTTGTGATACAGGGTAAACTAAAAAAATCCGATATTTTGAACAATAGCAGCAACGAAAAACTTTTTTTCAATTATTTTATACTGAAGCATTCGTGTCAGGTCATAAATGAAACAGAATACTTTAATTAATTAACTACCCTATTAAACCATGTAATTGGATACTTTTTGTTGTTGTTGTTATGCCCATCATTAATTAGCACGTTATACATCTAAGCCCTTAAAATAATACTCTGGGCGCCATAACAAATTCAACAATATTAATCGCACGGGTCGCGTCTTTTGAAATAAACAAAACGTAGAAAAATTATTGAAGTTTGGTATTCAAAAGCTTTGTCCGATTAATAAAATGATACATTTGTACAGATATAAGCCTGAATCATAAAATTGCTCAGGTGCGCTGCGTGACACACAGGGTTTAAGTTTTCACGTAACTGCGTGTAAGATGTGGGTAATAAACTTAAATTCATCGCTGTCAAACCATTTTCAACCCTTTCATGAGTAACAAAATAAACTCTTTGAATCTTTGTTAGAAACTTTACAATAACTGCCGACACTATAATAGTTAAAAAAGATTCAAGCTGGTCAAAAGTATGGACATTTACTTTTATACGTTTTTGTGAAAATTTATAAAAAATGTCTTAGGCAGTATATTGGTAGCTTTCAACAAAATTTAATCGTAAAGTTTATTCCTTCGATAATCAGATAAAAAAGTTTCAAAGAAAAATGTTGTGTAAAGAAATGAACAATGAAGAACGAATTTATTATATATCATCGGGAAAGCTTTGTCGTTTAATATAATATATACTACATAAAGAAGTTGATAAATAACATACATATGTGGCGAAAAAAAACAGCCGTTAATGAATATGAATAGTAAGTCTAACTTTTTTAATAATGTACATTCATGTTTTAACTGACAGACTGAGTGTGAAAATTTAGAATAAATTTTCACGAGGAAGAAATTGAAACTACTTTTTAAAATTACTCAAAATTAAATAAAATGGTTTGATGGATACCTATATATCATATGCTCTTTTTTAGCTCCTATTTTACATACCGGGGAGACCATTTATGTACACATTAGTTTTTTATTTAATTATGATTGTGCTCAACTAAAACTGTTATATTATTGATATTGAGATATTTTAAATTTTTTTTGATTCTAACACGAAATTTTCTACCAGTCTATTTTACAGAGGAAGCTTGACAGTTTTCACAAGAGAGGCGGTATATGCCACGTTTAGATAATGATTCTAGTCTATTTTTCTCCATATATTCTAAAAGTAATGTAGAAAAAATATATATAATTCACAAAGTAAATCAAAATGAATACAGTAAGAATTTTCTCGTTGATTTCATAAATGTTGTTCATAGTCATTGAATATTGGAAAATCTCAAGAATATAAACTAATTTGTTGCTTTCGGCAATTTGTTGATCTAATTACCTTTTTTTAGTTTATATGTAGATAATTTATTAAAAATTAATATTTTTGAATGATAGCTTAAAAAGATATTTTTTGAAAATGTGTTGAGAGTCCCTGTCTGGTTTTTATAGAAATGTGTATTTTTATAACATAATCTGTAATTATTTGCAAATGATTCATTGCTATTTATTTATCAAAGAAAAAAATGATACGTAGTTTCGGAACTTGGGCAGTTCATCATGCACATAATATTTATAAAGTCCAAATGATATCATAAATATAATATGAATGGTGGGTGAGTCATTCAGGTGAACATAAATCGAAATTGTCAAATAAATTATATTGATGCTCTTAATAGAAATACTCAATTATTTTGAATGTTCAAAGGAATATGCTCGAAAATAACTTTATACATTTGTAATACATGCATCCATAAAGTAACATTCATACGAAACAGAGTATTTTTTTTACTAATGTTTATGAAATGAATGATAATTTATAAACGGTTCAAAAATCTCATAGATGCTTCTTCAACTTTATTGCATCTAAGCGCTTTGATAAAAAGCATTCACACTCAGCATTAAATGGAATCAAAGATGTAAAGTTTTACAACTGTTCTTATCATAAATATACAATTATATTAATCTTCTCTTATACTAAAAATAACATATATAGATGCTGCTATATTGTGCTATAATTGAAGTCTAATGTAGCAGTAACATTGA
Source organism: Himalopsyche japonica (assembly GCA_028555115.1). Classification (NCBI taxonomy): domain Eukaryota; kingdom Metazoa; phylum Arthropoda; class Insecta; order Trichoptera; family Rhyacophilidae; genus Himalopsyche; species Himalopsyche japonica. The sequence goes on from JAHFWJ010000620.1 coordinate 1,895,861, forward strand.
ATATTAAAAAAAAAAAAAAAAAATTTAAGCCATTAGTTACTAAGCGATCGGCTGCTTGTTGATGATGAATATAAATAAATATAATTTTAAATTAGATCTGGCTGAGCAACAAATTTTGGGATACCTTTGGTCGTGGTAATTTCATAAAACTATTGTATATATTTTTTTTTATATACCATTCGTGTGCGTTAAATTATTTTTAGGATATGAGAAAGATGATTCTGTTTTGATATTTTGGGTTGAAATCGTATTAATCAGTTGAGTTTTGTATACAGTATAGTCAAATGATTGACATACTATGTTGGTCTTCAAATTTAAGAATGATCAAAATTTACATGATGTTGAAGCATTTTTTTGAGTAGCTACTTCTTTTAAAATAAAAGAATATATTTTAATTATTATCCTTCAAATTATCAAAAAATGATACGATATCAGTGAAATAATATACTATGCAATTATTGAAACATTAATACAGTCACGATTCGTTGAAAAAATTATCATTTTTAAATATTATGCAGAGTTAAATATATTGTATAAGGCAAATCTCAAGTGATATATTGTATAATAATTATCTGTGACTCTAAAGAATGTAGCATGTTGAGTTATCATACCATTTATGTCTTTGCCGCTATTTTCTCTACACTGCAAATTTATTTATAAAGAGTAGATTTCTTATTGGCAGGATAAACGTGAAACTCAAGTTCAGGTAAGGCGCAAAAACTCTCAAGGCTCACCAATTTTACAAGGGGTAGTTAACATGATCGATCGATTTTATGGTAGTAATACAAGCATGTTCAAGAATACGTTTTGGTAGCAGCAGATAAGCCTTACTAGCAACCACAGACTTATCAAATAATTCAATGTTTAGTATTAATTCAACAATAAACACCCAAAACAAGATAATAGTGCAGATGTCATATAAAAAAATACCTTGTGTCTGCTTTGTATTGAATTTTCATTTAAAAAGGAATATAAAAGGAAGTACATACATTAAAGATTATCTTATGAGCAATTGTTTTAAAAAAGTTCGGTTAAGCTAGCGAATTTGGAAATGATAGTAATGGAATATATTTCCATTCGACTATATTTTATTGCTTTTACTTCTCTTGTACTATTTCCAAATGTTATGAAGTTTGGCCAGTGTATGCGGTTTTTCTCACTATACCACGATATGACACTTTCGTCATTTATATTGTATGAGAGTCGGGGTAGAATTACAAGTAGCTAAATAGTTTGTAAATCTCAATGATAAACATACTATAATTCTATAGGGTTATTCATACGGTAACTGAACTGCATCTTTGATATATTCACTCTATAAATGCATTGTAATATTTACAATAAAGTGGTAATAAATGTCGACAAAAATTAGTTATCTTACATTTTATGTACATTAAATGAAGTTTTGTGATCGTCTTACGCTTTTTATATTACATGTATTTATTTTTTGGGCAAATAAACTAAATATATAAATAAATTAAGGTATAAAGATAATTCGAACGTTTATTGTCAAACAAATATTATTAAAAAAGGTCATTTTAACGCAGACAAAAATAACAATTTTTTTATTGTGATTCTGTAATGAAGATGTTAAGTAAAAACAAAATAATATTTTCATATTGATAAGTAATATATTTTTAATGAAATTTGTTACTTAGGAATGATAAACGTCTTATGCTATTAAATAAGAGCAACTTTATGTATATAGTTATAGTTAAACTACTTAAAGTACCTTCATTATTACTAGTAATAACATTGTTGAGCTATCATGTAGTCAATAATTATATTTAAAAAAATATTTCTTTGCGCATAACGACGCCAGATTTAAAATTCCCAAATTCAACTGATCATGAAAAAAATGCCAAATATCATTTGGTGTATGACGATATAAATATGAAAGAACTGAGCTCAGAAAAATTCACCTTGGCATCTACAAAGTATTGATAGTATATTCACATACCATTTTTCCTAATTATTTTTTTCGGGATTCCTTAAGCCCCTCAACTCGGGGGAAAAGTCGAGAGGTTATGACAAGTCCTCTTATTTCTCGTCTAAAGGCGTAAATAATAATAAAAAAGGAAAAGTCCTGCAAAAGACGACTGGATTTATTGGTCCAGCCCGAAATTCGGATTTCCTGTCCTCTTGATGAGGCGACGGCAGGGTCGGGACTAAATTGTCCGATGAAGATAAATATCTCATTCGCATCCCTTAGCATTCAGCTTAATTTACAGTGCTTCCAACAATTTTATTTTCGATGAAAGGTATAGTTTTTTGAGGTATTGTTAAACAACGAATTTATTGTTAAGAATCTGCTTTCTTCATTTAATTTTTAGTATACACTTTTTCTGTTTCATAGTATTACATAAAAAACAAATAAATGACTTTTAAATATCGACGCATATTAAATACATTTTTGTGTTATCTTTGCAATGCAATTGAAGGTTTTTTTTGAGTCAGTTAGTCAAGCAAAATCTTATTCAATAATATATATATTTACCATTGTGATATGATTGTCTGTACTGTATGAAAAAATGTTTCTCATGAATAATAATTCACGACTGAAAACAATAAAACACTTTCCTCAATTTATTCATAAATTCAAAGCTTTTAAGTTTTGTTCCACACGAATAGATTTTTTTCGATTGATATAGAAAAAATATTACGCAATAAAACGCGCGAATGAAATATAATTTTGAATGTCAAAGTAAGTCTATCAAGAAAAATCTGGTTTTGCTTTTACGTCATCACACATGAATAGGCTTGAGTATGGGACCCCGAATTAAAAAAGTTTATACACCACAGTTTAAGTTACTCAGAGTTGAAGGACACAGACTGGTGAAAAGGAGGATGAAGAGAAAAAGAGAAGCAAAGCGTTTCGCCTCATTTACTGTTCGCTATATGGGGTATTTTTTGTGTAGTCCTGAAATATGGCATCGCATTTTTTCTTTTCTGTAAATAAAGATGCGTCGGCATGTTGTTATTATTATTATTAAGCCATGTTTATGTTACACAACTTTCATAACTGAGAAAGCTTGCATAAAATGAAAGTTTGCTTCTGATATATAACAGCGTCTAATCTTAAAAGTTTACTAAATGCCCAATAAATTAGAGAGAATTCTAACTTGTGATTGCTTAAGCCCTAAAAATTAAATTATGGGGTATCTGTTGTATAAGCAACTCTTAAAAAATATGGAAAATTTTGGTTTTGTAAGAGGATAATGATTTTTTATTGGCTCAAGGAGTTGGGACTATTTTCATAAAATTTTAAACAATAATTAACGATATGTTTCATTAAAAAAGCAAATATTAGATTAAATCATATATAACGTCAATTTAAGAAATTTATTTTTTACTCAAGTATTATAACGATCACAAATGTGTGTGTTGTAATCTTTTCATGAAGACAGAATAAAAATATTTAGGCTTTAATGCAAATAATACGTTCAATGTGGCTTTCAACTATTTTGATGGCATAATTTATTTTCACACAAATAATTTTGTAAAGATGAAGGTCAGATTGAATTAAGATGGAAAATGACGCGAATGACTTAAAGCATCCAATTTGAGCTCATTAAACTGGTCTTCCTTTTACAGTGAGGTCACGCGTTGTTGTGATGAAAGCCACCAAAGGATTAATCAGCTAGTGTGATTTTTCGGGTGCCTATATTATATTTTCAACAATTCACGATGTTTATCTGTGCCTATTATTTTTAAGGCTGTAAAAGTTTTAAAACACAAAACCCTTCTAGTCATACGCTAAACAAAATATTAAGTTATTGAAAGAAGTTTGGCTTTGGAGGTAGTCAATAGCATTTCTTTATTTCATTTCGGCATTGTCCATTATAGTTTCATAGAAAATTTATTATAAATACCCCATTTTCTGTCGATTCAAAGTATTTCATTTGGAAAAGCTTAAAATATTCACTCTAACTATAAGATTCGAAAAGTTCACAGGAACTATTTATCATTGAATTTGGTAGAAAAACTCTTTTTATAATATTGTAAAAACAATATTTTACAACTTATTCAAATTTACTTTGGTCCTTTGTAAAATTGTATAATATGCTAACATATTATTTGACCTGCAAGTGGAATTAATTAAGCTAGCTGTTGTTCATCCAGAAGTCATAATTTGTTATGAATTCGTGTTGGAAAGTTCAAATTTCCCGCCTACTGACCCTAGCGTGTTGTTTTACTATGGTTGATCAAAACGAAAGTATTATACATGGTTAATATTGACGATCTACAAGATTCGTTGACAAAACAAATTGGGTTCGTGAGATTCATTATTATTCGTTTACTGTGTCCATCGTCGATGCCAATTTTTAGCGATGAGGTCAGGTTAAGCGATACCACGATTTTGAATAGTGTATTTTTTTAATTTTGTCAAAAAGTCATATTTGGTGATAATAAGCTTTTTATATTACCAATGTTAAACAAAATCAAGAGCGGAAAATACACTGTGGTGACCCTAACAGAACGAATGTCTGCAACATAATCACTGTGCATGATTGAATTTCGATTTGCGAGTTTTTTAAATAAAAACTGCCTTGATAACCAAACCGGGGAAATCATAACAACATGAACGCAAAAAAATCAGCGGTGAAGATATTGACACGTTTATTTAACAACATGAAATTCTACAATGTTTACAATGTCGTTATTTTGAAAAAGGTTGGATATGAAATGAATATATAATATTTGTATCAATTGTTACAATGTGTAATGTTATGTCATGATATTATACTTTCGCAGACGGAAATATGCCTAGTAAATTACCTGCGTCGCGCATGTATCCGATTGACATTGTAGGCAGACGAACCGTTAAATAGAAGAATATATGTATTTTAATAAAAATAAAATATCATTGTATATTAAGGAGATTCGTTCGGACGCAGTACAAAGCTCAAAATGAACCTAAATGAGTCATTTCTTTGTATACAAATTTAACATGGAAATAAACATAAACTATAAAATTAATTCAAACAAGCATTTGTTAAGCATACGCCTCTATCGTTTGAATACTCTTAATGTATACTTTAAATAATGTAACCATAAACAAAAAGCTTGCTTTTGCTGGCTTAGATCGATGCTCAATATTTTCCACAACGTGCCCTACTCAGTGTAAAAATTATCGCTTAGCCATATGCCTGTATTTTCCGCTTTTACCATAGAAAAGCGTTACATGTTCAAACTAAAAAATACAATAAGTCAGTGAGTACTATTAATTTTGACGATACATTCAATTGTATTGTAACTGATACGGCATGAAGACTTTGTTGGTTCATGGTTAGAGCTTTTTTTACAGAAATGAACCGCTATTTGAAATAGATTCATGGACTTATATCTACGATTATTTGTAATATATTGAAAATATCTATCACCCGAGTTTCAAACACTGCGGATTGTTTTTAGAACGATGAGATTATTATTAGTCACTTCTTAAGCCTATCTTCTTAAAGCCTTGTCACCTTGTTAAGCTTATCTTGTTATCTTGGAAAAAATATTAAGATATTTACATGAAGAAATCATGTGTGTTCAAAAATATTTGTTCATGTAGAAATAATTAAATCGTTGATGTTTTGACTTGGGAAAAATGTACACATAAATAGAAGATAAAGGAAGCTATCAAATATCACATTGCTTGGACAATTCAACTAAGTGAAAAACTACCGTTTCCTTTTATACCTTTAGCTTTTTTCAGTCGAATAGAACTATATTTGAATTTCTTCTGAATCTCTCTTCCTAACATATATATTTAAGGTTTTTTTAGAATAACATGTAATTAAAGTTATATTTAAAAATTAAGGTGAAAAGTCCAAGATGTATAAATAAATTGGAAAAAATCGTGTTTTATAATGAATTAAGTTTTCTATTAAAGGTGGTGAAAATTAAAAAAAAATCGTCTAAATAAAAGGCTATTAAAATTTTTCTGGAAAGAATACATTTGTTCTTACTTAAAACAAGTAAACGGTTCTTCTAAAATTGCGGCGGTAGTAATTCATGAATTGATTTCACAATAATTTACGACTTAAAAAGTGCTAATGCCTTTAAAAAGAAATTTTCAAGGCTGCACATAAATAAAATTCTTTCCAAAAGATTGCCAAAAACTCATTACGCAGGCTTTAAACTACTCTCCGTTTTCTTCTAAAGATTTCAATAGGATAGTGGAACTTCCAAATTTCATTGAATTTTTTCTTTGTAATGATTCATTACGAATCATAAATATTCCAAAGGATAGTACTCCATTATCTTGCATAAAAAATGATCTCATCTTTTCTTCGAGCGTCCTCCCACGGCAAAGCTTTTACCTTAATCAATTACTCTTCCCTTTTTAATTATTCATTTACAGTTTTTCTTACTTGCCAGTAAATAAAGGCGAACAACATAGAAGAGTGTGTTTCGAGACCCTCGTAAAACAAAAAAAGATTTACTGGGCCACAAAATCCACAAGCATAAACGCACTATTACTCGAAAAGTACATTACATTATACAACGCTTATTATAGGATATAAAATTGTCAAAACTGCAGGAAAATAGTCAATGTCGTAATATTTTGTAAATTTATTTAAAAACTAATTTTGAAGCGAAAATTAATATGTGGGAAAGTTTTGCGATGCTCAATATTAGACGATTATACAGCCACACATTAATGTCTTATAAAATAATTAGAGATGAAATTGATCTTTTCATTGAATCTATAGGATTTGATTCAATAATTATTTCATAAAACATAAGCCTTGTATCGAAAAGTATTTCCGGTTGAGCAATTTTTATGACGTTAATATATCTATCGATAGTTGCAGTACTTGGTGTTTCATTACAACGATTATAAAAAAACCTCTGTTGTCAATAATTATGCAATGTTCAGAAAAAAAATAATTACTCAACAAATATCCCACTTTCAAGTATCACTTCAATCAATTCTCACAAATTACATATCGTATCTTCCCTATTTTGAATGTCAATTTGTATTTAAAAAAAAAATATACATATATTTACACGCCAGTTATCTGAGTCAGACAAATTTCATTAAGATTACCTTTTTATTTGAAATCAAACATGCCACATCTAACATCAAAAAGTTAACTTAACGACTTAATCAGACTAATAATTTGCATCAGAATGAATAATGGATATCTTATGCGTACTTTTTTATCAGAAATCTAATGTTAAATGTTATGTTTTATGAATAATTTAAAGCTCTTAAAACAAATGAAAAGTGAAAATGATGCTTTCAAAGTGATATCAGCAAGACATTAAAAAATCTTTGTCACGATTTTCCAGACGGCGCTGTTAAACATGGTTTTTGCGTAATATGCATATGGTAATAAAGTGCGTAAACATACACGCAAAAGGTATCCAGATAACATTCAAATATATTCTTAAAAATATAGATTGCAATCCCTGTCAGAATATTAAATTCACAGGACTTGTGTTATTATAAATTATTCTCAGAAATACAAAATGTATTTTTTGTAATTAATTTAGAGTTATTATGTACTCTGAATAGAAACTTTTAGCCAAATTTTTATGGCCGCTCGAAAAAAGCATCAACGGTAGAATAATGGAAGTAAAATTAGATTAAACTCAGCTAATCTCTCTCTCTGTTGCCTTTTTCCAGTGGTTGTTGAATTATAAAATGAAAACAGGTCGACACCTGACAGGAATAATAAACATATAATATTCATATTGAATCTTTTGAAGTTATTGAAAATATGAGTTATTTGATGATTCTTGTATTATACACTGTTATGATCTCTTATAACAATCTTTGTGTAGGCGATTAAAAAGAATTCGTATTCGTATAAGCATATATTTAAATTTAATCGTTAATACAAAATTTGAATATATATACATATTTTAATAATTCAATGGTCAATATCAATTGATAAACTAGTTAAACATTTATAGACCAATAAGCTGCATCTAAGAAGAACTGCAAACATATATACATTCATTCTTGTCTAATGACGATTATTTTATTAAAATAATTAACTATAAAGTGTAACACACGTTTGTTGTTCAATCTAAAGTTGTAATTTTAATTCAGATCAAATAAAAAATAGTGAAAGACTTAAAAAGATTGAAGCAAAAATAATGGAACACATTATTTCAGTCCTGGAAAACTTAGACTTAACGTGTACAATTCCTAGAGTATAATCCCGTATGTATGCTTTGTAGTTCTTGGTAAATTTCTAAGTGTAGTGTAATATTTATATACATATGTAATGATGTCACAACTCTCTAAGGAGTGGGAATATTTATGTAGGAGTTGGTGGTAAAAGTTTGTCTAGTATTTTTTGCACGAGGTCACTTTGAGGGACTTTTAATGCGTTACATTAATAATTCTAGACTAGACAATGCTTTTAATTCGGAGGTACATACCAATCACATTTATATGTAAATGCTAGTGTTATGCGTAAAAGTTTACTTAAAATAAATGTTTTATGAAGACATTTTAACATCTGAAATAAAAAAAGGTTTCATACTCATATATGTGTATATTTAAATTTCCTCGCACCCATAGCAGAGACATAGCTGATTTTTTCACTCATTTGCTCATTTGTTCAAAAAATAAGGACTGAAATCCGTCAATAAAAGATCAATATATTTTTGTATGTTTTCATAAATTTTAACCTGTGAATTATTCGGCTATGACACAATGGTTAAGACGTGGCGAGAACTGTTAGTTCATTTTCCTATTCTCTTAACTTTATTGCTGTCGTCATTTAAGTAATAGAGATGGAATATCGCATTTAAAAATACTATTCACAAAATTACTTTTATTGAGGTTATTGATATGAAAATAAATAATAGTAAATAAAGTCTTAGTTTCATAAATTAATGTATATAAAGAATTGGCTTCATTTATTAAAAAAATACTATAGAAATATAAAAAATTGTTAAGAATTTATTTCAATAATTTACCAAAGATTAAGTACAAAATCCTAGTCTTATTTCAGAAAATAATTATCGCAAGGCGTACAAATATAATTTTGGCATTAATTTCCCTTTATGACTTCCATTTTACGTAATAAGCACTTACTCTTAATTCTGCCAGAATCTGTTGGGTATATTAAACATTAGTGTAAGTGCATATTAAAAATTCACGCACTAATGTGAATCCACTTTATGTATTAATCACAGTGTGGCAATAATGCATACCATGAAATAGAAAAAGAAAATCTGAAAAAAATGGTGGTCGTAAAGCAAAAAAGGATCTGATATAAATCCACTCACTTTACTAAAATATCTTGATAAAAAACTCCAGTTTTGTTTTAAGCATCTTCTGACGAAAACGGCCTTTTGTCGAAATCACTTCTTATGAGTATTTTATGATATTGATAATACTATTTCCATAGGAATACTGCGCTGATAAAAATATTGCTACACCAATGCAAGCAGTAGAACAATCGAAAAAAATTACGTCAAGATTCAGCAACTTTCTGTGCTTTATATAAACTTAAATATTTCTCATAAAATATAATCTTAAAGCAGTATCTAATGTTGTTTTATTGTTTCAACTTAATTGATCCCTTGCTTTTCTCAGTGGCGATACATAATAACGAACCAAGATTATAAAGTTTTTTTACACGATTGAAAGTCAATAACGCGGTAAAAATTGTGACAAAGGTGTGTCAATTTTTTATGGATGCAGAGTGTTTTTATATTGAATAAGTGGATTAACAACCCTTCAAAAAAATATTTTGTCATATGAGATCCATTTATTTTATAAAGATGACAGCTTTCTCAAATTGGAAATTGTTTATGTATTGTATTTATAAGGCATGTCATAAACAAATGAATTTGAAATTTTTAAAAATAAAAAAATGTGTTGATATGCCATGTCACGAATTATGGTTAAAATGCTTTGAAGGCTATATTCTTTTTTTTTAAATAACTGAAAATGTGTTAGTAATTACATGGGCTAAAATTTACTTTACCAAAAAAACGGTCATAAGGCCGTTTCAGATTTATGGAGATGATCCAAAACCATTTATTTTAGAATCGAATCATATAGTTGATATTCTGATTCATTGAATGACTGTGATTATAAAGTAAACTTTAAATTAATATAATGTTTTACAAGAAACATTAGTATTTTAGAAAATGTAAAAAGGTGATTAATTGAAAAAAATTGTTTGATGCTTTTTTCATTTTCAATTATAGTTTCTGGAAATGGTTTCTCCTATTCTTATTCTGGTATTAAATTTGATTTATTAAAATACAAATCAGTGTAAGGAAGTATGTTTCATAATGTTGGTTAACCAGCGAACCAAAATAACAGAAACAAAATATTCTAAAAATGTACCATATTTTCATGTTTATTGCTATTAATAAGCGGTTAAGCCTAATTTTTTTCAGTAGACTTAAAAATGCTAAAAAGTGAATCTATAGTCGTTAAAAATGAAAAACTTAAATCAGTCATAAAATAAAAATACTCTATAATATTTTTCTCAAACCTTTTAACAGCATTTGTTTAATGTCAAGGCACTCGTGTCACTTAAAACTAAATAATCATCAATCAGTGATGAATCTTTGATTAAATGTTCAGAAGAACCAACCGCGTTGATTGAGTATTTTTTTAAGAATCTGTTCAAATTTTACCTAATATTTACACAACGTAATGATTATTAATTTTAAATTTCAGCGCAAACAACTGATCGAGTTGTAGAAATTTGTTTAAGTCGAAAATTCGAAACAATTTCTTGAGTAAATTTTGAGGCCAGCTCGGGGAAATTTTGATAGAAAATATATCTGGGAAAATCCATTTAAAGCTTACAACGTAAATAGTACCCCCAGAAATTTTAATTACATGTTGATGTAAGGAAATAAATTATTGGTTTGATTATTGGTCGTATCTAACAAGCTATAAAGACCGCAATATACCTGAATGGTTTCAGGATAACCACATTGTAAAGAGAAACACGTAGGTAGTTAAACAATGAAATCATTGTTCTTTGAAATAAAGCAATGCGTACGGTTAATAAATGAGGCTATTATGGAAATTTTGGGAATCTTTTTGCAATAAAGTGTTCTCCGCAAAAAATGCTGAAAAGGTCAATCGAATAAAGCCAAGTCTGTGAAAGCTTAAGTGTAAGTTGCTTCATACAAAGAAATAAAATTGAATTTTCTCTTTAAATTGCAAAGTTTTTGTTTTATTTTACATTAATGGCTGAGTTTTTCTGAGGCTGCTATAAATGCAGATACACTGAAAATTGGCAATGAAAGTGTTTTTATTACAAAGCTAGCCACAATTTAATTTTTTATTCGAAAACGTTTTTTGGTGTTTTGTTTTACAATAACACCATCGTTGGCTGCTATTGGACCATGTGAAGTTATATACTACATTATTTCATTAAGTATTTATCATTTTTTTCCGAATATATTTTTGTTCTTAATACACCCGAATCTGCTATGTCGGTTGGGCACTACCCAAATACAAAAGCAAATCATACATGTTGAATCAGTATTCTAACTGAGTGCTTCAATCAATAACATGTTGATATTTTAAGCGCCATACAGGTTCGTTGGGACTACATTTAATTATCTATGTTATATATTTAATGATTGTGCTTAATTTTTTGGAGTAAAAACTGTTTTGTTTAATTTATTGGTTGTTTTGAACAAAATTATCAAGTCTGTAAAATATTTTTTTTAAATTTGTCGAATCTTTTTGTTGGTATCAACTGAGAATTTAATGATATGTAATAATTATTATTTTCATACTTAGCACAAACTTTCGAGATGTGATATGTTATGTGGTTCTTACAACGCTCATTTTTGTTAAAAAATACGTAATGAGAACATGTTTTTTAATCATTTTCTTTATAATAGGACACATCCAAGAGTTCAACTTGGAATTTTGGTGGAAAATAGATTTTTATAATAGGGTATCGATATATTAAACAATCAAAAGAAAAAAAATGTAGTTTCGTTTCCTCATGTTTTGTGCTTTCAAACCACAACACCTCTCTTAATGTTATAGCACGAAATGTTTGTAATTTACAAAAGCTGATACAATAAACGTTAATAATATATTAATATAAAAGATACATTTTTACAACACGCAATTCTAATTAGTTCCTTTTCAATTATAAAATGGCGTAATAGTGTCGCGGCTAAAACAAGGCAGTTAATTATAATGAGTGCGGATGTTGTCAAAAACGTTATGTGTGGATGCAATTACGAAATGAATTTATGCGCTTAAAGTTGATTGTAGGATGTCATTATTTAAACGTTACTAAAGGATCAGTTTAAATTAGTAAGTTAATAAGAGACCAAGAGTAAATGGAAAATATTTTAACTGTCTTGTATTACAAACGATGTGATTTAAAACGCACATATAACACTATTCTGATTTTGACTAATATTGGAAGAATAATGTTATTATTATAATGAGACATCAGTGTTTTAATCACCGTAAAAATGAGGGAAACACTATCCTTTTTGTACCATTTTTTTAAGAGTGCTTTAACATCAATTTAGGAAACGTTCAACTAATGTCATTTATGTATACACTGAATATAAAAGCATGTCTTGGTTATTGTAAATTTTAGCGTTTAATGAGAATTCAAGATAATATCAAACCAAAATCTAAAACGAACGTTTTGTTCAAAGATTCTGTATATAGTAAAACCTCAAATTTCATTATTGTTTCGAACAGCTACGACAGTATTAAGCCTGTGGTTAAAGATTGTTTTGAAATTGGTGAAATTAAATGCTCTTTGAATGTTTTATTCCAAAGATATTCGTTTATTATTAAGCTAAATATATATCCAACATAATTAATACTATTTTTGAATTATTGACTTAATACTATTGAAAAACCGCAAAAGTATCCGCTTCAAATTTTACGTTGAAATTTTAACGTGTCGAGGTTTGATCTTTATTTTAATTAATATAATCGCTAATAGTGGCATTAAAATGGCGCATCATCACGCCATTGCTACGAATTAAGTGTTATTAAAGCGTCAAACAATAAAAATCGTTCAACGAGAGTATTATATCAAAATAATCTCTGACGTTTTAAATTTTCACAGTTAATTATTAAAGAACGATTGCATAGTTGAATTATGTGAGGTTATACGACGCTCTAGTTTCTTTCATGGCATTAATTTATCAAAAGGTCGAAAAAAAGATAATACATGATCACCCTCACTGTGTTAATAATAGAAAAAAAATGTTTTTCTCTGTGAATGGTTCTTTAAGAAGTGGTTTTCTGACGTCTTAACCATTTATATGATGCAATGAAATCTCTTAGTCGGTATAAGTAAGACGAACAAATATTATGATAGTATAAAAACTATAATGAAATATTTGCAATTTTTGTATTTTTATTAAATAAAGCATTATGTAAAGCGTTCAAATAATAACAATTATTAAGTAAACAGTAAAATTTTGATGTTAGTTATCATATACGAAAAATAATTCCGGGGCCAATTTTTGCAAGGTATACGCTTATTTCGAGTTGACTTTTGCACAATCGCGTGTCGCCAAATACCGTGCGTGATAGTTTTCCATCACTACAATCTTAGATGACTACCGCTGAAATAATAGTAAGTTTAATATACCATGTAAAAATATGAATTAAAACCGCTTAAAATATGTCCTAATGAAGACTTTATTTTTTTAATTATTGCAGATAAATTTCATAGAAAAAAGTAACGAAATTAATTAATTTTAAAGAATCTAATTATCCAATAAACGTAATTACTGTTTTATTAAATGAATTAAAATCTATTTTAGTTGAAAAGAGTTTTTGTCTTTTTTCTATTTATTTTCTACTGTATGTATCGTACGAGTAAAGGTTAAATGAAAATAAAACAAATAAACATTACTAACAAATTTAAATTGTTGAAACTTAAAACAATTCAAATTTTATATTAATACTCCACCAATCACTTTCAGTCGATATCATAAACTAATAAATATCAATAAATTTTTCGTTAGGGTTATTATGCAATCAATATTTTTGACATACAATGAATATACAAATTATACAAATGTGGCTTATGTCTTTTTCAATTCAAGTCTATCATAAATTCAATTTGTCTATCCTAATATATAATATGTATATTTGTGTCATATAAAGTGGAATTATATACGAAAAGTTACTATTTGTGATCAAAATGGGTATTCGAGGAACCAATACGAGAAATAAGATATGTTGAAAAAGTCCTATTCAGACCGAATTATTTTATTTATAACATTTGCAGTAAGTTAAGAATTGAACTATGTTTGTGAGGGGACATGCAACTTTAAGTGCGGCTGAATTTTACATGAATAGAAAATTTTCGTATCATTGTTGGGCACGACTATATACACTTTCTTCGGTACGAATTGGTTTTTGTTTATCACACATGACGAATTCATGAATACAGCTCCCGGAAGTGAAATGGACCTTCATTGCTAGTGGCATTTAAAATAAAATTGAATAGATTTACAAATTATAAACATGGTTTAAGATGTATAATATTAAACTATGAAATAAGTTTATCATAGTTTTGACAACGGCAGAAGCGGAAATTTAATATTAATCAAAAACTATAAATTATGTTTGGTACAGCTCAATACATTGAGAGTTTACATATTTAATAGATTTATATGTATATATTGTGAAATATTTCTTACTTTATTGGTTGTGGTATTTCAAAATATATCAAATTTTATTAGATTTATATCTGTCAAAATAATGTATAATTCCACTTGTGTTTCACGTATTGGAAACAAAAGGTAAATAAGTGCATTATGATCAAAAAATATTTCACTTCCGTTAACACAGGTTGACCTGTATTCTGTTGTTCGAAAGCCTGAAAATGGCACGTACGGTCGAGGGTTAATTACAAATAAGTAGGTTCATGCAGAGGAGTAGGCTCAATTGAAACCTCCTCGAGATGATAATGCTGTAGCAAAGCGTATCACTTTATTAGAAGATGCTGCCTTTTTAGGGTTAATACAGGGTGATTCATTACGGTTGGCCTGGCACCAAGGGTTGTTTAGTTGTTTTCAATATTTAATGGTAGTTAGGAACTGTTATGTGAACTAAAGACCAAATGACAGACGAGCTTATGGCCTGTTAAAAGCTCATAAAACCTTCCGACAAAAATATTGTTAACATAAAATAACTACTTATTTGAATTCAAATTCAAAAGTAACCACGACAACATATGCAAAAAATACATATTTTTTTATTATACAATCATGTAGACCTATTGTAAATATCGCATAGATTACCTTTGCCCAATATGTTTTACTTTTCAGACGGAAAAAAAATTCAGTTTATAGCATTTAATCCAGGTTTCGGGGTCAAATAAGGGTTTGAATTTATTATTGATTACAGATAATCTTATCATATTAAAAATAAGGAGAAAAAACTAATTAGACTATGCTGGATATGCTGTAAAAGGTAAAACTGAAATGTAATCTACAGAATTTTGTTAAATTTAAATTTATTCAGTAAGGTTTACTGCAATGATTTGTTTATCCTTTTCCTCACAATCTATTCTATCTTCGAATTGGGCCGTCGGTGGTGGTATCAAGTAACTGATAAACCTTTCCTTACCCTTTTCCTATTGAAAAGCATTTTTAAAAAAGGATTTTAGAGAATTAATTCGTTTAAAATATCGTTTACTTTTATTTGTTAAAAGATTTCTTTTTAGTAGCATAGGTATATATAATGTGTAAATTTTTTATTCTTTTATTGTAATAATAAAATAGCTATGTAGAACAATTTTGTCACTACTAATACTGTCCTAGGTTTACCCTATCTATTCCAGCTCTCTTAAAACAATGTTTTCATAACCGAATAAAAAGTCGTTTGCGTATGCAAATATTTTCATATACTCTTCAATGCGAGCTCAAATAAATTATATTTTTATGTGAAGATATTGCAATGAAACAAAAGTCCGATGAGATGAAGATTTCTGAAAATTTCCATTTTATTTATTCTAAAAATATATACTTCTTATTGAATGAATACTAAATTTGATAAGATCTTTATTTTTAGATGACCTTTTCAACCACTCTAAATTTGATATATAATATTGGATACATTCATTTTTTATGGTACTCATAACTTAACGTACAATTGCTCACAAATTTTGGTTATTCATTCGTTAATTGAGGTAATATAAAAATAATTAAAAATTATTATACTCTTCTTTGATAGTAAAATATTCATGTGTGTAAACTTTAAAAGCAAAATTATACTGGATATTATATATGGAGCTCAAATATTGTGAGTGACAGTTACTATGTAGAGCGTAACTATCGTGATAAACTGTTATAATTATACGATATTACATTAATGTTTCTCATACCTTTCATATTTACTATTGCTAACAGTAATAGTTCCGCAGAGACGATATGAATAATGAAAATGTCAAACACCTTGTCAGCTAGAAAGTTTTCCAATAATTTATGAATCAAATTGAAACATAATATTGACGACCTATTTGAAGCAAGTATTTCTTCGCTTTATTTACATATCCCGTAATGAAATAACGGATGAACGAGAAAATCGTTACACTTCAATCACTGAGTGAAAAATAATATGCAATATTTTACATAGTTATTTATTCCGTTTTAATTATTTAAAACGTGATAAAATGGTAAATTGCAGGTATATTGAGATAGTTCAGCTACGATGTTATTGCAGAGATCGTGTGACGTAATATATGATTGTTTTATAATAATTGACGAATTAAAATAAAAAAAACCATTTATAATAAATGATTAAAAATAATTGCATTGTATTATGTCTGAAGAGACTTAAGTCAATAGTTAAAATGATTCTAACAATAAATTACTAAAATATTTTGCAATGATATTTCAAATTACATAAATACTTACTAAAAACTTTTATATGTGCAATGAGTCTTTATTGCGATGGATATTTATTGAATAACATCTGTCTAAAATGGTTAGGACCATAATGAGTGAAAAACATATTTTATGCATATACCCGTTCAACTGAATATCACAATATGACACAAAATAGGGAACAATTTATTGAAACTGTCTAAAAAAAGTTGGTTATGATGATCAACTTAGAAACTGTTAACCGATTTAGACGTTTATGAGTGGGACATTTTGGGATTGTTTTTCTTTATGTAATGTCAACAATATGAAGATAATTAATTTATATATTTCTTGAATATTCGAAAATGTTAAAAATTTATTTGAACAAATTTGGAATCACTTACTTTTATGCCTTTACATTTATATCCAAAAAATCGGCAACGCTGATTGTAGAGATGATCGTTTTTAAATATATTTTTGGTCCACGTTTTATTCACAAACTCTGAAACATGGCCGAAATTTCAGTTTTTCTTTTTCAGTGAATATATAAAAATCTGTTATAATTAATTGATTCATTATTGAGACATACATTAAACTAGTAGTACCATGTTTTTTTTTTGAGAAACTTCTTCACGTCTGAGGAACAATCAAACATTTAACGACTTGGAAACGTATGAAACGTGATAAGTCTTCTTTGATCTTTGCGAGGTTTTGGCATTTCCCGAGAGAATCAGGGAATCAATTTTCCGTTACATAAACATAACATTGTAATTGAGCCTACCCTGATCGTAGTGTATTCAAATGGTCATAAAACATAATGCGTTCCACATTCCAAGCACTGAATGCGTGCTACATCATAACTGCGGGATTCACGGATCCATTTCTTTTTTATGGCCTTCCTTAATGCCGTGATAGACGTTTATTTTAACGCTCTTTCCATAAAATGTACAGCCATGATAATTAACATATCGCTAGTGCTACCTTATCGCGGCCATTTTGTAAATAAATGATCATACCTTTTACTCCCTCTCCGTTGTTAATCTTTGTTATGCCCGGGTAAGCTTCCAGAGAACCCCGTGACGCAGTATTTACTTAAAGCCTTTTTATTTTTATTGGGTACATTTGAAGTGTATTTGGAAATGTATATGCCGGAAGACTAATCAATTTAGAATAAGATAATGAAAAATAAGGGATTTTTCTTTTATTGCAATATGCTCTTTGTGTAACGATTATGTGATTTTGAAAGAGTTAATTTCTACTTAGAAATAGAAGAAAACACTGTACCTTAAAAGGGATTAAGGTGATTTTTGTCAGTTCACCTAAATTACTATTAATTTAGAACATTTAAAATATGCAATGGGATCTTAAATAAAAGTATGATTCGAACGATAAAGTGAAGATAAAACACCTTTGGTCAAAAAAATATTGCCGTAGAATTAAAAAACTGTATTTTGTCTACATTGAATTAAAATAATCAATTTAATTGCTATCATTGTATAAGATTATCATATCAATTTTCATTACACAAAGCAGTGGATAAAATAAAAATTATGCTGACTTGTTGCATTTTTTTGTTCATACAATTTTCATTTGATCTAAAAATTATTTATTCATTATTACTCAGTAAATGAGTATAATTTTTTCAAGTTATGCCGTTTTAGATTTGGTGGTAATTGCATTTTTATTAGGTCGTATAGTAAAAATTAAGTCACAAAATTAAGTACTAAAATGATAAGGAGCGGTTTATGTTTCTATGAAACAGATAAAAATAATAGTCAAAAGGTTAGGAGAAAGTATTTTTTTGTTTACTACTTATGACAAAGTGCTAAAGAATAGAAAATTGACTTTAAAATAAATATATTAGTAATTTTACTGCTTAAAATAAAAATGAAAAAGTAACGACATTTTGCTTAATATTAATTTTATTCTTTTCCTGTAAACCAAAAGCACTTTTTTATGAAAAGCACATATCGCTTCATTAGGGAAATGTTCAAAAGTGTCGAGTGTTAAAAAGTAAGTATGCAACCACCCTACTTTATATTATATGACACAAAGTCTCATAAATGGTAAAGATAAAGTATAAAATTTTCAAGATAGAGGATAAAAAGATCAATCGTTTTTTATACGAGCTAAAACATATCGTTTTACATTTAAGATTTGGCAGCTCGTAGGGTAAG
Source organism: Himalopsyche japonica (assembly GCA_028555115.1). Lineage (NCBI taxonomy): Eukaryota > Metazoa > Arthropoda > Insecta > Trichoptera > Rhyacophilidae > Himalopsyche > Himalopsyche japonica. Next base: position 1,914,844 of record JAHFWJ010000620.1, read on the forward strand.
TGCTTGTAAGTAAGCATTTGATCTTTATTGATTCAACGCCGTTACGAAACTGAATTTTTCAGATGCGAGTAGCCGCGCTCATAATACGGGCAAAGCAAGCCATTGGATCGCTTCCAAATCTTGTCACTATGAATTGAAAGTTCGGAGAGGCTGTACAAAATAAAAGGTTGGTACTCGCTGACCCGGAAGGGGTCATTTGAAAATCTTTCACGTAATCTGGATGTAGGTTGGCATACAAGCTCATTTGATAGAATGTGACTAGAAATTCTAAATTACTTAATATTTAAAGCGGTTATTTACAGCTACAATTTCTAGCGGAAGTAACTTTGCTTGATGTTAACATTTACACAGCGAGCTTGGAATACTGCACAGCGAGGTTTCAATCAATGCTCAGAAATGGATTAAATTGAAAGCACGATTTAGGTGTTCAGAATAAATAGTTTGAATCGCAGGTTTACTTAAAATCTTACACTTCTTTATTCAAATTCCATTGTATATATATTAACATATGTGTAGACAATAAATTCACCCAAGTATTGATAACTGATTCATATCATAACTTGTAGAACTTTCTTCAGATATGAACTAATTTGTGGCAGGCTAAAAAAATAGCATACATTTCTTTTGGTTCATTGATTGTATAACAACGTGTAAATATAAACTATCTTCTTTCAAATTTGAATTGTTACAATTTTGTACGATTCCACATGTTTTGTCACTAACGGCCCGGGTTTCGCCTTTCGGCATCTTCAGGCATTCTATCATATGGATGCAACAGAACTGACATAAAATAAACAGTTAGCAATTATTAGGCAATTGAGTTCATTATTATTAGATTGATATTGTTAAATTTGTTTTAGCTGTTATTTACTGCTTGTCTAGGGGTAAGTGTTTTCCTGCAATTAATGACTTTAATATATATACGATGCTAACTGTTTATTTGACGTCAGTTCTGTTGCATCCGTGTGATAGAATGCCTGAAGATGCCGAAAGGCGAAACCCGGGTCGTTAGTGATAAAACATGTGGAATCGTACAAAATTGTAACAATTCAAATTTGATATTGAAATTCCATCAAGCACCTTCAGTCGATATCATAAATTATATCTTCTTTCAAACGAAGAGATATATAAAGTTTATCGCTATTTATTGAAAGAAAATCTTTTTTTTCTTATGAGTTTGAATTCCTATTATATTCTACGTTGAAAGTGAGTGGTATGTGTAAATTATCATTAATATACGCAAAAAGGGCGAAGATAAAGTAAATAACATTATCTTTAATTTATGTGGGTGATGGCTTATAGATTATTATGGAGCATTCCGTTTTTTACCGCAATCGCTGAATATATCGGAAAAAATGGGAGGGTATTTTGTTTCGAGTTGGTATTATAAAATACGGGGGTATTATGTAAAGAATAAGCTTTACTTACATCTATTTAAGTTTAAAGCTTGGTACAGATAAGTATTTTCTGAAAATACTACTTCTAAAAAAAGTTTATCACAAAGGGATAAGACTACGTGGCGAGATGAAAATATTTCCAATAGTAAAAAAATTCCCAATGTTTTTATTGATTTAGTGATGTTAAAGTAAAGAACTTTTACATTGGATTAATTTCGACACTTTGAATTACAGCATAATGATATTTGGCAATAAAAGGTGATTTCAAGCTACAAAAGTTTGAAAAGTGTGAAGAATTGAGAAGTTTTTATTTACAAGAGGATCGAGGACAACTATGTACTCTACTCGGCTGTTAATTTTACTATCATTTAGTAATTAATTAACATCAAAATACGGTTGCTAAATTTATCAGATTTGTTTATATAATTGCTATAAATTTTTCGTTATTAGTGTATTTTCCTGCCACAATTTCGTCAAATTGCAACATTACGTCCCGTGGCTCAAAACATTTTCTATCATAAAAATTACAAAAATTGTTGTGAGTAAAATATTTTTAAATCAAAAGAAAGTCGAATTTTGCTGTCAAATCATCATTTTCGGTTATTTTTTACAAAACATTTTACGATGTTACTGTGAATCACAAGAAAACCATGCATCGTTGTTGAGTTTTTTGTTTGCGGAACAGTGACATTTCCTGGAATAAAAATACTTCCCTACATGTCTTTCCTGCTCAAATGCATTCATAGGTATTCCCACTCCATCAATCGCTGGGATACACGGAAATCCTCTCGCGGAAAGGCAATTTCATTTTGTTTCCACAAAACCGGAATGTCGAAAAGGAAGACAGATAGCGCCGATCCCTTATCTTGCCTAAGTATGGGAAATTTGATGAAAGATGAGCTTTTGGTCAATTCCACCTTACTTACTGATAGTAATCAATAATGGCTTGACATAAATAATTACGGCTTAAGAAAAAGAATGAAAGCTTTGCTTTAATGGTATTTAATATAAAACGGTGGAATTTAGTGGTCATGCTAAAATCTGTTTTAGTTATAACATTATATGTATTGAGGTTTTATCTACAATATTTCAACAAGGAAACTAAATATTATTGAAAAAATCAATCGTATCCCTCCCAGGAGAGATTAGGATTAAAATTCGTATCAACTTTTTATAAACTAGTTTTTGTATCAATAGACATCACGACAAGCACTTAATTGTTTCTTCAAGTCTATAATCAATTGCCAGAAAACAATATAAAAATAATAGAAAAATCATTGCTTTCCGTGATTAAATAAATGAAATGTATTATATATATGTTATATAATAAAAATATCAAAGACGTGTCCGAGAAAGCATTCATCTTTAAAAAGTCCTTCAGACATGGTCCAGAGGATTCAAAAAGCAGCGGGTCGCGGTCAATCATATACAAAGCAACACTCGGGCATAATAGACCAAACCGATACAGAAACTTGGACCGTTAGGCGAGTAATTGTGCTGAATGAATGAACCTACATTAAAATTTTAATTATTTAGTTCAAAATACTTTGAACATTTTTTTTGGAATGTTAGATAATAGTGGATTGTTTTGTTGAAACTAACGAGTTTTCTGAACTGTGTCAACTAGAAAAAAATTAATATTTAAGTATTACCAAAAATTGACAGTACTTGAATGTGAATAATATTGTTTTTTCTTTTATTATTGACTAAGCGCTCAGGATAATGACACTTAACCTTTTTTAATATTCATACGAATTCAATCAAACCGACAGCACTATTTGTAGAATCGAAATTACTGAATGGATTTATGTTTGTTATTGGTAAAACAAACGTTTATAACTTTGTACAAACGGATCGTGAAGTTTCGTTTGAAGTTTTGAGATCAGCTATTTACGAATAATCAACAGTCTTGAATGTTTTTGAAATGGACTCAGGCTGTATTTAATTACTTGAAGCGATTTATTTACTCACAATCTCACGTTTAATACAAAGATCATTGTTTACTAGTGTCGTATCACGATTTTATCTATATCATAAAAATTCAACGGCGGATGAAAAAGCTAGGTTTTTTTTTTGAGATAATGAATAAAATACAAGTTTGTTTTCCTACCTCCACCCATTATATAATATGTATGCAACCGCTATTATACGAACGCCTTCCATAACGCAATAATGATAAAAGAGATCAATTCCGCTTTTCATTTTCTTGTCTCGATACAGAGCTGGACGGACCGATCTTCAAGTCATACACTATTAATCACTTTTAAGGTGTTAACTGTCACTTCTTGATGGAAAGGCATGATATTTTAAATAATAAAAACACGTTTTTTTAGTACTTATTTCCACAATATATTTTTTGATCAGGACCGGTTTCGCTCATCGCGATCATTATCAACTGATAGAATACAATTTTGTACCCATGGTTTTGTACACCTGCTACCTTTAACTCAACTTAATTTTTTGTTTTGTATAAATAGACTTGTTTGTAAATTGTATTCTATCAGTTGATAATGCTCGCGATGAGCGAAACCGGTCCTGATCAAAAAATATATTGTGGAAATAAGTTCTAAAAAAACGTGTTTTTATTATTTAAAATATCATACACTATTGTGCTTAAAAGAGAATAAAACATAATATTACCTAAGAAGCTAAGTGGCTGAGCAAGTGACATTTCTTTCTTTCTTTTTTTCTACTCTTTTAAGCACAATATTGCATGGCTTTAAGATAGATCACTGCAGCTCTGTATCGGGCCAAGAAAATGAGAAGTAGAATCGATTCTTGTCAATCAGTATAACGAATAAAATAGCAAATGACATGGATCAAAATTGTTTTAAGTGCCTGACTTCTGTCGAAAAATACGGAAGAATATTGGAAAATGAATATGCTATACAATAATTAGAAGAAGACGAAGATATACCTCAGTGTAACATCATGACTGTAAGTGAAATAGTAGTTGATTTTATCATCTTAGAAAACGAGTGTGGAAGTAGAGATCTACATATAATACAATATCCAAATTTTATACAACGGTTTTGCCGCTTTAAGGAATATCTGACCCAAATAAATCTTTTACATTAGGTTACTAATGTATTTAATACTATCTTAAGATAAGGTAATTTCCAACATTTATTTGTTAAACGATATTTGTTTGTCAAAAATGATTGACACGATGAAAAAAAACGACATCTTCTTATCCCCTAGAATATAAGTAAGTTGGCTGGATATCTCCTATGTCACCGTAAAACCATATGAATCAACCGTTTACCATTTGATCAAAAGTTAAATCGCTATGGAGTAATAAACGACTTTCATTACCAAAATTGATACTAAAGTTGACATTACTCGTTATCCGTTAAATGAATAACGGACCAGCAAGCGCTGCTTCACGACAAGTAAAGCTTTGCGTGCACGGTTCTAAACAAAAATTATAGCTTTTTTATAAAACTCATAATTATTTTTTTTTTTTTATATTTTCGGTATGTAAGACATTATGGTGCATTTATGCTTTAATACAATAATTGGTTACTATTTCTTGAAAAATGTAACGATACAATTATGTGGCTAAAAAAGTTATGTAATTCAAGTAGGCGCTTTTTTAGGATCAAATAGAAGTGAATGAAAAAGAATGTGGGAGGCATCCATTCTTTTGGACACAAATTCATATATTACTAAAATTTACAATAAATATTATTTTATTATTGGCATTCACTTGGTAGAACTGGTAGAAAAAATAGAAAAAAATAGTTTGTAGAACTAAAATACACTGCTATTTTTTTCACCGTGTTATAAATGTTATTAATTGCTTACTATCACAATAATGTGACAACAAAGATGCTTTTTGACCTGAGAAATATTTTTTTTTCCAATAGAAAATGTAAATACACCCAGTCCTTTTTTTACGCGAATTCGATTATACGCGATTTTTTTCAACGGCAGCGCTACATTTTTTTACGCGCTTCACTCCTTTTTTCGCAATTTTTTCCCCAAATTTGTTGTAAAGAAGACATTTAACATATATAGGATGCTATGCATATATGTTTCACTATTTTTTTAAATAAAAAAAATATGTATTTTTAAAACTTGATTTTGTAAAGCATTCCATTTTTTTAAATACATATACAATTGCCAAATGTTGACAAGTGTATCGGATATTATGCGAATTTTTTTTTAGGGTGTGTAAAGAAATATAATGCAATTGCGTGAAATCATTTTTTACGCGTCTTTTTCTGGAACCAATGTATCGCGTAAAAAAAGGACTGGGTGTACTGCATTAACAATTTTTATTAGGAAATACTAATGGCTGGAGTTCATCAATCAATCACATAAGTTTCCTTGCAATATTTTATTTTATGATTTTTAAGTATTAACTTAACTCCAAAGATTTGCCCAAATACACCAATCGAATTTTTCCAATTTTTTTCATGAATGATATTGTTCATCAAATAAAAGATGAAATAACCATATTCAATATTATGTGATCAGATTTGAGAAACTATTGGATAATAAAGTTGTATCCTAAAACCGTGCAATATTATCATACGTGATAATTCAATCCGTATCTCATTTGAAAAAAACTATGGGTGAAATATATCCTTAAAATAATACATACAAGTGTTCAACAACTAATTAAAAAGTAACAGTTAACTTTTTAACAAATTCAGGATCAAAATAAATAATTGTAAATAAAAGTGAGCTCAAGGCTTTAGTCTAGAAAAGACACGCGATCGTGACAAGATAAACGTTACATAATGACAACATGCTATTTCCACTTTGCGGCGACTGTGTCCTTTTTTCGACATACTTGCCTCGAGTAAATAGTTATGTGTGGAAGCACTTGAAATATTATCTCACAAGCTGATTGTTCTGCAAAGCTAGCTTAATTAATGACTTAGTTGAAACGTTATCGTAACTTTTGTTCTTAAATAGGAAGTGATTCATTTTGGTACGTTTATCTTTGGTATAATTATTTCATGGGCCATTATAGTAATCGCCGAAAACAATTTGACGCTATTACAAAAACTTTATGTAACATTTCTTGACAGTTGCTTTAGACTACGAATCCATCATCCTGACTTTCGAACTACTTTACGCCAAGTCTTATGAAACTGTCATAGGTTATAAAAACGATGTTTATGATAGATTCGATTGTAGCTTTGAGAGAAATTATTTCCAATTATAATAAAGTCCTTTCTTTCGGAAGCATTTATATATTGACTGAATTCTATCGTTGGTAAATAAACAAAAAATATTTATCAATTTACTTTGAACTCAAGTGATTTTGAGTCGATTCAAATTTAAAATTTTTATTTAAGGAAAGGACAGTTATATGACGCTTATATTTCTTATCGATCTTGTAGCTTAGTCGCTGACGCTTTTGTTTATACGAAATTGGATGCAATGACTTAAATAAAAAAAATTGTAAAAGTAACTGATGTTAACATTTAGTAGCTTATGTACTTTTCGTTGGGACCCGATATTATTTAAAAGTATAAAATTTTATTCATGAGATTAGGCTCAACTTTCCACTTGGTAACTAATGATGACTTCGAAATGTCATTTAGACCTTAGTTCATAAAACAAAGAGACACTATTTGTATAAAACAGTGGTTAACAATCGGTGTGTCGTGAAAAACTGTTGTGCTGTGAGCCGGATACAGGTGTGCCGATGTCAAATATCGAGCAGAATATATAACTTTTTTGTTCATTGAAACAAGCGCACATTGAAACAGGTATCACATTAATTAGTCATTATTTTATAATATTTTTTTAGGTTAAATAATTATAGTTTTATGTATGTAAACTTTTCGAATAAGAAACGAAAATTCATTGTAAACTTTTTGTATCAAATTAATACCTATATATTTAAGCTTTTGGTGTGCCGCGGCATTAAAGGAAGGATTTTGGTGTAAAAGGTTGCGGAGCACTGGTATAAGCGATAAGAGTTTTTCTACATAAAAATAATTTTAACACTTATGTCAATTTGAATGGAATATTTTTAACACGCTGGTTGCTAAAGACGCACCGAAAATTATCGAGCGTCGTTGAAATGTCTCAATAATACATGTCGCACATCATATGACATCAGTTTCACCGCGGATATCGATCGTGTCGGGTATTGTTTTGAATTTTTGTAATTGAGTCATATAAAGGTGCGTCCACACTGTATGAAAAATATTTATTAAAATTTGGTCATTGTTGTGTATACTAGCAAATGATTCTAAGATCTTATATACTTATAAAATATATCAGTGTTAATAAATCTAATATAAAATAATTATTTTGAACATTTCTGTCAATAACCCTTCAATTACCTATATATATATATTTAAACTTTAGTTTGTTTAGTTTATAAAAATGGAAGGACCTTCGAATTCTAAGAGAGCCAGAGTTAGAGGTGATGAAAATGACGATGAAAGTGAATTTTATGATAGTAGTGGCGATGGTGACGTTGAATTTTATGTACAAAATGAGTCAGAAATTGAATCAGATAGTGATTATGAGGAAACTAGAATAGCAGAGATGCCAATCGATGATACATGCACACCTGGAGAATTACCTGATTTATCACGTCCATCATCTTCTGGGTCCACACAATGGTACAGTGTACGAAAACCGGCTAAAAATATAACATTTTTGGGAACTCCGGGTGTAAAAATTGATATCCCAGGCAAGGAACTTATAGACTATTTTAGCGTTTTATTCAACAATGACTTTTACGATTCGATTGTAAGAGAAACAAACGCTTATGCAGTAGCGGTGCTGGCACAATTGACAGGTGGAAACAGTAGAATAACTCGTTGGAAAGATGTTACTACAGAAGAATTTTGTATTTGGCTAGGGCTATTGTTTCACATGGACAGCATCCGCGTCAACAGGTTGAATGGCTACTGGAAAACGGATGAGTTATTCAATTTCAAAATATTTTCCAAACATATGCCAAGAGATAGGTTCTTATTGATTCTACGTACATTGCATTTTAGCCAGAATACCGAAAATAATTTCACATTAGACAAAGTACAGCCCCTAATAGATTTTTTTAATAAACGTATGGATACAATATATGCACCTCAAATTTTTTTATCTATTGATGAATCTCTGGTACTGTGGAGAGGAAGACCAATAATACGGCAATATATAAAAGGGAAAAAAACTAAATATGGAATTAAATTATACATTCTAGCGGAATGTAATGGCCTTGCCTTGAAAATAATTGTTTATGGTGGTACCGGAGACAAGGAATTAGGTGGGAAAAATCATACCAACAAAGTGGTATTCAAACTGATGCATGGAAAAACTGGATACGGTCATTATATTTTTATGGACAATTTCTACAATAGTGCGCAGCTAACAGAACATATGCTTAACGAAGACACTTACATAACTGGTACTCTCAGAACCAATAGAAAAGGCAACCCGGTGGATATTGTAAATAAATAACTCAAGCGTGGTGAAACTAGTAGTAAATATACTGAGCAGGGAGTTTGTGTTACCAAATGGAAGGACAAAAGAGAAGTTTTATTGATTTCATCAGAATTTGACGGTGAACTGACGGATACAACCAACCGATTCGGGAAACAGTGTGTAAAACCTAACATGATAGTCAATTACAATAAATATATGAGTGGTATCGATTTTCATGACCAAATGATGGCATACTATCCATGTCAACGTAAGACACTCAGGTGGTATAAAAAACTCGGGATTCATATATTTCAAGCCATGTTTCTAAATTCTTATTATTTATATAAAGAAAATTGTGATAAAAAAAAAAAAATTTATAAATTTAGGTTAGACGTTATAAAAAAATTGCTAGGTTGTATTTCACTGCAGACTCCGTCATGTAAAATACATTTACCCATATTCTTAGAAAAGGGGAGTAACGGGAAAACAAAAAGAACACGGTGTAAATATTGCTTGGACACTTCAAAAAAGAACCGATTAAAATTTTTGCTGCCCAGATTGTCCCGGGAAACCCGGATTTTGTATTCAACCTCGTTTTAGATTATTTCATAAGTATAAATAAGTAGTGTGACTATAATGAATGACTTTTCTAAAGTTTTATAATATGATATAATAATAAGTTTTTTCTGACTTGAAACTCTATTTTACAACAATAATTATAACATTTATATAATAAGAGAAATGTAATAATCAAAATAATAATAATAATGTAATAATTATAATAATATTCTATATGCAGAAATAACATCATAAAAAATAATTGTGTAAAAAAAACAACGGAATAACTGTGTGGACTTTCCTTTAGGCACTTCAACAGTCATTCTTTGAACACATGATTCTGGTCATTGACCCCGTTTACAAGATCACGGCCACTAGACATGCATTCAGTAAGTACGCAACTGATATTTTCAAAAAAAAAAATTTTGAAAAACTATTTTTTTGATATAGTTTTAAGGTTTCGAAAAATTGAATTTATTCAGTACCTCTATGCTATTTATACATATATATTCGCAGTGAACGTGTTAAGTAAATTTCAATTGAGTGATGTATAAAAAAACTTAATATTGATATCTCCATTAACAAATATCCAATGTCGTTAAAATGCTGAAATGAATTACTTTTTCGCGCACATATTTTTAGTATATATATATAATCCCACCTTAAACAGAATGACACTATATTTTCCATCATGTATTTGTACGCGTTCGAAGGAAATTAAGTAATTTGGGCCGAACTTCCGCAAGAATCGACAACGCGTGATGACGTGTCATACGTGATAAGAGGTGATATTTCTTCCCCTCATCACAGCGGGCCTCCGAATTATTCTGGCACGCAGGTCCTTTAGGTGTTCGGGACTGAAATAGCGTCGAAATGCTCCGGAAATGGGGACATTTTTTAGCGGCTATCACTTTGAAATTTCGGCCAGTCTGCCCACTTGATTGTGATTCGGGTATCGACTTGTTATTTTGAAACATTATACATTTGGAAGAGAAATTTACGTACCTTTCTGTTAGAATAAGTTTTTACGAAAATATCTGTAGAGTGTCAAATTTAGTGGAAATTTTAAAATCAAATAATATAAAAATTCTTTAAAAAATAAAAGTAGATTTGGGGAAAATAAAAAAAATGCTTTAACTGTAAACTATTCAAAATGTAATGATGGGGTTTAGTTCTATATTCATTTTTGAATAGCGTTAAGTATTTTCTTTAGCATTAGATTTTTATGTAATACTAATTTTTTTATCATAAAATAACATAAACAGTTTTTTTTATTTCAGTCAGGATTTGAAAAATAGCTCTTAAATTCCAAGATAAAATTTTACAAAAATGTTATGCAAATACTTTGTAATTTTTCCTTTGGACGATACGCCATAAATACTTTTTTGTGTTATCTTTGTTGAAAAACAAAGCCTGTTTCTTGATTATTAATTAAACCTAAAGCTCCCATTATGACGAAACAAGCAAGTTACGAAGGCATTAATTTTTTATGTTAAATTTGGAAACATTTATTTCAAATAAAGGTAATGACATAAACGAAAAAAAATGAATGTTAAATAAAAAATGGACTGTAACACCAAGTTTCTATTTATATAAATTGATATGTTTACGCCGCACCCAAAAACAGCAAAATCTTATAATTTTATTTTAGTCTTCATTGCTTGTTAATAACAAGTCCTGATAATTCTTTTATTTAATATTCCTGGAAAATTCATTTATGATGACATTATAATACTTAAAACTGTTTTTATACGAGTAATGACGTTTACTTAAATCAATGGTTTTATCACATATTCATACATTTCAAACGGTATTTTATTCGACTACAAATGCCTTGTTTAAGTTTCCATAGTGTTTCTGCTTTGTTGGTATTAACTTTGCTCTTTAAATATCCACACAAAAATAAGTCCGAGGCAGTTAAATTTAACGTTAGTGAAGGCAAATTAATATCACCATTTCTTTTCCAAGTAATTTCATTTGAAATCATGTCTCTATGTAATTTTATTGCTACTTTGTTTGTATGTGAAGTTGTACCGTCTCGTTAAAATCACGTGATAGTTAAGCCCAAAGTGTTTATAAGTTATCAATTATATTTCGATAACGTTATCAATCAACAGTTACTATTACGGCAGATTCAAACATAAAAAAGTAATGGTCAGAAATTCCTCCAGTCCACATAGCACACCATGATGTCATATTTTATAGATGGAAAGGTGATTGATAAATAATTTGAAAAATATCTATTACTTAGAGTTGACTATTTCCTTTATTAATCCATACACTTAAATGTTCAAAGGTCTCAACACTCATGATTTTTTCATAAGCAAGCTGTAAAATTTTATTGACAAATATATGATAAATTTTATATAAATAGTCTTGTGGAAGAAACTCTTATGTCAATTAAACTTTGATAAAAGCCAAATGTAAACCTTTATGGATAATTTTCCACAACATTTTTGTGTAAAGTCAAATTTATTGAGCGTGCTGTCGAATTGAGGATAGTGGGCTTTTAAGCACTTTTTTCGACAGTTACGATGTTTTCAAGTGACCTTCTCGTAGGTCTCAGGCTAATAATGGCTAATATAATATAATACAACACTTCATTCTTTAAAATCATTCACTAAACGATAAATAGTTAGTTTTAACACGTTATTTAGAACAAAAATTACCTAACTTTCTAATCGTCACAAAAATTCGATAATTGATAAAGATTGAAACACGTTGATTCATGAAATATTATTATTAATTACAATTATGTTTATCAAAAAAGCAGCATTTTCGGAGAAAAAAACCCCGCAGTACTGATAGAACAATACTTATTTAAAATGCATGTTAGGAAAATGGGCTTCATAAATAATTGTACATAATGATGAATAAACATGTTTTTATGTTTTCGTAAGCTAAATATTGATTTATAATCAAAAAGTGAAGTTTAGTTTGTTTTATTTGGGAATGTTTTTTAATGATCAATGTTATTTAAACAGCTGGAAGCTGAACATGCAAATTTGAAAAACAATTATCAGAAAATCATTGTTTCAATTTTGATTGCAAAATATTTTTCTTTATGTATTGTAAATTCCTAGTAAAACCCTACAAATATAAAATTTTTTAATAAAGTTTTAAATAAAGTTTTTTTTGTATTTATATTTGTTTTTTTTATTGAGGATTTGTTTTGTTGAAAGATTAAAAGCTGTTCATTTTTTAGATATTTTGAACACTTTCACTGTCGAATATTTGATGAAATTTATGTATTATAAGTATTATTGTATGTTATTTTTCTGTTATAGTTTTTGATCCAAATGTTTTATTTATATTATAGTCATGTGTGTTTGTGAAAAAAATTACCTCCCATTAGATCATTTTAAAAAACTTATACGTCACGGGAGCGATTCGCTAAGAACAAGTCTTGTCTAAGCCATATCCCTTAAATTTCAACTGTTAATAAAACGAGTGGCTTAGTTATATCAAAAAAAAAATTAAGATGTTTACATCAAGAATTTCAAATCGTTATTAATATTGGAAGCGGACATGGATATAAAATATGAATACAATCAAAATATTGCACTCGATTTCATATACGTAGAATATCTTGTTAGTACTTAAGCTTAATATAATGTTATTTGTTACAATGAATAACACCGTAGAGTTTTTTTTAAATAAAAATAATGTGAAATCTCATTTAACTATTTTTTGATTATATTACTCCTTAGCATGAAAAAAGCGTAAGCATTAACTATTGATTCTATAACTCTTTATTATATTTGATGGTCAGTTATTGAAAGTATTGATTTTCCATTCGAATTCATCGCAAAATGTCCCGTAATCAAAAGAGAGGAGTAAAATCTTCTTATATGAAACGAAATTTTTACCTTAGTTGTAAGTTGTTAATGTGAAAAGGTTTCCTTTTGAATGTGTGTATTTGAGCATCAAATATCCAGCATATCGCACAAACTGTAGATTATATCATATAAGGCCATTCTTTAACTATGTTTAAAAGGGAAAACACGCACACGCCGGCAACGTCGAAAAAAAGCGATTCAGTAATTCTTTCAATGTACATTGTATGAAAGCCCAGGAAGTGCGTTTCCGCTTTTGGTGACAAAACATGATTAACGGTCACACATTATGTTCATAGATGGCGTTGTATTTTCTTTTATGGACATCATAACTATAAAAGTTTCCCGGGTAATAACAGGTTTTTATTGTTTTAAAAATAAATATCGCTACATAGAGGGTGACTTTGGAAAATTAGATAAAGTACATATTTCACAATAAAAACATCAAGATTGATTGATATAATACTTACTTTTTTGTAATATTATAGTTACAAATTTATTTTCTTAAATATTCCAATGGATGAATTGTATGATTATTTAATATTATTTTGAATTTTTTTATTGAAATTGTTACGTAAGCGAAACGTTTAATATATCAATAATAAAATTCTTAAATGAAAGCTGAGACATGGGATAAAAAATATTTTACACTTGCTCAAAATATTATGGCTCACCATTCGTTTTAAGGAATAGAAAATAATAGTCTAACGCGTGTTTTAATATTTTAATGTCACTTTGTTTTAACTTTTTGTGAAGTTTTTGTGTATTAGTCACCACTATGTCTCAGTCTGACAGAAAAGTGAAATACACCAAAACTCGGTAGTTGACAATCTTTTTCAATCCATCATACAGTTATGATCATGAAAAAATGATAATATACTTGATTTTTTGAAAATTTGTATAACTTCACATGTTTTGTTGCTCACGACTCGGGTTTTAGCTTTTAGATATTTTGAGGCATTCTATAATACGGATGCAAAAGAACTGATACAAAATAAATAGTTTGCATCGGTTATGTATTATACAAGAAGAATAAAACAGGAGAAACATAAACCCTATGCGTAAGATATAATATATCTAAAATAATTTTGCCAACAAGTGATTTTATGATCTAACTTGTTAAAGTAATAATTGTAGGTAAAATAACAGTGAGCTTTTCACACCGGGTTCTCCACGCGCTATCGCGAGCTTATTTATGATGGTTAATCCAGGATTCTCTTAAACAATCAATATGTAGTACCAGCGGTTTGCCATTCAATCACGATCATTTTATCACCTGAGTGTTTTTTGCACAAATATTATTTAAATAGTTTTCAATTATTTGATAGAGAAAGAAAATAGCTCCCAACATTTTATTAAAAATAAACATTGTCAACGAAGAAGTACGTTGTTAAATTATATAATTTGTTTTCATATGTTGAATATAGAGTAAAAATAGAGTTTTGTTTTTTTTCCATTTTATGTATTTTTTATTATGAAATATTTCAATCGAACTTCCTACAGTTGATATTTATATAAAATTACGGATCGTTTTCGTATTACATCATAACACCACATGATATTTACCTGCATAAATTATTTCAAAACTTATGGAAGATAATAAATAATATTACACAATCACGTCAATAGTGGCGTGTCAACACTGATAACCTGCGTATTATGTCATATATTATCTTTGAACAAGAAAGCTGATTGTTGTTTGAATAAAACACACAATCGTTTTATATATGATTAAGTGGAGTGAGAATTTGCAAAGTTGTGACCAGAGAGAGATATTGTCAGGAAAAATGCTTATTGCTATTACTTAATACTTATTTTATCATTGAGAATTGTAATCAAAGAATATTAACTTAACGAAAACACCTAATTTAGTTTGATAAGCATTTTTTAATTTTTAGATATGTCATTTGTATAATTGGTATAGAAATACGTTTGTTGAAGGTTATTATGTCATATTTAGAGCTGTGTGTGTTTTTTGCTTGTTTGAAATATTATAATTAAAACACATTTTTTAAAACGACTGAAAATCGACTGAAGGTGCTTAATGGAATTTCAATTTCAAATTTGAATTGCTACAACTTTGTACGATTCCACATGTTTTGTCACTAACGACACGGGATTCGCCTTTCAGTTATGTTGCATCCGTGTGATAGAATGCCTGAAGATGCCGAAAGGCGAAACCCAGGTTGTTAGAGACTAAACATGTGTTATCGTACAAAGTTATAACAATTAACATTTTTAGTACTAGTCTCCACAATATATTATATGATCATGACCAGTTTCACTCATCGCGGACATTATCAAATGAATACAGCTAAACTTACTGTCTCAATTAAAAAAATACATATTAATTAAGAGAGTTTAGCATTACGGCATACTTGGTATAATAGGAAATGTCCTTGTCACAGTATTGCACCAAAATGTGTTATTAACATAAAAACGAAGCTCAGTTCTTCGATTGCTTTGAAAGCTCTCAATTTGGCGCATTTGACATGGATTAAAGCGGACAAGATCAGTTGACAGTGCTCGCGATGAACGAAACCGGTCCTGATCATAAAATATGTTGTGAAAATAAATACTAAAAATGTGCTTTAATTATTTAAAATATCATGCCTTTCCACCAAAAAGTGAAATGAATATGGTTAATCTTTGTTTATGATAACAGTAAATAATGTAATGGTTTTTAATAACAAAAACACTTTTTTAGTACTCGTTTCCATAGTATATTTTTTCATATACTATGGAGATCAAGTCCGGTTTCTCTCATCGCGGGCATTATCAACTGATAGAATACAATTTACATACAAGTCTATTTATACAAAATATTTTTGTTAAAGGCAGCAAGTATACAAAACCATGTACTCAAGATGTAAGAAACAGTTTACATGAAATCATAAAGTATTGATCCAAAAAATGTAAATTAGTTTAAAAATGAAATGTTCACAATCAGATAAATCAATACTCCATCAAGAATTCTGAATAATCAATTAAATCAAATATCATGTCTATCTATCAAGAAGTGACAGTTAACATCTTAAAAATGTAAATGTTGTTATAGTCATGTCAAAAAAAACTGGACTAAGAAGGAATGTCGCTACTTAATCAATGTGTAATTTTATACTTACTGAAGCGGCTCATATTATGAATTTATTAATGATTACCGATCGGTCTTTTCAAATACTTATTTGTTTTAGTTAACAAATCAAAGTCATGGCTAGTTCATTCAGAATTGCAGATCAAAAGGAAAAACCATGAAAAAGAAGGTGTGAGCAATCGATGTAAAAAGTTCGCAAATCCCGTTCTGCGAAATGGGAAGTGAGTAAAGGCAGATGGCGGCCCCTTATCTTTTCAAGTTCCGCAAACTCATTTAAAGCGTAGTTTGAGGGTAGCCTGGGGATAAGGTTGCTTCGGTTGACTAGAGCGAGGCTTAATTAGAATCTCCGGAGAGATTAGAAGCAGACTGCCGCCCTCGAATCGTAGAAACGTCATTGTCTGCATATCGCCCCCTTCACTATTTGTCGATTTTTATCGCCGATACTCAGGCTACTTTGCAAACTGTCTAAGAAACTGTTCTGTTTTAATATCTTATAATGCGCGAACAATTTTGGATTCGAAATGAATATACTCAAAAATCATGGAAAGAGTATTAAAAATTTAAACTTTTTGCGAAAACTAGTTTAATTCAATCATTTAATTAAGCCTTTACAAAAAAAGCATTACAAATAGTTAGAAATGTTGGTTGTAAGTTTAACTTTCTATACACTATTTCTAATGCTTGGTAAGGTAGTTTGAACATTGCAAGCAGTATTTTTATAAATACGAACATATGTAACAGTAGAATCTCGTTAATATGGACCTCGATTATCCGGATTGGTCAACATAAACAAAAATATATCGAATTTGCTAATATGCACGTGGAATGTAATCTTAATATTTTGATCGATACATTTGTTTTATATTTATTTGCTCTATCAAGTTCTGTGTAAAATATGTGTTAGTGATCGTCCACATTTGATGTGCACTGAAAGTTTGTTCTTCTACCCTTCTAATATCCAAATACTATCCAACAATTTTTTAGCATCAAGACGTGAAAATACCGCACCAGAGTATAAAACCAGTAAAGAACGAGTCACTATAATGGTGTATGCCATGCGGGCATTCGCAGTTTGGTAGCATCGAAAAGAAAAGCTATACTTAAGCAAAAATCGATGGTAGATTTTTTGGATAAAAAATAATAAAATTTTAAAGCTATTGATTAATTTAACGAAACAAAAATGATTCTCACTGAATATACTTGTCTTTTCCTGTATTTTTTTTCGATTATACGGATTTCTCCTTACCCGGACTATCTTCATCTCCAATTGGTAATCGAGGTTCTACTGTATTTATATATTGAACAAATTCTGATTTGCAGAATCATGCGAAAGTCTGAAGGTGAAATAAAAAGTGCTCACGATAATCAGTGATATCGCTATTCTGTAACAAAACTCGAATGAATATTCGAAAGTATTGGGCTAAATTCCTTGGAAGTCAGAAATTATTATTGTACAGAATTTGATCTCATGTTTGATTTCTACAGAATTTTATGTATAAACCTTTCATTTGAAGGATAAAGCCTTGATATTCTTTAAATGGGAAGAAATTCTTTAGTGATGGATTATTCACCGAAAAAAAACCTTATTATTAAAATACTTTTTCAGAAATCACACAATTGATTTTGATAACAAAAATCATTGATTTCGGGAAATTGTGGAATTTATTTTTTTGAATGCACAAGAAAATCAAGTATTGTATGTAAAAGAAACATTATTTTTTCTTTATTGCGCCAAAATGTTGATACTTTTGTTGTGAGTAGCGGGTTGTACAAGTAATAAATACATTAAAGAGTTGAGAAAGATCCATCATAATCTGAATAAAAGTTTGCAAAATTTAACTGATAAATGCTTTGATTTCAAGGAGTATTAACATGCAGCTTATCCACATATGTACATATTTGAAAGAAATATTAGTTTTATTCACGAATGGCTTCTTCGACTTTTTTTTTTTTTATCCAAGCAAAAGCAAAAATAATAAAAAAAAAACAACAAATATATATCATATACAAATCTTACAAAGTTTTAAGTCCCACAGTGACTAACAAGATGCAAATCAATCATAACAACTCGTTTCATGATATGTATAGTATGATAAAAAGTTGTCGATTTGCCATAGTCATCAATCAAGAATAAATTAATTAAGTATCATTCACAATAACATATCGTAACATTTCCACTAACAAAAAGTTAATCAACTCATTCGCCCATTTCTCGTTTAGCATATACTCATTCGTTTATACCAAATCAAATAAAACCTCACACGCTCAATGTAAAAGTGGGTATTACCCTGCCGACCCATTTGAGTGGGTGGATATTTGTCAGTATGTAAAATTGTCGGGAGAGGTCCTGTAAGGTTTGTTTAGGATCCCGAAGATGTATTTGAGATCCCGAAACACAGAGACAAGGGTGCCTTCGAGTACAAATAATATATGCCGCCACACTTCCAACTTTGTCTTCAATTCTATTTAAACCACAATTCAATTATTTTTTTGTGAAGGTCGAATGTAAATAATCAAATATTCGAGGGAATCCACACAATTTTAGAGTCCGTTTTTTTTAATCAATATAAATTAATAAATGATGGGTGGACGTTTATACAGAGTTAGATGTTTTGGGTAATTTTTAATTGGTTTATCGGAATACAATATTGGAAGATAGGAAAAATGTTGGAAGAAATTATGTAGTGAGTATAAATAATATACATCCCTTGAAATTTGATACATGTACAAACGAGTTGTAGATATGTCAAAGTAAGGAAGGTAGATTGAAAAAATAAATTGATATTAATGAAAATAATAATTAAAAAAACCTACTACGATTATGACAGTAATGAGTAAGACTAAGCTTTTTTTAATTTCCTATATAAAAAACGGGTGTAAGTCGAATTCAGGTTAAAGCATAACACATAAAACCTTCAAACTGATTGGAAGCGTTAAAATTGTTTTTTTTTTTTTTGTAATTTTATTAATATTTAGATTGAAAAGGGTGGAAGAGTTAAAGAGTTGGGTTTTATCCGTGTAATATACTGAATTTTATATTTAAATTGTTCAAGCATTGCACGATTCCATATTTTTTATGACTAACGACCCGAGTTTCGTCTTTCTGCGTATTCAACACAACTGACTGATCAGTTTTGTTGCATCTGTGTGATTTGATTAAAAAAATAGACGGGACCCAAATTTTACGTTCATAGCCCAACAACAGCTTTAAAATATATAAACATAGTGCTTCCAAATATTATAATAACGTTATACGAAGAATTGACGGTATGTAAAATTAAATTTATGCATGAAACCTACTGAAAATTTATATCTGCCTACATCATTCTGGAGTTGGAATTTGTATTTCGCACTTTGAAATCTGCTTAATACTACAGGAACATATTTTGACACGTCTCACTCGCTGGCGACAAATTCTTCTCGTTATTTGAGCAATTATTACTTCCTCCTTTAATAGAATTTTCCGTCAATTTACCTGGCAATAGAATAAACACAAATGGTGACAACAGTAAAGGCTGAGTGCTAAAACAATGCTTTTTATTACTTAATCATGTCAGTGCAGGATCAGATGTTCGATATAACGCAGGGTATGTTATATTATGTGCCCAAGAAAATAGAAATATCATTGTATTTTCAAACACCTAAAGAATTTTTCCATATTTTCTTACTCTTAGATTTTCGCACAAGAAAAATTCTCAAAAAATATATATACTATATAGTATATACTTAGAATAATGTACGTTATCACGAGAGTAAACCAAATGTCACAAGTCTCTCAAATTACGTTTCACTATGCTTTTAATATTTTAATTTGTATTAAATTTAACATTTTGCAATGAACTTCCATGAAATTCTTAAGGAACACTGAAAAAAGTTGTTCTTATGAAAGACATTATTTGTGATTTATTAATACTGTTGTAATCAAAATAGTGGGTGGATATAATTTTTTTTAAATAACACGGTGTTAGAATAGAAGTGTGTGATAGTATTTAATGCTAAGCAAGCTTTATTATATAGAATATAGAATATTAAATTTATATTTATTATTGGCTATCATGATCTAAGAAGTCTAAGTCTAAAAATAACTGTAGTTAAATTTACTTGAGATGCTTTCAACACATGTACCTACACAAATTTAATAAGTGATGTCATTGGATTTCTTTAAAAAGACCAAAGTAACATTTCATTATTTTGAAACGACATATTACATAATATATCAATGGGTTAATACAAATTTAATGATTTGTGTGAGTGTTTTAATTCTTTTCACTGACGTGCTATTGTCAAATACACGAAATATTTGTTTTTGCGTCTGTTGCGTAGATGAATAAATCAGACATTTTTAAGGCGCGTGAGCAGGTCACTTAAAGCCGTCCATATGAGAAGCAAATCCACACAGTACCAGTAAAAAATGTTTGCGGTAACCGAAACTGGTCCTGAACTAATGGTTGTTCTAATGCAAAAACAAGTATGAGTGTTTACGACAATGCAATAATTTTCATCGTAATCGGATGAATGATATTGGAACGTATACAGAATATACCAACAGACAAATATTCATTTACATAATATATATACATGTAGATAGATATTCAAAAAAAAACCATAAGCGAAATATCTCTATGCATTAAAAAAATGTGTTATCTAAAAAAAATTTTAGGAGATAATATTATCTGATTTAAATACACAATACCATCAATTTTTCAATATTTCTGGTGCAAAAATTTGCATGTCACTTTTGAAATGTATTGTGCAGAATAATTATTTTGGCATATATAAATGACATTCATTAATTTCACATAACCAAATAACCTCAATTATTTCATCAAATCGACTCACAATTCACTTTATTATATCTACTGTACACTAGAAATACAAGCAAATAATCCATGTTATACATTTTGACGAAGTCTTTTTGTGAGCTGAAAAATTAACGAGATAAAAATTCTTAATACGATTGATTATGTTGGTTGACGTTTATCACTCACGTTTCGAATTTCCTTCTGTACACACATGCGTAGAATAATTTTCTCGGAGAAATTTTGACATGTTTCGCTTTTTAAGGGGTGAGTTTGGCAAAAACTAATTTTCCTTAAAGGGTTGTGCACGCGTAAAAACATTACGTCAAATATGAATATAAACCTTCAACCTGTGCAGAAAGGCTAATAAATTATGCCGTGAGCAGGCCTTTTTCGAGAAGAATTATTACTTACTATGATTGATTTTCCTATAAAAATTATCACAAAACCAAATACCGATCAATTTTACGAAGTTATGGCCCAAAAAATATTGATTTTTTTGAAAACATATCCAATTTTATCACAAGAGTTTGATTTTAAAAGGCGTCATGAAAACCATAAAAAAATAGTTTTTACTGTTATCTATACTGGAATCTTAGGATAAAATATATTTTTCAAATACGTTATTTGAAATTTTTAAATATTATTATTGGTTTCGGAATATATACTTTATTATAAAGTTACGTAAGAATATTTATTATGTTATATCTTACAAGTCAGATATATGTTTATATAACACAATCTTTGATATGAGAGGATCGAATACGTGCATAAATATTCAAAACTGTATTTGACTCAGATGAAAACGTACAATTTCATAATATAAATGCAAATAATAATATATTTTTTAATGTTTTTATCGCACTGTTATAGCAAAAAAATATTAGTATAAAACATTTGCTTCATCGTATCATCACATATAAACGTGCGTATGTTTTAAATGCTAAGGAAGATTAATTCTCTACCCATGAAATTGCTTTATTTGAAACAATTGTATTAAGGACATAAATAAACGCTATTCGTACAACATACCGCATATTAAGAACACAAACCTCAATTCACTAATTGAGAGTCAGAGATTTTACGAATACAAATCAACTCTGATGTCATGTAACCATATGTTATAAATATAAAAGTGTTATTCACGAAAATTTTCTATTTTACGATATTACCCTGTCATCACACTACAATTTGATTGTTTGAATTCCTTACCAAGGGCTATCACTAAAAAGTAAATGGTTTTACACATTTTTTCACTCAAAAATTCAAATCATTAATATTATATATTCTATTAAAAATCAGAAATATCAAAGTAAAGTTCAATGTAAATTT
Source organism: Himalopsyche japonica (assembly GCA_028555115.1). Classification (NCBI taxonomy): domain Eukaryota; kingdom Metazoa; phylum Arthropoda; class Insecta; order Trichoptera; family Rhyacophilidae; genus Himalopsyche; species Himalopsyche japonica. The sequence goes on from JAHFWJ010000620.1 coordinate 1,937,261, forward strand.
GCAAATAAAGAATAATATTTGAGGGGAATTGAGTACTTAGGCACGTGTTCACTATATATTGTATATATGATAAGAGTGGCAGTGATTATTATATATTAATTAAAACATCCTGTATTGTAAAATTGGTAAGCAATTATTGCGCATTAAGGGTAATACGATTTTTTTTAGAAAATAAGCTTTGTTTATGGTTTTCCCGAATCATCAATGAGGAGTTTTACGGGAAGCAATTCAGACGGCTTCACGTCTCTACCCTTTGGTAGCTTAATGACGGTCGAGTAGTTAGAACGACGATATTAAGAATTATATTTTTAAAAGTAACAAATGAGTTTTAGAATGAAGATGTCTGGTTCTTCTCACGATATAAGTTGTGATGAAATTGTAATTGAAAATGATTCATTGTAAAATAACATTAAAAATCAAATCGTATTTGATCTCTCCCCTGTTTTTTAAACTGAAAAGTTAATGAATAGTTGCACATATAAACATTAAGAAGCACATTTTTTTAAAGCTGTGGCATACAGTTGACTTTTTTAATATTGAAAAGTTTACCTTCGTAATTATATCGAATTAAAACGACTCTCGTCACGGAACTTCAAAATATTCTATCATAATGCATTCTATCATTATTAATAATACACATTAAAATTTACAGGATATGTGAGTAAATGTGTTAATATAAAACTTACCGTAGCTTGGACGGAACAACGACATCATAAAAAGTAGGCAAGCTACCCTCACTGGCATTTTTAAGGGATGCATGTTTTCTTGAAATGGGCTTCCACAAAAACTTTGAACACTTATCACGCTCTTCAGGTCTGCGACACGAGCAGTTTGTCACATAAATGGACTATTAAAACCATTTGTTTCACAAAAAGTAATTCATATATTAATTATGTCATTGTAAAATGTACTTAAAGTAAAAAATTTGCTGAATTGCTTAAGTGCATATTGTATTTGTTTTTTTATTCACAACGGTAAAATAATTGCTTTAAAATGTTCAATATCGGCAGATTCTCAGACAAACACGAGTTATTTATGGAGTTTATGTGGTCACTTAACCTTCTTTTACGAATCAAGATGATATGATATAATAAATTGTATTTTTCAGCGTTTATGTGTTATGGAATGCCACATACTGGCTTTAGCGAACGGCGGTCTGGTGCAGCCATAAAATAAATATATTTCACATAAAGTCTGTGCGACATAAATAAGGTCAGGTTATCATCACACGCGTCAGAATCTTCAGGCAGTATTTCTTCTTGGAGAAAAGAAGAGTCACAGCTCACATTAGATATAACAATGTATTGAATGTATGTTCCTGAAACCAAAGAAACGTATTATGGTTAGAGCGAGTCTTTTATTTGGCACACAATGGACAAATTTTGAGCAAACAAAAAAATAATAAAAGAATAGGCAGGATAATGAAAATTTTCTATTTGAAATTTTGACATAAGGATCCAATGTTTTGGACGCTTCGAAAAAACAGATAAACTATTCTTGTAAGAGATAATAATAAAATATAAACAAAATTATAAAAAAATCCCATCAATATTGGTAACAAATATCTACTTTTTAAAAATAATAAAAACACATTTTTAGTACTTATTTTCAGAAAATATTTAATAATAAATATATTAATGACAGTTAACAGCTTATACATGTCTTCTTTTCAAACATAAGATAATATCACAGCAAAATTTCAGATGTAGAAATAGTTTCTAGTATCAATAAAAATAAAAAAAAATTCCGAATAAGAACTTTTTTTATATGCAAAATTAAAGTAATTTATATTTTACTTTGTTAGTTTGCAACGTGATGCAAAATTTCGTTAAATCTTTCTCAAAATTATTACGATATTCGATTGTTCAAAGTTTCGAAAAATTTAAATCGTTTCATAGCTATATAGCTGAGGATATCCTTTCACAAAAATACGTTTCTAAAATTTATGACTCGTGACCCAAAATCTTCAACGAATATCTGACACTCAAATCTGAATTTGTATAAAATAACATTAAACATTTAACACAGAAATCCATTACTCTGAAACCTTTTCAACCCTTTCAGAGCAATTTGAAAGAAGTGTTATGTTTTGCAGATGATGATTTTCAGGAGAAACACTGAAAATTCGTAGGCTGCCTTATCTTGTGACTCTCCCTCTGGAATAAGGGCGTCGAGTTTCCAAGGCGTCGTTGTTAGTGAAACGTTGTGAGGCTTTATGCGCTTAGTCGTTGGGACGCCACAAAAATGTCCTTAGAGACGGATACCAATACTTACATATTTCACCGATTCCGGGATTTTCGTTTCTTGACAGTAATGCGATTCGTGTCATTCATAATAATTTTACAAATCCTTCAGAAAATAAAATAAATAAAATATACTACCCCGCTGGTAACACTTTTTGGTTTTAGATTATTTAGAAAAAAAAGCTTGTAATCTGTATACTTTAAAAGAAAATTATAAAATAATAGTATGAGTAAAAATATAAAAAATAATTTGTGAAAGTATTTATGTAGTGTTATATTGAAAGACAAGTGCTTTCTTGATAAAAAAGATGTTTTTATGTAAAAAAAAATATGCTTTTGAATAACGGTCACTAAAATTAAAATGTGATATTTTACTATTTCATATTTTTAAAACGATTTATTTTTTCATCGTATTAAGCTTACAGAAAATACGCGGTGTTTGAAGAAATGATTAAAAAAAGCTTTTTCGTTGATAAAACAATTTTGTTGAAATAATATTTATTTATATTTATATATTAATAAATTTAAAATTTACTCGTTTTATTCAACCATTGGGTGAAGAAAAACCAAACTTTCTTAAGCATTGCCGATTAAATGCTTATTGACTAAAAAAAATACTCAATATTATTATTACATTCATTATGTATATTGAAATTAAGAATGAATAATACGACTTATATTTGTACACAGTAACATATTTAAATAAAAAAAAGTTTTTTTATGAGTTTTTATAATATTTTTTGAAGTGCTACAAATGAACGATTACTCAATATGTTGAATAAGAACGTGTTTAATTAATAAACTATTTCACAAAAAATTTTGTCACATTCAATGAAAGAGGTCTATAATATTTATTATATTTTCAAAAAGAAATTGTTTGTATATTTTATTTAAAATCTCAAAAAGCTATAAATATTTTAAAAAGGACGAAGATTAGCTTTATCCTGTATATAATATCTATTAATGATTTTATGAGTTAATACGGAATAAGAAGTTTGTGGAAATATTGGTATAGGGTTACTATTTTCCTAAGAGTCATAAATTGCATATTCATCAACAAAAGAAAATCGTGATATTAATCGATAAAATATGACAAAAAACTTGAAATTGATTTTCTTGGAAAATCGATGATTTATTTATACATTCGTTAAAAACTCATAATATTGTAGATGAAAAATTACTTACTATTCAGTATTGTTGAGTATTTTCAAAAATAATAAATATGACATGTATGTTTTATTTTATTATGATTTGCTGCACAGAGAATGAAAAACAAAACCCTAAGGGATCCATAAATAAAAAAATGCATATTCAAAGAGAAAATTTGATCAGGTCATTAAAAATGGCATATAAAAGCAGTATTATGGCGACCAGTCAGTTGATAATATTTAATATCCCCCAAGAGTCCTTCCGAACGTGCAGTACATGACAAAAACGTTCCATAACTTAAAAGATTTTCCCGCGGGCCGTAGCTTGGTTCCACTGAAACGGTATGTCTGTGTTAAATTGTTGATAAAATTTAAAAAAAACAAATTTTATATATGCCATTAAAAACCCAATGAATAAAAATTAACAAGTGGGCACTTAGCATTAAGTGTTAAACTTATCTCACTTATAGTTATTAACCTTTATATATTTATTACAAAGTCCGCTTAAAAACCTCAAAACACAATAACAATATGAAAAGCTTTCGAAAGCTGAATTTTAACATATCACGAGACAGATAAATAATTCCAAAATATGAAAGTTTTTTGTATCTTTTTCCGTACGAAAAATTCTTAATTTTATTTCCCAAAAAGAAATGTTAGATAAAAAATACTTAGTGATAGTATAATGTAAGTTATCATGGGCGCCAGGATATGGAAATTTTTGTGAATTCACTTTCTGAATAAAGATTGTTTAATCTCAATCGTACATTGTTTCATTTCAAGTTAAAACTGAAAGATTTCAAATACATATTTAAATAATAAATATGTATACATCGTTTATTAAACGATGAATCAATCATAATATTGATATTTGTAAATAAAGCGCAAAAGTTGAAAGAATATTGTATACTGCAAAATATTAATCCAATTTATTTAAAAAGAAGTTGTAAAAAACTTTGAATCAAAATTTATATATATATAAAAAGACCAGTTCTGACAAAAAATAATAATAAATCTTTAGCTGTAGAGCTTTCGGATGATATAATCCTCCCGCATAAGTTATCGCAAAATATTTCATATTAGCCACATTGTAAAAAAAGCAATTTGTCAAGCCACACATGGATGATAATAACACTGAAAGTGTCGTATTAAATTTCATGCTCTATTGTTATTAATTGGGAAACTATTTGATAGCAGTGTTTTTTGTGAACAAGGCAGGAAAATAGCTCTAAATTATAGAAATGCCTCAGATAAGTTCATAAAATAGTGTTATTTATAATGTAAATTCAGTTGTCAAAGAGAAAAGAAAATTATTACTAATTGCCCGATTAATAAATAAACTAAATAAAAAATGATATCCAAGCATGTTTAAATTGAATTTGACAATGTATAATGTAAAAAATAATTATGATAAATAAAAATAAAAAAATATCTTGATAATTTGCTGATTGTTTAAACGTTCATTGGATATGAACAGATGAAGAATGCCAAATGAAAATAAAAAACGAAAAATTCGCTCTACCTTTACGTGCAATTTTTTGGTTGTTTTATTTTTCTATTGCCCAAAGGTAAAAAAGTCATCAAATAGGTATTATTTACTATTGGATACCCTTAAGTTTTTCCATCCCTACCCGTATCCAAGTTGCAGGTTTACAAATACGGACGAACAATTTTATGTCAGTATTTCAATATAACGTTTTTAGTGCCGGTTTAAAAAAAAGGCGGTTAACCAATCTCCGATACTGAAATCGGTCAATCTCAATAAAATTATTATGTAAATAAGTCAAATAGCAAATAGAGACTCATGTTTTTTGGAAGTAAAATCATTTAATGATATACCTATTGCGAGTTTTTGTAATTCATATTTCTACATTCGATTTTTTTTATTTTTCAAGCTAATGCCAATCGCAAAAATATCGATATTTAGTGTCATTAACAAAAGTTTTTCAGATAAAACAAAAGAACCTTCGAAGACCGATCGGAATTCGAATGATGGTTCATCAGCGTACAAATATATTGTTATATCAATTTTGTAAATTGTTAATATTTGTAAGTATCCGAAAAATATTGAAATTTGCGGATGATATTCTTATATTTCAAATAAGTCCTATTCAGAGTGTTATAAAATATTAAAAAAAATGTTTTTGCTGGTATACTCCTTTGAAAATATAAAAATGATTTAATTTTACTCGGTTCCAGAACCAATTATATAAGGGCTCATAAAAATTAAAAATAAATGAAAAATATTTGGATCAATCGTGGGTAAATATTTCTTTAGATTATAGTTTTAAATGATTAATTTCGGGTAGAAAACAAACGGTTATTGATGACAAAGAGCTTTGAAGATATTGAATCACGTATTACGCGTTATTATTATATGTACAATATCGAAAAAAAGGAAGAGAAAATACTTTAATTTAAAAAGAGTCTACTTATTCATCCATCATAACCACTTTGGTAAAATAGACTAGAACATAGTACAATACATCAATTAGAGTTGTTAGATGATTGTTGAATAATGACTACGCATAATTATCGTAATAGCAACGAATTTAATGTGTCAGAGCAATTTAGGGCGACAACTAATTATATGCTTTATGTATAATCTGTTTCAATTGAGAATCTCGTTGAAATTCATAATGGCATCTTGATGGCTTATTAGAATATGGAGAAAAGAATATGAAGTTTGCTATATTTTTCTATGACATTATATTTTATAACATTCGAAGATAATCAGTAGAAAACTTATTAACTTACAAATGTTACAATAAATTGCTTATTTGAAATACAATATTTTTCATTCTTAGGGATAACACGGTGAAAACATAGTATAAATGTACGTATTTTAGTTCTAAACAAATATAAGATATATATTTGTTTGTTATTTTGGCTTACGCCTTCATTAGAACTTAATACCAATTCAATCAATAAATTCTTAGGGTGTTTGTCATTGCATATTTTCTATCAGTAAAAATTTTTTTGTTCTTAATTATTTTACGTAATTGTTGTAAAACCGAGCTTCGTATTAGGCACAGGTGTTCCTCAAGAAGGTTAGGTTAGGCATACTTTACAGTGTTGATCAAGCCCAAGGCATACTAGACTGGTGTCGGGAAAATATCAATCACGGTACGATAACGTTATCCATTAACAGTTAGAGTAACGATACATTTGTCTTCAAAACATTTTAGGCCAATGATTTTTCCAGAACACATAACGAACCATACTGTTATTTTAAATGGATGCAAATGTGACTGATCACTAATTTAAGAATTTTCAAGTGTCTTGAACTGACTATACTGTTTATCAACATGTCCATTAAAATGGAAATGAGCTTCATCACTCAGTTATCATACGCAAGCTGTAATATCTTATTGGCATATGTGTGGCGTCGTGAATGATATATTAGGTAAACTATTGTGTCAGTTAATCTTAATATGGAAACAGTCTTTAGTCGAATTTCTTAAATACGGAATCGAAATGAGGTTAATAGATTGTATTGAATATTTTCTTATTTAAAAACAATAATCTCAGCTGATCTTCCCGTATGCATGTTGTGGCCCAGTTTGAACCCTTGTGTTTATCTGCTTATTTTCAAGAATCATAAAATATGTTGAATAAAAAATATGAGATTATAAAGGCACAATTTTTGGGCCCAAACAAATTTGCAATTTTCTATTCGTTGATGGTTGAGAAAATTAGCTTAATCGAAGAGTTTTCTTTATCAAATTTTCTTCGTAAATACTTTACGACTGTCAAAAAACAATTAATGTTTATTAAAATGGCGACTTATTAAAGACGTATGTATGTTTTCCCGGCAAACATCTATTGCGCATAGATAATGTATAATTTTTTGATTGTATTGATCTAATATGTTTTTATATAAATTTTTATAATACATATTGTATATTTTTATATTTTTGGTTTATTTTTATGAAAATAAAATATATTTGCCAATTTTAAATTCAGGTGTTTTCATAGATATACTTATTCCAAATACTTATAACATATTTGTAAATTTAAAATTATAGACTAAATTTAAATATCTATTCCTCCTGATCGTCCAATTAGGTGAAATATTGAAAGTAAAATTTGAATAAAAAAGGCAATTATTTAAATGAAATAAAATGATTTTGTTCTAAACAACAAAAAATACCAGAAGTAGAAGAAGCTTAAAGCTTATATTAAAATAATCTTTTTTTAAATTCATTTGTCCATCTAGTTTCAAGTTAAAATTGTGTCTGAAATAAGTGAATTGTTTTTTATCATGAAAAATCATGTTTGATACATTCTCTCAATCCTATATTTTTTTTAATTAAGTCATTTACAAAAATGTTGGATTAGAACAGATATGTAAGAACTGTTGAACTATTCCCACCTTTCTATATGCTTCGTTTCGTGTTTTGGCCTTCGGCAATGAATTAAAAATCACTCACCAACCATGTCGGAGCTCATTGTGTCTCAAATCCTACATAACCTAAAAATGAGCTTTTGGTTTTCATACAGGTGTTGATAATAACAAAAGAAAAGCAATGTCTTGAAAAATAATTTTTCATTTCATAGGCAATTAAAAGTAAATTAAAGCGAAGCGAATCTTGTAAAAATGAAAATATAACGAAGAGAGCTTATCATCAAAAGAACAAACGAAAATATAATGTAATGCCATCTTGGTTATGGAATTATTACAATGAGGTTTACTTGATTAAATAAAAAAAACGTTTAATTGAAATTCAAATTACAAAAGACTTTCTTCAAAGAGACAAATCAAATTTTTTATATTATTCAATCCATCGTATTATTTATACAACCAGATGCAAAAAAAATATTCACTCTATATATAATATTTTTGTCAATAACTCTAATCGGTACTATGACGTATGTTTTCCAAGACCATAAATAATAAAATACACTCAACAAAATTTGAAGCTTATTCTGTGTGTATATTTGTGAGATAGTTTGTAGTCGTATTAATAGTGTAAATAAAAAACATGGAAAAGATGTGTGTTTTTAAAAAGGATTGGATACTTTCATAAGCCTCATCTATCAATTAATAAATTAAGGTTTTATGTATTTGAGTATTGAAAAAAGCTGTTAAGAATACATGAACAGAAAAATTTCTTACTCGTCAAAGAATACGTTAGATGTAAGTCAACAATTTTATGTAGAAGTAAAATCTATGAAAGAAGTATAATTAAAAACATTGTGAAATGGACCAAAACGTAAAAAAATCATATAGTTATGTGAATTAAAAGTATATAATATTTATATTAAGCGACATTAGCCACATAAAAATTGAACTTATGTGTTTTAACAATTAGCGCTTTTGGTTAATTGCCTGATAAATTAGTACAAAAATATCATGCATCGTATATTTAACTACTTTAATAATGAAAAAAAATCATTAATAATTTTATTTAAAATGTTAGCCAAAGTTAGAAAAACTATAATGAAATATAAGAAAACGTGTAAATTATTATATTACCTTGTAATTTTATATTTTGTTGATATTTTCACTGTATTATAATATTTATATACTATTTATTATATTTTTAAAGATATTGTTACTAAATATGAAAAACCACATTAAGTACATCCAGTAAATAACAATACGCACTCTAACTATATTTTAAAGCATGAATTTTTATACATTTACTCTCTATTAAACATATAAATTTAAGTATTATTTTTGGTTATTTGTATTCTAGACACTTGGAAACGGTTATAAATTTCACATTATAAATTTACGACTCACTTTATAAAATATTTGTTCAATAAGTTTTAATATTATAATTATATGGCAATATTCTATCTTTTATATATATATTCTATCTTTTTAAATAATTTATTTAACAACTGTAATTTCTACGTATTTTTAGATTTATCTTATCGTATTCAATAAAACTACGTTCACCGTTACACAACTTAAAATATGTTGTTTTGTTAGCGGAAGTCAATACGTTTAATATTCTTTTAATATGTCTGAAGCACGTTTCAAAGCTCACATGTCACATGAATCGGGTGCTGTTTTATTTGGATTAGATTGGATTGCTACATTTTTTTCACATGAAAAACCGACACGCACCATCGACACATGTAATCCCTCCAAAGGTTCCGAAGAGACTACCCTCCCGGGTTTCCACCCTTCCCCTGCACACCGCCGCAGCCGACCTCTGATGCCCCTTCCCCTCGCCTATGAAAGTAGCTGTCCCGAACGAGTTCTCGTTTCCACGAAAGATAGCGAATCTTAACGAAGCTGAGATGGATTTAAACCGTTTACCTCTGATATTAATTGAAGATTGAATGGAACGAGGCACATTAATGCACACTGTACACAAATTAGGCCTTTTAATGTTTCAAGATGGCCCGGATCATCAGATTGTCAAGCGATACACTACACATAATTTATTTACCTAAGCTCAATCTTTGCAAAATTGCCTTTAACCAAACTCTCTTTAAGTTTTTGCGGTATAATGTACTGTAATTAAATTGAATTTTAAGAGTCCCAAAGCATTTAAAAGTGTTTTGTCAAACTAAAAATATAATTCGAAGTTGATAATCCGTTCCTTACGTTATTTTTGAACATTTTGTTTTGGCACTTACAAAAACAAACAAACAGGGTTCAACAATTTTTTAGTAAGAAAAAAAGATTACCTTCCTAGCTGTTAAATATAAAAAGCTTATTAACCTATTTATAGATTTTTGAAATACATTTACACTTCTATAAATTGTATGTAAATAAAAATATATTCTCTGTGTTTTACGCCAACGCTTCAAAATCGCAAGTCTTACATTCGAAAGTCTTTTAGATTTTGAAATTAATAAAATTACAACAAAAGTACGCAACTGTTTATTTCAATAGCAATTATTTATAAAAAAATATATTTTCAGGCCAAAAGAAATTTACTTGGTAAAATTGCATGAAGAGAAAGTAAAAATAGTACCACAAAATTTTGTTGCAAATAGTGTATAATGTCGTATTTGATTGAAAGCTTAGATTTTTAAGTAAGCAAGTTGTCGGTAATACATCGGCTCATTTACTTATTTTTAATCCAATTATATTATCTTTGCTAATTTTTACATAAAGAATTATAAGACACATATTTCTATTATATTTCTCTGTCTAAGCACTTTTTTGCAAATTCATTTTAACGAAATAATTAAGAAAATGATTAAAGATTATATTGCATTATTACATATTTATTATTTTATGATGTTTTGATAGATTTTAAGGATTTTAATACAAACGAAAGTCGTTTATGTTATAGGAAGAATTGTTACTATAAATATTGTGGAAAAAATCTTTTATTATTTACAATGTCCTTTTTACTTTCTCTTTACAGTAGATTACATATATATTTAAAATTAAGAATAAACCTTTATTTGATTATCATTATTACCTTTTAAAATTCTGTAATTCTAGATGAAAAGCTCAGCAAAAAAAAGATTCATTTTATTGACAGAACTTTATATATAATATATATATTGTTCTACAAAAAGGTATCAAAAAATGTTTAGTAGAGGGTATGTTTTCAAAGATATTTGATATCACTGACACAAATACTCCTATTAGAATTTGAAATCAATACTTTCACTTTACAATGTGAGCCTAATGTTAGAGAGTTTAATTAATATCAGTTGATTTTGAAAGCTTCTTTAAACCACATTTTGCTCGTCGGCTTAAGGCTTGAAGTTTGAGAGCCGTAGGTCAAGAAAGGTCTGATTACGGTATCGTATATTATGACCTCTGTGTGGCTTGTCAGCGAGAGGGATCAAAAGGATGCTATACTTTATTCAAGAAGGATATGGCCATATATACAAAGAATTTTTAATTGACGTAGGAATCAAAAGTAACCTTAATTACAGAAGAAGTTAATCGACAAATATAGCATTTGAAAGTAAAATTATTAAAAAAAAAACATAAATCGGTATAAGTAAAAACGAATATTTTTATTTCGTTACAGGTTATTTTTATTATCTAATTTAAAGAATGAAACCTTCAGGAGGTTTTTGTGTATCAAGATTTTTTTGTTGAAATGTTGTCATTTTTATTGCCTTTAAGGGTATTTTTATTAACACAAAGTATTACTTTCTAGTATATCTTTCAGACAGAGATCTGCGGAAAGTTATAAAAAATATGAGATTTTTTTGTTTTGAAATTAACTTTATCAATAAATATTGTTTTTGATCTTCTACTGAGATGTCAACAAAACCATCGATAGGCTTAAACACTAATATTGAATAATATTTTATAAGTAACTTGATTCTTTTATATACGTTCTATGCTAGCGGCCAAAATAAAAATGAGTTGCTGAAATAAATGTAACAAAATTGAAAAAGTTGATAATATTCGATATGACTGAAACCAATTATTATAACCACATATCGATTCAGACAATTTAAGCGACAAATGCGATGGTCAAATTAACATACAATAACGAAAAATTTAGACATGAAATTGTAAGTTAGAACAGTATATTATCAGTACATAAAAATATTTACAAATAAATAGTATGCTTAAAATTTCAGAGACACAAATATCGAAAATATTTTTGAAACATTATTTTACATTAAATGCTAATAAAACTAAAAAATTTCAATGACATAGTAAAAATTATAACATTTTTTTCATAGTGTTGAACAAAAGATAAGATGTAAGTTTTAACCCGTCTCCAAATAACTTCCTGTTTTACCATGAACGAACTACACGCGGTGTTATTATAATGTTCATAAACTCCCCAAAGTCTTATGAAATAACTATCAAGGACCTTTACATTGTAAAACGGTCAACTTCATGTGTCTATTTGTAATAACACATTATATTATGATAATAAATAAAGATCATAAATCGTCCCCATATCCAGATTAAGTTTGAAAACTCTTCTCAAACAAGGGTATTTGTTTTACATATTAAATTCAATTACAAAAATGGCTATGTGAGCTTTAAATATTGTTAATGTTTTAAACTTTTGAATAATATAATGTAATGAAAACAATTTTCTAACATTGTTTTATGTATTTCAAGGGTCGCCAAACATTTAGTTGTGTGAACATTCATTACAATTATAATTAAAATAAATTTTTGTGCCATGTTGCCAATAAAAAATATTTATAACCGTTATAGCTGAAGGTGTGAAAATTTACTTAACTGAAATGATTCAAATATCATACTTCAACTAATGTTTGAAAAAATAAAAACACATTTGTTTGTACTATTATATTTCAACGATATATTTTGCTCACGAAGAGTAAAACCGGTCCCGATCAGGAAGTTTATTGTGGAAGTATTGTAGTATACGTCAATTTATTTTATTACTTAAAATATATTGCTTATCGAACAAAAAATCACAGCTTGAAACTAATATATATTATATTTATTTTTCGAAAGCCAGCTAAAAATGTTGACTAAGAATGGAAACGTTGTTTCCTGGTTATAAAGTGTGTAAAGTGAGAAGTTTTTGTAAAATTTCAAAATTTCAAAAACATTTTCGATTGTCCGAGTAAATAAAATTTAAGCAACAATGTTCTATACAAAGGGCACGTTAATAAATAATAAGGCTACACAAATTAAAGATTTAAACAACAATTGTGTGGTAAAAGTAAAAAGTATGAAATATTATATAATATATACATATACCAATTAGTACTGATTGGATGTCACGATTCCAAATACAAGCTGCGGGTTTAACATGAAAACGGGTTTGATAAAAAACCTTTGAAATTTGTTTTTTGATGTTGCCAGGAGATATGTAATGAAAGGAGAGTTTTTGCATTACTTCATTTATTTAAATGAAAATTTTATCCGAAAAAAGAATAATGTTTGATTATGTTTCAAATCGGATAACATAAATATATAATTCTCAAGAATATTTTTAGACTCAAATTTACCAGTAGATTTATCGAATGCAATAATAGAAAATTTATTGACCATTGGTATGAACCATATTAGTGGTTGTTTATTTAAGATTAATCCATATTTATATTTAATGACTTGCTATTAGCTTGCTTAGCATGTAGTTCAAAAGATTGTTTAATGGAAAGATATTAAAGTGACAGATAACTTGTATGAAAATTCAATTTATATTTTAAGCCACATTTCTCTGGCTTTCAGATACAATGTATGATATTATACACTTTAAATTTATGAAAAATATCTCAGAAGATGACGTTTTATTACGTCACTAATAATGTTCCACTGCAATTAAGGTCGATTGTATTAAGTAACTTGATAAGGAATTTAAAAAAATATATTACAAATAAAAAAAAATCATTTTTTTAGATTATAATAAAAAACACGCCTGTTAAGTCTTCTTTGAACCTTCGTTTGCTTAATGATATTTCGAAACAAAAAGCCATATTCTAGACGCAGTCTTGTACTACATAGTAATTGGAAAAAAAAACAGTTTCTCACTTGCATTTTTTTTGTCAGAAGATTAGAAAATATAACAAATTTATTTTAATCTTGACACATCAAAAAACATGTCATCAAACTGCATAATGAGTCTGGTGTGTGAGTGTGCTTTATAAATTGTAAGGTCTAAAAAGAATAGCAGCTGTTGATAATGTTGAGGTAAGGCCAAAATATGTTACATGGGATTTTGGTAAAAGCTTTTAAGTAAAGTATAATAAAGTAGAGTGAGATACCTTAAGATATGCATTTTCTTGTCAAAGGAAAGGCACGTACATATGTCTTCTGTCTACGTGATTTTAGTTATATTAGTCCAAAGCCACCATAATTATAATAAATACAGTCTGAAAGTTACGACTTGCCGCTTTATTTTGTTTATAACGTGATTTTTACCCAATGTTAATATTTTTTTAAATTTTATTGGTCAATGAAAGGTTATCAGTTAAACAAAAAGGAAAGCTAGAATTTTAATTCCTACTGAGTCACACTCTAATTGTGTTTTGAAGTATATTTTATTATATAGCAACTTTCAAAACTTGTTACATATCCATATTTGTTTACAATATTAAGAGGGGTTGGTTGATGGAATTTCAATAAAAAGTTTAAATTACGGAATATTTGTATGAATCCAAATGTTTTGTCACTCACAACCCGAGTTTAACAATTTGATATCTTCAGGCATTCCATTACACGGATTAAGCCGAATGATGAAATGTTTGCAGTTGCCGAGTGGTGAAACCTAGGCCGTGAGTGGCAATACATATAGAAATGTATAAAGTTTCAACAGCTTAATCGATATTTTTTTTTATATAATTGATGATCAGTTATAGAGACAATGGTGGGCTTAACTGGTATAAGGACAATGATATTTTATAAAAATGAAATGAAATCTTTATTGGCAAGACAATTTCGTGAGGATGGAAAAAGTAAAACTATAGCGTCACACTTACTTATACGTCCCGGATACTGAAAAATACGAAAGATGTGAAGCTTGAACGGGATATGGTTGAATTGCAAAACAGAAAAAAAAAATCGAATTTTTTGTTTGATATTAAGAATAAATTATCTGAAAGCGTTTCAAAAGAAAATATTTTTGTGTTTTATGAAAAAACAACGCTCAAAGAAAGGTTTTATAAATAATCCAAATAAAAAGTTGAAGTTTTATAAAAAAATGTTTTTCGGCAACAAATTTTCGACCTTCGTATGGATGGGGTTAAAAAGTATTAAATGTTGCTAAGGCGGGGGCGCTGTTCTGCATTTCAAACCTACGACACCAAATATTGGATTATGGCGAAAATTGTATGAGAGATGTTCTCAAAGATTTACCACAACTTGGGGTTAGTGCAAATGATTTCAAGTGATGCTGACAGAAGGTTGTCGAAATCTACCTAAAAGTCTTTTTCATATTTACAACTATTTACCCAACAGAGTGATTTTTTTCATATATATTTTTTTAATTCTTGCTATTTTAATTTGATATGCTATTGAATGGAAAATGTTTACTTTCTTTTGAGTTTTTTTAATAAATGTTATATTGATTTAGAATACGTTGACTTCAACATGTTTATAATTTTCTACTAGACTCAAACAAAAAAAAAATACGCGCACTCAATTCAAAAATATTATATTACACGAATTGTGGTTGACGATTCATCCAATACACGCTTGAAATGTTGGAAAAATCGGATGCAAAAAAATTGTACCCATATTAATTAAATTTAGATTCTTGTTTTCGGTGGCATTCACTTAATGTTACATTATACAAATATTAATTTCATTGATTTCAATCTATATTACGGCTAATTATAATAAGCCGTTATCCCATTAAAGAGCGCCAAATGTAAAAATGAATATTTATCATCGAATTAGTCTAAAACGAGTTTTTTCAAAACTCGATAAATGTTGATAAAGCACAAGAAACCTTGTTTTACAAATAACCTTAGTTTTCCCATTTAGCGTCTAAAAACAATTTTGCTCCTCGTAAAAAAACGTGTACCAGAACATCCTACAATGCACTTGTAAATTTACATAAATCAATAAATTTTACTCGAAATTTTTAATGAATCTATGAAGAGAATGCGACCAATCAGTAAGGCGGCACAATTAAGGCAGTCGGTAACGACCAAATCATCTCGAAAGCATTTGTTCTCGACCAATCACCGAATTTAGCATGGAGGACTTCTTCTTTTTTTATTTACGGTGATTAAATGAAGACAGTCGCCAACGAATTAACAATAAAAAGCAGTATTTTTTTATTTACCCTCTGATTTTTTTCTCTTTGTACATCAGCTATCTGCATTTAAAACTAAGTTTTAAGTCTCGTAATGAAAAAATGTCATTACAAAAATAATGATTAAAAGTATTTTACAACAGATTTTCGTCCATACATTAAATATAACAATCACCTGACAAAAAAGCTATTATTTTCACAGACAACTTTTAATGCATACAATAGGTACGTCGTAAAGTTTCGTAGAAGAAGCTACACATAAACGCTTTGTAAAATGGAATCTATGATGAGTCTCAATTTTCGAGTTAAGTGTTACTTTGTTCTTAAGTTAAAGTGACAGGGATTGTATTGGCTTTGACCTTTTTGAAGCTTAAGGTGAAACTTGGTTTTATCAAAAGGTATCAATAGGTTGTTATTGATAACTTTAAGGCATGCTTCACCTACTCCGCAAAATGGACGATGAAAATTTATTTTTTGTCAAGGTAAAAATAGAGTGCAATGTTAAATAAAATATTTATTAATGTATAGTAAGTTATGTCAACTTTTCTGAGAATATTTGATTTTTATAAATAATTAGCAAGAAATTCGATATCTGTTTTAAAGAAGTTTTGATAATATTAAAAACAATTTTAAAAAATTTCAAATATTCTTGTCATGGTTTGATATTTATAGAAAATTTAAAATTAGTCAAAGTAATTATTAAAAATGGTTTTTTAGTATGTTTTGGATATGAACACAATAAAGTGTTAGTGCCAAAGTTGTTCAAAAGTCTTTCATCTTTTGTATATAGATTTTTTGTTTTTTTTTCTTCTTCTATAGGTGTCGTTGGATATAGTCGATGCTGAGGTGAGCAATCCACACTGAAATTAAAGCCAATTCACGTATAGGTCATTTATTATATATTAAGCATTGCTGAGTAGATTGAAGAATCCTAGTATCTTTAACATCTATGGTATTGGCGGTCGTGTTACCTAGTGCTGAAAAAATCTCAGTCACTATACTGTATTTGATATTGGTTTTTGAGTGTTTATATGCAAGTTATCTGAAACAGTTATGCTTTTATAAATATATCTCGTCACTTTGTCAGGTTAGGTGAAAAAATGATCAAGGTAATTATAAGCGAGTTCTGCTCTTGTCTGTAAGTAAAATCTCACAATAATCTTTGAGGTTTCGAATATATGTATTTAAGTGATTGGCCATGGATATGCAGATGAATTTAAAATTTTGCGATGTCTTGTTTTATGAAGATTTTGCTTTTAGAATTAATTGTCTTACAGCATAAACGTATTCCAAGGTAAAGTATTGAATTTATCAGAATGAGGTGTGCAATTATTATCTACAAAAAAGAGTTTTTCGTGAAGTTAGTTGTCGTATAAAGAATTGAACCAACATAAAGTAAAGCATGATGTTTTAACTGAATGAATGTATGACATATTTTTCTTACCAGTACAAGTTGTGGTGTGGCAATATAACTGTGACTATAAAAATACGTTTGAACAATTACAGGTTGAATAAATATGACACAATTCAATGATCCGAAAGTAAATTACATATTGATAGTTATTTCTTATATGAACGTAAAATTGTTGTTATTCCTCAAAAGGTTCTATTATTTTTGTGGCACATGTTTTTATTGTTTACATGGCTTATCAGACTAAGCTAAAAGAAAAATATTGAAAAAATGTACATATTTAAATATAAATTATAAAAGTAAGAAATAGGTATCATTTTTTACTGATTAGTTACAAAAATCGTAGTTGAGTCACCATTTGAAGTATACGACAAAAATTTTAACGAAACTATTACAATATTAAATGTATAATGTTTTGTATAATCACAGATAATTGACCGCCAAAGCCTTAAATATCGTTTCATTTTCCAGATGGCTAGACAATTTTGCAGGTGGAGAAGGTACTGTACTTGACTAGGAATAATAGTGAATAATGAATGAAAAATGATTATATTATAACATATTGATTTTAAAATGTCTAAAATTGAAGTTAGTTACTTTGCTGTTAAGCTTGGTAGGTTATTAGGATTGACCATTGGTTCTTTTCTTTAATAACTGTCTCGAGAATAACTGTATCGTAATTATATATATATATAATTGAAGAGTGGACTGGAATTAGAATAAAAAATAAAACATTAGCTTAGCATTTTAATTGTACAAACAGCGTAAAATTCTAAACGTTTTGTCTCTCATAACCGGGTTTTAACTTTCAGAATCTTTAGGCATTCTATCACATGGATGTAATATAGCTGAATAGAATTAATTAGTTTGTATTGCTGTGATACAAAGCGAATTAAATAAAAAGTTATATGGACACAATTTCAACAGTATGAATTTGATATTGAAATTCCATCAAGGTTGATATCGCATATCAAACAATAATATCTAATTATAATGTTCAAAAAATATCTTGATAGTACCGAAGTGTAATTAATGTAATTAATACGAATGAAAATCTAAAAGCATTGTAATAAAAACACTTTAAAATTAGAATTCTAAAAAAAAATCTTTTTTGGAATTTTATTTACAATCTTTTTATTTCTCATAATAGTATGAAACCTAAGCTATTCGATATTTATCGGTTCCATCATTAACTTAATGGACTATCTCTTCGTTGTTACGGTTGTTAACATTATGACCGCAATTAGTTACACACCATGTAGCATAAAAAAGTAAATTTTAATTGATATAAAAAACTTTCAGTCATCGCTGAATTTTTCAACAAAAGAGATTTTGTCAGATTTTTAATGGAACTAATAACGCATATTGTATTTTTAACTATATTCACTCCCAGTGTACCGTACATGGATTTTCGATAGATGTTTCTCAACTGATAACTTATCGGTATTCAATCGTAATTGATAAGTGGTAAGTCAATTACTCTTACTACACCCTACTTACAGAATCGGATAGACGAGAGAAGATATTATGGGCTTAGGTAATATTAAGTTTGGTTACAGAGGTAAGTCACATGCTAGGTGATATATGTATGTGCGTTGTATGACATCAGAACACACGCGAATAGCAATGGGAAGTTGGCAAAACATAAGTGGATGCCTGATTATTTTTAAGAGTGTTAAATTTTTTTATGTTAATGTATTCAGACATTTCCTGGGTTATTTATTTTGTGGGGGGTATCTGGGGTGTTTATTTATTTTCTCGTGTACATCTTGTAATTTTTGTTACTATATACATACCTTTATTAGTAAATTTATCCAAATTACACTTAACCATTCGTCATCATTACCACTGATCAAATAGATGTGTGAATTAAGTATGGTATTTTAATTTTTATCTGATCTGTCAACATTAAAAAATATACAAACGTTAAGAAAACACAACGAAAGATATCGTAGCCAATTAATAATTAAATGATTAACACAGTTTGATATTCAACTTATCTACAAGAAATATTTAATAAAATATTTACGAAATTTAGCAATTTTAGACCAGCAACAAATGTTCAACAGAGAAATGTGAAACTAAACATATTTAAATAAATGTTTTATTTCTGCAATTAAATTTCGGAAAAGTTTGTGATAAAATTTTCAGAGTTTCAGAAAACTGTTAGATAGCATAGTTGAAATGAGTAATTTATTTAGTTAAAATAAATTCTGATAGTTTCAATAAAATTCTGATAATAATAAAAAAAAATTGAAAGCATTCGTTAAAAATTATTGTCTACTTATTCGTATAAAATAATTACTCTCAAAGAATTTCTTATATTGTGAAGATGTCGAAAAGCTTCACGTGAATTTATGTGTAGGTATAACAACATGAGTGGAAAAAAGTGAAATGAATGCAATTACTGAAAACGGATTCTGTCCTATTCATGTCCATTCATATTCTCTCTCTCCGAAAAAGAGAGGTCGTGCAATCGAATGAAATGAACCTTCCATGGATTTTATTCCTCTATTTTTGATTTTCCTCAATAAAGTGACCATGTATTACAAATTGGGAGCAGACATGGATAAAAAATAGAGTTATATTACGTAAAAGAATATACATCAATCACAAAAATTCTTCCCAAATAATGTGCCATAGAGATGTAATTATTGCAAATGTATTTGTATGATATGTTTTGGATGTTATGCGAAAGCTATATTCCAAAATTTTAGCATGAGTTTGCATTAACATCGAGGAATAATAACGCCAGCTTTTAAATACTAGCGCCCTATCCTGATAGAAGTTGCGGATATGTGTGTTTATTTAAGATATGTATTGAAATGATGATGATAGTCATTTAATCGAAAAGGTTTTAGACTTATAGACTAATAAGCGCAGGCATTGCAGAGCTCTAAGGTCCCATCTCGATTTTTTTCTCACTGGTAGGGCAAGGCCTCCTTTGTGTCAAGTCCCAGCTTCGTTATTATGCTCTGCCGCTCGGCTCTGTGAAACTTTAGCATCGAGCAAAAAACCTCTTTGAGAGACCATACCGTCATTACAGGCCGCGACTTGTCTACTTTTCCCGGGATGCGAATTCTAAAGGACCGCGAGAGTGGCGTTCTAGGCCCATTACAACGAGGATAAGTATTACACAGTATTGGCATTCTACAAGATAGTCGAAAAGAAAACTTCATTTTATCTTCTTATGTGTAATCGATAAGCTAGTTTATTAAATATACTAAAGAAGTAAGTTTGAATATGATATGGTTATTTGTAGTATTATGTGAAATAAGAGGAAAATGAAAAGTATATCTTTTGTTTAAAACTCAATTGCTTGTTGTTTAAATTATGAATCATCTACAAATTTAGCAGAATCGCAGACATCACGATGCTATTGCAAGAGAGATTTTTGATTAATCAGGTCGTATTTGCTTGAAAAAAATTGATGCGTTGACTTTTAATATATTTTGAAATATAGCTCGTATGGATTTAGTTAATAATATAAAAGTTAGATTGGGTGTAAGACTCCATAATTTCTTTGTCCTTCTATTAAAAGAGCGATGTAATCGTTTTTGCTAGTTTCAATGGAGCCTTTTGTGTGTACTTATGATCTTAAAAATATCGCCATTGATGTTATATCTCGACAATGAAAAACAGATAAGCGTGGTTTAGCCACTTAATTTTAAAATTAAAATTAAATTTAATGTTTTTCTGCAAATGAATCAGTTTTTAAATAATGATTTTCAAATAAATCCTTTAGTATACTTATATATATATTATATATATATTTAGTATACTTATATATACTTAAATATTAATATTTTAAGCATACTGAGTCGATAAGGTTGTAATCTATATGGTTTTTTAGCGTTCGTAGAATTATATGGAAACGTAAGCGTAATATGACAGTTTTATTATAGAATATATAGTGTGACATCATATTTAAATGAATTATCATTTAAACACATTCAAAAACTTAGAAATTGCTTGTTTATGTTGTTCTTTTGCCTAGATATAATGGTGACCAACGACTTTGCTATTAAAAGTTAAAAATTTCCAAGGTCCAAGAGTTCAAGAGTTTTTGTGTTCATTACCGGGAAAATTGTGTATGTTTTAAAATTTATATATATTGACTGAAACATTCAATTATTTGCGCTTATTATTGTATGTCTAATAGTTTAGCGACTACGTCACGCCACTGAAGATAGTAACGTAACTTTTCCGGCTGTAAAAATAAAATTGAGTAAAATGACTCTCTTTCACGAAATGCATGTAAATATTACATTCCTGCGTAAGCATACCAAAAAGTTTCAGCATTTACTGACGGTTAGAGTTAGACGGGGTAACTATGCAAACATTTTTGTATGATAAACTGCTTATCAAAGGTTTTACCGCAAATCGGCATTAAATCACAAGCTATGTATTTAATCTTTTATATCATTAGGGTTATACATTCAACTTACCATTTCCATGAGAGACATATTAAACCCAGCTGCAAGCCTTCACGTTTTGATCATAAACATAACAAAGTCGAATTTTGTTTTAGAAAAAATCTTATTATTAATTTTATTGCGCTTGATAAATAAAACATGAGCTCAATCTTCTGTTCAGCGGCTTCAATATTCAACGCAATGGTTCATGAATATACATATATGTATATATATATATATATATATATATAGACAAGACATATATTAATATAGCTAATATTATATGATTTCAAATAAATGGTGGATACATCCAAGTGAATGTAGTATGCCTGAAGATGTCGAAAAGTGTGCAGTGTGCATTCATACAAAATTTCAACTGTCAGGCTTTTCATTATTTTATTCAAAGAAAAAAAAAATTTAACTATGAATTTGGTTGTAGTGTATGATAGTATATCAAGAAAAACTTTTAATTTAGAGCGCAGCTTAAGTTTCATGCCACTAGCTAGTATCATGTTTCTCAAGCGAAGATATCACGTAATCTTTATTGGCACGAATGGAAAACATTCGATTCGGTATGATTAGCAAAACTATTTTAAATATTTTTTTTTCTTTGTGCGCTCACGGAATGATTTATATATATATGTGTGAATTCATAAAAGCTTTATTTTAGAACGTCCTGAAATAAAAATGCAAAGCACATATCTTTAATCTAGCATCGTAAATATATAAGGTTACACAACTTTTACACGTATTGATTTTTTCAAGCATTAATTAATTTAAATATTCTATAAATTATACCGTTGGATCATAAGCTCTGATAAAAGTTCTTCGAAAACAGTATGGTTAAACGAGTTAATCAAGTCTCGACTTTTTAAACATATTTTTCGAGGTACTTAAAGTAATTTCAAAGCGCTGGTTGATGATACTTCTGCATACCTTTCAAGCGATAAGATAAATTTGAACTTAAGCCTCATAAGAATTAATTTTATTTATTTTATCAAATTGATTATTATTAAGATTATGGAATATAATGGGGTTGAAAATTTTGATGAAATTTTGGTTGAAATCTTGTGCCTTGGATATTATAGTTATCATGCAATTTTTTTTGATAAAACGTTTTATATTTAAAAATAGAATAACTATTAAACGTGATTTAGATATTTAAAATAAATTGAGAATTCGAATTGATGAAACTTTATACAAAACAATTTGAGAAGCCCTTTTTTGTTCGTGATACAGCTTTTGAGAAAAAATATGAAAATGGTTGCCTGTTTTGGCCCTCTGATTACTGAAATGTGTAAAGCCTTTTATTCAAAAAACGTAATGGTGTAGTTGCGTGCTGTAATCATTAATATTCATAGACCATTGCGTTGGTTAGCCGCCTGTAATTTTATAGTGATAATAATATAGTCAAATCAACTGCAAAATACAAACTTGTTTTTATCAATGGTCTAATTTTTATAAGCTTTACGAAAATATTCACTAGATTGATTGATTTAGTTATTTATAAAGTATGTACTAATTCACTTTAATGGTGTATACTGTTATATTTTGGTGGAGAGAAAATTATGCTTATTGAAATAAAATGAACGTATAAGTTTTTTATTTAAACTAAATGAGAAAATATGGAAATAACACCTGTTTTTACTAGCATCTTTTGAAAGTGATTGCTAGATAGAATCATATGTGAAGAGACTAAAAAACTCCATGTCAAAAATGTGTGTTTGTTAAAAAAATATCAATGTTGAATTAATATAACAACGACTCGAAAGAAGATCTATTTTTATTATAATTCCACAACTACATAAAAATATTAAGTTAACGTAATGTCAAGAACTGACAATGATTGTGATGAGTGTGATATGTTCACAAAACTAAACATTAAATAAAGAGACATTTATTTTAAGCCGAGATTCGATAGTTATCACCTTTGCAAAAAAAATCAAGATTAAGTGAATGTTTGACATGTTAAACTCGTATGTTTAACGTTTGCTTGAATTTTTGATGTTTAAAGATACAGAATAATAAAAGAAAATAAGCAAAATTTTGCGTGGAGTTTATTCGATATGAAAATAAATTGAAACTGTTCTAGGCAATGCTATAAACGTTGTAAAGTCTGATTTCAGTCTAGAAATGTTTAACAAGTCTTCATGTTTTGTCACTAACGACCCGTATTTCACCTTTCCGTACTTTTAGGCACTCAGTCACACGGATTCAACATAAATGACACAATAAACAGATTAAATCGGTTATAAGAGGAATTATTACAAATGAATGACCAGAAGGCTAGGATCCAAACATAAAAAACTTGTCAGTTCTGTTATATCCGCGTGATAGAATGCCTGAAGATGCCGAAAGGCGAAACCCAGATCGTTAGTGAAAAAATACGTGGAATCGTATAAAGTTTTAAAGATTCAAATTTTTATTGATATTTCATCAAGTACCTTCAGTCATTATCATGAACTATGTAAAGGAATATGTATTTGCGTTTTTTTAAAATAAAAAATAAAATGAATGGAATCAATTTATTCCGACGGGTTATAATAATATTTATGTTATGAAATATTTCGATAAAGTAAATACTCTCAAGACCGATACGTAAGTGTAATTTTTAATGAAAGATTTCCATCAGTTTGAATATAACTTTACTTCGCTTTCAATACGATGACGTAACAGTACATAAAATTTTTCATGAATATGATTTATATTCTCAAATCTGTAACGCATGCAATTTCCAAGGCTCATTATTTCTCAAAAATCATTCAAAGCCCGCTTCTTTTTGTATCGCCTACTTCGAAGTACTTAGCTTGTTAGAGAAAGAATCTGTTCAAGCTATCGACTAGTTAATGAGATAATAATAATGAATTCAAATGGAAATTGGAGTTTGAGGTGAGTGGATAAGGTTGAAAGTTAAGGTTTTGTTATATTTTCAAAAGCTATCCATGACGATACGATTGTAATTTATTTCGAATTTTAATTATTTAAAAATGACTATTTAGCTATATATACAATTGTTCTGTGATTTTATATTCTCATTCATAGAGACCTGTTGACATTTATAAAACTGCCTAGCTTAAAGAAGTGAAATATCTAATGATTGATAGTATTGGGTGCTTTATAAAGTATAATAATACAGTAGAAAAGAGCATTAAAAAGTATATTGACTCAATACCTGTATTATAAAAATGTTATTATTTTGTTATTGAATGAAAAATTTCACCATCCTGTATGATTTTTCGTTTAAATTAATTATTTTAAAAAGACGATTTCATTGTTTTTTAAATCTGTTAAAAATACACGTGGGCTTTATAGATATTCATATATTTTATCATACACCCATTTGTTAGAAATCAATAGATATCAACTATCACAAAGAATTCCTAACGAGAAAACTAATATATGTCGATCGCCATTACCAAACCCTCTACAGGGGTCTGTTTTGTTTCCGTTATAGACAATTTCCGTGCCATATTTAAACTTATTGATATAGCCGATTTTTTAGTTTCATTTAAAAATTTTAGTTTTATTGCTAGCAAGAAACATGCTAGGTCGTTAAAACAGGAGAGAAGATGTAATGTGTACCTTTTCTACACAGCCATATATAGATAAGCAAATGTTCGTTTAAGCATAGTTCTGACGATGACGTGAGCTGAAATAGCTATCAACTATACCTTAAAAAATATTTTTGTATAACTAAAATACATTGCTATATTTTTTCATCGTGTTACAATGGAGTTCTACCAAGTGAATGTCAATTTAATAAATAAATGGATAGAAAATCTTTTTATTATAAAGTTTGTATGTCAATATCTGCACGCGGATACGTCATCCTACAAGAATAGGCAGAAAAGATTATCGAATATGCCTACAGGCTACTTGGCTACAACAATACGTTTTATATGCAGTATTCTTTCTCTATATAATTTAATTAATTCCGTTCTACTAATAAAAACATTGGTAAAGATGCATTATAAAACAGTAAGAGCTTTGTATTTAAATGAACATTCGAATTGCTCACAAGAAAAGAGTGTAAAAAAAACTTATTTTAGTTGATTTATTGAAGGTTGCCTGTTTCACAATAAAAGTAAATCAGTGTATCGAAATATAGCAAAGTATGTATCGTGCCGGCTTAATTCATCGAGTCACGGATCAAGACTGTACAAATGATTCTATTCGCTACACACCACTATCAGGCGTAATTAACTTGTCAATCCTGGGATTGCTTGTCTTATATGAGAAGTCAATTTGTGACTTACCTGAACTGAAGAGCTACCATTTGAATTAGTCAGGTGAAGGGATCGCAATCGACTCAATCGTGCCGTTGCCTGTTTGTATTGGCTATTTATTTTAAAGTGAGGGACTTGATTAGTATGTTAAGTGAAGATGAGTCTCTAGCCAAATTAATATAGCACAAAATTGACCAGTAAACTGAATAACTTATAAAAGAGTCTTCCATTAGTAAATTTAATAATTTATGATTCCGACTGAATGTGCTCGATAGAATTTCAATATTAAATTTGAATTTTGTTTGAATAAATTGAAAATGAATAGATTGAAAAAATTGGAATTTGAAAAGATATATTTATTTAGAAATTTTTCATTTGCAAACACAAAATTGTAATAAAAAAGCGATTTCATAGAGTTGATGTTTGTTTTGGAGACACTCTGTATCAGGAAGAAGTAAATCGCGTTACATTTGTATTTTCAATGGGATATGGATTGCCTGATGCTGGTGGAGCTAAAAACTGCACAATTTTTCCGATCATGCCGCTTGGCGAACATCGTTCGGCGAATCCATTCACGGAATTTGTTCATTAAAGTTCACTGCTCAGTTTCAAACGAAATTTACCCTCTTTAAGTGATTATTGAATACATTATCAAATAGATGTAAAACAAGAATGTGTTGTATTTATTTTATAGTAAGCTTTAAGCTATAACCGTTTTAAAAAATCAAGTGATAAAAATAAGATTGAAAACTTTCTTGAATTGATTTGTAATGTTTTTACTATCATTTAAATACTCAATTTATAGCTTGAGTCATGTGAAATATTAAAGGTAAACTTTTTTAGAGAAAATAAAGATAAGAAAGTCAAATAAATTGTCTTTATTATTGTATGATGAATCCATTATAATAGACCCAACGACATAATATAATATTTTTTTAGGTAAGTAATGTTCTTAATTTTAAATTGCTTGTAAAGAATCATTTGACAATTTACCAAATTAAGTTAAATTATTTTCAATTTACGACATCGAAATGTGAAAAAAGTATATTTTACTCAACGTGCTTTTGGTATTAACGTAGGTGCAAGGCAAGTGTTATTTTGACATACGCTGTGCTAATCATTCATAATTTGTGTATGTCATTTATTCAATATTTATTTATTCAGAAGTCTTACTGAATAAACCTATTGATGAACAGAATTTTGGCCCAAGAGTTTTTTTTAAATAAATGTACTAAAATAATCGGTAATTAGATCAATAAGTATGAGTTTCGAATAAGGATTAAGGTATGTTTTCAACAAAACAAGTTAAAATATATTCCGTTTCAGATTCAGACATGTATTATGAAAATGTTCGGAAAGAAAGATTGTCCAGGAACGAAGGATGTTAGTCAGGATGTTGTATGTAGAGTCCTATATGAAGTGAGTCTCTATCGACGTTTGGCACGTGAGCCAAGCCGGATATTAGCTGAGCTTTATACTCATATATGTTGGACAAAAACCGATCAGCTTGTATTTATTTTCATGCAGGAAACATGCTGGAGGTTTTATATAACATATTTTTTACAATATTTTTTTTACTCGTCAATATCATAAATAAATTATCTTTTCAAGTCGGTATAACGACGTTTGAATTTATAATTATTTACATCAAAAATTATATTTGTTAATGTCAAATTATTAATGAAATTAAATAAGTCTCAAGTTGTTAATATTACCCATACAAATAAAAGCTTTGTTATACAAATGATTGTTTTGATGTGTAATTCAGTTCATGAGATGTTTTTTTATAAAATAGCATTACAATTTGAATAAATCATTTTTTTGGAACGAATTAACTGTCCTTAAGTAATTTATGAATATTGTTCTTGATGTATCGATAATATGTTGAAAAATGATATGTTTAAAGTATGTAAATCAATTGTAGTTTTAGTAATAAAGATAAAATATCAACACAGATTGTTTTTAATTCTCTTAGTGATGCATTTTAATGCAATAAAAAAAATGTAGTGTATTTTCTATTATTTGATTTTAAAATAAAATAATTATGTTTATGTTTCAGTTTTTTTTTTGACTGGTAACCCAATTGGTTAACCACTCGGCAATTTTTATATTAAATACAATATTAATCCAACTGTTTCTCAGTTGCAAAAATGTACGAGACCTCATTTCTAAGGTCTTCATTAAAGAAATTCGATTTTAACATTCGATAAATGAGAAATCACGATCAAACAATTAAACAGCAATGTAAAGTTTTTGAAGAAACTTTATTAGTAAGTATTAAAACAAACTTAATGAAACCTGTCACAGATGGGATTGAATTTCGTCTAAAAAAAGTGAAAATAGTGAGGGTTGACGCGTGCCGTACAAATGCTTTCCAAAATTACCGACAAAGTTAAATGTAGCCCAAGTCCACCAAAAACAAATAAATCAACATGCCAGAAAAAAAAGAATTAATAATATACTTGATTAAACTTGGGTAAGGGTTGACTTAAGCAATGTTTTAAAGAATTGATTTCCAAGCGAGGAAACTTAGCCCAGATTAAAAATGTGGATAAAGTTTAATCTTTTACGTTTCTCGTAATAACAAGTGATTTTATACATCAGGTATTATTTTCCAATCCATGACTTTATTCGATAACAATTTAAAAGAATCCCATATCAAACATATTTAATGTATTATTCAGTTATTTATTTAAAAAAATCTTTACTAAGCAAGTCTAAAAGCCTGTGATGATCTTAATGGTTAGTAAAACTTTAATGGTATTTATGTTACATATTTTAATTGATTATATAATGCTTTGTTATTTGTACATTGTTTCTTTTGAATTTGTTTAACACAAACAGATGTATATTTGACGCATTGAACACATTTCAATCTGTTCACTTTAGTATTTGAATTGATCGCAATTTTATACGTCCCGATGCGCTAGAGGTCTTTGCAACGCGATGGACGGATAATAAGTCAGCCGGATGAAAGCTTTTGCCTGCGGAAATCTATTGGGGAAATGAGTTATGAACTCTTCATACCAAATATGTAGATTTTCTCTAAGAATACATATTAAATTAAAAAATGCAATACTATGTCCTTATAAAAAAATAGCTTTATGAAATTATCTTTCAATAAGCTTGAAATATTATTGATTGAATTGGCATTCACTTGGTAGAACTCCATTATAACACGGTGAAAAAATAGCAATGTATTTTAGTTCTACAAAATTATTTTTAACAAATATAGTTGATAGCTATTTCGGCTCACGCCATCGTCAGAACTATTCTTATATTTATAGGGTCTTGAAATATTACTCTGTATTTTCAAAACATGAACTAAATGAATATTAAAGTAAGGTCTAAAATATGCAAGGTGTTTGACGAAAATTTTATTACTGGAGCTTTTTACAAATTTGAATCAAAATGGTTTTTTGCCGATCATAAAATATGTTGTGGAATTAGTACTAAGTTTTTATCATTTAAAATATCATTCCTTTCCATCAAGAAGTGATAGTTGAAAATATAAAAGTGTGTGAAATAATTAACTACCATTGAAATGAAGTGGGATAGTTTGGTACTTATATATATAAATCAATTTATTTTTGACTGGTTTATGGTACAATTAAAAGTCAGGTGACCTAATGTAATAATAATTATTTTTCTCAGTTATTCTTACTTGACTCATTGAACTAATCTCCTTTAAGGGATACTGAGAGAATTGGGCAAGCTTAACTGCTAATTAGATAGAGAAATCGAATTTAATTGTGATTTATTTATTAATAAAATGTATTGACAAATATAACAGTTAATAATAAAAAATATAAGAATACATTTTTTTAGTGCTTACA
This sequence comes from Himalopsyche japonica, assembly GCA_028555115.1. Lineage (NCBI taxonomy): Eukaryota > Metazoa > Arthropoda > Insecta > Trichoptera > Rhyacophilidae > Himalopsyche > Himalopsyche japonica. The sequence goes on from JAHFWJ010000620.1 coordinate 1,967,172, forward strand.
TTCATATATCTAAAATATCTTTAATTGTCGGTGAAATATTTTTAGTATGTTATGTATGCTATTTATAAATTACTCGGAAACATCTTTAAAATTCAAAATAATAATATTGCTTCTCTATTTTTTCTTTAGCATGTTGAGGGCAACACTTCACAATAGTTCGCATGTCAGATTTTACGCCTTCGCGCCGCCGAACGGGCGGTTATATCAATAAAAATAAAACGAGATCGCATACGTGATGCAGCTCAAGCCCTGCATACGTGATTTGGCCCTTCATTTATCCAAAGCGGCAGTAGAGTGAGAATGTGACGCATGTTTGATTTATTTGTTTGTTTGACGGAACGCGACTCTAATGGAAATTGAAACGCGTTATTTGGGTGTTTTTCGGGAAAATATGGCCGGAAACGCGATATCATATCATTATTATAATGTTATATTAATAACATGGCCATGTTATCGATGTGAAATTATTCAATGGAAAGAAAATCTTGTTGTATGTAATTTCATGTTTTTTTTTATTACTATGCTGTAATTGTTTAATGTTAAAATGTTCACTAAATATTGAATATTTTGGATTTTAAAGAGGGTTGTTTTGTATAACAAGAAGATATTTACAGTTTATATTTTCGAGCTAACAACTTTTATCAAAATAACTGAGCCTTATTTCAGAAATATTAAGGTGTTTTTTTTTATAAATTATCAAGTCATTTGATCAATATTATTAGTTAATATTGTCAAAAATATTTGGCATTGGTTATAGTGTTACATAATTTAAAAAAATATTGGATATTGCGTTATTAATAAATCTCTACCGATGGTTCTCAAAAGAAAAGCCTTTCGCTTGATTCATTTTAAATTTAAAAAAATAATTTTACTGGGAGTGTCTTTTCGTTCGTAAGTGATTTTTAACTAAATCGGACTATATTTCCACAAGCCATTTTCAAGTAAAAATAAAGAAATACAGGTAATCAATCATTTTAAAGAATTTCATGCAAAAGATCGTGAAGATAAGTAAAGTGAATCAGAAATTACTCTACTCTCAAAGTAAAAAATATAAAAGGTGCAAAAGAAAACGAGCATGACGAGTTTTTGATGGTGTATCATTGTTTGAAGTCAAAATGTATTTATAATAACATTATACATGTAGACTGAACGATTTGTGGGACTTTGATATCTATACGACCATTCCATTTATTGTGTTATAAACATGTTTTGGTAGCGTTGCCCCGGCTTAAAACATACAATTTTCGTCCAATATTTTTGTATTAAATTGCCAATAAATACTTATTTGACCTTTTGTGTTACAAATTTTCTTAATTTTTTTTTGAAAAAAAATTGCCTTGCAAAAAAAAAGATTCAAATTCATAATAAAACGCATTCAACCATGAAAATTTATATTTATTTTAGTTCAGACAACATTGAGTTATAGTATACATTAAAATAGTGAAGAAGGATCGTTGACTGATTATCATAAAATCTTCAGTAGAAAGGCTACAAAATATTGTAAGCTAAAAAGAAATTAAATAAACAAGCTGCACTAAAATTTTAATTGTATAGCAAAATAAAATAAAGCCCCTTTGTTCATAATGTTTCAATATTTCTCATATTAAGAAATAATGTTTTCAAAATAATCAATAACCTTTTTTAAATGAAAAATGTCAACTCCTGTGCTTCATCCTAATATAGTACGAAATATAGAAGCAATTTGATATCGATTAAGTTGAAAAAAAGATTTAAAACAAATTATAGCTTGAGAGACGGAGTGAGGGTTGCCAGCCGCTGGCGGAACAGCGAACGGAATCCTCTTTGGCGGGAATTTAATTCCGTGTTCGTTTTTTAACTGTGCCGCGGATTTATTTCGTTAATCCATTTGAAATAGTTTCTTCAACGGTTGGTCGGTTCAAAATAATAAAAAAGAACGCTTACGTTGCATAAAAATAAAGGATGAGTTCTAAGAAGTAGGTCATGTCGCCATTCTGAAACGGAGCTACCTGTCGTATATTTTCAGACTGTATGCAAATTATAATTTAATACAATAATTGACTGAGCGATTAGTTTGACAAGTTTATTTTTATTTGACAAAGGTCTTCAATAAAAAACAGCTGTTAAATAATAGTGCAATATCTGGAAAAAAAACAATGCTGAATTATAACACTACGAAGCCTCAATCAAATTTATTGATACATTTTAAAGAAGTTCATGTAATCACCAGATAAAGTTTAATATATTTATATCAATATAATACTAGTCGGTGCACAAAGTTTTTATTTCAAAATAGCCAATCAAAGTCAAGAGAAAATAAACAGGCTTTTTTAAATACTGCATAATTGGAATGAAAAATTTATGCGATGATCGAAGTAAACAATTATGCATTTTTTTTAAAATATTATGCCAATGATGACTTGGATAGTAATAGAAAAATAGTGAAATAAATCTTTATACTTTATATCATTATCAATAAGCGATTTCTCTTCCGTTTTTTTTGTGTTGTATTGAAAATTTCAAGAAGAGAATTCACGATAATTTAATTAAAGAACACAGTGATAAAATTAAATGTAGAAAAATGAAACATATATTTTATTAATGTCTTGTCTATTATATTTACGAATTTAACACATATTACATACACACGATATTTAAAATGTAATTTCAATTGATTTTTTTGATCATTGTGGTATTCAGTAAATGTCGTTTTTTGTCATCAAACTTCAAATTGGATGAACAATATCAAAGAAATCAAAGTTATCGCGTATCCTTTCATTTAACGTGTGTATGATGGTCGGTTACTTATTCGTAGACAAATTGGATCGCTTTTCCGACTGAATACGGTTTGCATAATGCTGGACGGCTTTAAAGAATCGTTAAGAGCTTTTGGTTATGTGTTCTAGAAAAATGGATAATTCTACTGAAATTGAAAATTTTCAATTTAACGCATTACACATGCATCGTTATAGATCAATTTAAATGATTTGAGCTATATGCGAGCAAGCTCAAAAAAATGTTACCCCTCGTTTGCTTTGATTTTTTTCTATTTTTTTTTAAATTTGTAATCTTGGTATTGAACATACGTCATATGTTTAATAATATATTAATATAAAATGATCTTTTGTTAGTTTCTTGGATGCACTGTTATGTGTTGAAATAAGCGAATTAATATATTTTCATTATTTTCCTATTTTAGATCTTAGTTTATAACACAACATAATTATATACAAGAAAAAAATAAAAAGTCAACAATAAATTTTTTACGCAAAGAAGACATCAATACCAATGGAGTAATTTAAATTTCATATATCAAGCGCATTCGTTCGATATTTCATATAAAATTAAATGAACATTAAATTGACGATTTTCACCATCATATAACTATTTAAATTCAATTTTTGAACGCAAATAACTTCCATAAAATATTTAGTATAACAATCTAAACGTTAATAACGTGTGAAATCCGTTGGTACACTGCAAAAATTATTTGATGAAAATTATGAAATATTGCAAGAATGGATATTTTTTCATCCCGGAAAACATAGAGTTAATTATTTTTACAATTAGGATATCTAATTACAAATGTAAGAATAATTGCTGACGTCTGTAGAAAACTTTTCAAAGAAGGATTAAAACAAAGTTTCAAATATAACTTACTACTCATTTCATGGGTTGAACCTTCTTTCAAACTTTTGGAATCATCCATAATGGAAATAAAAAAGACAAGCTGCACTTTATAAAGCAAAAAAGGCACAAAAGACATTTCATAATTAGAGCTGCGATTTCTGTTCCAAACTTTACGAACTTTAATAATTAATTGAGTTGTCGTGAGTTTGAAATTGACGCAAATTTATAAAAGTATAAAAACAAAAATCATTTCCCGTATAAATGTATTATATATATACAAAAATAAAGTGTAAAAATTATGTTTACAAAGCATAAAGTTGACAAATTGAACGCGAATACACACTGTGATGTTATATTTTTGTTTAACGGCTTTGAGTCACAAATTATACAAAATTATTCTGAAGGTAATAGATTTAAATTTATAAGTTTATTGACGACTCAAAATATATTTGTTAATACGAAGTTTCTGTCTCAAATCATTGACCAAGAAATTGTCGATAGTTTGAAAGTATTTTTGTTTACTTGACACATATTTGTCAAATTAGTGGCTTTACCCTTTTGTGACCTACAGCAATCATATGTTGACAATCTATATGTTTTATATAAATAAAAATGTTATAGTTAACTAAACGTTTTTTATTTATTACTTGAAATATTATAAATACAACGATAGAGGACTATCGCTTGCAATTTGATCTACTATCTACGTATTTATTTTGCTTTTGTTCTTTAGTTTGACTGTTTAGTAAGAAAAGTCTTAATAATAACTAAGATTTTTTTGAAATCTCGATATTGATTTTTATTGAAATTGAGAAGTAAAGTCAATCTTTTTATTGCAGAACATCTGTTTATTTGATATAAGCGTCAGTCTAAGTAAATAATCTTGTGCTCGTTAGCATCAGTGATAGCTATAATCAAGGGTCATTAAGCTAAGATCTGCTGGTTGAATACAGGCATTATTTTTAAATAATAATAATGTATGCAGAAAAAATGTTAACCGATGTGTGTTCACTTTTTGTTTGAATTAACCAATGGTAATCGTTTTTAGGCGGTGAACTCAGATTCAATGTATGATTTGAGATCACAAAATTTTTTGATAGTAGTGAAATTTTCATTTATTGAAATTTTTATGAAAGATTTGAGGCAGAATAAAAAATCAATTGACAATAAATTCAGTTGCCAAAATAAAATAACTACAATCATACATACTATCTTTTTTAAAATAGCTGCTTACAATATGGAACATATCGATCCCATATCGACCTTAACAGAAGTTTTGCAGCTATAAATGTTTTTAAAATAATGATTGAATTGGCATTTACTTGGTAGAACTCCATCGTAACACGGTGAAAAAATTTATTTTATTTCTACAATTTTTTATTTTTTATAAGATATGGTTGATAGCTATTTCGTCTAATGCCATCGTTAGAATTGTAAAAAATGTAGAAATGAAATACTTTGCTATTTTTTCAGCGTGTTTTTTAAATAGTTCTTAATTTTTTTCTCAAGAAACTTTCACTTTTTTCAAAATGGTTTTTAAGAATGAAATAATTTCAAAAAAGTTTTTTGAAATAAATATTTTTATGAAAAAATATGTCATTTAATACGTTTAGTTCGTAAAAATAAATAAACTGAACACGTGTTTCGGTTATAAAAACAAAACTATTTTATTTGATATCGAAATGATTGACCCTTCTGGACTATCAATATTATTTTTTATCTCGAATTTATTGGGGCGTTTAATTTGATTGTGTTTACCTGCAATGGGTGGAAAGGTCCTTGGATTATAATAATTGTTTGAAAACAATCGGACAGAAGGATTTATTTACGAAACTATTTTCTTTTACGTCTAGGAAAATAAGCCAAACAAAAGAAAGCAGCAAATTTTATATTATAATAAGCGCTCAACCAAATATATAACATGTATTTGTATACAGGTTGCATTTTATTATCAAGGCCGATTGCGGCAATATTCATGATTATCATCAAATACATATTGGACTAATATTATTTAATGTCATTAATATAATAACCATGCTATAAAATTTTACTGTCATAAGCGAATTGTGTTTTATTTTCCCTTATTTTCATACATATGAGCTTATAACTAAGTTTATAAATAGTTTATACCTTATCACGTACAAATATCAATAAAAATCATTACAATCCAGCGGCTTATAAATTTAATAGTGACGTCAGTCCTAAATTGTTATTTACTTATAATTGATTCATGTAAAGGCTTTTTTGTATTTCCAGGAATTTCGTCTAGCGCCGTCCCTACCATCAAATGCTCCCAAAAACTTTTGGATCCCTTCCTTTGCCCAGTAAAAATTCACCTCTTTTTTTGTCACTTATAAGTAAAAAATTAAATCAATGTCTACGTTTATACATAAATTATACCGAACGAAAAAGTTGGCCGAAAGGTTCCCCTCAGAGAGGCGAAGCAATAAGTTATTAAATAGATTGTAAAAATAGAATTATTAAAATCTTGTTTATATAAAACAAAACATATTTATAAAGTTACCTGCGCAAGCATATTTACATTGATAAGTTAGCTGTATGGAACATTTAACCAGGTCACTCTAAATGAATCCGAGCAAAAGAGATATTTTGCATGTTTATTCAAATTTGTAATGAAATGTGTAGAATGGTGCTCCGAATTCATTTTGTTATAAAATTTAAACTGTTATTTTGTTTTTCCTGTACTTGTATGTTGCAATTAAAAATTGCTAGTTAACGTAGGTTTATTTCGCGAAACATCTCGATATATCACATGTGCACCGAACGATACACACTTTATACTTCTAATTGAAATTACTTTAATATAAAATAAAAATACAAAAACGAGACATCCTTTTGGAATAAAGTAGAAGCTGGTTTTATAGTCTCCACAGTTATTATTATACAGAATGATATCTGAAAGTGGAACTGCGTAGTATGGAGCGCACAGCTCGCATCAGTCCATTTAGAAGATTGGACGATTGAAAAACAACATTACTAGGTCAGAAAGCTAAATAACTCGCCGAGAATGGAGAGAATGTATTTTTAGGCTGTGCCTCTTCGGTTATCGCGATGAAAAAGCATTGCGAAGAATCTTATACCCATGATTGAACATTCAAATAAAAAAGAACATGCGGCCCTAATATTGTATGTAATGTATTGGTTTACCTTGAACGCATTTTACTGTAAAAACAAACAAACATCATCATAAAAATATAAATAAATTATTAACTCGTACCCGTCATCACCGAAATGTTTCCATTGAAGAAAAAAACATAATTTGGTGTTTCATGTCCTGACATAAATCAATACATCCATTATTGTGACATTTGATCTTAGAATTACATTAGTATTGATTTTGTGTTGCAATACTTTTTTCAGACGTTCTTTGATTAAACTTTATTCATAAGTGAGATTATTTTTTATTATATATTTTTCACATAGGGCATGAAAGCTGTTGGCAAGTTATGCCCAAAATAAAGAAAATAATTAGTTCATATCATAATTATACAACATATAATATTATGCTTAGTAACTGACATACCTTTCCAATATCAAAGGCATTCTTTCCAAATGTATGTAAAATATATATGTATAAACGTCTTTTATTTTGATGCAATATTTTTTAGTTTCTGGATATATAAGCATTTGTTACGCAATATGGCGTTACACATAGACGTAATGTTATATTCGATAGTACTAATTCGTTTAGTACAAATAATTTATGATATTTCTATCATAAAAATAAGGTTATAAGGATGGACAAGTATACTAAGGCATCTGGCAAGAGACATGTTTCGGTCTAATTGTAAGACAAAAATTATATATTCAAAACCTTTTATCAGTATTCATTTAAGTCAGTTGAAAGTTCTTACGATAAGAAAACGTTAATATTGAATGTGTTTATTTAAAAGTATCAAATCATTATAAAAAAAATCTAACCATTTAAACATTATTCAAAAGTACATTTCATTGGATTATTTTGATCTCGCTGGATGGATTTCCGTGTTTTAACGTTAAATAAAGCATACACGAAAGACATTTACACCGAAATAATCCATTTATTATTGGTATTATAAGTATCAGAGGGAAAAAAGAAAATATCGCATTTCTTATGTTGAGAAAATGATTAAAATGTGAATAACGTCGACAATTGTGCGTACAATGACTAGTGTTCCGTAGACGTTTATAAAAGCCTCGCTTTACACGTGGTGTTATATATTGTAGTTGCACGCGGATTCTACAAACTGCCGATAGTGAAGTATCGACGATAAAGCTTTACAGCGTTTGTTCTAGACATGCTCTTATTTTATCAGAAGCTCCATTCCTTCGATGCTTACTGTTCCAACGGTTTATTTTTAATCAAAGAGAAGTTTCCAAGATTTTTCTTTCTGTCTTAAAAATAAACGAAAAAAGAATTTCTTTCAAATGGTAATCGTTAAATTGTACTCTTTGCGATTTGTGTTTAACCCAAAAATTTAAAACAATACACTGTTCGAATTTTTGAGATTAAACTATATAAATGTAGATTTACAAAACAAATTAAGCACATTAAATACATACTTATGTTTGTTGCTATCTATAGGTGTTTTTTTAGAGGTATAGAACTTTGAAATAGAATAAAACAAAGATGAATTATTTAAATAGACATCAAATTTACTTTATTCAAATGATAACCTTCTGGCATTATAATTTAAATATTATTTCTGGCATATGACCGCCACGGCTAGCTCGGACGTAGTCTAATCTGGAGGTCCAATTTTCGATAACTTTTTCCAACATTTGTGGCTGTATATCGGCAATAACGCGGCGAATGTTGTCTTCCATGTGGTCAATCGTTTCGGGCTTATTGGCGTAGATTATTGACTTCACATATACCAACAGAAAATAGTCTAGCGGCGATATATCACACCATCTTGAAAATTATATTGTCGCTTAAAATTGTGACTAATATAATTTTCCGTTATAAAAAAATATTTAAAAAAGTTTGCGATAAGTGAAATCAGTTCTGAAATTTTTATTTTTGAACGGGTTTGAGTAAAAGAATATATTTTTTCACTTTATAAGATTTTGTTGGTTGAAAACATAACAGAATATCTATAAAAAAAATGGTCAGCCATTCATAGATAAGCATACAAATTAAGAAAGTCCTCCTGATAGCCAATGAATTGTAAGTAATTAATGTATTTCTTTTAGAATCGGAAAGAATTTTAGAAATTCTTTCCGATTTTCCGAAACAGCACTTTTAAATATTGCTCCACATATCGCTTGACGATTAATTGCATGATGGTTTTGAATTTGTGATAAAAATTCTTGACACGACACGGAAGTTAGCAATGGATACGGTTGATTGAATTATTTGTTTAAATTGAATGTTGAGTCAGTATAAATATACCAAAAATGAAATAAAAAAAACACAATATGAAAAAATATAAACCTATACCAATTTGGTTTAATGGCAACATTATTCTAATGCATTATAATATCATATTATACGGAAAGTGGCAGTCGCGTGCGGTGCTTGTTTGATGAAGGGTTAACGATGTTGGCATAACTGAAAAATAGAGCAAACTAAAAATAATATGCCTCTGATGCACTTAAATTGAAATTTTCTAAATGATACGGTATTTGAACGACGTGGCGTTTTTTTTTGTTATTCGTGAAAGATACAAATTACTGAATATATTATATCTAATCTTGTGAAAACAGCAAAAGAAGTATTAATTTTACAAATGAATGAAACTTTACATGCTAACTGTTTATCCACTAAAAATGTAAACTTATTATTAATAATAATGAGAAAAAAGTTATTGAAGGAATACCATTAATAAACGTTTCATTTTATTATAAGATAAATAAATTTATTTGAAAGGATTATATAACAGAGAGTAAAAAATTAATAAAATGGTTGTAGCAAAATTTTGTTAAAACCTTTTAACAGGTTCAATAATCGACTAGAATCGAGTCTTTGTTACTGGTAGATGGATTGTTTAAGAAATGTAGGCAGGTAGATGATCTTCCAGTAAACCTCTCTCGTAGTTATAATTGAGTTCTGTGAGGGTTGAATTGCTCCATTAATGACGTCATATTATAACTATTATTGTATCGCTAAGCAAGTTTGCCTGTGAGCGATGCTATCACGGCAATGGTAATGGAGGAAAATAATTTGATTTAAAGACCCTCAATTATTAGCACCTTCAGTATTTCAACTTTTATGATTTTCCGCTCATTTTAAAAAAGAAACCTTTTTAAATTTAACCAGAAAATTCTTATGATATGGTGTTAACCAGTTTTTTTCAGAAAACACATATCTAAGAAGATTATGTGGTACCTCAGATGAATTCCATCTCATTAGATCCGAAAAAGTAAGCACGGTGAGAGCAATGAGCTGCTTCTAACTCTATCATTCAATATCTTATCTAATTCCAATACAAAAATAAAAATATAAGCTTTGTAATTTTTTCCTTTGCTTGCCATTTTTTTTAATTTATCGACGAAAACGATAAATATTAATTTCATGCAATTTACATAAAATTCATTGATCCAAGTGAATATGAAAATCTTTTATCTATTCGAATTTTAAAATTCTTTAAGAGTATTATTTTATATATATGTAATAAATATATTAAAGGTAGTTTATAATCGAACGTTTTCATCAATATTGGTAAATAACAATATCATAATGAATTGAATATCTAATAGTTATTGAAAATATTTTCAAAGGTTTTTTTTTTTATTTTTTAAGCTAAAAAGGGCACATAGTTAATATCTGTATTCATGTGCTATTATTCAATTTCTATTATTCATTAATTTATAAAGCAATAATATCGTACGCTTGGTAAAAGCACTCAGTGAAAAATAGATTTTGTAATGATTCTATTTAAATAGACGAGCTTTTTTTCTAGATTTTAGAATTATTTTTAATAAAATATGAACAGAAAATTGATCATAACTGACTGATATTTATATTATGAAAATACGGCTCTATAAAAAACGGATCGGTGACAAAATAGGGGAAACGAGAATTTTTTTTTTAATTTGTGTTATTTACACATAATACTTGATTAATATATATCAAAAGAGTTGAAAAAAAATCTGAGTTATACTTTAACCTTCATGTTTTTTAAGTTAATTTTAGTTTATTTGCGGCTAAGATGAGGAATTATCATTCAAATTAAATGTATAAATGTTGTAATGATATAATCGTATCTTGATATTTTACTTAGTACTTACATGTAATTTAAAAATTTCTTGATACTTTTACGTGGTCAAAATAATGATAGGAATTATTTCTTAGAAATATTATTGCTAAGTTATGCATTGTTTCTCTCCGTGGAAACTTCAGTAATCCCTCAGAAATAAATATGTTCCTATGTATTTTGAATAATAAAAACACATTTTTTTAGTACTTATTTCCACAATATATTTTTTGATCAGGACCGGTTTCGCTTATCGCGAGCATTATCAACTGATCAGTTGATAATGCTCGCGAGGAGCGAAACCGGTCCTGATCAAAAAATATATTGTGGAAATAAGTACGAAAAAAATGTGTTTTTATTATTTAAAATATCATGCCTTTCCATCAAGAAGTGACAGTTAACACCTTAATAGTGATGTTCCGATGTTTTAAAAATGAACTAATTTATGTTTCTGAATATTTGTAAAATGGGATTTTTTTAAATAATTGATTTTAGCCATCGAATGCTACTAATAATTTTCTGAATAAGAATCCACTAATTACAGTATGTAAATGCTACATCAATCATACCAAAGTTGTGCTGTTCTAAATTAAATGCGATAATCTCTTTTCGGGGAAAAAATTGTGATACATACATAAAAAAAACAATGTGCTCTATATTGGAGCCAAGCTGCTTTTTAACTCAATAATTTTGATCTAAAAGATAACTATGTTAACAATAAAAAGAAAGCAAAGACACTTAAGTGCATCAATTTAACGAATCGTCTTTTCGAAACAAAACTATGGCCATGGTCATCGATTTGTTACTTTTCAGCTCAATATTGCGTTGTATATGTTTGTACCAATCGGGAATAAAAATGTTTAATATCACTGCTTTCAAATAGGACGCCGCAATTATAACATAAAAAAGCTCGTTTTAAAAAAAATCTGTGATATTTATATACTTTTTAAGAATACAGCCTAACAATAGCGATACAACAATAAAAATTTAAACTATGAAATCTATTATACATAGCCCAGTTTGGGTAGTTACAAAAAAAATCATTATTTTTTAGAATCAGAACTTTTTACTACACTTAAATGCTATTTGTATGATAATTATTTTGATAGTTAAACAAACACGTTGTGATAATGATGTTGAATTTAAAATATTTTTGTCATTAATACAATAATACCGGCGTATAAATTGAATATAAAGCATTTTCTAAATTATTCTGACGGTGGGGTAAGGCCACTCTGAATTGTACGCTTATGCATCTAAATAGGAGTTTATTTCTCGTTTGTCACAAAATTTAATAGCACCCTTTTGAGTTTGTTGACTCGCATTAAAATGATTGGCATAACGACTACCGACTTTTAAGTGGGTCTGCATGCAATACAAATTAAAATATCATACTTTAAACTCTTTTGATGGCCTCGCATTAGTCACTTTACTAACAAGAGCTGATGTAATTGGTGACACAATGGGCATTTGAATAGTAAAACTGAACTATAGTTTATTTATTATAATTATCTGATGATTAAGCGATACTCATATGAAAACAATATCAGATATTGTTAAGAAAAGTATCAAATATATATAAGGCGATCTTGGATGTTAGTTTGATTGTGATAGTTATTATATCATGGGGATTTTTCAGGCTTTAAAATTTTGTTATCTGATAGTGTGATGTTAGTAATATTAGAAGCTGAGAAAAAAAATCCAAAGTTGGTTCTTTAATTTAGCCGGGTGATTTTTGTGACATGTTGACAGATTTTTTTGATTTAGTATTTTGCCTCATTTGTTGATCAGAAATATTTTTTGTTACACTATCCGTTTCTTACTATACAAATCATTTCAAAATTATTTATTAAAGGCAAAACGACAAAAAACCACTGGGTGAAATAGATGTCACAAATGCCAAACATATTTAACATTTTGTGTTTATTTTACAATGAAAAGGGTGTCTGTATTTTTATTTCCTGTGATTTTTTTCTGTTAGAGGTGCAGTGCTTTACCTTTCTTTTTTGATATTCATGTGAAAAAAAATAATTAAAATCTGCTATTAAATTGAATCCAAAATATACACATGATGTAATGATTATGATTGTATGGAATATAAACCAAAACGACGACCGCTTACTGTTTAATAAGTGCAATTTCAAAAATACAAAAAATCATATTCCTCGAGGTTTTTTTTTTACGACCGGCATCAAAAAAGGTCTGTCTTAATTGATTCGGTGAACCAAAAATTCACGCGATGTGGTTTTATTGCTTTTGCTTGCCACCATTGGCAAGCAAGAACTGAAAGCTAGAAGATCGTAAAAAGTCATTATTAAAAAGTGTGTATAGATCCGGACGCTAAGCAGTGTGATACGACGAGCTCAAATTTATATAACATAAGTATAATGTTATATGTAGCGTATACGAAAGCGTTTCGAATTCTTCTTAATTGCATTATGTAAGGATATCAAAAGTTTTAATTTTGAACACGAGATTATTTACCGTATTTGTAGGAACAATCGAATCTCCGTGTGTTTTATTTTAAAGTAATATATAAAGTTTTCAATAAAATTTATGAAAACAGCTCTATCACGAATCTTAGTGTGACTTGTTAAACGAGTGGACTTAGCCACAATTAAGGGAAAGTTGAATATGTAATATATGACGTATATTCATAGCCACGGATAAAGTGAAAATACAAACATTAGATACGTAACAAACTGATTGCTTTGTCTTCTTCCACGTCATATTGGAAATAATGAACTCTACTTTTTTCGGATGAAATACTTTACACCTCTTTGTAAATAAAATATGTATAAAGAATATTTGGAAACAGAAACAGAGCAAGAAACTGAATTTATGAAGAAATCGTATTCAGCTCAAACATTCTAACATTTCCACAGAAAATGATTATCTGAAAAAGTGCTCCATTTATAATATATAATAAGTAGTATAAAAAAGGCGAAAATTGTGTATTTAGGAACTGGTTATCAAAAATTTAAAGCGTTTTATTAGAAAAACAAAAATAATTTTCAATCAAATATCATTAAGCATTCACTTAAATTATCTGATAATTATCAACATTATATTTGTGTAAATAGTTTTGTATTAATATTATACTTCGTCAGTTATTATTGCTCGTGATGCTCATAAAATATATTGAGGAAATAGTACTGAAACTGTGTATATATGTTGAACCTTAAAATATTCAAACTATTTGATACCCTACGAAATATTGGCATGTTCCTAATCAATATTTGATTATCGCGTTGTCATCTCTGCTAGTAAGCTAGGCCGTGTAGAATGTAATGAATAGTAGAAGAGAAGAATAGTCCTTTAGAATTCATTGATATTTTATGTTGACATCATTAAATAATCGTTTTAAATACAAAGGATGGTTTGCTTTAAAAATATTCATGAAAAATATCCAAAGTACTTAATTTTTTAAACTCCGACGTCTGATAAAAGATTTTGTGTTTTGGCATGTTTTCAGCTAGATTAATTGTAAACATGTAACATTTGTAAGCACATTTTTAGAGTAATCATAAAATACTGTTAATTACAATCCATGGATAAAGATATGTTAAAAAAAGAAACTAACAGCTGTCTTCGATTTTTTGCTATGTAGTTTAGTAGGAGTAGCTTATTTTCTTATATAATTGAACAAAAAAAATTAGCTAATGTTAAATTGAAAACAAAGATTTTATAATTAAAAATACAGTATGAAGCGATATCTTTCTAGTCTGTTCTGAATAAAGTGAATATTTTTCCTAGACTATGTCGTAGAAATGTATTGATTGAATTGGCATTCACTTGGTAGAGCTCTATTATAACATGGTGAAATGTTTTTAATATAAAGTTCTCGAATTAATCATGAAGTCAATAAAGAATTCTGAAATAGTTTACATTTTTCTGCAGTGTTCTTTTATTAAACCAACATGTCTACTTTACATCGTATTCTGTTTAAAATATCATCATATTTATTTCATCACGTTTGTGGTTTAATGATATTTGATATTTTTTTTTCGTAAGTTTTCTGCCAAATTAATTTCAAACTGAAAATAAATAATAACACATTCAATCAGAGCATGGATTTTTAGTGTTTTCATCATTGTCAATTCGAGGTCCTATAAAAAAGCGCATACGCTTTCACTTAACTGAAAAATTCAGATAAATCAAAATTTAATTGAACACTGAAAAATATGCAAAAAAATAGGATTAAAATACAAATTTTTATAACTTTCCATTTTGATCTTTTTTCCCATACCATGGAAATGTGCCAGCATTTTTATGTGTTTTTTATACGTACACGGCTAAATCTGACAACTATTGTTAACTTCTTCAAATGTCAGTATTATAAAGCATTATAAAACAAAGTTTTAAATTCGAAGCTATTATTTTTTAAAACAATTTTTATGTACATTGGCGTACAGCTACCTTTATTTTAGTTTATATAAAAGCTTTGAACAATACAGTTCCCAGTTCTCGCCAAAGAATGATTCATTTCTTTATAGGTCTGTAAAAATGTAATTATATTTTTATTACATGTTCAAACACGGTAAAAGGGAGAGGTAGTTTAAAATGTAATATTCTTAGAATATAAATAAAAAGACCATTTTACCTGTAATTATTTCACCTCCCTCTTAGATTCATAAAAGGCGATGTTAATGCTCTAGCAATTAAAAAAATAAACACTTTAAAAACAGTGACAAAAATAAGTTAAAATTTCGAAAAATGACAATTTTTTATTTTAAATCAGCACCAATTTCGCCCAATGCGTACATTTTAAATGAATTATTCCAATAAAGTAAAGTAAAATGATTTCGGCAAGGTGGATCTGAATGTAATAAATTACACGGATAAGATTAACACGGTAGTAAAATGGTTTTCAAAAATATTAGTTGTTTTAAAATTTGAGCGTGCAATTCAAAAGTTTTTAAATAGATCTGTAGTTTATGATGTTTTGCAACAAATTAAAAAAAATAACAAAATACTTTGCAAATTACTTGGTAATAGTAAAATGTGTATGATTAACAAACATTTAGATAATATAGATAATCATTGAATAAAGGCAGATGTAAGTCTATACCTAGAAATTGACTGTTCCTCTAAATTTTGTCTGGCATAATCTTAGTAACCAAACAGTAAAGAAAGTATGTGTATAAAACATATTTCATAATCATGAATAATACAACAAACTTGTACTAAAAAATTATACCTAACAATTTAATTGCTTGTACTTTATTTTCTATAAATGTTTATTATTTTACAATTTTCAAAATGGCAAAATATTTTCTATTAAAATTGGTGCGTAAGTTTCATTAAAGAAACTCTTCAATTTGGTAATATGTGTTTTAAATAATTCATACCTAAAGACTCATTTAGAAATTATATTTTAGACGTTTGAATTTTTTAAATATAATAGTTAAGCTATGTTTTTAATGACTTGAAAGATCTCTGCCCCGTGTAGATATCGCTTCAAATGAAAAATATATTATAGATAGAGCCTACATATATAGCAAACCGCAAAAATTTCAAAAGAAATAATTAATTTCAGTTCATTTTATTTCCCGTTAAAATTATCATCTAAAAAATACAGCTATGTTAATCAGTAACTTAAAATGCTCACAGTTTCCTCGGATATAATATAATGGTGAATTTGCGTCAGGTAGAAATTTTCAATCAAGGTTCAATTTTGACACCGCATGACGTGAGACTGTAATATCTAGTTCAATTGACTTAAGATGAGCTTTATAGCAAATATTGTGTCTTATAAAAATAGGTACACAAATAGTTATGAAATATAACTAAGTTCAACATTTATTTTTGGTCAATGGTTTGAGGAAATTCGAAAAGAAATATTTGAATACCAAGCTATAATGCCTTTTATCGAGTCTCCTTTTTTCATAGTTATGGAAAGACGCTTAATTTGCTATCACATGTTATTTTAGTTCTTCCATTGATAATTTACATTTTTTTAATTGATGATATAATATGAACACGAATGAAAGTTATGGCAGCTAAACGGTAAAATATACCACTTTTATTGTCATAATTGTCAATTTTCGATTGAAAAACGTCACACAAAGGAGATAAGAATTTTACTACAATTGTTTTTGACTAACATCAGTGCCAGTTTTTCTTATTAGAGAATTATCAAATAATTATAACTAATCAGTTGAAAATACTTGCGGTGAGTGACAATAGTTCTGATCATGAAGTCATTAATAAAATTAAAACGTAGTTTGGTGTCTAACCACCATTTTACTATATAATATAATATTATGATTCTCTGGAAGAGTAATATTTAAATATATTTTTATGGTTGATATTTCATGTATCCCAAGAGCTATGTCGAATTCAATGTTTTATGATAATTTCAATTTTAACTTGATCGCACTTACAGAGGTTGTACGTATCATTTCTTTAAGATTATCTCTTTATTTTTTGTGTTGTTTGCCCTGATAAGTTTCGAATGGATGAATTCATTAGTTGATTATTTCATCAGTAATATTTTCGTATTCGCTTAAAAATTCATTAAGCAAGTTTGGAATATTGTAGTGGAACGAGTTTTGATATTGGACCGATTTGCTTTCTTTTAAACCACTGGTTATACGAAGATGCTGGGATTGTCTTAAACACGCGATAATGATACCACCAAAGAACTTTTACAATGTTTGTCTGATACATGATACCAGAGAGTGTATCCTGGACTACAGTCAGACTCAATTCATTGAGTGAAGTCATCGTAAGTCAAAAACGAGAAGATCTAAAGCAACATAAGGGTAATAGGGAATGACGATAATGTCTCATGGTCATAATAGATCCATCAGAAGTGGATGTCGATTTTTGATGGTTCATTTAAGTACTAGTAATTATATAATAATATTCATATTTTTATAAGGTATATTAAAAATAAAGATTAAGTACAATAATTAAAACGGTACAGAAATTGGCTTATAAGGAGCTAGAGCCAATTTTTTTAAAATAATCTGATGTATTCCTCCAGCAGTACAGTTAATTTTTATCTCCGCGATTTTAGTGTCGATTTTGTAGGCAATGAGTATTCTAACGTATTTTAGGGATCATATTTATTATGCGAAAAGTTTTGATATTAAAAATTCACTGTAGTTTCTCCTTTGTCACTGTATAAACCACACTAAAAACAAACAAAATCGATTACGTATAGGCATTTTAAACTGCTGATATTTACCTAAAATATAAGGTTATTTTTTTCACAATATTAAATTCGAACCCTATTCCTTGATGTGATTAGCATATTAATATCGAGCAAGAAATTTCTTTGATAATTTTTTCCTTAATTTTATTTCACTCCAGAATGATAAAATAATGTAAAAATACTTTATTTAATGAATTATTAATGACGAAAATTTTGATTTACATTTACGACTTGAGCGATTGATTTATATATATTTTTTAAGAATAATATTGAGTAATATAATCAAAAGCGCTTCAAATAAACAATTATATAAACTGTAATTTTTTACTGATGGTCACTTAAAACTATGAAAACATGAACGATTTTACAAATAGGCGTACTGGATCCGTTTTCAGAAACCTATAATATGTTTGGTTGACTTATAAATCCAATTTTGAAAACGTTTATAGATGCAGAAGATGGCTGGAATATAAATATTATTAAATTGAAAAGATTATTCGGGCACGCTGACATTTTGTCGAAGATCGAAAAATACATTGTATTTTGTAAGTTTGTAATGTTTTACACAATATGAAAGAGTGTCTTTCTATGGAATCTTTTTAAAAAATGTTGATATTTAAAATTTTGGTTGAAACTCATAAAATAATTGTTAAAATTGTGATAAAATGGCTGATATAACGGAACTTATGTTGTGTCCAAACGTATAAAAAGTTTGAAGTGGTATCACTGTAGGGTGCAATTTAAATATGATATTTATATATTTCAAATGATACGCTGAAATAAAATGCAGATTCTTGGATTTGCATAAATTTATATGAGCAATAGAAGGAGACGGCATTAAATAGCCGGACTTTCACAATTTGTCGCATACCTTTATATTTGTACTGCGAAAAAGTTAGAAGGATGAAGCGTAGACGTCTTATGGTTTAAGCGGTAACATTCAAAAGCTTTCTGCTTTATGAATAATAAATGCCTTCGAATTTATGCTAATTGCGCAACTGTACTTTGGTCCTAGTACACCTGAGTCGATAATAATTAACCAAGTTTTTAGGCATATACGCTACTCGTTTTGGGTGGATGTTTAAAGACGAATCAAATTTTAACTCAATGAATGTTTACTCAGTAATAACTTTCTTCAAATATAAAAGCAAATGATATGTTGTTGATTGAATGAATCTTTGTTTGTTGTTTGAATCTGAGATTTATCACTTGAATAGGTTTTATATAACATATTGTTTGTGTTATAAAATCACAATATAATTATAATGTAACATTGTATTTATAAAATTTAGTAATTTTGATATTTCTTATTTTAACAAGCTAAATTTTTTTTATATAATTATAAAAATATTACATCTGTTTGTTAAGGAAAATAAAGGATGCATGTGATTTAAAAAAATACTAATGTATATTAATTATTATTTTGGTGTTGTGTAATTTTCAAGATGGTTTTTATCAACCTGTTGATAATCATTAATGACTATTTAATTGTAAATTTTATAGTTCTAGGATCTTTAATCGATTTAGTCGAATCGATTTTTTTTTATTAGAAGAAAAGAAAGTCTCAAGGAAAAGGAAATTTCACACATGAAATTTCCCGCAGATCAGATAACCATATTGATTGAATGTAGTAAAAATGTTTTGCATACTGTTTATTCATAGGTTTTTTACGTTTGGTCGTTTATAAATGTCTTCTAAGATTTTGGGCAAGATAAAAGAAACATATATTTTGTAGTAAGTCCCGTTAAATAGTTCACATTTGGAGAAAATATGATTATAAAAGTGTATATATTTTTGATTGAAATTTTTAAGTGTAATGTAATAACTAATACAATATGTTATTTTACGACATGGTATTAAGGTTACTAGAACACTTCTCCAATATCGACTGTTAAAATTCTCCACGAGTCGTAACCAGTAAAAATGAAATGGAAATAAAATGGATGCCAATTAATAGATAATTGTGTTGTGTAAGTAAAGAATAAATGTAAATGTTTTTTAGATTCTAAAATATTTTTTTATAAAAAAATTAGGCAATCGAAAAAATCCTTGAGCAATTAGAGTTTAATTCAGCCAAATAAAAATAATGAATGAAGATGAAATAGCATTTCATTGTATAAGTAATAAAGGAACTGAAAAAAAATGATGAACGTTGAGCACAAGCAAACTTTAATTTGACTGTACAAAACTCGTTGGTAAAGTGTATAAACAAATTATGCTTTACAAAGGCTTTTCAATTGGATTTAGCCAAAAGAGTTTCTGAGCTAAAATCTGTGGTAACATTTTTGTGCGTGGGATTGAATCACGTAAACTAAATCCAAGAACTTGATTCAAGTCTGAACGAACGACGAAACATAAACTGAATTGTATTGAAGTCTACGAATGAATTGTTCTTCGATTTTGTTCGTTATTTTTTTAATTTCTACACATATATTATATGAAATAAGAAAATAGCAACATGATTTTTTCACTTGAAGTGTAACTATGTTAAAAGTGGAATCAGAAATTTGGGAATTAGTGGAAATGTTACAATGACATTTTATTATTTTAATAATATGAAGTATTTTGAAGAATTTTCATCCCTCACAATCGCTATCTCTGTTTAAAATTTAAATCATAAATTGTATCATTTTCATTCAGAAAACTTTCATAAAAAAAAGATATTCGTTGATTTATATAAGAACTTCAATGTAACTAAAATATTATTTTCTCAGCTCCTTTCAATGAAATCAAATCATTCTTTATTGGTTTAACTTGTATTTAAAAAAATATTTACTTTAATAGCTCAATGAAAATGAAGCGTGTGCAAAGTACTTGTTTCTTGTTTTTTCTGTACTCTTTCTATTTCTTTTTGTTTTTCATTCTAACTTTCATTGTTGAATTATCATGTCGGAAGATGTAACCTAGAAGCAAACACCTTGAAGTGTTTTCTTAGTCAAAGGAGATATTAATCAAATAACCAGACTAAGACAGTACTAGTGGTTAGCTGGTTGCTCTTGCAATGCCTTGTGTGTAGGATTTAATAGGTGGAAGAGACTTTTAGACAGCATATATATATATATATATCCATTTGAGAAATCCACAATCAAAATCAGCAATGTTGAACGCTAATACATGGACCTGTATATGTTAGAAGTTTTCAGGGCAGGCGTTAACTGTAACGACTTACGAAAATGTTTACTATCTATTATTTTTGAATAGTTATATGAAGTCTTAGACTGAGATAATGCAGAAATGCAATAAAAGCGATATCAACAAAAATATATTTGCTATATTTGATATAAATGCAAAATTCACTTATAGGCTTACGAAATCAAATTAAAAATCAATATCTTCACACCACTGTGCACACAATATTATGTCTAATATACATAAGGAAGTTTCATAAAATAAAAGCCTATTACGTACCTGAAAACTGTGGAATATGAAACATTTTAATCACTGCATCACACTTCAATATTAATAAGAAGATGTTTTAAAATTTGGAGAAATACCAAGAGACTGTACTAGATAAGTGAAATTTCTACGATTAAGCAAACAAGTAAAGATTCAAGCAAAGAGAAATTTAGATTGTTAGCGGAGCTGTTATCGCCAAACTTAACAGTACTAGTGTTATATAAATAAACTTTTCTTTTGTTCTGTAGACAAATGAACGAATTTTTTGTATCTATTGATATCAAATTAGAAAAATAAAAATCATGACTATCAAGCTGGTAGACTAGTTTAAATGCCATATAAGCAAAACAAAAAAAATGCTAGGCTGAAAGCTCTAAAAATGATAGCTAAAGATAATCACAACTCAAATCCGTAAATAAAACATTCGTCTGAATTACAAGAGAATTGAAATTTTCCCTTTTCGTTCGTAAATGACTTTACAAAAGTTTTGTTTAATGTGCGTGTTTTTATTAAAGTTGTAATCTTATTACTGCTAAATTTATATACTAGTCTAGGTTTCCTTCGTTAATGGCATTTTAACATAGACGAGTTACCAACTGCTATCTTGTATGAAGTATATCGTTTAGTTTTCTAATAATAAAACCAGGGCTTTTAAGACGTCTGAAATCAACTGACTTAACATTACAATACAATTATAGTGAAATTTAAAAAAATATTACTCATATCATTAATGATGTGTAGTTTAAAGTTGTGTTAAAGTTTAATGTTTACTCCACTAGTGAATGCTTGCGTTAGATTTTTGTGAATAATTTTTTATTTCCGAGGGCATTGAGGTAAAGAAACGTATCAGATAATAAAATATGATCAAGACAATGATGAGAAAGCAATCTTGGTTTTAAAGATTTTTAAGCTTTCATATTGTCAGTAAAATAAACACTGTAATAAATAAGCTGGGTCATAGTTTGTAAAAAACAACAAAGACACTAGATTGATTGAAATTGACTCCATCTATACAGCCCTGATTGACATTAATTACTTAATGTGTTGTTTGTATCCTAACACCTATCTTTTATCGTTTTGGGTAAAATATTTTAATATCAACCGTATTTATTCGCGACAGGTTTTTTTCTGTTTTTTTACGTGCCGCTTATTATGTTATGGATATAATAACAAAAACCCAAATCAATCACTTTGGATAAAATGCACGATGTGTTGTTTGTTTCGATCCCGATATGGATTTTCTGACATGCAAATGCCTATTCATGAAAATGAAATGAGAATGTTTAATACAAATTTTAAAAAAATGCTCCCAGCAGTTGGTTTTTGGAGCGTAATCCAAGCTTCTATTCCATATAATTCTATTAAATACAGAATGAAATGTGTATGAAGTTTTAGGCAGATCTTATTAAACTTATTTAAGATAAAGTTCAGAAAGAAGAATCTTGTAACAACTGGTTCACATATAATAATTTTTACTGTCGCTTTTTTGAGAGAAGGTGAATAAAAAATTATACAAAAGTAAAACAATGAAATTTGCCTTCTTAGTCAGTCATTTGGCTAGAGTCAAATGACTGAGGTTCACTATAAAAAATACATATTCTCACTATCAACATAATTGTTTTTGGCGTGGTTTTTAATGTATGTTTTGTGTTAAAATTTCCGTCGACAATTGATTTAAAATGACCTATTATTTTAATGATTGAACAATAAAAAGACATTACAACAACTAATATTAATATGTTTGCAATAGGTAGCGAAGAAGTAAAAAAAATTAAATATCAGTAATCACAGAAAAATAACTTAAAATTAATATATATATTTGACTATTTATTATTAAATAAGACAAGAGGCTACGATTTTATAGGTATATGTAAATTCACAGTACAAATAAATTCTGAATAGTTATTCATATCTCATTAAATTTGGTCTACTGCATGGTCAAGGTTGGTTGCACAATTGCTTTACAGGTTAATCTGGTATAAATTAATATTTCACTAGAATTGCAAAGAGGTATATTAAGATGAATCAAGACATTTTGTATTCTTGATGAATAATTTGATTGAATCGCAGTTAACGAATAATGGGAAAACAAAATTATTTACGAGTTTAATGTTTTATTGTTAACCGCAAAGCAAACAACAAACATGAAAAAGAAAAGTCTATACTCATTGTTAATAACGTTTTACCTGATTTACTTACTTTAGCACATTATTAAATCCTTTTCTGAGTATTCAGTTCTTAAAATAATCTGACGCAATACTGAGGCACAATTTTTCATTCGTTTATTTGACTTTTTCGACATTGGAACAATTATCACAACAACTTCGATGCAATGTCGAATGATTATAATGTTTGCGACATGCTTAAACATTTTAAAATATGAAATACATTTCTGTGCAATTAAATATCATTCTTCCCAGTTCAAGTGAATTTTTTTCAACTAGAACTATAGATGAACTATAAGATTATTATATTATTATATAAGTGATTTGCTCTTGAACACTGAAACGCGTGATTGCAATTCGTTGTAGTATTTTTTTTAATTATTCGGTTTTTAAAATTGTCTACTTGAATAATTTGTCTACACTGGTTTTATTTTCGAGTAAGCATAAGTTTACATTACACCGAAAATGGGATATTAACAATAGGAAAAAATTTGTACCGAAAAACTTTTTTTTAATATAAACCAAAGATGAATCGTGATTGTAAACACGATCTTTTTTATTACATTCAACATGTGTGTTCACGCAATAAAACTGGTTAAAAACTATCAAAATACTAACTTAATTAAGTAGTACATTTATACAGTATTAAGACTTTATTTCAATATTATTATGTATAATAAAGTCGTGTAAAACAAGCGTATAATAACGATGGCATTCCTAGCCGAAATGGAAATCGCTAAAAACAAACAATAAGGGACAATAAGTTACATTCTAATAATCCTGGCTTATTTTAATGTCAATATTATTACATATACAAATATTTGATAGTCAAGTAGGATAAAGGGAAATGTCATGTTTATTATTGAATGGATTAAGCATATTTGTAAAACTTTATAACCATTCGATCGTGAATAATAAAGAGGAAAGTTAGACTGTTAATTAAACAAAGCATTTCTGAATTTACAAAGCCTCACGCAACTGCTATTTATACTTAAACACAAACGTTTATATGCAAACAAATCGAAAAAGAAAGATATCGTATTCAACATTCGTTTTTTATCGCCTTATATTTTTAACAAATTAAAGCTTAATTTTTTTATCACTATCACTAATAAATTCTAACCGAAAGCTTTTTGACACCTTGTTTCTCATATATTGTATTCATATTTTATCATATTTTGATGCTAAAGAAAAACTGGGGGACAAATAAAGTCCTATAAAACTTGATTCAAGTATCTTGTATTTGATTTCAGAATCGGAATTGGTAAATGTTCAAAAATATATTTTTCTGTATTATATATAAATATTATCCGTTCTTACTGAATGATACATGATTTTTACAGAAAATTTAAAAGTAATACGGCAAGCTAATAGAAAATTACAACTTGTATTAAGTATTCGAAAATGTTCACAGATATCAGTGACTGAATACAAAATTTGCAATCAAATTGAATAATCTCTATTTTTAAGTAGTTAACGAAACTTTGAATTTTTAACTTTGGTTTATTTTTCAAATGAATTAAATGCGTAAAAACTACAAATTGGTTAATAATACACCAAGAATTTCATTATTATACGTACCTATAATATCAGGTCTATAGTTAATTGGTAAATGATTCTCCTTTTTCTATCGGTGTTTATTGAAATACACAGATGTCAAAGATATTTTCCACTTCCCGTACCCGATTGTAAAGTGGCCCATATGATAAGCCACTAGCATAACAATAGATAATACGAAGTAAGTATATATGAATGACTTAGATTAAGTTACAATACAAACAAAATATGCTAAAACACTTCATTTTGTATAAATAATATGCGGTAAAGATTCAAAGTGGACGTGGCTATTTTTAATATATGCGTTTAATCATGTGTGCAAGCTTGGGACAAAATTTAAATACTTCCAACTCTTTGGCAATCCAATCTTCTAAATAAGTACATCGTTTGGCTGTGATTCAATTCTGTTCCACTTCCCGAATAGGAGAAACGAAAGCTCTCCGTGACGTATATAAAAGCTTGGCCTCATGTGACGTCACCAAGTTGATTGGCGAGCGTTGCCCCTATGGTTCATTAGCGCACTCACACACTCATATAGGTGTTCATTTATTATGTCGTATCGTGCAGGTAAAAAACGTAGATTTATATATTTTCTTTTATAAGACCCAGCGGGTCGCGCAGTGAAAATTGATATAATAAAACACTGCCGTGAAAATATATCTCAACACAGTTTTGTTGGTATGATCAGATATTATTATTTTTACACACGTCATTTAGACATAACAAGAAATGTGATACTTTATCATCAAAAGATATTATTGAAAAAAAAAAAATACACATTCGATAAAATGTCAGTTTTCAATATTTAACAAAAATGTGTTATTAAACTACATGTCTCTCAACATTTCTTTGAATGGTGGTAAGTATACATTAAATATCGAAATTTAGTCTGTTTTCGAGTTATAATAGATTTTACGTTGTTGTTTATTATTATGGGTTACGAGTCATAAAGTAATCAATAGTACAAATTATTTTGGAAGTATAAATCGCAAGAAATAGCTCTCAACATATTTGAATTGATTTAATTCATAACAATGCAAAATTGAATCGAAAAATTGTATAAAATAATTTTACAGATTTATTTTGACAATGGTTTTTATTTTTTAATGTTAAATCTAAATTAAATGTTAAGTGTCAATGAAACGCTTAAAATAATAAAATAAATAAAAAAAAACTATTTAAAATTATCAAAATCTTTGCAAAATCATGAGATTTTGTATTACCACATTACTTTTTCAGAAAGAAACTTTCACTATTGAACATTGGTTGATATTATTTTCATGCTAAATGATCTGAAAAGGCTAAAGCATCTAAAAGATTACGCTTAGTGATTTGGATATTCGATCCACGTCCGTAACCGAAGGAATTGATTCCGTGTAGTTAAAGCAGTGAAAGAAAAGTATTTATACACCAATACACACTCATTGTGTAAGCGACACATATTTTTTTATTTCAGATAATGCTTGCAATATTCGTATTATTTTGAAAGGATGCATCCAGCCATACAAATTTTAAAATTCAACTTTTTTTTACTAAATTTGGAATGGTTAAGCATAAATAAATACAGAAGTATCTTAGTGTTTTGATCTTGCAATTGTAGGTAATCAAAAATATACAATCTTATGAAAACTACCAAGGAATTTAGAGGCAATTTTTATTATATATAATATTGATATTTTACAAGCTAACGAGTGTTTTCTGTTCGTTACACTAATACAGCAATCATTCTATTTTTTTCTTATATGTTAGTCAGTGAAAAATATTTAGTAGAATTTTGGCAACGTTTTTATGTATATATATATATATATATTGTATGGCACGATTTTTTTTAAATTTATATGGTAAGCTATTTTGAAATGTACACATTGTAAAAAATAATCTAAAATCAACAATTGTAATACTATTAACCAGTAAAAACTAAAAGGCACCGAAATAATCTTTGATATTCGTGCCGAGATGCCTAAAATAATACCCCCTGAAGTTCTCTAACAGTGTTATCGCGGCCGTAGCACGAAGCGCAGACCCCCGCCCTCGGTTCTACGCCGCCCATCGCTAATTGCACGGTTGACCGGACGCGAGCGGAATCAGCCGCCCATTAAACAAGCGACCTTCCTCTACGATCTAAGTCCACTAACGGTCATTCGACCCAGTCTTGGCTCCAGTGATTTTATCGCAGAGCCATCTCCGAATTTGTTGTTGATATTCGCTCCAGTTGGGACTTCGGAGGGTCGATAGAAGAATAATGGAATGTTGACACGGCGGTTTTCTGATACTTTTGTATTATTTAGGTCAATACACATTTTATAAATACTGTAGTTTGTTTATTTAGGCATCCATTTTGTGATGTATAAATTTTCTGGGAAGACGAAATACCCTTGCTAGCAACAGCAATAATATTATTTCTATTAATGTGATCGAAATCTCTTACATTTTCAAGTTGATGTCTTAACTATAAATAAATTAATTGTATTCAAATAAAAAAAATTGTATAAAAAGCTATATTTACTTAGAAAAATATAAAAATAGCTTAAAAGCGTTTATTTTAGCAAAACATAACTATGCGTACACAAATGGCAAAATTATTGTAATGAGTTCACATTTGAAGGCTTTAATTTTTATTTAATTTTGTCTCTGACGACTTTGAGTTCATCTATGAACTAGAATTTCATAATAAAGTTGCGTGTGAAACAAGCAATATTTCAGAAAAATGTAATCAAATGTTTAAAATCTAAACTATGAAAATTATATCAAGCAACGACGGTCGATAAAGCCGAAGTTTGAGCTAGTAAAAATTAAATATTCATTAAAATAAGATAAAAAATCTAGAAACCGACAAGCAAAGTATTATTTTACATTAAATTAATTATGAAAATAGAAAAAAAGTCATATTATGCCATTTTTATTATGACGTCAATTAGTTGACGTAAATGTGTGTATATTATTTCCGCTTTCCAATCAAAATTTATAGATGTGTGATGAGAAGATCCAACAACACATTTTGTATCATACATTAAAAAAAATTGTTTCAAGCTAGGTCCTGCTTGCCCCATATTTTCGAAAGATGAATGTGCAGATAGATAGTTTTATATAATACATTTAAAAGTGAGTAAGTTCTTTAGCAAGTGAATAAATATTTATAATAAATAAAATATTTTTTATTGCATTTAAATAACCTAGAACGTTTTCTCTCATATCGAGCATTCTATTGAAAGATGAAGTATTAATTTTAATGTGGCTAAATATTTCAGTACACAATTAAAATGAAGAGGGCTTCTTATAAAAATCAATATACAATTCGTCAACTATTTAAAAAAAAGTTTAAAATAATTGATTCAAAAAAATTAATTATCATACAAATGTTTTATGTCAATTTGTTTTTTATAGTTATATTTAAACTAATAATCTAATATAATTATGACTTCATGCAAATAACCTATCATAGATTCTGTATATTATAAATCGATTGATATTATTTGCGGCTCTGAAAAAAAGGAAATAAACTAAATCGGCTTGTGTTATATAACAAAATAGCAAATTTGAATTGTTCCAATTTAGTACGATTCCACATGTTTTGTCACTAACGACCCGACAAAATTTTAACAATTCATATTTGATATTGAAATTCAAGTACGTTCAGTAGATATCATAAATTAAAAAAAATAGCAGTAGATTTAAAACTATAGAAATAGAAGAGGTGAATTAAAATAGTATTCATAAACAGACAATGAATGTTCACCATAATGTAATATATATTCTAAGCTAATAATAATACTAGCAATACGTTAACTAAGCAACTGAGCGTCTTTTCGATTTAGGCGAAATTGGATAATATTTCACTTAAAACGATCACTCGCCACCTTGGTTTTTGGTCTAAAGGTTAAGCGCCGCAACAATTTCATTCGTCTGGTAAGTAGGTACAAGTGGAGACCTTTGGTCGCAAAAGGGTGACGTGATTGACCAACGTTTGGCTTACAAACGTTGGCCAGCCTCAATTTGCCATATTAGGAATATAATCTAATTAGAGCAGTATTGAAATGTTAACTTCAGCCATAATTTTTACGTGGGAGTAAAATTTGTAATACGTATAAGTTGGTTGTCGCTCCACAACGATTAGTAATATATTTATACATATGAAGCAATAATGACTTGTCAAAAGAATCTTCGTTATGTGAAACGCTTGTTGTAAAAACCATTCGACTGAAAAATACAATGTCTATCATATTCACTTTATTTTTTTGCTCAAGTCATTCATTCAATTGTCGTTGTATTCATTTCAGTTTAAAGATTTATTATAATCAATGGCTAATTGACTGCAGCTATATTTTTATTGTCAGATCCGTGGTGCAACACGTAAATTTTTTTTTGCTTCGGTTTCGGAACTCACGAAATTGACATTCAAAACGCACAAACAATTCACTATATAATACTGATTCAAATATAATCTCGGTTACGTTTTCATTTCAATATTTTACTTACTTACTGTAACACAGTTAGAGCGGTTATGAAATAATACAGTATTTGACCGTCAAACGATTGTGGAGAAGAAAACATCTTCTTGCCTGTAAAATTTTTAATATCTTGTGTTATGTATAAAAAAAAAACAGCAATTTGGTTTAAAGTAGATTTAAGTTTCATTTATTTGACTTGTATAACGTATAAGTCCTCCATTAAAATACTTTGGTAAATCATGAATTAATATGTTTAATATAAGACAGAGCAAAATGGAAGCCACTTCAATATAATTTTTTCTTGAGATTTCCACGCAGGGAAATTTTTAAATTTTGAGCTTTCTTTCTGTCAACGTTCCTACAACGGTTATAAATTATTATCACATAAATAGAAAGGGATATTGTCCACAGTGACTGAAAATACGGATTTGAGAAAAAAATTGTTTTATAATGAGCTGTAAGCTTAATATAGTAGTATATAAATAAATAAATCAATTTTAAATTTGTTTTCCCTCTGTACTAAATGTATCGTAACTGCTTCACAGAACACTGTGATTAATCTTGCAATTTAATACAATCGATGCATGTAAGTACAACCATTCACGAAATGAAAATAAATGAATGGGGTAGGAAAAACATTCGCAGAATCAGTTGGCAAGTATAAATCGTTAGCCCCCGGCTGTATCTTATACTAAATTGAATTTAATTGATTCATCGAAATGGTAATTGCAGTATTTTTGAATGTGTACTGATTGTACTGGTAGAAATTTTCAAAGACAAAGAATCACTTTGTATAATAGTGTTGTAATATAAAAAAATCTTTTGTATTTATTGTATATAATTTGAATTACAATCGACTCAGGTTTTATCGTTTGATATCTTAAGTCATTCAAGCCCATGGACAAACTAAGAATTCACTTTTAAGGTGTTAACTGTCACTTCTTGATGGAAAGGCATGATATTTTAAATAATAAAAACACATTTTTTAGTACTTATTTCCACAATATATTTTTTGATCAGGACCGGTTTCGCTCAAGCTAGCATTATCAACTGATCCGGGCTGGAGTCGTTCAAAAGACGACTCCAGTTTCAACTCCGAGTTTAATAAAAAACGACGAACAGGTTTTTTTCCAACTTCTAATATTATATTTATATGCAATACATTAAAAAGCAACCAACCAGTCCGGCAAAAAGCCAAATCTTTCATATCATACACGTTTTAGGAATAAATAAAAATAAAACTAAATAACTTAACTATATAAACTTATTTTAAATAATGAAAACTAAGAATTGTTGAGGAAGAGTAACATAAGAGTAGCTTGTATTGTTCGCACATACTAAGAAATCAAAAAAAATATATACCAAATTTTGAGTGTACTCAAAGTGATTTTAATTCATCTTTTTACTGATTAAAATTTACTGTGCCTAGCATTAATTTTACATATATAGAAAAGAAAATATTTATTTTTACAATAAAAAATCCATGGAAAGAATGACGTGGACAAATATTTTCTCAAATGTCAAATTACTATCCTAGTTAGTAACTTCTAAAGCAATGCTCTGTGGTAATAATCTGGAAATAGGTATTTGTATACTTTGATTATTCATTCGATTAATGAATTTGGGTCCAAAGGTAACGTTTTGAAAATAAGATATTCAATCCTCTTCACAAACCTTTCACACCATGTGAACGAAGTGTGAGGAAAGCGATCCGTACATGAATTCGTTAACTGTTTTTGCTTAACACGATACACTTAATCTTTCTATAAGAAAGTATTAAAGAATTCATTGATAATAAAAAAAAGTTGAAAATATCTGAAAGTAATTTAGTTTTCTCTGATGGCTATTCTAGATTTTAATGGCGCGATAATATTTATTAACAATATATGTAACGAAAAAATCTTAATATTTAATATTATACATAACAGTTATACTATAGTAAATTCAAATTTTATTTTTTACTGATAACTAACCGATCATACTTAAAATAGTGGTATTTTTTAGAAATAACCAGAAGTCCAAAAACTATTATTTTTGATTAGATGATATATGGAAACAAGTATAATTGATAAATAACTCTTTCAAGAGATTAAGGAATTTTTCATTAACACCAATATAAATTTATAATTTGATATAAAAAAATAGAATGCGTTTTATTATTGTACGTGAAATTTATTGCATAGACAGCTATCTATTAAAAAGCCATCCGAATACCTCATAAATTAAAAGCACTATAAAGTCCATTTATTGGAATAACTATTCAAGATTCATTATAAAGATCGCAAAATTAATGTGACTCGTGTAAAGTTGTGTTTGTCAAACCTTTTTTGGTTTTTACATGTTTAAATAGACGAATGACCAATATTCTTTATATATTGTACTAGTAATATATGAGCAAGTTTGTATTTTTGTCTCATCTATAATAATTTCATATCTTAAAATTCAAATTAACATCATTACATCGTAGAAGAAAAATAAAGATTTAATACCAGTGACTTCTGACGATAAATTGGAACGATTATACGTTCTTCTGTGATTAAAAATCAATGTATGTTTTATCGGTGTTCTTTACACTAAAGAAAATTTTACTGGCAAATTAGAAGTAGTAGTATGTATCCAATTTTTCAAACAAAGAACAAAGTTTTTAGTTTATATGTTATGAAATAAATACGTATTGTGGTGTCCAATGTTCATAGAAATGTCGTATATTTTTAAATCAAAGTAAGTCTATCTATGAATGCAATAAGCGGTCATTGAAAATTTGTTTTGTACACGAATCATCTTTGTAATCTGAGTAAAATCTGAAATCAATATTTTTATATTAAATTGAAATAGTTTTAATACTGTGTTTGATTTTGGGAACTGCTGGTGGAGACGCTATCTTGAGACATTACCAATAGATTTTAATTGTCAAAGTGCAGTGAGCTGAGTAATAGTTGTAGATTACCCCTTTCGAAAAAGGCAATTTGTTAATATTTTTTATTACTTCGATTGCCACTTAATTGTAACGGCGCCTTTCAAGTTTAAATTAAGTGCTTTCATTATTAAACTTCTGCTTATTTTTCGTTGTCAATGAATTGTTGTAAATAGCTTTTTTGTTCATCGTAAATTGAAAAAGCTATATTGTCTGGCCTCTGATTAAAAAAACTATTGCAATTGCTAGGCTGATTAACAATAAATGAAAATATGTGCACTATATGATTTTTAATCGACCAAGTAATTTAAGCAATTTTTTGACGCCTAGCTATGATAAAAAAATAATGTAACATTTGATCAGATGAAACAAAACAAAATAAAATAAAATTTCATATGACTGACAGTTACAATAAAATGTCAGTGGTTAAAAAAAGTATCGAAAACCTTGTGAATTTTATGTTTGGTAAGGTAATAATGTCTTGGCTTATCAATTTTTACCTACTAATAAACTGCGATTATTTAAGATTCTGTCATCCTATTGAAGAGAACTTGAAGTAAAATAATGTAGGTTCAGTAAATTCTTTTACGTGTATGTTAGTGTGTTATTATTAGTAAAAAATGTTATAAAATTAACCTTCAATGTAAAAAAAACTACTCGTAAAAAGATACGATGGAAAAAATATGAATCTCTTTGATCCTATAATGCAACTTTCAAAGATTTCCTGGCACTTAAATAGGTAGGGCGTAAAAAGGTTAAATTGACAAGTATTTGAAGTTAGCGAATGGTTAGAACGTCACATAAAAAATGAAAGGGCAGCTGTCCGTAGACTGTCCACTAGTGAAACCCTTTATCGTCCCTTCGACTACACCTGGGCTTACCAATTTATATCGTATTTACATTAATAAAACCCTTTGTTTAACTGAAGATTATATTACCCTACAATGGTATCACTTGATTTTTCACACTTCATATGTTCTTACTGTACACATAACACAAACGGAGAGTCAAGTTAACGAGAAAAAATGCAGTAAATAGTGACATTGAATTTTCAAATATTGACACAAATTGCTGCTTTATTTATTTGTATAATGTAATTGAAATTTCTTTGCATATTGTATTTTTTTTAATGAAACCAACATTAAGGCCGCCACATTTTCACGATTACTTTATTCATTCATCAGTGTAGTTAACTTTTCGCACGATTACCCTGTAGTTTCCACGATAATATTTTACCAGTATTTAAGGATTTGTGCAAAATGATATTATAATGAAAGTGAAAATATTTTTCATTGACTATAAACAAATCAATAGAGGTAAGTATATATTTGAATGAGAAAATGAGAAAATATTTCCTTACGTTTGATAAAAAGAATTTCAAGAATATTTTGCATGTAATGTTAATATTATACTAAATATTGCATGGGGTAAATATATAATAAGTACATATTCAACTTTTATATTTACATAAAGCCTTTATTTATGATTAATATGGCCGTTTCTACGATTGGAAATCAAATCTATATTGAGTTGTTACAGTGAATCATATCAAAACGACGGCACGTTAGTGGGAAAATGGTGTATTCTATTATAAAAGAACAAACGAATGACTTTTGATATATTGCGATAACGTGATTTTATAGTGAGTCGTAACGATATAAAGAAATGGTTTTTTGAAATCGGGTAATGATATTAGGCGTTCGGTTAAAATGCTTTTTATCAAATATTAAGACTTGTAATATAAATCAATATGTAAAGAACTCTAATAATATTATACCCATATTCTATATAAAACGCCCTTATGTTAGACACTAGATGGAATTTTATGAAACAATGTAAAAAAATTTTAACTTATAAAATAATTTTTAAATAATAAAAACACATTTTTTAGTACTTATTTCCACAATATATTTTTGATCAGGACCGGTTTCGCTCATCGCGAGCATTATCAACTGATAGAATACAATTTACAAAAAAGTCTATTTATACAAAACAAAAAATTGATTTGAGTTAAAGGTAGCAGGTGTACAAAACCATGGGTTCAAGAACTAGGAAACAATTTACATAAAATCAAACAATATTGATACAAATAAAGTAAATTAGTATAAAAATTAAATGTTCACAATCACTTATTAAGAATTGCAAATACAATTTAGGTAAATCAATAATCCATTAGGAGCTCTGAACAATCAATAAGGAAGTAAGGAGTGGGAAATTTGAATGACGAAAATAACCCACACTTACTACTTAATGGACCAAATTAAATTAATATAGGAGAATTTTAATGATAGTCAATTAAAGATGATTCGATGAGATGGGAAGATATGGTCAGTCAGGGGCGTTCCAATATTTTCTGTAAAAAAAAAAAATTAAAAGGAGGCTAATCTAATAATTAAATTAAAATCTAATTTAATGAGTATAACAATGGTGACGACGCAAAAGTAGTTAGTTCATTTATAAGGTTAGAAGTAGGCAAAAATTTATATTGATTAATTTCAAGGATTTTTTGTTTATCTAATTTCAGTGATTTGTTATTGAAATGTAGGATTTTGTAGTTTTTAGTAATATCACATGAATGTTTATTTTGAAACAAATGGTTTCCAAAAGTAGAAATCTCATCGCCTTTTTTGGCACAAGCTAAATGTTCCTTAAATGTAGTATGAAACCTACTTCCTGTTTTACCAATATACCTAGCCTTACAGGAATCACATTTTAGAAGATAAATACCACTTTGGCTTAAAATATTAATTTTATCTTTTGTGTTAACTAACATTCGACTAAGATAATGATTGTTATAAAAAGTTACATTAAAATGTTTTTCGTGTTATGTTTTCATAAATAACTAACATTAAATGTTATAACAAATATATTTAAAAAAAGAATAACACTTTGGACGTGATATAATGTTTGACAAGTTTTTCATATGGTGTTTGCTTTGCAAAAGATCATTTGTATGCGGTATAGAAAAAATTAAAAGAAAAATTGCCTCATAAATTCCGAAGCCAAATTATTCACGAATATTTCGAAGTGGCTACGGTTTATTAGGTTTAGGCTGTGAGAAGGCTTTTTGCCTTTTGAGATAGCTGGAATACTTTTTGGGAATCTTGGAATAATATATCGCTCATTTCCTTTGCCAAGACAAGCGTATTAATGTGTGTGTCGCTTTGTCGAATGCTCATTTACAACCGTTTGATTTAGGTGTTTTTTCTTCGATAAAAGTATCATTATTCTATTGATACAAAATTGCGTCTTTGGTTATTAAACTTATAAGCGCATACCCTTATGTCATATTTTTATAATTTTAATTAATATTTGCAAACTATCTTTATTGTTATATTAATTGCGGTACTGTAGTTAGATAGAATCGAGACGTGTAAATTTATTTAGGAAAAATAATATTTTTTTTTTTTACTTTATTTGGCCTTAGTGCATTCAATGAGTATTTTCGCTCATTTTTAGATGCCAATCTAAAGCAGTGACATTTTCTTCTTATGATTACGAAATTATTTTTCTTTTCATAAAGTTCGATATTGGTGATACATTCACTCTAATTTTTCAAAATACAATTTTTTTGAAGTCGAAAAATCCACATAATCAAACAAATTATTAAACAATAAATACATTGAAAAAATTGTATTTTTATATGGAACATTTATTAGTCTTAATAATTTATAGAATCTTAGTAATTTAAAGTTATATTAAACAACATACAAAAATGATCATTGATTAACCTTTGTTTTTTAAAATGTCAATAAAGTTATTCCCAAAACTACGGTGTTGTATACTAATTTCCTTTTTGAATACCGACGATAATCATGGGTAATGGAATTATCTAATCAGGAAACACAAAATATCTAAAATAATTTCACGCATAAAATTAGGACAAACTTTAAAATTATAAAGGTTTTTGTATAATCGGGGTTGCGAAATCCGCCTAGTGAAAATAATTACTACTTTAAAAACAATTTTGTAATATCCGTGATACCTGGAATTCAATTATTATGCATATACCGTATCTATAATGTCGAATAATATTATTGGTTTAAGGATAATATAAAATACCAAAGCTTAACATATCACAATGAAAATTCAAATAAATTAAACACCATAAAAAAATTTAACAATAGAAGCTTTAAAAATCAAAAAAAAAAATTGAGAAGTTGCTAAAAATATTTCATATATTTTATTAATGTTATGATTTATCATGTTTTTTTTTTTATAAATGATCATAGTTAAATATTGTAGGTGATTGAAATTACAGTTTGTAGCGGTCAATGCGTGGAATATTCGGTTTATTGTAAAGTAAGAATTTTAGATTACTCACGTTAACATTGACTTGAAACAAAAAAATCACACATATACTGATGCCTTAGTTTTAAAAAACAAATTGATTGTTTTGAATTTTATATTATTGTGCCTTAATGGAACATTAACTCATTCGACCGCTTTGGTAATGATGATTACACAAAAATGATAGAAAACAAAAAAAAAACATATTTTACTGATTCAAAAGAAAAATTAATATTCCAGAAGACGTATGTATCTTATTCCAAAAAATGAAATATTGAAGCCTTGTCAATATAGACGACATAAATGCATTTGCAGAAGCCTTGTGCCAACTGGTAACATATAAATACATATATACAGATAGACAATATGTAAAGGGTACGAGTCATTTGTATTTTGGATATCTTATCATTCGTAATAGGAAGTTTATTCGAGTATAAGATTTCATTCGGTTCGGAGATGTTGGAACAGTTTGCTAAATCTGGGAGCGGAAAACTGGAGAAGAGAGAATATAGACAGAGAGTAGGAGCGGGAAAACTATAAAGATGTTGAACATGGATAAGAACAACAGGGCCGCAGTTAAAACAAAAGAAACATCTTAGAAAAAATACAATATTTTGTAATTGGATATGCGTGATCGATTGAATTGAAAAATATAATTAACTTGAAACTCAAAATGATAACAATTTTTGTAGTTTTAATGATAAAACCTTCATATTACTCGTCATTCTACTACTGAAAGCATGTTTAACTATCGTATAAAACATTTAAAAGCGTTTTTACGCAAACATAAAAGCCAAATCACAATGATGATAATATTGAGTGGCTTAAACCTTGGTTTGATCAGAAATATTTTAATATACTCTAATAATTAAATAAAATAAATTGTTTTTTTTATGATATTGACTGAAGGTGCTTGGTGGAATTTCAATATTCGTCAGTTTTGTTCCTAGTGATGGAATACCTGAAGATGCCGAAAGGCGAAACCCGGATCTTTAGTGGCGAAACATGTGGAATCGTACAAAGTTGTAATAATTAAAAAAAAATGTAGCTATGTTATCACTTACTATATAAAGAGAAGTAAAAATATCTCTTGTCATCTCAAAAATTTAGTTTTGTCATTAAAGTGTTTAATTGAAATAATCATGATTCAATATATAGCAACATTAACAAATTTGAGAGCTTGGTATTGTTGAATTCATGGTATATGTCCCTCTGATGCCTAGTGGAACTAAATCAATAATTCAAACCATTTATTGATTTCTAAGAAAATTATTAATATACAAATAAACTAGTGAAAAATTATAGACATTTCATATTTACAAAATTATTGAGAACTTTTAATTTATTGAACAACAGAAGCGTAAAATTGGTGTCGTGAATGCGGATCTATTAGTGTTCCAAACGAAAGAGAAGAATGGTATATCGATAGTGAGTGTGAGGAAGAAAGCAATTGCACAGATGCCTAGGATATTATGCGCTGGCTTCTAAAGTCGCAGCCTATTGTTCAGTGCATTGTCGTTGCAATAAAATAGCTGAGAAGTTTTAAAGATATGCAGCGCTGCATCAACACAATGCAACGGGTACCACTCTCAAACACACTATTACCGACTGCTAACTTATCGCGTAAGAAGTTAATTTATACTTTTAATAAAATTAAATCACGAGCAAAAAGAATTAATACATCCAAGTTGTTCAACGAAGATTCCAGGCTGTGATATATAAAATAGTGAATTATTACATCATTACATAAACGAAAACTTTCTTTTAACTTTTCTTTAAATTGCATATTGTTATAATGAATAATTTTTCATATTGAAATTTTTGAGAACTTTAATAATACTTTTAGTATTAACATGAATGTTCCGTGCATAATAAAACAAAGTCGACACTTTTATGTATTTTTAAATGATTATAATCAGACTGTATGATTTGATAAAGTTCTGAGTAACACCAATAAAAAAATTGAATAATAAAAACAAACGATACATATTTTCGCATTGTGTTTTCGTTGTTAGTATGAAGGTTCATTACATCAATAATATTAGTCAATAATAATATTCATTATTGACAAATAATATTACATAGAAAATCACATTTATATTTATAAATTTCCTAAGAAATATTGCCATCCAACATATACACGGGAAACAATAACTTAAAAACTAATATTTAATCGCTTTTGAATAAAGGAATAATTCAAAATCTTAAAGTTTGTCAGGTCTCTTCATATAAACCTTTTTGTTGCTATATCAACCATTTTCATTCTAATAGTAGTATGTTATATTTCAATTAAAACTTTGGTGCGCTGATAGTTTCACTGAAACAGTACACCTAAGCCAAACTATGCACTTGTGTGTGTTATTTCATGTTGCTATTGGAAGAAATATTGATCTCAAGTGATGTTATAAACTAGTTTAATGTATGCAAAGAAGTTGAAATATTTTGATGGAGTTTTCACAACAGATAAACAAGAACTCTAACGTTGTTCCTTATAGATTCTCTTATCGTGCAGATGCTGCCAAAATATTCAGTTGTATTGAACATGTTTCACAACAAAGTTAATTCTATATTTACACTAAAAAATCCGATAAAGACACATAGATTTACAAATGAGAATATTGAAATTAATTCTAAAAAACATTTTTGTTTTTCAAAACTGTGGAAATTCAAACCTACTGTAAATTTCTAAGAGCGTTGTCAATGTGAAAAAATAAATGATAATAAAACATCTTAAAGTTACATAAAACTTATTACATACTATTTGCTACATGAAAATTATACCGGTTGATTTTACACAAGCTCAATTAAGAAATTAGCGAAATATTAAATAATTACTTTTAAGGTCATAAGTGTCAGTTTTTGATGGAAAAGCATGATATTTTAAATAATAAAAACGCATTTTTTATTACTTATTTCCACAATATATTTTTTGATTAGGATTTCGTTCATAAAGTCGAGTTCATCATCTCATAGCAGTCAGTTGCCCATCGGTCAGTCATCATTACATCAGTTGATAATGCTCGCGATGAGTGAAACCAGTCCTGACCAAAAAATATTTTGTGGAAATAAGTAATAAAAATTGTGTTTTTATTATATTAATATTAAATATTTTTTTTATATTTCCATATCAGTAGTTAAATAATCTGAAAATTAACTTGTAATTACGGTTGCTACAGACATTTTTTTCAAAAATATAATCGATTTCCTCTCAAAGGCTCGAATGTATTGTATATATTCTTTAATGATTTCACTGTGGTCCCCTTTTCTCTCGTTAGGTCCAGTCGAAAAGCTTTAATATTAAAATGAGAATTGTGTATATTGTGTATAAGTGTTAATATGTTCAAATAATTAAAATTTTTGAATCAATTTAACAACTAGGAAACATTTCATAGAGTAACAATAAATACATATATTTAGTAACAAAAGTGTCTTTTATCTGTTTGATTAAGTATCGACGTAAATCAAAAAATCACCCTACCTTTTATTTATTATAACTGAAAAAAAACTATCGTTTGAAAGGAAAGTATAAAAAGGTGTCTCAAAGGAAAGAATCACGGCAAGACTCGCAGTAGACATTCATACTTGTCGAGCGCAGTAAAAAACCCTTCGACTTTTATGGGCTGAATAAAAATGTCACAAGCCTTAAAAATAGCGCGGATCTGAACAGGTGGTCAACGGAATATCCTAATACAGCATAGGGGTGAGAAGAACATTTCGACATAAATCTGCATCGTACCATGTGCGTCGGATCAGTTTCACTGTGCTTCTCTATTCATATATTTCACTCAAGGAAAGGTCCGCGATAAAGGTCTACAGCTATTCTTACATATTGCGTCTTTACTTGTGAAAGAAATCTACGCTTTTTATATTTTTTTTACACACATATATGAATTCATACTTTTATTTGATGGGATTTGATTTATTAACCTATGTTAGAGAATCGACGGGAATATATTTTTATAGATATGACTGATATAAAATTTAATATTAGATGAAAAATTATTTTCCAAAATTATTAAAGTAAAAAAAGCCGATTTATGTCTAGGAAGGTTATACTTAAACTTTAAAACAGATATAAATCGAATTTTATTCCATTCCAGCCAGTCATAGCCAAATCGTCAAATATTTATAATTCATTCGATTACATGTTATGTTATTACATTTAATGTCTGGTTATAGGAGATTAGTTCTTAGTGAAAAAATCAAATGAAGCCAGCCGCATTGGTGATTTCAAATACTGTATAAAAAAAATCATTATTTGAAATTTAACTTCATTAACGCAATCAGATGTGTTCGGGTGAGTGCTAGGCTGGTGTTAAAAATTACCGCTGGTTATACACGTAGCATTCTTTTATCAGATATTATTATATTATATTAGATATTATAATTTTATTGATAAGTATTATAACCAGCTACATTCTGTTGTATATTTTAATCAACGATCAAATAGAAACATAGTATACGATATTATTTCAAGTTGTTTTATGTAGGTATAAAGCTGTCTAAATTATTATCGCTGACAGCAATGCTTTAATTTTTTAAAATAATTATTTATTAAATTTAAAGCTCATACGAAAAAATATTTATTATAATGTAAAATCTTTATTTATCAAACGAATATTTCAATCAAATTTACATTTAACACGATGACAAATAGCTGTAAAATGTATTTTAGTGCTACAAATATTGCTAAAAATATACAAGTATTGATAGCTATTTCGGCTCATACTATCGTCAAAACTATGTTTAAACGTACATTTGCTTATCTATTGTATATATAGCTGTGTAGAACAGGTACCTAATACTTCATCTCTTCTGTTTTA
This sequence comes from Himalopsyche japonica, assembly GCA_028555115.1. Classification (NCBI taxonomy): domain Eukaryota; kingdom Metazoa; phylum Arthropoda; class Insecta; order Trichoptera; family Rhyacophilidae; genus Himalopsyche; species Himalopsyche japonica. The sequence continues at coordinate 2,008,735 of JAHFWJ010000620.1, forward strand.
ACGATCTAGCTTAACCCTTTGATGGTAATAAAACTAATTGTTTTTTAAAATGTAAGTGAAACTAAATAGACGGTAATTTAAATAAGCTTAAATATTGGACGGAAATGGTTTATTATGGGAAGTAGCCCCTTGCAATGGCTTGAGGAGCAGCGACCGACTTATATTTTTTTTTGTTCATTCAAAATTTCGTGCGACGATTGATATCTAATGATTTCTAACTGTTGTTTGATATCAATTGGGAAGGGATATTTTATTTCATAGAAAAATTTAATTTTTTTCGTGGAATATTTTGTTTATAAGCACTTAATGCTTTTAAAGATATTTCAATATACACAAATATATTAGTAATAAAAAAATGGATAAAAAATGGAGCAAAGAAATGGATTCAAAACACAATAATCTCTGAGGGAGAAATTAAAATCGATATTCTTATTTTGGAAAAGCTCTTCGTACACTTCAAACATATATCTTCATAAAAAAGCTCACAGAGCATTTATAATATTGTAATCATACCATGACTGTGACCTTTAAGCTGTTTATTTTTAGAAGGCTTACATATCAGATGTGAAGACTTTGGTAAGTTGTCGAAAAATGTTGGCAAGGCTGTAATTCAACACCTACATTCAACTCATACCTATTTGACTTATAAATGAACCAAAAATATATTTTCCCTACAGTTTATAAATATGTGTATTTTTCATAAAAACTTTCAATGATTTTGTTAAAAATAAATGTTTATAAGTATAAAGTAGTAATTTTTCATCCTCAATTCTCAAACTGCTTTATTTAATTAAACCTTCGTTTATTATGTTTTGTTAATTTAATCTTCAATTATTTTGATAGTTTCAACTAGTAACACTTATTATGAAAGTATACTGGCTATTGAAAATCTTTTATATTCATGTATGTCAATATATAAACTATAGTTTCGTTTGTTTTGGTGAGTTTGAAATGTATTTACCTGAAACTGATCATTATTGATTATTATATACCTTAATTGCAGCTCGCAAAAAAGCTTCAATGCAAAGGCTAGTGACGTCGGATTGAAGAAATAAAGTCACATTCCAGTCTACGAAAAGTTTGCTAGATTTTCTTAAAGAATGTTTTTAGAAAATCACTAAAAAAATTATTTAATGAAAAAATTATCACACGGTAAAATTTTCTCCTATCTTAAAATTTTGATACTGGAAAAATGATTTTTAAGAAAAATTTAGGCCCTTGTGAATTTTAAAGTTGATTATTTTTTTATTATTTCTTTTGGTATAAACGATGCCATTGTTTATTGTACGTCAGCTCTGTTACATCCACGTGATAGAATGCTTGAAGATGTCAAAGGACCTGCGTTGTTAGTGATGTTGAATCACACAAAGTTTCGATAGTTTAAATATCATAAATATTTAACTTATTTACGTAAAATAACAAAAAGAGTAAAAAAAATAATTTCACTACAAAATCCGCTTTTTTAAAAAACGTTTATACAGTTTGCATTTAGTAATACAATTTACTCGTGTTATATTGGAAACAACTCAGCTTCAAAAGAATTTAATTTCAAAATTTAATCATACACTAATTTTGTTGCGAAATGAAGAAACTCTGTACTCAAAAAACATTTCAAATATTTAATTAGTTAATCTGAAAACAAATCGGGTTTTTTAACATCACATTTTTTATCCATATACTAAATAAAATGTTTTATTAGAGCTTTTTTGTCATGATTTCAACAAAAGCTGTTAAGATTACCAGAAAAAGAGATGTATTTAACAATTATGCTCAATTGAAGTTGAATTATAATTCTCAATTCTCGAGAACTTTTTTTTAAACTACTTTACCAAAAAATAATGTATCGTTCATGGCAAATATAAATATAATAATAATTTGATGTTATATTATTTAATATAATTTTGTAATATTCATTTTATTAAATTCTGTACTTTCAATGTTTTTCTATATGTATATGATCTATATGATGTTTATTGAATTAGAATTTTACTTGGTGGAAATCTGATATAATAAGGTAAAAATATCAATGTATTAACCTCACTTAACTAAAGATATGTTCATTGAAAACTATCAAACTTCATTTACCATTACTGAAACTAGAAAACGTAACAAGGCCCATGTTGTCATTTTTTAAATTACCGTTTTTTTGTTTGTAATTAAAATTAAAAAAGAAGAACTGCACTGAAGTACTGCTAAAATTTCAAAATATTTCGATCGAAAATAATTACACTATATAGTTATTGACTATGTTATGAAGTTATTTATGTTTATACAATAAGACTATTTAAAAAAAAGGATCATTTTATAGTTAATCTATTCACCTTTAGTAAACCGAAATGACGCTGGTTGTGCAGTATTTTTCTAGAGCTTTGTATGTAAAACTGATAACGAATGTAAGGCAAGATCCATTCCATTTTATATTGTTACGTAATTTTGTAGTTCTAAATGATTATCACTTAAAAGTATAAGATTGTTTTTTTTCAATAATTTTTGTATAAGAAAACATTAAGATTTTTTTTACAGCTAAGTTGTATACATTGTAGTAACGTATAACGTAATAAATGGAAGTATTCTAAAAATAATTTGTTCTTAATGCCATAATAGCTGAATTGAAACGTTTTTTATATTATAAAAGGTCAAGTTTAGTGCGGTATATTTTTTTCAAATACCGACCAAGAATTTTATCGTAGAATGGAAATTTTCTTGGGGCAGACAGCGCGGCGCACAAACTTCATCACGTTTTTGGCATCTGTTATGTGGCTTACAGAAACAGCACAGTAACTTTGCTTGAATTATTTTCTCTTTATAAAAATACGGTTCTTTTTTGTAATTTGAACAAATCTATACATTTTTTTGACAGATGTGAAAAGGTAACGTGGCATTTTTGCTGATTTCTTAGTTCATTGCCACTCAACTGCTGGTGCGTGGAAGCGAAACCCGGATCGTTAGTGACAAAAACTGTGGAATCGTATAATTTCAACAATTCAAATTTTATACTGAAATTCTATTGAACCTTCAGTCGATATCATAAATTACATATAAGTCAGTTTCAGAAAAGTATTTAAAACAAAATTTAGCGGTGTAGAAAAGTATATAAGCCGTTATAATAAATAAATCCAATAAGATGGTGACTACATCCACGTTAAAATAATAAGGAAAGTTTAGCTTTTTAACGCTTGTATATTTATTGAAACAATTGGATGTAACAAATTTAATAAGATGTTTGAAAATATTGATTGTTTTGGCATTTAAATGGTAAAACTCCATTGTAACATGATGAAAAACAGCATTGTATTTTATTTCTAAAAAACTTATTACTAATATATCGAGTTTATTGCTATTTGGCTACAATTTTGTAGAACGAAAATATATAGCCATTTTTTCACCTTGTTGTTTGAAAATCTATTATACGTAAATTTACACCAAGATCTAAGAACTTGCGTATTACAAAATATAGAGTACTCAATTTTGTACCCACCATCACGGCTACGATTTCACACTATTCTTAAAGAACGTATTCCACAGCTTTGTTATGTAATGTGTGTTTTAATTTTTACCTGGTTGAATAATCTATTGTGTTTATTTTTTTCAATTACTGATGTTCGACACATATTTAAACAGACATTAATTTACATAAAACTATAAAAACTCAAGTGAATAAACCAAGATAAAATTCAGGATTGAGAAATCACATTTGTGTCATAAAAATCACCTAAGAAACCATATTTTAAAATTTTTCCTTAATTTTCAGAAATATCTATTTTAGTGATGTTCCTCTGAAAATTCACTATTGCACCCAAGCCGCATATGGCTTACATCAGGTACTCTTTCCTGAAATGAATTCGTATCAAAATATTTGTGGTGTAAACGTGGATTCGCGGGAGAGCCTCTACTTCAGACTACTGCACAAGTGATGCCTTACTTGAACCTTCATGCTAACGATCCTGCTCGTAATATCAATCACATGCAAAGCTCTGCCGAACGACTGCAATTTGATGTCGCGTCTTGTGAAGTCTTGACGGATTTAATATCAGAAGATTAGTGCAAATGTGTGTATATTCTTGGTCGAGTTCTTATATAAAGTTATTATACTCATATCTTGCGTGCATATTGATATCTTACAGTATTACATATGCAATATGCATGTATATACTAGCTTTAAATTTCAACAGACAGAAATAATTTTCTTGGTAAAAAGTTAAATATACTTTTGCCGTATCATTCAAAATTAAATTTTGAATTGTTACAACTTTGTACGTTTCCATATGTTTTGTCACTAACGACCCGGATTTAGGCTTTCGGCATCTTCAGGCATTCTATCACACGGATGCAACAGAACTGGCGTAAAATAAATAGTTAGTATGGTCTATATACTAAAGTCATTAATTACGGGAAAACATTTACCCCAAGCTAAGCAGTAAATTACAGCTAAAAAAATTTAAAAATAATAATCTAATAATAATTAACATAATGGCCTTTGATAATTTTCACGATCTTGTTAATGAGTTATTCTTGAAAGTATTTTTCAAATTTCATTTTCATCGCTTGATGTTTGATAGTAGGTACTCTCTATATGAAAAGGAAATAAAACCCAGTTATATTATAATGTTAGTTGATTGATATTCGTTTAAAAATCCTTCTGTTCTGTTGCATCCGTGTGATAGAATGCCTAAAGATGCCGAAAGGCGAAACTCGGGTCGCTAGTGACAAAACATGTGGAATTGTACAAAGTTGTAACAATTCTAATTTGATATTGAAATTCTATCAAGAACCTTCAGTCGATATCATAAATCATTCAGAATTTGTTGGAGAAGTTTAAAAACGTTTCTTTCAATGTTTCAATTTTTATTTTATACTATTTTGTATTTTTTTTCTTTTATTAACGTCAAGTGGTTTCAATAAAAACTATCAGATAGTGATAATCGCTTATTAAATCTAAAAAAAATGCGTCGTACTAATAATATTCTTGTTGAAGCTTGTATGCCACTTCCAATGAAATGAAATTCCACTTTTGGTTTTGCTTTGCCATAAAGCAGTGCCAAACGCAGATGTAATTCTTTGATACGAAAGTACCAAAATGTGACAACCTATTGGATACGTGTAAATGATAATAGCTTTATTTTATATCTGTAACAAATAGTATCGGGAATTGTAGTTTTTTTCAGAAAATATCCTTTCATTGGTATAGTAAAGAACATTAGGTGTGATAAATGGTTATTTGTCTTTTAAATGTTGGCTCATTTTTAATGATTAATTAATGATATTTTCAATGAATTTTTTACTAGAAAATATTTACATTCAAAAAAAATGTTTGATAAAGTAAACGATATTTAAGAATCTAACCACCATTAAAGATTACACATATTTATAACTATGGTATAAACACATATCATCATCATCATCATCATCATCATCATCATCATCATCATCAGCCGGGGTCGATCCACTGCTGGATGAAGGCCTCCCCCTTTTTTTTTTTTTTTTTTTCTTCAGGGGGGGTTTGGACATAGCAACACCACGCTGCCCAGGCGGGTTGGTGTTCGGTTTTCTGTCTGGGTTTTCCTTCCCATAGCCAAGAGAACACGGCACTCGGTGTTCCCGAGCGGTCACCCATCCAAGCACTATCCGCGCCCAATGTTGCTTAACTTCGGTGATCGCACGAGAGCCGGCACTTACAACGTGGTACGGTCGTTGGCTATATAATTTATGAAATCGATTGAATAAGTTTTGCACAGACGGTCAGTTCTGTTGCATTCGTGTGATAGAATGCCCGAGGATGCCGAAAGGCGAAACCCTGGTCGTTAATTATAAAATGTGTGGAATCGTACAATATTTCGACAATTCAAATTCTAAATTTATCAATAAGCAAAAAAAAAGTTGGAATATTATATTATAATAAAAAAATTGTGTCACTTAGTACTTTGTTATATTTATCTTATTATAATGGAACTCAACCAAGTTAAAGCCGAGTAAAACGTGTGGTCTATGATTTTTTGGATTAGTCATGTTCATGTAATGTAATGTTACAATAATTAGATGTTAATTTTCGTTTCATAATTTTATTTTTCATTTGATATCTGAATTAATTTTCTCTAGCATTTTTGTTTCAATCTTTTAAAGATAGCTAAGATAAAGTTTATGGTAAAATAATAATTCAAAAAGAAAGATTAAACGACTGTATACAAACTAATTCTTTTACAGTTACTTCTGGTGATATGTTCAAATAAGAGTCTTTTTACTCCACATTAGTAAAAAATGTTTTTCAAGAAATTGCTCGTTTTATTTTTTGACAGAGGGTTCATTTTGATGGTAAATTTTTTTTATTTATATCCTGAAAACTTAAATGAAAAATCCGTCGCATAATCACGCTTGAAAGACAAACTGTATTGCTTATTAATATAACGTGTATAATATTCGCGAACAGAAATGTTTGTTTTGCCTTGATTCTGTCAAAACACGTCGAGATCGAAATGAAATAACAAGACTATTGATTTTCTCATTAAATGTAGCTCTAGATAGTAAACAGTGAAATCTACAATGTCTAAATATTGTATTTAAATTTACTTTGTTTTGATAAGGTTTCTAAAACATTGACTGACGATGCGCAATCTCGGCATACTTACTCTTTAAATGTGTGTTTTAGTTCTGAATAATATCTATACTTGAAAACAATCTGTAATAATATGTTTCGTAACAGTCTTATGTTGGAAATGCTCCAGCCCTTATTATTTAATAGTAGCAGTTTACTCGTGTGTAAGTTATCTAAGATGATGTTACATTATACAATAATATTACAGGTATATTTGAGTTAAATTATACCATGTATATTAGAAGACGAAAGATAATAATATGGAAAATGATACTGGGTAGAAATTCCATAAATTCTCTAAGAGACCCAATAGTTGTATATCTTTGGTAATTAACATTTTTATTTGTAACTTTCCTTACCAGTAAGTTGAGTAAACATTTCTAACGGCCAGGTGTAAAATCTAAAATTCAATTTGAACCCTTTAACTCCACAAGCCAAAACATCGGTCTACTTTACCTATCGTATAGCTTCGAGTATGAAGACATGTTAGATTGGATAATAGTGGAAGAAGAAATACAGTCTTGTTGAATCATCGCTTATGAAAAATATTAATAAGAATGCTTTGTCAATAAATTAAAATTGATTTACTTTTTATTCACATAAAAAGGTTATAGAGCGGATAAAATGACATACAGCTTACATTATCTGGGTTTTTATATAAGAATTTTTGAATTGAAAGAGTTAATTTGTGATTATTCGAATGGAATTTTCTTAGTGTGTATGATATCAGTAGTTATTCATTTGATAATACAAAAAAAGGAAAGAAATTCCATTTTAATAGAATTAGAAGTATATTTTTATTCAAATAAAAACGACACAAGCAATGCAAGTAAACACGCACATTATGCCATCATTGAAAGCATGCTTTTTTAATGAAAAGTGTTGTTCATTCATAAGTCACTTAACTTATTTATGAGAATATATATTATCTAATCAATACATTCTATACTTGGAACGGATATGGTTAAAAATATGTAATAAAACTCCACACCACTTATTGAAATTAAAGATCAATAAAAATTTTAATGTGCATAATCGCATCACTGGAATGTTAATGACAGATGACAAAAATATTATTTCTTAAGCGACAAATGTTTCGTTAAAAATTAAATGAATAATAAAAACGCTTTAACCCGAAATGAATTTTATTTGATGTTGCAGTTCATTAATCAGTTATCAAAATAATGATGTATATTTTAAATGGATAATAAAACTGATGATTATGTAAAATTTATAAAATATGTAGATACACGTATCTGCTGGAAAAGCAATGCGAAAACTATAAACGAAGAATGTCGTATTGAAACTAAATATATTTCACTATTTAAAAGAAATAAATACGCTTGTCTTTAGACAAAATTAAGGTTTTGTATTTATTTAAAAATATTCATGATTGTGATACAAATCCAAACATAAATTCCATGAATGATCGATTAATCGTTGTAATATCGGCATTACAACAACCGGAATGAACTTCTCTCATACTTCAACACCAATAACGAAATTGATTTTTTTTTCAATTATGCAAAATAGCTGCATAGAAAATATAAACAGTTTTGCAGCCTAGTTTATGGACCACTGGGCAGCCACTTCTTATGTAAGGCGTCATTGACATCATACAACTATATTTTCATAGAAGGAAAGAATATTAGTTACAAAAAAAGTTTTGTTATTGTTTGTTTTTATTAACAAGTAATATACATGAATGTTAAATCATCTATTCTAGGTAATGAATTTTTATCTAAGGAAAAAAAATAGTGCTTTTTGTTCAAATCCGGAAATTCAGTCCAGTAAAACTAATATCTCTTTTCATATTTTGTGTTTTCTGAATTGTGAATTTTTGTGGAATTTCACTGACTAAAAAACAAAAAAAAAATGTAACGACACTATGGCGTGTCAGTCTTATATCCATTTGTAAGGGCAGTTTTATCGCTGGCGATTTAGTCGTAAGCGTTCATTTTTTGAATCAGGGGTTGTTTTGAATTATTTGTATTGGGTGACACGTTGTAAATCATTTTTGAGAGTTTGTGTTAAGTCGTACATATATTATAGAAAGGATCATTTTGATATTCGAACTGAAGAGAACTGAAAGCTATGTATAAATATACTTAAATACAAATAAAAGACTTTTAGTTTTAGGTAAATTTTGACACCAACGACCCGATTTTCGTTTTATGTAGTTTTTAAGCTTTCGAAACATTGGATATGATACAAATGAAGAATAAAATCAAGAAGAAAAATTGAAAAAAAAAAAAAAAATTATTATGACATATTTATTGTTGACGGGGTTTTAATGTTATGGATACATAATAATATGCGAAGTATTTTCATGGGCAATTTAAAATTGTTTTATAATAACACAGTGAAAAAAATAGCAATGTGTTTTAGTTCTACCAAATAATTTTCAAAAATATAGTTGATAGCTATTTCGGCTCACGCCATCGTCAGAACTATGCTTAAACTAACAATTGCTCCATATATAGCTGTGTAGAAAAGGTACACAATATATCTTCTCTCCTGTTTTAACGACCTAGCTTGTTGCCTGCTCGCAACAAATTGACAATTGTAAATGAAACCAAAAAGGCGGCTATATCAATAAGTTCACATATGACACGGAAATGGTCCATTACAGAAACAAATAAACACCCCCCAGAGGATTCTAAAATGGTGACTGACATATATTAGTTTGTTCGTTAAGAATACTTTGTGATGTCTTAGTTGATGTCTATTGATTTCCAGCTGTTCCAAAGCTGTCATCCTGCGACCCTTACAACAAAGATGCAAACACTAGGCGCTGAGTTTGAATTTATAATATGTGATTCCTTTATAACGTGATTAGCGAATTGTGAATATGTTTTTTTACTGTTGAATGATCTTACACGTTCCTTACCTACCTACTGAACCTCATTTTACCTCATCATACCTACTGAAATCTCATCTAAATATTAATTTACCACAATAATATAATACAGTCAAATAGGAAAAAAATATGAAAAATATATTTACTTTTATGAGAATCAATTGCTTTCTCATATTTAAAACGAATCATAACGGTGCTTTAAATAATAATACACGCATAATACATTTGGGTTTCTTGTCTATCAAATCCATTATAATATGCCCTGTCACCTCCAGCTCATCAATCTTAAATTTAAATAATTTTAAACCATTCGATAGACTTGTCAATGTGTGATATACTCAAGCATAAACATTTGAGAGAAATTCAAAGTTCACGTGACCTTAAGCTGAGCGATGTGTTTCATGCTCTAAGTATTTGGAAGTAAATTTTTCATTATGAAAATATGCAAAATAGTTGACCTGATTTCGCAATATTTTAATTCTTATATAAATAAATATTATCGGTTATAATTTTACAGTCAGGTGTGATTTTTTACCTCCCTTAATAATTGTAGAAAAAGAAAGACAAAAAAAACAATTAGGAGCAAAATATTTATTGTCTTTTTGAATTCTTAAATTACAAGTTTGTGAGGTGGTGATTTATTTTGTTTGGTAAATTTATTTACGCAGCCTGCAACCATAAAGAACAAATGATAATTATCTAAATAATGTTTTTTTGAAGAAAATATTTCACTGCTATCTAAAAATTATTAGTTGAAAATAATTATTTATTTTGAATAATTTAAAAGATCATTTAGTACTGTGTTAATACAGATTTACCAAGCCTTAGAAATAACGAGCCTTATTGACTTAGAAATAGATTATAAAACAATATGTAATCGATTCACACTATCATTAAAGTTTGAGTATTTACCCATGAATTTTAATTTATATAAATAAAATAAATATAACATATATTGTATATCCAATCGATATTTCATATACTGTTTCACCAATGAAATACTTTCTTATTATAATATAAGTTAATATAAAAACGAAATGAACCTATTTTTCAATATATTTTTTTGTGTGTTTTCAAATGTCACTGTCCTCGAATAATATTTTTCATCCGGAAGTGACGTCACAAGATAATTGATTAATTTGTCCATGTAGCTATCTGAGTGTATTTATTTCCAAACTAGTGGGCGTTTTATGCTATTAGCGCCATAATACAGGAAGTCTTGTATTTAGTTTTTTTTCACATGTAATTTATTAGTTTTTTCATGCGTATACCCATATATATTGTTAACGAAAAATTCTTTGAAAAATCAACATCTATTATTATATATGAAATTCTATATCGAAAAATTCAGCACACGCTTATCATATAACAAAGTAAATTATTTCATCTAGTATAAGAAAGGTTTAAAAATGAAAATAACAAATTTTTCTAGAAAAAAAAGAATACACTAAACGTTTCCTACAGTGAATATAAAGATATTTGTACATTCATAATCTAACATTTACCGAAGAAAATAATAGTTCTATTAAGATCTTGTTGCTAACACAACTTATGCTGGGCTTAACTTTGTATTATTCTTTACCAATTTAATTTTTAATCACTCGTTATCATTGCCAATAATATGAATTTAGGCATGAACTACAAGGCAAGTGCAAGGGCAAAAAAATGTTTAGTTATTTAATCATCTTTGAACGAATAATATCTTTTGGATTATAAATGCCAAGTAAAATCAAATAAATTATAAATATTTAAACTGAATGCAGATAAACTCCTTTTGAACCATTCTTGCGATTTAATCAAAATTTTATGTCAAAGAGAAATTTTTAACCATTGATGTATAAGTAAATATGAATTTATTAATATTATTTTTTTTATAACGGGTATAAATATTTAAATAAACTCCGTCTTTTTAAGGCGGTTTTCAAATCAGTCAATTTATTTAGACATTTCGAAAACAGTAAAATAAAATTTTTTCATTGCAAAATCGCACGGAAGCTGTAGAGTTGAAGGACTTTGAGATTCATTGAAAAAATCCAGATTCCCGGCTCAATCAACTACGGCAATTAATCAAGTGAATTTACCGCCTGTCGAAGGCATTCATCAATCGTCATCGCTGATATTTTTGAAGCCCAGCAGTAGATGTCACTCGCTTTGAGTATCTAAATTTTAATGACGTATGCATGAGAAATACGGATATCGTCATGAGTTATCGTCTGTTGTTCAAATGCCATTCTTATCATTTCACGAATTGTTATATTAAAACAAATTTCGTGCAAAAGAATATTCGGAATATAAATAATTCAACATTATGACACATGTATTTATATTTTAAAAATCGCAAATTTTTTAATTTTATTTAAGCGTTGTAATAAGTTTATGATATCGATTGAAGGTGCTTGACAGGATTTAAATATCAAATTTGAATTCTTACGACTTTGTACTATTCCACATATTTTGTCACTAACGACCCGGGTTTCACCTTTCGGCATCTTCAGGCATTCTACCACACGGTCGGTTTTGTTGCATCCGTGTGATAGAATGCCTGAAGATGCCGGAAGGCGAAACCCGGGTCGTTAGTGACAAAACATGTAGAATCGTACACAGTTGTAACAATTCAAAGTTGTAATAAGCGTTTATATTATTTTTTTGCTATGAAATAAAAACAGTGAATAAAATATTGGGTTGATGCAAAAATTATGACCGTTTTTTATGATCCTAGGTAAAAAAAAATTTTCTTCAGAAATGATGAATAGTATCTTCTTTTAAATGATTCTATTGTATAAAGGAGCCTTTCCCTCTACTTTCTATTCAGTTTTGGCTTGGCCAGAGTACAGTGAAGAGCCCTTGTATTTTTTCAAAATGTCGATCGACAAAGTGCATTTACGTCATTGTTTACTTTATGAATTTCGTAAAGACAATACCGCGAGTGTGGCAACCAAAAACATTTGCGAAGTGTATGGAGAAGATGTCATCAAAGTTCGACAAGTACGAAGATGGTTAACAAAATTCCGATCTTGGGATTTTTCAATAATTGATAAACCACGTACCGGGCGGCCATTGAAGTCTGATGACGACAAGTTAAAAGTTATAATTGACACCAATCCACGTCTAACCACCAGGGAGATCGCGTCGATGATGGAAGTCAACCAAACAACCGTATTAAGACATTTGAAGCGTATGGGGATGGTTTCGCGGTACGACGTTTGGATACCTCATCAATTGTCGGCTGCCAATTTATTGGATCGTGTTTCAACGTGCGTTGCTTTGAGTGCGAGACAAAAACATGAACCTTTTTTGCATCGTTTGGTAACGGGAGATGAGAAATGGGTCGTTTACAACAACGTGACAAGAAAAAGACATTGGGCTATACCTGGACAAGCCCCATTAACAACTTCGAAGGCCGAAATCCATCAAAAAAAAGTTATGCTTTGTGTTTGGTGGGATTGCAAGGGTATTGTGTATTTTGAACTCTTGGAACGCAATCAGACGATTACAGCAGAACGATATTGTCAGCAATTATCCAAATTAAACATCGCCCTTCAAAAGGATAGACCAGAATTGGTAAACAGAAAAGGGGTAGTGTTTCATCATGACAACGCGCGACCACATGTGGCTATGATGACCCAACACAAGCTAAATGAGTTGAATTGGGATGTTATCAAGCATCCACCGTATTCTCCAGATCTTGCTCCTTCCGATTTTCATTTATTCCGATCGTTGCAAATTTTTTTAAATAATAAAAAATTTGATACAATAGAACAGGTAAAAACATCCCTTAATACATTTTTCGCATCAAAATCCACGGAATTTTACACTAGTGGTATTAATAAGTTGAAAGAAAGATGGGAGAAAGTTATAAGAACGGATAGAAATTATATAATTGATTAAATAAATAATATAAATAAAAAAAAAATGTTTAATTTTATATGTAAAAAACGGTCATAACTTTTGCATCAACCCAATATTTGTTGTTACGATTTAATCGAATATTTTTAAATAATTCTTTAGACGGGTTTTTAAAAACTGATTTATTTGTTTTTAAATAATAAAAAAACATTTTCATTCCTACCTCCAAAACATCAGTTGATAATGCTCGTGATTAGCGAAACCGGTCCTGATTGTAGCATATATTGTGTGAATAGTACAAACAAAAAATAGTTTTTTTTATTCAAAATATCTTGCCATTCCACCAAAAAATGCAAAACACCTCAATAGTGATTATATATTTTTATGTTGAATTTTTTTGAATATAAAACGACACAATTCTTTGATCTGAAACATGAACTACTGCGGTGAAATATTTTTAATCATCGTATATTGAGTGTTTCATTTTCCTAAGGGTAACTGTTGAATCAATTTGTCAAAAGGATTTGAATAATTATTGTCAGCGAAGAGTTTTAATGGTGGAGTTTTTTTAAATGATATTTAAGCGCTGGGAAATAGCGGCGGCTTAGTCTGATCTGCTTAAAAGAGAGGATTAAAAAAGACAAGGACAAACATAATTACTCATAAAAAGGAACAAAGAAGAGTTACTTACATTAATTAACTGCGCAAACGACACCTGATGTTTAAATATGAAGGTAAATAAATAATAATAAAATAAATTTTGTGTTTCAAAGAGGATTATTTATTCACGAAAATGAAAACAACCCTAACAGGATCATTGAAAATGGAGTAAATTTGATGGTTAAAATTAAATATATATTTTATTACTCCATTATAATTGACCATAAAATTTAAAAAAAATGCTGCTTTTGATATTGTCAATCTTTCACTAATTGTAATTTGTAGCATTTTTTCCAAAAATTCTGTATAAAATATATTATTTTAGTTGATATATTAATTCCCCACATGTTCCCTACCCTAATGGTCAATATTATTATTAATACAATTATAGAGAACAAAAATCATCACCTAAACTTTGTCGTTATCAAAACAAATCATATTTCGTCCAAATGATTCAAATATTCTAGTTGTTATGTAACAAATTTATACAAGCTTGTTAAAAAATACATTAAAAAATGTATCATTTGCATTAATATACGATTATTAAATATATGTTTTAAATTTAGTAATAATGCATAACAAAATTTAAGATTATTCAGATCAAGGCTGGTTTTACTCATTGGGAGCATTATCAACTGATAAGAAAAATCGGTTCAGATTTGAATAATATACAAATGAAGAAATAGTTTTTAACGTTGTGTTTTTTAGAAAAACTTTAACAGTGTAAACGTAAAGTAAAGTTTATTGAGGAATAAATGAAGTAATATTTTGATACTGATAAGAAAATTTTAAAAGACATAATTTTATTAGAAGTATTGGAAAAAAGTAATGCATTATGCTTGTAAACAAAAATAAAGAGATTCATATTGTAAATGAAAATACGCAAATAAATCGAAAAAATGACTATTCCGTAACTTAAGCCCACGAGAGTTCTGTATTAGACGAAGGTTTAATAGCATTAACATATAGCTACAGCTATCCACATTATTAAAAAAATCATTCACCCATGTGTATTACGTCAAACGGCGTAATTAAATTATTCATGATATATTAAAAAGAACATAAAAAGCTTGAGGGTTAATTGAAAAATAAAGGAAGTTGCCTGAAAGACCTTTTAAATGAAGTTTATTACGAAGAAAGCTAAAAGCTAAGTTCACAGCAACGGTCAAATTCAGGAAGTCCGGTTTTCACATAATGGTAGCCTGCGAGTTCAAAGAAAGTAATTTTTCCTAGTGCACTGTCAGCAAGCGCCAAATTTCCGACTGTCGACAAAATTTTGAATGCACGTCCACAGTGTGCTTACAATTTTTTAAATTTAAGAAAAGAAGTATTTTTCTATTTTACTATACTCATAAATATTGAGAATGATATATATGTATTTATATTTTCATTTTTATTATGAATCAAAATGACATAACTGTAGAAACTTTGTCGTCTTTTATAGATCGTGTGATTTTGTGTTGACTGTATTCTTGGGCAAACGTGGGTCCACCACATTTTAATTAATCTTCCTATTACACCAATTTATACATATTTCAACAGGAAAAAGATTCAAAAAATAAATAAATAGTCAGATAGTACTAGTAATAGTAGATAAATACTTTATTGATTAAATTGGCGTTCACTTGGTAGAACTCGGTGAGAACATTATAACACGGTGAAAAAAATAGCAATGTATTTTAATGTTCACATTTCGCTAATCACGGTATAAAGAAATCACATACTATAAATTCAAACTCAGCGCCTAACTGTTTGCATCTTTGTAGTAAGGGTCGCAGGATGACGGCTCTGGAACAGCTGGAAATCAAAAGACATCAATTATCACAAAGGATTCTTAACGAACAAACTAAGATATGCCTATCGCCATTGCTAGAGGGATCAGCATGGTGCTTCTTTGTTTATGTAATAGACCATTTCCGTGCCATATGTAAACTTATTGATATAGCCACCATTTTAGTTTCATTTACAATTTTTAGTTTTATTGCGAGCAAGAAACAAGCTAGGTCGTTAAAACAGGAGAGAAAATGTATTGTCTACCTTTTCTATAAAGCTATATATAGATAAGAAAATGTTAGTTTAAGCATAGTTTCGACGATGCGTGTGCCGAAATAGCTATCAATTATATTTAAAAAAATAGTTTTGTAAAACTAAAATACATTACTATTTTTTTCACCGTGTGATTAATACTTATTTATATTTGATGAAAATCAATCATTAAACTGAAACTTTGATATGTGCACCCTTAAGCGATGTTATAGAATCCTATTCAAATATAGAATTGAATTTTGATACCTATATAGATAACGTCTGTTTCTTTAAACGTAATGTTATTATTATAAAATATAGAGTAAACTTAAGGAATTATCTATAAAAAACCTCAATACTTTTTCATTGAATTGGAATATAAAGACTCGTTTTAAAGATAAATTAAGTCAGTAAACTGACGGCTTTTAATACTGTAAGAACTTTAGAATAAGTAGTATTTTTATTATTTTTAAGATGTAAGCAAATAATGAATCGAGTGAAATTTAAAAAAAAAAAACGAATTTGACGGTGAAAGAATTTGAATTCTGAAATGTCATCTGTAGTAAACATGTAAAGTATAGTGAACTTATTGTTCTTATATTTCAAAAAAGAGCATGCACTTTGAGAATTCTTTTGCCTTCAGGATAAGTTGCGCCGTAAAAGCGAAGAGAGGAAGTGCTTTTCCGTGCATATTTTGTCCTTGCATCCAACACTCGTGAATAAAGTCATCTCTGAAATAAAAATGTTCGAGAGAGACTCCAATTTTTATATGACGTATATGTTTATGTTGAACATTTTACAAGTGCATTATCCAGAAATGTGTGCCTCTTGGTCGTATCTCCGCTAAACGAGAATGTCAGCATTTCGATGGAATAGAAAAACTTTTAGTAATAAAACGGATTCCATAGAACGTTATATTCATATGGAAATAGTTTGTACATAATTTCAAGACAATTTTTATTATATTGAATTTCAACAAATTCCCTACGTCAAACAGGAATAAAAAATTTAAACGACTTGAATGTATTAGCGATAAATACGGTGTTTATAGTCAAAAATAAAAATTTGTTTTTTGTTTATTATTCTTGATTGGTCGATTATATAAATCAATAGAAGAATTAATTGTCTGCATCGAGTTTAACAACATATTTAAAGGAGTTTCGGTCTTTAGCAACTTAACCAAATTTCAAAGTCTGAATGATTTTAGCGAGGAATAAAAATTTCATGTTTCTGTAAATTTTTCATAGCTAGATTATTATTTCAAAAGTTTATTACTTCGTGTTAAAAATGAAATATGTATTGTATATATAATGGATAACTTCAAAGGTATCGTTTTTTTGACATGATCAATTTGGTTTCGCCATGACTAAATTAGTATAAAAATTGGAAATTCATTCAATTAACTACATTTAAGAAAATCGAGAACACAAACAAAATTGGTGATAAATATATTACGGAAAATGAGAATTGAATGAATAGATTCAGTTTGGACGTACTATTTTAAGAACTAAAACAGCTGTTTCCGATTTAAATTTTAAGACAGTCGGGCATTCAAGAAGCTTCACTACATTCTAGTATTATCGGGATTTTGAAATTATAAAACCGATTGTTTTATCTGAATTTTTCTCTTTATAAACCTGATAACTGCAATATATTCTAAGAGGCGTTTATATCATACAAAACATGTATTCAAGCAGCAAACATTGTGATAAATTTCCTTTTGCAAACATGATGATTAATTAAGGTTAATTCTAATTTTTAAAATGAATAAAAAATATTGTGACGTGTAATCACGTCATGTAATAAAAAAAATTGGATATTACAAGGATCGAATGTCTGTTAAAATTTTTTTGAACAGTCTCTGGTGGTAAAATATGAATAGCAATTAAACTCATTTTAAATGCATTTTTTATAACATTTTTGAATCGTACATCTATATACTCAAAAACTTTTTTTTTTAATTATTCATATCATATTCAATCGATTTGCGAGTAATACATGTAAACATTTAATGTATTGCTTTTCAGACCAACCGTCAGACTGGTAAACATGTTTTTTTAAACGCTGTAGACATATTAATTCATAATATTAAAGCCATCTAAGTACAAGAAAAATAATCTTACTTAGGATTCTTAGTCACGATATCAACGGAATTTTTTCTACGAAGAAAATGGTTTCAACATAGGCATAATATTCATGAAGCCAATTTTTAAATCATGCCCACTTCTAATATTTAGCACATGGATATAAACAAGTGGTGTAACAGCACAAGTTTTTCTACGATAACTTATTATAATTAAATTGCTTAACATCTCTTTTTTCTGACGAGACAAAATAAAGAAAGGTCGGGCATAAAAAAGTCTCCTGGTTAGTTAAACGTCTTTGTTACATACCGTTTTTAGGACACTAGACATGAACCTAAGACATTGCAAATATACTTCCCCTTGAATACATATACAGTGATCGATTGAAAATATTGAGAGTTTTCATATGGAGAGTTGAGCCCACGAAAACAGCGATCAAAACCATTAACACTACCAGTCCACTACAAGTCCAGAGATAATGCAATTTTAAAAAATGAAAGCCAGCTCAATAAATATATTTTTTTTTCAATTCTAGAAATAATATTTATTACTAAATATTTTTAAATTAATAGTACTTACAAAGACTTGAAATATAAAGAAAATATAAATGTTATCGTCTACTATCTTTCCTCGAGCTGATAGTAAGTATATATATTTTTTTTCAATATGAAGAAAAGAGGGTATAATTAAGGCAATGTTTTTATTTATCTCATAATTTTCCAGTAGTCGATTAAATTGGATATCTGTCTCTTTAAATATTGATAGAAAAACTAAAATTTTGTCTGAGAGAAATTTCAAAATTAAGTGAGATGATTGATGAAGTAAACAAACGCAAAATTTATTGCTCACCTTACCAATATTTATTACAAAATTTAAGTTAAATATCTCGTTAAGTGAGTTAAATATTTTAAATTAAGTTATCATGTAGGTTGGCTATTAAATGTTATAATAATACACATAAAATATACAGTTTAACCCTTTTTCGCGTCAAATGTAAAACATTGTAACTCTTATCGGATCAACTAAAGAGATTTTTAATGGAAACTCGTCACTTGCAAAATACATCCTTTAATTAACGGTATAGATTTTTTGAAGCAAGAAAAGGCGAGCAACGTTGTAGCAAAGTATTTTTTTTACTGGAAAGGCTGATAAAAGCTTTAGTATGCATCACAAAGATATTATAAATTCATTTGAATTCAAATCTATAATTAAAATTGAATATACATAAAAAAACCATAAATTCATTTTAGCTCGGGGTCACAAACAACTTTAAAAAATCAATGCTTTTTATTTGTGCATTATTTATAAATCATATTACAAATTGCTTAATTCGACTCTTTGTTTAGCTATGAGTAGCATATATTTAAAAACTATTTATTAATATTTTTAATACCGATAAAGTTTTGATTTTTATACGAATATAAAAAAAAATAATGGAATATGTACTACCCACACCGATGTTGAAAATAAAATACACTTGTAAATGAAAATTTCTTCAAGGCTTAAAAGTGATAAATGTATTTAATTAATCATAATCACTATAAATTTAAAATGTACTATAATTTCAAAATAATTGAATTTCAACACCTCGGGACCCACTTGATATCATATATTGTTTATTCTACAGAATTTTTGAGATGTTTATATTGCCCAGAAGATTTCCAACTAACGAGCAACTGAGTTTCATAGACGTAAAACCTGATGACCATTTCCTTAATGAAAATGGTGAAAATAGTTTGAGAAAGCGGTCGAAATAATGAATAATAAAGATTTCTAATGATTTTCAAAAAATTCGAAAACTCTTTAAAAGAGAAATGGGAAATATTTTGTAAATCATTGATTTCATTCAACTTTTAATTAGTTAATGACAATTTAATAGTAAAAGAATTGAAATGAAACTTTATATATTTTAGTGTAATAGAAAAGTATTATACTTAACTGAATAAATAATAAAAAAAAACAGATATGGGTAGACAGAAAACATGAAAATGTTAAATAAATCTTAAGTATAGATCTTAAATAAAAGAGTATGTTCACTGGAGTACAAGTAAATCAAGGGAGAGGATTTAGTCCTTTCAAAATCAGCTGGTGACCGCGCGTTTTGTGTCACCATATTATGCAGAAGGCAATAAATCCTCCCCTAAAACGTCGATCCTTAATCGGACATGATTTACTGTATTTTTAATGAATTACAGTTTTGCGGCTTTTTATTGGTTGGCGTGAAAAATATTTAAATAATATTGGCTACTGCATCAACATCATAATTTTTCCTTTGTTTTAAAATGTATTTGTAATTAAACTTTTTGGCGTGCTCTATTAAAATTGAAACGCATTATTTATCTTCTCTTAAGTATAATAAGCATAAACGTTTAATTATTTTGAAAATGTCATACTTTACAATGTCGGGGATTGTCACTGTACAATGAAATGTCAACGTGGGGTAAATTTCTACTTACATATTTACAGCTTTATTTAAAATTTTGAATCTTTGCAGCCTATCAACACGACGGCTACACAAACGGCTCTAGGAACTGTTGCTTAATGTTTGGTCATCAAAGCTTCAGTATTCTATTCGAACACATTGAAAATACATAAAAGGATTAACAATATAATTGAAATAGTTTTCATATAGAATAATCGCTAGAATTCAGTGAATTATAAATTTAGCTTTAAAATTTGGGTACATTTATTTTGTTGTGTTTTACTAATCGTAGAATGATAAGGAATGGTATAAAGAAATAAAATAGCATTTCCAAAGTTGATACCAAAGTTCAATTCAGCTTTTTCTTTGAAAAAAAAAAATAATTGGAAATTTGAATTTCATGTTTTAACTCTTTTCTATATATATACTTATTCGTTATTTTACCGAGAATCAATGTTCAATATCATTTTCAGTTTTTAAATATATACAATTTTATTTGAAGTCTGTCCATTCAGTTCACACCTAGTTTGAACGAAGGTATGCCAAGATAAATTAGTCAATAAAAGTTTGTGGTTTTTTTTTAATAAGTGAATGACAATATTTAGTATTATTTGTAAAATTTTATAAAATTATGATTAGGACCATATTTGCTCATCATGAGTTTATCAACTGACTTTCACTAAGAAACGTCAATTAACACATTAAAAGTAAACACTGTGTTGGTTGGTCATTCAGCTGAAATGATAATTGAATAAGGAATTTTAAAATGTACCCGACGACTAGTTGTCATTCATGAATGAATTTTTTGTTTTCTACTCACAATTTACACAAAAATCGAAATCTGGACTTGAAATCTACATTCCCACAATGTGGCACATCGAGTAAAATCTACAGATTTCGGGCAAACATAAAATACCTCAGCCGGGCTGCGGTACGTGGTAGCTTATTGAATGACCGCTTAGATTAATGGCAGTGGTAAATTACCTGGCATTTCATTCAGTTTATACGATGTCATGAAATATTTGACTATATTGATCGTGGATAGTGGGGCAAGGGAGCGGCGGTGCGGTTCACGTCCTTCCGGCAGCATCTCAACGGGAGTTCCCCAATGAGTTTCGCCAAATTCGATAAACGGTGATAAATTCCGTCCCGTTACATTTTATCGGCGCACAGCGGCCGATGGAAGTGCCCCCCGTCGTATATAAACATGGTGGCTTAGTGTCATTGTCGTATGAACTTGGGATATGGTAGCAAAGTAAGCTACGTCAATATCTATCTAACGTTAAAGCAGTAATTAACAAAAATCTTGAGAATTACACATGAAAGCTTGTTACATAGAATGCATAAAAAAAATATATATAAATTTAAAAAATTTATAATTGCTATAAATTTTACGGGGCTCAAAGAGAATACGAAGCACCCAAAATGAGTTGATCTATCAGTAAAATTTTAAATCGTTGTGTAAAAACAGTGCTTCGTGGATTCAACTTAACATACAATGATAACATTCAATGAAGGCACCAAGATATCCACAACATTAACAGCTTTTCCTCTCACGAGAACCTGTACTTAACGGTTCAGCAGGTTACGGTAGTAAGCTAGTGGAACGTGTTTCATAGAGCCACGTGAAGGCAATAATACATTTCAAAGTGAATTGTCAATTAACTGATGTTTATGTGTTTGAAACTACAAAATAGTGGCATATTTAGTAATGTGCATGCATAAAGCGTTATGAATAAAAATTAATAAAAAGAAAAAAATGTCTTGAATTTAAACCCAGCCACTGCTAGCAAGCTTATAGATAAAAAGAACATATTTTCAGTACTTTAAATACAAATACGGCTTATCGCGTTAATTATGAGTAATGTAATGTCTACGTAAACAATGATAGTGCAGTCGGGTAAAACAGATTTTTAGACGCAGCAAGACTGTGTATGACGAACATTAATTTTATACATGACATCACCGAATCACGGCGGGTAGTCAATCGGACCCTATGGTGGTGATGTGCTTTGATATTGTTATATTTCTACATGAAAAATAGGTCTACACTTCATCAAATAGCCAAAGTATCTGTCGGAATAAATTTATAATATAATAAAACAAAAATAACATACCATTAATAAGTTAACAAATTTCACGGTGAAAAAATAGCAATGTATTTTAGTTCTACAAAATTATTTTTAACAAATATAGTTCATAGCTATTTCGGCTCACGCCATCGTCAGAACTATCTCTGATAGTTCTGACGATGGCGTGAGCCGAAATAGCTATCAACTATATTTGTTAAAAATAATTTTGTAGAACTAAAATACATTGCTATTTTTTCACCGTGTTATAATGGAGTTCTACCAAGTGAATGCCAATTCAATCAATTAACAAATTTCTTTTAACGATATGAAACCAAACGATCTTTAAAAACTTTTCAATTACTAATAGTATTTGTAGCTTGACATACTTTTTAAAATCTGTGTCCTATCCTTCTTTTCATCATTTATGTACGTATGCCCAGAGTTCAATTTGTGTGATAAATTTGTGCGTGTCTACACACGACATATCAATGGTTTGCGATTGCTTTGAATAAAATAAAATAGAAAACTATCGTCCGAGAGTGCTTTCAATGGACTGTATGAATAAGGAATTGTATACGTATTATTTCATCCAGCATATAATAAATATATGTTATATCATACGCTGGACCAAAATATTTTGCAAACTATAAATTATTTAATAACTTTGCAAGCAATTGATAGAGAGCTCCTGATTAATTTTTTACTTAAAATGGGTCGATTTTTCCGATTCCATTTTAATATTGAATCAATACACTCTTTGTAAAATTAGTTAGATCAGTGTATATTAAGATGATTTTTTGAAAATACGGTGAGGTTTTCAATATGTAAATATACCATTTCTTCTGAACACACAATAATCTGCACATGATGAACTAGTGGTTAAAAAATACATAATAGAGAATTTAAGGGGTGCTGGCTGATAAAAAGTTCAATGTCGACATTTTGTTTGTCGACTTATAACTTCTCTGTTCAAATATTTTTTTTTTCAGACAATTCCTAAAGAAATTTCTTTGCAATCGTTTGACAAAAGTATGTAGAATATTGGGTATTTGCTTAAATTATAGTAATCAAAAAATGTTCATAGACACTTCTTTTAGTAAAGAGGTTAAGATTGTTAGATGCACATTGTGTATCGAACGGTTATTTAACTGTGAGTTAACTATAAGAAAAATTAATCATTGCTATAAACAAATCAATCATAAACTTGACGCTAAAATTTGATGATTTCAAAAATTCATCTAAGAACATTATAAGATAAGCTTAGAAATTATTTACAACACTTTATAAAAAATAATTTAGAATATTACATTCCTGAATAAGGATTATTTTATATATATATATGTGAAACATTTGTTCTTTTTTATATGAACCGATTTCTCAATTAATTTAATATGAAATAATCGGTGGGATATATTATTAACGGATGACCGATGCCCATTGTGTATTAATAATAAAGCTCACGCATTCTCATTCAAGCAGCGGGGTTCCGGAAACCAGGAGTGCTATAAGCTTTATCCATAGGAGGCATTGGCAGAAAAAGCTATTCTGGTGTGGCGCAGAAATAGACAAGAAAATTGTGGGATAATGGAGTATCTTAAAATAGCATATGGGGTATGTTACATAAGCGTCGGATAAGCTCAGGGGTTGGAAATTAAGATGGCATATTTTCTTCAAAAGTTACTTTTATTATTATACAGAAAAATGATAAACCTGCGAACTATAGGTGCCGATAATTTTTGTTTCGTCCGCATTTTTTTTTAGTCACTGTTATTTTGAATATTGCTACAAGTTTTGATTTTGAAAAAAAGACTGTAATCATATCATTATTCGGTCTGCATCGAAGTATACTGGACGAAAAATTGTATATTTTTTTTGCTTTTTGTATTCAATATCTATTCAAAATTTGGTACGCACAAAAATAATAAAAATGAAAAAAAAAATGTTTCAATTAAACAAGGAAATATAGGTTTTTATTGAGTAATTAAATATAGAAAGATTGCACGTAAAACCAAATTGAAAAAATATACAATATGGTATTTAATCAATCAGTAGAACAAAGTTATTTTAACGTGTTAAATGTACTGGCAAAGTGACGAAAATATAATAAACCACAAATATATTATCATCTTTTCATGTTTACAAGAATAAAAAAAATATTTCGAAGAATTTGGTATAGCCTAAAAACACTTCGAGAATACAAAGTAGATCATTTTTTGTCTTATGCATATCTGTGATAATAAAAATAAAGTTAAAATTCAAAGCAGTAGGTGCTTAATGACTTGTTGTTTAACAAAATAATATTTTGTAGTTTGACAAGTTTCGTATTACCAGGTCAGCCCGCCCTACTGCGTGAGAAGTGGGCGGCCTACACGGGGCGGAAATTTGAGTTCGTACTGCGTGAATAAGCGAGTTATACGTATGGTTATAAATTTTAAAATAGCTGCACCCCAAAAATGTTTTTCACAAAAGTCTAAATTAAATTGTTAAATTATAATTGAACATGCTTCGCGACCCCTACGCATATCCAGTGAAATAACAATTTGCGGTATGTTTACTCGCTCGTACACTCGTCATATTATTTTTTTAAATTAAAAAACAGAACGAGAGTAAATAAAATTGTTCTTCTACGAGTAAATCACATAGGATGTTATATTGTTGAAGATTATTTAGTAAAGTAAATTTATTGAATAAAACATAAAGGTATTTTAATTACGTCATGTTTTTACGATTTTCGGAAAATGGTAATTGCGTTCAAAACTCTTTCAAAATAAATATACCCAAGCAATTGAATGAATACACCTATCCCTCGCTTAACACGGAATAAAGGTTCTGCTAGATCGCCGTGACGTGAAATCGTATAAAGCGAGACTAACAAATATATGAAATAGAGGGGATAGGATTTTTTAGAGATATAATGAAAAAAAACAGGTAAGTGGAACTTATGAAAATTTATTTATATACGAATAAAATATATTATTCAGTTCAGTGTTATTTTTTTTGCAATATCAGTCGTACTCTATCCACCTATAAGTTGATTCAAAATTTGTATTCTTGTCTCCAGAGAAATTATTTTTTTACTAAATTTTAGTTTTGACATTATGGGTCAAATTATAAAAATATTAATTATTAATAAGAAAAATAAACATTGAATAGTTATGAAATTATAAGCAGTAATTATTTTATCAGCTGTCAGGATTCAACGAGTGATAAACACGGTGGGCAACAAGAGACTAAATGTCTGATGTATTGTCTATATATTTTAGGTACTATTATATTTGTTGTTTGAAATGCGCAGTTCTATTCCCGGTATATCTTTACCGTTATTCTTAGAAT
Source organism: Himalopsyche japonica (assembly GCA_028555115.1). Classification (NCBI taxonomy): domain Eukaryota; kingdom Metazoa; phylum Arthropoda; class Insecta; order Trichoptera; family Rhyacophilidae; genus Himalopsyche; species Himalopsyche japonica. The sequence goes on from JAHFWJ010000620.1 coordinate 2,034,626, forward strand.
TGCGCACAACTGTATGCACATCTACGAAACGTCGAAACATATTTTTTTTCATCGAAACTGAAACCGTGTTAAGCGAGGGATATGTGTTTATTATTTTTTACGCAAGAGATTTGGTCGATTGATATTTTTGAAAGGCTGCTCTCACAATTACTAAAACACAGCATGTGTAATTATTAGGGTAAAATGTACACTGTCTTTTCGCTTAAAAGATATTAGATGGATAAAGATATAAAAGGTTTCTTAATTCCTAATGTATGCTTACTTGAGAAATGAATACAACTGTTTATTATTTTAATGCAAATGACAGCAAATTTTCATTTTTTTGCTTAGCTATTTTATTGAATTTTAGATTATTGTTTGTAATGTTTTGTCGATTTTATTGAAAAACTTATTTATTTTTATTTGATTTCAATGAAAAGCTTAAGCTTTCTTATCTGATTAATCATTCATGTTATTCACTGACAGGATTTACTACTATGGGACGTCGCTATTTTGGTATACATTATTTTTGGAAAGGCATGAAAAATTTATATGTAAGAATTTAATCTAAACCAACGTGTTTTCACCGTGAAAATATTTTATTAAAATTAAACATCAAGTATGCTAACAATTGCAAAACTACATGAAATTTGGATAGAAATAAAATGCCACAGCATCCAGTGTTTATAGTTTTGTGAATGATATTGTTAAAAGAGACACTGAATCAAATGTACACAAATCTAGGTACGAGAAAGACAGCTAAAAATAGGTTAATCCAAGAAATATTCAAAATAATTTGTAATCTCCAATTCGACGACTATTGAAGAAGCCTTAAATATGGATAAAAATTTTACAGTTTGCTAATATATTTAATTTTCACGAAAACGTCGTTATAAGAACCCTATTCTTCTGAATGAATACATCAATAATAAGAAGAATCAACGTATTACAAAGTTTTCAAATTAGTTATCAGTCACATTTGCATTCATTAAAATTTACAGTGTGGTGCACTATGCCGTCTGGAAAAGCTAGTCGTTTTTTTTTAATTTAGGAATAAATAGTCATTTATTGGACAACTATAGAAATGTTTGAAAATCTTATGAGAAATTAAATAAATGGGTCTGCATTTTTGTTTCTAACACAAACAAGCATTTGGAAGATAATATCCCATTACGTTATTCACAAAATTCAACAAATATTTACAGCATTTATTGTATTTCAATTAGAAGTAAAATTATATAGTAAAAATGTAGTAAATATTTCAAATAAACACCCTATGGTAGTGTGGGTGGGCAATCGTATCGATAAATATGCTATTGCAAGCAGTTTTGCTTATAACTTAACTAATCGTTTAATCAAAAATTTATTAGCAGATTTTTATGTTTGTACTAGGAATATAAAACAGGTTGGAGCATTGAATCTGACTTCAAGTTGTCTAGACGTTACCGTTATCGCCTTCATCCGAGATGTTTCACATCTATTGAGCGACACAAAAAAATTTATCATTTAATTGAACAAGTGTAGGTACCTTTGATAGTGTCAGATTTATAAACAACAAATGTAAGATGTAGATCATATTTGAATAATAAAAGCTTTGATTAAACTTCAAAATAAGCTGTATATAAAAAAAGAATTTTTTTTTTTTTGTTGTAAGGTAAATTAAAAATTTAAGCAATTGCTTACAAATATATTCAACTTTCGTATATTGATTTCATTTATAAATTGTTTAATTCTTTTACTATTCATAAACTCATAAATAAAATAAAATATTTGGACAATCATAATTACGTACAGTCAGCATTGCTGAAAATTACCAAAGCTTGGAATATAAAATCGTTAATACGTAGCCATCAAAGTAGTCGTCGATAAATTGCAAAATAACAAATCCAACAAAAAATAGCATTTTAATAAATACATTCATCTATAAAAAATCACTCATCAGTATATTTTTATGTTTTTCAGATGGCAGTTTTTTTTGGTTGAGAATACTTTTATTTCATCAATTCAACTGATGTTACTGAAAAACATAAACTAAATAGCAAACATGATTTGCCCATGAATAGTATACAAAATAAAATCCCGTCTGCATACAATTATTTCTAATACGTTTGTACCAAAGTTTTCCATAAAAGAATATTTTAAGCTGAAAATATGTCCAATAACTTTTAATATTATTTTATCTCGGTCTGCATAAACAAAAAGTATTGCAACTCTTTGGCCGAGTTAATATTCAATCCTACAACTTTTATACTAACAACGCAGTAACTTACTCCTTTAGGAATTGTGTTCAATATCAGTACAATATGCAAACTTTTCAATGGATTTTTATTTCTCAAAACGAAAATAAAAGTCGCAATGCTTCGTGACTGCTTGGAATTTATCGGTTATCTGGATAGATAATGACTATAGATGTTTAATCGTAAAATGTTTATTTTCGATACCTAAATTTTTATGTCCTTATAAATATCAAAGGTATATGATACTCGGAAGGAATTGGAGATTGCAGATAATCGCAAAAAAATGTCTTTTTTCAATCGTATGCTATTGATCGTTTATTAAATATTCCGAAAAAAAATATTTTAGTGGATAGATTGAGTGTACATGTGGTATGATAGAATATATATTTCGTCGGTTTATTTCGTTTACTGTATGTTGATTGCCTTGATAATATTGTTAGTTCGCTATATCGGCAAGAAAATTTATTTTAGGCTCAGAACTGGTTTTTTTTTTTGTATAAAATTCATACCAATAAAAGTTTTATTGAATAAAAATCTCGGATATTGAAAATTAATAAAAAAATATTTTAAAATATTAAATTAACACAAAAGCATTACACATGTTTCCAAAATTTATTTCAGCCATTAATTTTAATGGAACCATGCAAAATTTTCTTACAATTCAGTTATAAATAGTCTCAAAACTGTCGACTATTCCTGGCAAGTTGAAGTAATTTCTAACGTATACGTTTCATATCGTTACACATTCTATTTCTTTACATGCTTTAATTGTAAGATTCGCAAGTATATAGATGCTGTAAATAGTGGCAATAAAAAGCAACTGGCAGGCAATTTTCTTCGCACCGCGTTACATAATTTAAGTATAAATTAGTAAAGTGCAATATTTTTCTAACCGTGGTTTTACTTCCAGCAATTGTTTGCCGACTACCTCCTTTTCGAATTAACGGTGCAGTATGGCGCATTTTACGCTCTCGCATTTTACAGTTGTACCAACCACCCAGCCAGCCAGTCAAACCAACTAAGCAAAAAGAATTGCTACTGACGTTTTGTGGTGTTTCGTACGTTTTCAACTGGTGGCTTCTGAATACCTGTCGTGAAACAAAACACCAGAAAAACCTCAGGAAATTCAAAAGAAAATTTGTTTTTAAATAATTTACTGAAAGCTCTAGTAAATAATTTTTATTATTGATTCGAGAGCAATCACACAAAATCATCAAAGAATATCGTAATGTACCTTCTTCTATACAACGATGACATATACATTTTAAATTTGAATTCCACATGTTGTGGAACCGTAAAAAATTTCAACAATTCTCATTTGATACTGAAATTTCATGAAGCACCTTCAGTCGATATCATACATTAGATAAAATTTAGTTGAGGTACGATGCCAAGTAGATTTTTTTATTAAGTGTTATAGGTATTACCATTGTTTTATTTTTATATTTCAGATGAGAAGGAATGTATAAAAACGAATCAAATTCCAATTTAACTAATTACGCAGTATTTTACTTCTTTCCGTTTTGAAAACACCATTAAACAGATTTCAAATACAATAATATAATTAGAGTAAAACTCAAAACTAATATCCCATAGTATAGCTGATAAGATGATTATCGGTTAGGCAATCAGATCAACCCAATAGATTGGTTTTGATTATTATTATACTTATGAAGCATTGATTAATTGATTGAACATTAATTGTTATGATTCTTAATAGAAACTTAATGTATATTTTTTTTATTCCAAATTAAAAAAAATGCGCATAATTGCTAGGCATAATCTTTTTGACGTTGCTAAAAAAAATTAAACAAAATTGAATCAAGTTAAATATTCCGTATGATACAAAAAATGATCAAAAAACAAATATGTTATCATGATAAAAATACCAACATATTTATTGATTCTCTAAATGGTAAGTTTTTGTAAGTCAAAATTTTTATTTAAATTGTCCAACAATCAGAAACACATATACTTGAAGTAATTTACGAAATATTTACATGAAGATTATGAATTGGTTCCTTGTCTGATACCAATTTATTCGTGTCCACTAGGTGCTGACGAGTAGCTGCTAAGTGATTTTCTTTTGACTTTATGCATTGTTATAGTACACTGGTTGTCTATTGCAAGAGTAAGCCAATAAATACAGCAGACAAGAAATGTTTCGAGTCGTATTGCAAGTAATTGAGAACGGTAGTGCATTGTATATTGCCTCGAATTGGAATTAGTTGTCTGAGTGAACGATACTTTACAGCAGTCAGACGCAACCAATGTAACGTAACCACTTACTAGTCTCCACAACGCCAAGCATGCACTTTCTGATATTAAAATACCCAAGTCAAAGGTTAAAGCAGACGCATACTCAATATTTTAATCATTCTATATTCAAAGATTTTTTTACAAATAACTGTTAAAAGTTAATATTTGTTTCTGAATATCGGATAAAAATAATATTTTATTATTTTCAAAATTTTGTAAATTTATTATTTTTATTTATTATGAATTGAATATCATTGTTCAGTAAAACCCACATTTACACTAAAGTTACCGCGTAATTTGGAGTAGTGTAATTCGGGACGTGAATCTCATAAAAAATTAGGGATTTTGTTTTTTTCCGAGAAAAATGCAAAATTAAGATATTTTTTAGTTTTGAAAAAATGGACAGAATATTTAGATACTAAATGATAAAATGCAAAGCGCTCGAAAAATGCGGCACACAGACAATTTCTCGGCTGTGCGTGTATAACCTGGCATGTGTTGAATAAACATACGCTAGCCAACAGTTGACTGTATGTATAGCACATACGGCTGTCTGGCTGTGTGTGTGTGCAGCCAAGCAGTTGTACAATTGGGGGATTCGCGGCGAGTATTTCAAGCCACCGCGTAATTCGGAGTAGTGTAATTGGGGGTTCCACTACATTCGTGTTTTTTTTTTCAAAAGTTATGTTCAAATAATTAAATGTTTACATTAATTAATTTTTCAACTTTATCATTATTAAATCAGTCCGTTCGACCGGGACTTTGAGGGGTTTGAGGGACTAAAAGATATACTGTTGTGACATGAAATTTAAAAATATCTCGTCTTATACTTTATTTCCAAATATACACTATAATGGAGGTTCGTGCATTCGATTACTCAATACGAGATGGAAAAACAAAATTAAATAATGTGAAAAAGATCACTTGGCAACCGGTATCCTTCTTAAGTAAAATATGACTCGAGTCTAAAAAATCTAGTTCATACCGTTTACCACAGTAATTGTTATCATTAATTTGTGAAGTATTGTTTTTAAAGCATTCAATTTAAAAATATTATTATTGTTGCGTGAACGATACAAAATAGTTTGGTGTATAGTAAACTTTAAGTATAAGTTTTGTATATGAATGAGCTGGCTTCTTATTACTGTTACGTATTTTATCTCAGACAAAGATGCTTGATGAATATTACTATTTTATAAATCAACGATTTAAAAATTTTAAGTTTCGTAATATTTAAAACCTTTTTTAATGACACAGAACAATAAAACATTTAATTAAATAAACTAAGCTCTTTAATGAATGGTTTGTAATGTTTGTTTCATATGTTGGTTTGAACATTGAAATTCTAAAATTTTAATATCCCTTTTCACAAGAAATCTCAAACAACTATAGTTATAATAATTCCATCAATAGCTTACTAATGAATTGATGTTTCATAAATATTGTTTACGCTATAAAATTCCTAAAAAGTAATAGATACATTTTTATACATGCTATAAAAATAACTATAAGATTAAACAAAAATAATTGTGATATTGTCCCACGATTTTCTTTTAACCTTTTATTTTTATTGAAAAAAAATATAAATCATTTAAAAAAGTCTTTTGTTCGGGTTTGTTATTTTTATTATAAAGCGTACAGTAAAAAATATATGAACGATAAGCTCCTTTATCTATAATATTAAAAACATCTTCAAAAAAATATAATGTTGCAATGTTTGAAAGCTTAAATAGTCCATGAAGATTCTCTGAGAGCTTTTTCAAATGGAAAAGCAGACTTCTTAAGTGAATCAAGATATGAGGTAGAGAAGATCTGTAAATGGAATATCTCGGAGTAAAGATTCACAGTAATTGTTACAAAGGTTGCAGATTCCTCATTTATGTATTTCGGTAGAGGTAAGTACATATTTACGTGCTGTAATTAAAGCGCAGCTTGCACGCCAAGCTTTGAATAATAAATGTAATTGAATATAATATCTACGAACGTTTGAGGTTAAAATGAGAAATGAGATTTCAAAGGAAAAACATTGTTTAATTAAAAGTAAGGGATTCAATAATATCGTCGTTAATAATTTTAAAATGACAGCTACATATTTTCTTATTAAAAATTACAAAAGTTTCTGTTCTTTAATATCATTGTCTTGTAAATCCGTGTTCTTTGGAATTTTCTGTCATGCTGCAAGCCGTTGGGCATACAGATGTACGCAACAATAAGTAATATGTGAAATATAATTCTTCTTTGAGGGTGACTGTTTCCAATTCTTGCTATGTTCAAAGCCTATTTATTTTACTTAGTTAAATATTTTCTTGTTAAAGACAAGCTGCAATATTTTTTTATTCATTTTTAAGTTGTGAATTGTTATGTTGAAAGACATTTTATTTAAATGATGAAACGTTCTGATTAGAACTATATCAATAATGGTATATTAAATGGATCAAGACCGGTTTCAAATGTGGCAAGCATAATCAAATAATACAAAAGAAATTAAAATAAGGCTCGCACTCATAAAAACTTTGAGTTAATAATTATCTGGTGCGTAAAACGATCTGTTTAAAAACCAATAACATAATTATCTAGTAACCATACAATACAGATAATGAAAATAAAATGAAGTAAAATACTTTTTAAAACAATATTGAGTGGATTTCTTCGAACTTATTCGTAATTAAAATATTGCTTAGAGCATTGTTATTTCATTACGAGTTCATTCTGGAATTATCTGCCGTCAGAACGACACTTGGTTATTTTTAGATCGAAAGAACTCCCAATTTATCACCGCAAACAGTGATTATACAGATGGCAAAGATAATGTCCACATTGTTCATATAGTGATAAAATTTAATTTTAGAATATATTCTTTTGGTCGCAATGATTGTTGTAAAATTGAGATGACAATGAAAAAGATGGGAAACATGTGAAAAATAAAAAAGCTTGCAAACCCTCTTATTACAAAATATTAACCTTTTGTACCCCTCGCATTTTAATCCATAACCTGTCCAGTATAATTGGTTATTTTACCTTCGTTAATGAAATCAATATCTGTATCTATTGATTATGTTCATGTTTAATCTTTGTTTGTTGCCATTTTTCTGTGATTTTATGAATAAAAAAATTAAATAAAGGATGCTACCTCTTCAATATAAAACACACAAAAATGTGTTTCTTTAATGTTATTTTTTTTTTAATAATCTAGTAAAACAGGAAATAAAAAATCAACTTTCAATCAGTGAAAACCTTTTACTTTGCTGATTTGATAATATAAGAATATTCATAATCTAGTTTGAAGGAGATATGAATCTCACTGAAATGAATCTCTATGAAAATGATAATATTAAATGTAATTTATGATATCGACTGAAGGTGCTTGATGGAACTTCAATATTAAATTTGAATTGTTACAACCTTGTACGATTCCATATATCTTATCACAAACGACCCGGGTTTCACCCTTCGGCATCTTCAGGCATTCCATCGCACGGATGCAACAGACCTGACTGTCAGTTCTGTTGCATCCGTGCGATGGAATGCCTGAATATGCCGAAGGGCGAAACCCGGGTCGTTTGTGATAAGATATATGGAATCGTACAAGGTTGTAACAATTCAAATTTAAATGTAATTGTTAACTAAGTAAGTTAATTCATGCAGAAAACTCATTTATTAGATAGGTAGAAAATTTTTACTGTGAATATTGTGTTTAAACAAATTGTATTGTACATAGATTTGAATGATATAATTGGTTTGGTCAAAAGAAAATTATTTTTGCAATAAATAGAAATGTTTATTTTTTTATTATTTTGAAAAGAGTACACCTTATTATAATATCCATTGAGTCTTTAATTTAAACAATAGAATAAGTAAAAAATATATAAACTTGAAAAAGTACGTCCTAATCGAGTTTTACTGGCCTAGCAGCTCACAGTAGAACCACGGCGTAGGTTATATTTTAGCTACGCCGTAGCACTAGGCTGACAGGTAATAGACACCTTATTATTTCACAGAGCGGATGGTGTTGGATTTCAACACCTCTGGGAAGCTGTTGTCAAATGGACAGAAGGTATTTTCAATACGTGTGCAGTTTGATTTTAAATAAGTTCACAATCCCGTGAGAACTTTTTCATTGTCAATTCTTTTAAGAATAAAAAAAAAATGTACGTCATCAGATAACTTTTATTTATAGACAATTTAATAATGATTTTTCTATGAAAGTAAGAAATGCCGGCTTAAATAAGAACCAAACGGCTGATGAATTAAGTAAACATAGAAAAAAAAATTAAAAAAAGCGAAAAGTCTGATTTCCAGTGCATTTTTGTCGCCGTCATAGTAATGAATAGGACAAAATATGCTACGCACAGAAAATTCAATATTTTTTTCCAATGATAATTTCTCATAATATTTCATTTGTAAACAACAAAAGAAAAATTTTTTTACGCGTAACGTCGCTATATTTTAGATATATCTTATCTTATCTATCTATAAAATTTTATTTAGCATACAAGTTGTGTTTTAACATAACTTATACAAACAGTCGAATCATAGAGATCAAAGACTATATTTGGAGTACATTATGTTTGAAAATATAAGTTAAAAGAAAAAAAAAGTAATTGAATGTGGCATGTGGCTCCACCAGACTCACATACGCAAGAATAAATTAAATAAAAGCAGAGATCGTTCCGTAAATTTATTATTTCTGTCCCAGAGGCGCGTTTAGTGGTAGATTCTCCCCTCAAAAATCCTAGGGGAGATCTAACAGGAGTGCTATAAACAATAACACCCTTTGCAATAACTCATTGAAAGTTTGTTTCGTCTGAAGATGTTCTGCTGTCTCACAACCGGGTAAACTTGTGGATTCTTGAGAGCTTTCTATCTAACCAGTCAGACATCTCATCAATGTTGGCTTAAAAAATATTTTCATTGACCAATTTTGCATTTAATTAGTAGAAATCGTTGTGATCTAATTAGAATTTTTTATTTGTGGTTAAGATTATGATCACAACTTGCATGGATTTGAAACCCTGAGTGAAATCTGTTAACTTTTATTAATAGGAAACAACAAACAAAAAAGCCTTGCATTTTGCATGCGCAAACGAAAATGGAATGAACATTGGATGACTTAAATAAAGTGGATATAACATGCGAGTGCTAAGAGAATGGAAAGTAAGAAAAGCGAAGTGTTGGAAATAGGATTGATTCAGACAATTAAGTTTCACCTTGGATTGTAACGTCTGTCAACAGAAAAGTGTACTGAGGAGATCAAATTAAAAATTAACAAGCTTACAATTTATTTGATAGCTGATTGATTTTTTGTCATAATTAAAAATAAATATTTATAAAATAATCTGTGGTATCTTTTTCACTTTACGCCTTTTTCTCGTATAATTATTTCATAAATTATTTGAAAAGAAGTGAAATATATCTGCTTGATATATATATTAAATTATTAATTGAGTACCCAGCGTTTGCCTTTTAATATTGTGTTGCTATTGCAATATTTCGGTAAATAACAACAAACTTATATACTGGTTTTGCTGGATTTTGACATGAAAAATGTATTCATTGTTATACAGTTTCAATGAAATGGACATAAATTTAAATAATGCATACCGTTAGTCATAATTGATAGAATATATTTATATTAAACTAACAAGTTTTCTACTTTCATATTATCTTGTACGCTTATTGAATATATATATATAAGAAAAAAATTGAGAAAAAAATGTGTTGGATTTAAGAAACTGCAATAATATTGAA